>BSUD01000008.1:88588857-88611834 GCA_033239045.1 Fagopyrum esculentum | reverse complement strand
ACCTAAATTAAGAGATCCCGGCTCATTTTGCATTCCCATTCAAGTTGGGGATGTCACTTGTGAAGCCCTTTGTGATCTAGGAGCCAGCGTGAGCATCATCCCGCTGGAGCTATGCACGAAGATCGGACTTGGAGAGCCCAAGCCGGTCAAGATTCGACTTTATGTGGCGGATCGCTCCATTACCCATCCCGTTGGCATCTTGGAGGACGTTCCGGTCAAGTTAGGTAACTTCTATCTACCTATAGATTTTGTTGTACTTGACATTCCCGTAGATTATCCTGTTCCTATTATTCTCGGGAGGCCATTTCTAGCAACTTCGGGTTGCAATGTGGATTGCAAGAACGCCAAGTTGAAATTCAACGTAGGTGGCGATGAGGTGGAGTTCGCACTACTTGCAGCCATGAAAGGAGAACAACTAACTGATGATATCTTCAACATCTACGATGAAGAAGAATCAAGAGAATTGGTGAGCTCTATCCTTATTAACGATCCACTCGAAAGAGTTATTAGCTTCAGTTTAATGGAGGAAGGTATAGATGCTTCTTGTGATGCAGATATACGGAGCTTAAAGACACTGGAAGAGGATCTAGGAGCTACGACTGAGAAGCTAGTCCAGGAGACGAAAATCTCCAGTTTCGGATCCAGCAGCAGTACCTCGACCGAAGCACTTTCTGGACTGAGCGAGGCGACCGAAGAACATCTCGGTCAATGCCTATGCGCCTCGACCGAGGTCGATGGCGAGATGATGTCAACTGAGATTGCTGAGAATAACAAATTTCTTACTCCCTTCTCTGACATTCACCCACTATTGGCGGACCATTCCATCCACCAACTTTCTGATAATAAAGGTCCTTGGTATGCTGATATTGTGAGTTATCTCGTTTGCCAGGAAACACCGCCCGGATTGACGTACTCTCAAAAGAAGAGATTCTTCAAGGAAGTACGACATTACTACTGGGATGAGCCGCTGCTATTCAAGCGCGGACCGGATGGGATGCTTCGAAGGTGCATTCCGGAGGATGAAGTTAATAGCGTCATAAGGCATTGTCATTCACTTCCTTGTGGGGGGCATGCTAGCACCGATGAAACATGCGCTAAGGTATTGCGTTCCGGTTTCTTTTGGCCTACATTATTTAAGGATGTGCAATCTTTCGTTGTCTCTTGTGATGCATGCCAAAGAACAGGAAATTTATCAAGGAGAAACGAGATGCCACTTAATAACATCCAAGAAGTGGAAATCTTTGATGTATGGGGGATTGACTTCATGGGACCTTTCCCATCCTCCAGAGGAAACCTCTACATTCTCCTTGCAGTTGATTACGTCTCTAGATGGGTTGAAGTCATTGCTTCTCCCACTAACGACGCCAAGGTAGTTGTGAAGTTCTTGAATAGAACCATCTTTCCACGATTTGGAACTCCACGCATCATCATTAGCGATGGAGGAACGCATTTCATCAACCGAAAGTTCAAGGCACTTCTATCGAAGTATGGGGTAACCCACAAGGTATCAACCGCTTATCACCCTCAAACTAGTGGACAGGTCGAGATCTCGAATAGAGAAATCAAGGCAATTTTGGAGAAGACCGTCTCTAGAACGAGGAAGGATTGATCCATGAAATTGGACGATGCTCTTTGGGCGTACAGGACCGCATTCAAGACTCCCATAGGTACCACTCCTTATAACTTGGTATATGGGAAGTCTTGCCATTTGCCCGTTAAATTGGAACACAAGGCGTATTGGGCGATCAAATGGTTGAATTTCGACATCAAAGAGGCTGGTGAGAAAAGACTATTGGAACTCAACGAGCTGGAGGAGCTGCGTTTGAACGCTTACGAGAATGCCAAAATCTACAAGGAAAGGACGAAGAGATGGCATGACAAGTGTATCGTCCCAAAGGAGCTTAACGAAGGAGACTTAGTTCTACTCTTCAACTCCCGCCTCCGCCTTTTTCCAGGTAAGTTGAAATCTAGATGGACCGGACCTTATGTTGTGAAACATGTTTTCCCTCATGGTGCAGTTGAGATATGGGGCGAAACTAGCGGAAGCTTCAAGGTCAACGGTCATAAACTTAAGAAATACCAACCGGAAACGCCGGTTGAAGAGGTTGCACCAATATACCTCGCTTGAGACGCATCATGGTCCAGCTAGCGACCTTAAATCAAGCGCTTCTTGGGAGGCAACCCAAGGTATTGCTTTCTTTTCCCGTTTTCTAGTCTAGCTTAGATAGTTTTTGTTCTTGCTTTGCTTTGCTTTGTTTTTGGCGTTCTGGACAGACAACAGGGAATATCTAAGGAAGGAGCATAATTGGAAGGACAGAAGTTCGAGATTTTGAGAAAACAGAAGCATCTCGGTTACTGTCAGAGCACCTCGACCGAGTTGATTCTTGAGCAACCGAGGCAACTAGGTTTTTGCAGAACCACCTCGGTCCATACCACCTCGGTCCAGTCGAGACCATCTCGACTGAGGTGACAGCAGATCCACGAACAGTATAAAAGGGGGAAAATTTTATTTTTCACTTTTTACCTTATCCAACTCGACCGCGGCGCCCTTCCCACCTCGCCTCCTCCGTTTTTGCTCATTTTCGAAGATTTCCGCTTCCAAACTACGATTGAAGGGTAGAGGAACCTATTGCAACAACAGATCTGCAAAGAAATCGAACGAATCGACCGAAACGAGGTAAAACAAGTCGAAACCCTAACTCGTTCATTCGCTTCAATTTGGGCTTTGGTTGCCCTTGATTCTGCTGAGAAAAGACTTAAGTACCCCATAGGAAGCAATTGTAGTGATTTTTGGGGGAAAAGAACTGAATTTCTGAGAATTGGAATCGCGACTGTTGCACCTCGGTCCAGTCGAACTGCATCTCGACCGAGGTGATTCTTGAGGGTTGTCAGTGACCGAGGTGTTCTGACAGTGTTGAGAGAAAATGAGTTCCGATCGTCGCCTAGCCCTCAGAGACAGATCCTCACCTTCCCCTTCTTCCTCTTCTTCCCGTCCTTACCGCCCGGTGATCCACGAGAGATGCCGGGTAGATTATGAGCGCATAGCTAGCCGTCCAGTTATTGCACCACGTTTTCTGGACGTGTCAGCTTTCGATTGCCTAGGGTTAGATGGTGACCTTAGGAGGATGATCGCCACTGTTGGGCTGGATCAGTTTACTGAGATCCGAGCCCCAGCCTATTTGGAGCCGACCCTAGAGTTTGTTAGCTCCTTCTCCTACCTTCCCACAGACCAGTCTGTGAAGTACCGGTTGATGAACCGGAACTTCATAGTTCCCCTAGAGGTCTGGAGAGAGATTTTCGGCTTTTCTGAGCCCACCGCCACTGATTTCCCCTCCCGATCCGTAGCTAGGGAGTTCTGGGGGCAAATTGCCCATATTACCGAGCATGTAGACAGATGGTGCCCTGGAGATTCCAGGGAGAAGGTCATCTTCCACCCAGCCTTCAGACTAGCCCATAGGATATTCAGCGAGACACTTCTGGCACGTACTGAGACGCTTCAGAAGATCCGACAGGGCGAGCTCTTCAGCCTCTACTGTATGGTCACGGGGGTTTCCCAGACTTTGGCTTGATCTTGGCAGAGGACCTGCACAGGATCAAGGCCAAGGCAAAGGGAGACATTTGCTGCGGAGGTCTAGTCACCCATATTGCTACCTATCACGGGATGGACCTCGGTGTTTGTACGATGGCGGCGGCTCCGAAGCCGCTTGGATTACAGGAGATGATCACACGGAGGATTTTGGTTCCCCGTGGTTTGACCACTCCATATGTTGCTATGCCTTGGGAGCGGACTGCACCACAAGGGATCTGCTGGTCTGCACAGTTCACAGTTTTCGATCCACACTACTGGCAGACAGCTTGGGCTCCACTGATGGAGGATCATAGAGAGGCAGCAGCTGCCCCGGCTGAGGAGAAGGAGGATGACGACGACGAGGAGACGGTAGACGAGAGAGATGGTGGAGTCCCGATGGATACAGGGACGGATACTGCAGGTACGAGCGCACCGCCGATCATAGACTTGGATGATGAGGAGGATACTGAGCCTGCACCTGCTGCACCTCCCGCTAGATCTGCTAGACGTCGAACACGCCGTCATAGAGATTCTGAGGTTCATCGCCGGATCGACGACCTGACAGATCAGATGATAGACTCTTATGTTGCCCTTACTGTGGACATGCATGAGAGATTTGTTGCCCAGGACCGACACATTGACCGCTGGACTCATCAGATGTTAGAGGAGTAGCACTATCAGCGCAGGATGATGGAGCTACAGTTCCAGCAGACTATGGGCTATTCGTTCGACCCGGCTCAGCATCCGTACGTACCACCACCACCACCGCCGGATCAGGATTACTGAGGAGCTGCAGGATTTTCTTTGTTATATTTTTATGCAGTTCAGCTATTTATCCGGTGAGTACTCTCATTTTTCAAACTTATATTGACCCACTGGGACAGTGTGTCCCAAGTATGGGGTGTTTGTACTTATTTGACTACTTGATGTATTTATTTGACTACTTTTGATGTATGACATTCTATCGTATCGGATATTTTATTTATGCTTCAATTCTGCATTTATATGATTATTTGATATTACATGCATACCTACAGGTTATTTGATTGAGAAAAACGTCGAAACCGAAAAAAAATGATTTTTAAAAAAAAAAATTTGACCTCGACCGAGTCAGTCTTGGCCAAACGAGGCATTTCACCTCGGTTGAACCAAGAACACCTCGACCGAGGTGCGTAACAGAAAGTTTTCGAAAACGATTTTGTGCTACTTGTCTGGATATGATCTCAGTGAAGATTTTGTTTACTTACTGGTTTTAAATTGTTTATGTGTTTGAAAGGTTTTATAATATGTTTAAGTTGCTAAATGCTTTGTTTGAAAATTATTAGCATGTTTAATACTTTATTTTTATCCAAATTATGTTGAATTTGAAGGTTGACACCGCAGGTTAAGTTCTCTCACTTTCTTCTTGGAAAGACCAAGGCAATTCATTCTTTTCTTCTTCTTCTTCTTGATCATGCTTAGCCCCACATATACATTTTGCCTCCCTTTACCTATCCGGGAATTTGGAAGCAAGCGAAGTGGTGAAAGCAAGTGGAGTTAAAGTTGAGAAGTGGCTGGAAGTGAAAGTGTTAGAAAGCAATAATAGGTTTGGGGAAGTCAATCATGAAGATGAGTAACTCGGCACCATTCACATAGCCGGGTGTTTGTGTCTTGCCAAAGTCGGATTGAGCGATATTCCTAACGGGTCATGGTATGTGCATCAAGGGTTTGATGCATCTCGAGAAATTGATGAATGCAGATTTCCTAGGCTTCGGTTATTGTGCACATCTGTCCATGCATCCCAAAAAGTAAAGTAAAAAGAAAAAGTGTGAAATAAACGAAGCTTATTGGTGGAAGATGTTGCAAGCCGAAGTGAAAGTGAAGTTCATCCTTTTCCCGGATTCTAGCACCCCATTACCTTACATACATCCCTACCCTACACGTTTCTTGACCTTTTCTTTTGGAGAGCCCTTGAGACCTTGAGCTTGTTGATTGACTTAGTGGTTTAAATCGGATTATACATGATTAATTCTGATAATTATGATTTATTATGCATTCTATAGTTTTATGCAAGGATGAACAACTTTCCTATATTTATAAAATGTTTTGAGAATATTGAGTTTTTAAATTCCAGGAAGTACTCTCTTAGAGTGATCTATGATAGTTGCACACCATAAAATGTTTTTGAAAGACTTTTCATTGATTTTCTTGACTTATAATCCATTCTATCTTGTCTTTTATATGAGGAACTTGCTTGGGGACAAGCAAGGGCTAAGTATGGGGTATTTTGATAGCATGAATTATAGTCTATATTTTGGGATTTGTTTGGACGTTTTATCTTTCATAATCTGCATGTTTGTATGTGCATTATGTGATTTTACTACCATTTCATCTACCTTTGCGAGAATCGAGGTCTATACCTAGTTTTGTTGTAATTGCAGGTAATATGGTACGTTTTGCATCAAAAAGGATCAAAAGGAGTCATGAGTCATTTGGAGCTACATCCAGGGAGCATAGCCATGGATTAAAGATTTACTTTGGAGCAGATTCAAGAGATTTCACATTCTGTTGTGACTCACCTCGGTTGACCAGAAATTCACCTCGACCGAGGCGATCCAGAGACGCCGACTCGACCGAGGCGAACACCTAGAACGCGGCGAGAATATTTTATTCTTGGATGAGATCTTTTAAATTTGGAAAGTGATCTTATATTTTGGGCTTGGCTCCTGGAAGGAAGGAGATATGCAGAATCATATATTTTACCTATTTTTATGGGAATAGATCTTCCTAAGATATCTTATCTTTGGAGGGTTATTTTCCTATAAAAAGGGTTGGATTTCCACAAATCCAAGGGCCGCTTACACCGAAAAACCCGCTATCAGCGCAAGAGAGTTGCTTACGCAGTAGCAGCAGCATACTCCAATTGGAGAGATTCGAAAAACCTTTTTGAAGGTTGAAGGAAGATTGAAGTCTATAGCTTTTATAGCTTTATTGGAGGGTTTTGTAAGATTGTCTTTAATCCCCTCACTTGTTGTCTTGTCTTGTTGGATCGTTGTCCAAGGAACGCTTTGTTGTGATATTTGATTCAGTTATTGAAGTCTTTTCCTTAAATTCTTCTTTGTTCAAATATTCACCTTCTTCCCATATATTTAATACTTTCATTATGATGATGAGTGGCTAATTTCCTTGTGTGATTCTAGGGTGATTGGCTGAAGGTTGTGGGAAAAACAATGATAGAATAATCTTAGATTCCAGTAGGATCCTGAAAGTTCGAGTCTTTAACCTTAACCCTAAGCATCTCGTTTAGTTGATGAACATCTCGGCCGGGGTGGAATTCTTCTGACCGAGGTGACTTATCCGAACCTAAACAGAATGTTAAGTGTTAGAGTTTGCTAAATCTTGTTCTTATTACACCTCTCTGGTTCAATGCAAGCTTAGGATGAGACTTACCCGGTAATTCCTTAGTTTGTGTATTAACGATCATAAGTGTAGGTAATAAAGGTTTATCCTTTATTGGGGTTTGAGTGTGCTTCCATCCCATCTTCGTGAGTTAGCCTGAGACTTACCCGGTAAAGGTTGATTCTATTCCCTTGGATGGTGTGTTAGTTTGAGGTAATAGTTCTTTATCTTAATTCCTTGAGACTTACCCGGTAATAGGAGTTACGGTTTAGGATTAGTGTGTAGTGAGACTTACCCGGTGATCTATTCCACTTTAGTAACACCTTCCCTACGCAAAAATCTCAGCTTTGTCCGCTTATCTTTAGATCTTGAGTTGGAACCACAACTAGATGCTTTAATCCCTAGAATTGCATATTTGCTTTATTGAATTCTTATTCATCTTTGATTGTGTTAATTGCTCTTGTGGTTAGTATTCACGAAGCTTACCGTATTGACTTTGTTTCACCGAGTCCCTGTGATCGACCCCTGGAATTTCTTGCTTTTTACTACGATTGACCCGTACACTGCGGGTTCGCATCCTTGTTTTAAGCTTAAGTCTAGGGTTATAAATTTAAAGCTTGCACACACCGTTTGGAGCGAACAGGGATCTCAGCCGAGATGCTTGGGTTTCAACCGAGGTAAACAGTGCTTTGATCAAAAATAAAAAATCCTGTAACTTTTGGCCCCCAAAATCACTACCAAAAGCTTCCTAGGGGGTTCTCTAGTTATTCTCAACACAACACACATCAAACAATTCCCTAATTTGAGCACAATCTTTCAAAATGCGAAAAGAAGGGTTTCGGACGTAATTACCCTATTTGTGGAGATTCCGGAAGCTTGAAGTGGAGATTGAAGCTGGAGAAGTTGTTGTAGCGTTGTTCCCGTCAGTTTAGATCAAAGAATCGTCGAAAACGGGGGAGAATCGAGCTTTTTAAGGATTAGGGCGTGTCTCAGTCGAGACGGCGTCGGGAGGGAGAAGTGGGGAAGAGAGAGAAATCTGTTTCCCCTTTTATACCCTTCAGAAAATTTAACTGCATCTCGGTCGAGATGGTTGTTAGTGACCGAGGTGGTCAACCGAGGTCAATCCCTGTTGCCTTCATCTCGGTTGCTCAAAAAGTATTTCGGTCGAGATGAACTGATGGTGTCCGAGATGGCCCTAGTATTTGTAACTTTCCCAGATTTTCGAATTGTAGCTCCGTCCATGTGTTTCCTTTGTGTTGTTTCCCTTGTGTTGTTTTCCTTGGGTGGTACCTAGGTCCTGCTATAATGGACACAAAGAACGCAATCTATACTAATCTAAACTAGAAAGCTAGAAAGAAACAATACCTTGGGTTGCCTCCCAAGAAGCGCTTGTTTAAAGGTTGCTAGTTGGACCTAACTTTGTATGTCCAATTTAGATGCATTGATCCAATCTCTTTGATCGGCAGTCTTGGTTTATGTTTCTTTAGCCGAAGACTGTCGACTTGAAAGGTTCCCTAATGTTCACCCCACACTTTAACTGCACCATGAGATAAAACATTCTTTATAATAAAAGGTCCTGTCCATTTTGATTTTGGTTTATTTGGGTGGGTGTGAGAATGATAATCGTAAAGATGAACAATTTCTCCTTCTTTGATTCCTCTATGGGTGATGTGCTTTTTGTTTTAATTCTTCGCCTGTTCATTGTAGATCCTTGCAACTTTAGCTATCATTCTGCAGAGTGGTGGTTTCACCTTCTTATATTTGTCTTGCAATGCATCGAAAGAGTTAAGATAAATGCTTGTATTACTTGATGTTGAAGAATCAATCACCTCGTTTGCTTCATATGTATCTCGACCGAGGTCCGGTTCGACGTGATTCCTTGTTGCCTTCACCTTAATTAGTCCAGAAGTTGCTTCGGTCGAAATGGTTTTCCCTATGTCGAGGCAGTATGTTGTCTCTTCTTCAAACCTTTCAAACATAGCTGATGGATCTTCCTCCAAGGTTTCCAATCTGTGTATATCTGCATCACATAAAACATCTACACCTTTCTCTATCATACTAAAACTCGAAACTCTTTCAAGAGGATCTTTAATAAGGATAAAGCTAACCAATTCACGAGATTCCTCTTCATCATAGATGTTGTAGATGTCCTCTTCCAGTTCATTGTCTTCCATTAAGGCTGATAGTATGAATTCAACCTCTTCTCCAATATTGAAAGACAACTTGACATGTTTGCAATCCACGTAGAAACCGGATGTTGCAAGGCATGGCCTCCCAAGGATAATAGGAACTGGATAATCTACAGGAATATCCAAAACCACAAAGTCTATGGGAATATAGAATTTACCTAGTCTTACAGGAATGTCTTCTAACACGCCTACGAGTCAAGTGATGGATCGATCCGCCATGTAAAGTGCCATATTAACTAGTTTAGGTTTCCCTAAGCCAACCTTCTCACACAATGCAAGTGGGATGATGTTCACACTTGCTCCTAAGTCACATAATACATCATATGTGATGTTTCCAACTCCAATGGGGATGTAGAACGATCCCGGGTCTCTTAGTTTGGGTGGCATCTTCTCTTTCATGATCTTGATGAGTTCCAATGACCTTGAGGGCATCTTTACTTCACCAAAGTCTTCCAGCTTCCTCTTGTTAGAGAGGATTTCTTTTTAAGAACTTCCCGTATGCGGGCATACCTAGAGTAGCATCAATTAAAGGTATGTTAATATGGAGCTTACTCATGAGATCTATAACTTACCGAAGTGCTTGTCTAGATGTGCTCTCGCTCTAGACTGCGGGAATGGTAGTGGCAGCTTGTACGCAGGAGGTGGTACGTAAATTTCTTATTTCTCTTTCATTTCTGTTGACCCAGAAGTGTCTCAGTCGAGGTCCTTTCCGAGGTGACTCCTTGTTATGGTCTCCTCGGTCGGCTCACATTTCACCTTAGTCGAGATGCGCTCCTTACCAGCTTCATTCGATCGAGGTTGTGGGTCAACGGTCTTCACGCCACTCCTTGTTGTAAAATCCATGATTTGGCCTTTTGGGTTGTTCTTTGTACGTTCTGGAAGTTTCCCTTAATCTCTAGGAACTTCTACGGCTTTGCTAAACACTTGATTTTCCAAGGCTTTTTGTGCCTTAGAAATCGAAGTAATCGCGCTCTCTATTACACTCATCTTTCTTGTCAGCGCTTCGATCGTAGCTTCCAACTTATTACTTGGTGGTTGGCTTGAGCTTGATGACGGTTCCTGGCTTTTCAATTGTGTAGAAGATGAAGAAGGTGGTGTTAGAGCATTTTCAGCATGGGAATAAGGATTACCGACATTGTTTTGATTGGATCTCCAATTGTTGTAGTTCCGGTTGTTGTTGTTGTTGTTGTTGTAGTTATTGTTCCTGTTCCCTTAGTAGTTTCCTCTTCCAATATACCCAATATCTTGCTCCTTGGTTTATTGGGTTTTCGCTTTTATGAGCTCCTTCAAGGCCTTCATCTCATTTATGAGGGCGCTGATTTGTTCCACACTGGAAGAGGTAAAATTCAGCTCATGAGGTCTAGAATTTTGACCTCCCGTTTCTGTACTCCGGTGGGAGTATTTCTCCATAGTGAGAGTTTGTTTCTCAACAAAATCCCATGCTTCATCAACTCGCTTGTCCATGAACGTCCCAGCTGAGAGTGATTGTAGTTTGAACTACGCTTCAGCATCCAAACCCTTGAAATAGATCACTAGTAAGTCGATCTTTGGAATCCCCATGGTGTGGGCAATCCAACAAAAGGTCTTTAAATCTTTCCCATGACTTGAAGAGGCTTTCACCATTCCTCATCACAAATGCATTTATTTTGGCCCCCAACTCCTCCGTCTTTGATGACGGGAGGAATTTGGTGAGGAACTCTGAGGTCATCTCCTCCCATGTGTTCACACTTCTAATTGGAAGCGAATGATACCATGCAAGTGATTTATTCTTCAAAGAGAAAAAGCAAGCACACAATTTATAGTCATTATTATCACATCTAGAAGGTCTCAAAGTTTCCATCAAAATGTCATAGTTTTGCAAGTGTTATTGTGGTGATTCTCTCTCCATTCCTCCAAAATGATTTTGCTGAATCATTGTGATGACTTGAGGTCTGAACTCATAATCCCTGTTGGTTGGATCACCTAGGTTGATGTTGGAACGGTGTGTTTGTTGAACGGGATCCATACGTTGACCAAGTGTTTGTGGAATGCCCACAAATGGATCAACTGGCTCCACCCTTGGTGGAGGTGGTACTACATAAGCGGGTGCTGGTGGAGGTGGGTTAATCACAACCCTAGCACCTCTCTTCGCTTCCCGATGCACTAGTTACATCTGCTCTCTCATTGCGGACAAGTCGGCTTGAACTTGATCTTGTTGAGTAAGGCTGTCAGCTCTCTCTTTCCTTAGAGCTTCTTCTTGTAGCCTTATTTGATCTCAAGTTGCAACTAATTCAGCTCTAAGATCCTCTACTTCCTTATCATTGGCAACGGCCATTTTCTTAGCTTCCTTCAACCTTTTTCTTGTAAGTCTTTTTTGGTTCAAGATCGTAAGGAACGATTTCTTTACAAGTTCTAGTTTTTCGCATAAACCTAAGGAAAGGTCCTGCAAGAACACTCAGGCAAAAAGATCAATAGTAAAGCAAGAAGCTTCCAAGTTGGACAACCGTACACAAGATTGGTCTTGACCAATTTCCCGGCAACGGCGCCAAAAACTTGTTTGCACCAAAAGGTGTGTGCAAACAAAGCTTAAAATTTATAATCCGATTAATAAACTTAACGATAAGAGAACCCGCAGTGTACGGATCAATCATAGTAAGAGCTTATATTCCGGAGTCGATCTCAGGGAATCGGTGAGAACAATCAGAGTAAAGCAATATAGCTTCAAAAGCATGCAATAATATTGATCAAAAGCAAAAGCAAGAATATGTATCAAGATGGAAAAATGCAGATTCTAAAGATCACAGTATCCAGTTGTGGTTTCGACTCAAGATTTCTACGGATAACGCAGACAAAGCTGAGGTTTGTTGATGGAAGGCATTGCTACTATGGGATAGATCACCGGGTAAGTCTCACTACCCACTTTCCGAAACCAAAGCTCCAATCACCGGGTAAGTCTCAAGGAACTAGGGAAAGGTAAAGGCACTCAAACAAACATCACTCACCTAAGGGTACTGAACTAACCATCACCGGGTAAGTCTCAGGTTAACTCTCAAAGGTAGGATAAACACACACTTTAACCCTAATAAAGGATAAACCTTTATTACCTAACACTCATCATCATCGGTATACAAGCAAAGGAATCACCGGGTAAGTCTCATCCTAGGCTTGCGTATAAACCAAGAACGATGCAACAAGGATAGGATTTGGCAAACTATAAGCTAAACTCGAGATAGGCACTGCAGTGGGCGATCTCGTTCTGTTCTATATCGATCTCAGTCGAGATGCTCAACGAACAACCCGAGACGGGTTTCGGATTAGGGTTAACTCAAGCTTTCAGGGTCCACTTGGATAAAGGTCTATTCTTTCATCGTCTATACCACAACCTTTAACAAATCACCCTAGAATCACACGGATGTTTAGCCAACAATTATCATAATTAATGCAATATCAATTATATAAAGATCATCAAGAATATCAAGAAAAGGGAAATAAGCAAGCAACGAAGATGTCTCAATTATCAAAGCAAACAAACCAACAAGAGTATCAATAACGTGTTCCGAAAAGGGATGATAACAACTCACTAGTAATCCCCAAATAAATCCTCACAAAATAGGGTTCCTTCAACTATAAGTAGTCTAGCTTCCTTCAAATCTTCCTTTCCTTCAACTACTCGGTTACTCATTTTCCCCTTCATTAGTCCGTTCTATCCTCCCCACTTCCATTTCCTTAGGCCAACTCTCTTTCTCGAGTCCCCTAGGTCATTCTCACTGGTTCTTTCATTAGCGTTGTTTATAATATTGCTCTGTTGAACTCCATTGACTCTGCTACCGGCCTCCTACTCTTTTTGATACTGGCGTCGTGATTCCTCGCCACTTCTTATCTCTCTGACGAGGTCAAAACTTCTCTACACTTGTTGGGTTCTATCTTCGCTCTTACACTCAATTGTAGGTCTTCATTCCGTGCATCTCTTAGTCAAAAGGGTTTCTTCCGCAAATATCGTAGGAGAATCATCATTCTTCCATGTATGAAATGTTATGCACACTCTGTCTTGACTGACATAGAACCTTATCAAAAGTGTATACTTTTTACTCCTCTAGTTCTCCTTTTATAATCCATCTATACTAGTTGTGATATGTAACCTTTTTCCTAGCCAGTAGGTAGTAAATTACTTACACAATTCCCTGGGTCTCAAACAACATAAGGGGATCATTCCTGGCCGTCTAGCCTTTCATCTTAAGTTCTTAATTTAGATTTATTGACTCGACTCACTCCATGTTACTATTAAGGTTACTAGCACGTGTACCGTTTTAACTTCCTATTTGTTGCCGTTGATCTCTTGAAGGGTCCTCCAAATGTCTATAAAATTTTTCATAAGTCTATGGTTATCCTCCTTATCTGCCAACTAGTCACTATTAGTTGACCCGCACGTGTTATGTCTCCGTTATTACCAACTAGTATGTAGTTGACCTTCTATAAGATCACGGACTTATTGTTCTTATATCTCTTTTGAAGTTTTACACACTTGGTGAAATCTATCTCCTCCAGTTTCTTTGTTAATACTCCTTCAGCTCCTTTCAAGTCTGCACTTCTCTTGTTCTCTTATGGGATCACTATACTCTTCTGAGTCTAGTCCTAACATTCATATGTTGTCAATGAGTTTATTAAGTCTTCCACGATAACTTATAAGCGTGTCTTCACATTTTTTTTTTACTTTGTTCATTGTCTGTTTGCGGTTCTCTGATATGACCGTGAATGTTGGTAACTTAGATCTTTACGTGAATGAGAGGTTATTGTGGACTCTCTAGTCCACCAAAATCACTTTCCCACATTCTTCCCTTTATCTGACGTTGTGTTGTAATGCCACTTTTATAGAATTCCGTTGTCTTAATTTCAGACTTCTACTGTATTTGATACTTACGTCATAATTTCTTGCAAACTCTTGCATCTCTGAGTAAGTCAAACCGTCTTTATGATGATGAAATTTAGTTCACGTCTTTAAACTCATTTGTCAATGTTTGTCTTTGTACTCCTTTAATTCTTCACCTCGGGGTCAACACCATATCTTCTTTCTACTCTCATGCTCATGCTTGCATATGGCGACGTCCGCCTCGATTGTAACGTCCTGTACTCCGAAAACCTTGGTTGTACTCAGTTCTATATGATTCTTGTCCCCCTATTGTTATCTCTAATCCGATCTCTTGTCGTCTCTTGCCTGGTTCTTCTAATTCATCTCTCGGTTTCATACGACCAAGTCCCCTGCATGACTTCATATTCCTTCTATCTGCTGACTCGGGAATTTCTTTCTCAATGGGTTGTACTTGTGGGGAAAATTATCTTAACATCTTTCCTTCCTTGCCCACCCGTTCTTCGGATTATTTACAGGTCACCAAGACGCCCCCAAAGTATAATACTCAATCCTAGGGTTGAATCCATTGTCTCGTGTTGAAAACTCTTCCAGTCCGCTACCGATTTATCATGAAGCGATAATCGCTTCATGATATCACCACTATAGGATATAAGATATCCTTTAGGATACTAACATGCTACCCATACACATATATCTAATCATATAAGTCTATATACTAACTCACCTATCGTTCTAAGTTGCAGAAATCCACGGAGAACGATGGTGGTTCGACGTACTACTAACCCAACAACCCGACTATGCACGTGTGTAAAAACAGAAATCCGTTTTGAAAATTATAGACCCCTTTCGGGTTCTAGTTATTTTATACGTTCGTTCTTTCAGAAGATTTCAATTGCCATTGTTGCCAACCCAGAGCTCTGATACCATGTTGTAACACCCCAAGTTTTTGGAACCCGGGGAGCTACTGGTTAGGACCACGCAATGGGTCCCGACCTTGGTTTAACAACAATTTTACTGAGATCTTACAACAAGGCACAAATGTATTTTAAACAATTTTAATAAACATAATACTTTGTTGAATGAATGTACACATGTGACAGCGTTACAAAACATATATATATATACAACATGCATGTCGAAAGGAAGACTCCCCCGTCCTCCCCCTCTAAGGAGTACGTGAACCCGACTGACCATGCGGCCCGGATCTCTCTACAACTGTCTATCTCTACAAAATCTACAAAACGGATAAACCGTTAGCTAACAATCTAAATATCAGTAAAATAAAGATAGCACAAACATAACCAAGATAACATAAAACAATCATCATGCTGGCACACAAACCGGTTATTATCTAATAATTTTGTGATTCACCTTATTCCATTTTACAGTTGTGGCACGAGAAATCTTAAGAGTTCTCGCCTCCGTTCCTTATCCAACTGGGTGTAGGTCTAGCTTACCTCCGCCGGTAGCATCACTACAAACCGAGTGTGGACTAGTCCCTAAAGAAACCCCCACTGCCCTCAGGCAAATTGAGCAGGATGCCACCGCCCGTTACTCTTAGGCCAATGTATAGGTCGGTAGGTAATTACTACTAACTATAAACACATCATTCATCCACCACTATCATTATTCACACTCATATCTGGAAGCTAGCTAAGTAAGCCCAAAGGACTTACCTGAATCGAAACTCGATTCCAGTTATCTCAACTCGGTCAGCAACTGTTGGAACTCGATTGCCTGTCATAAGGGCAAGTGGATTAAAATACATCTCATATTCTTAGAAGTCTAAAACTTCTAAGATGTACAATCCCTTCAAGAGAAACTACTACAATGCCCTCCTAAGGTAAAATGACCATTTTACCCCTAGTCCCGAAAATCTCAAAAATCCTATAATATATGCCTAAACCTTACTTTGAGACCTATTTTCATAATCTAACTCTTAAGAGTTAGTTTAGGTAGAACTTATAGATTACACACTTAACTTTTAAAAAGGTCACTAAGGTTCAACTTTAGCCTATAATACGAGGCTCGAGTAAATTTATAAATATTCTAAGCAAATTACCCAAGTAGTCTATGATATGTATACAAATCATAATGTCAAATATCTCCCGAAAATACGCAGTCCAGAATCCTACATAAATTTCCAAAGTTTGGTTCAACATCCATCAATTCCATACTTAGCTAAATAATCACTTCTTTTCCCAAAACTGCCTAACTAGCTTACTTTGAAACCTTGTAAATCTAGATCCGACCGTTAGATCGAGCTAAACTTTTGATACCTCACTATATGCATATCACTATATATTCTATCAAAATTTGAACGGTGAATTATTGATTTAAGGCCACAAAACCTGGACTCGAAGAGGCTGCAGAATACAGTTTTCTGGAAATGAAATAAGAGGTGCAAATGGTCCATGGTTCGAGTCTTACCCCTGTTTCTCAGATTGCAAAAATTCTCACACGTCACCTGTTCTATTCCTTCAACTGTCAAACAAAAGATCTTGTTTTCTCCCACTTTCATCTCTTTGCACATATCAACAGTTAAGGCCAAACAATTGCTTATTCCGGCAGGGAAGGAAGAGGGAGGGCGCTCCTGCTTTGTTGGTCTCCAGCAGCAAGGGGAAAGAGTTCATCACGTGGGTAACGAGGGGAGGACAATTGGACAGCGATTGATGTTCTTGTGTATAGAGGACCTCCGGTTCCTTGCTGCATCGGTACCCATAGAAGAGGAACCCACTTTGGTTCAACAGACATGGAAAGGAAGAAGTGAAGGGGTGGACATGTAGGGTCTTACCTTTCTCATGGTACACAAGCAGCCAAGGAGGAGGGCTCGTCTTGGTTCTGACCCCTACCCTCGAGAGCCTTGTGCAGAAGATTGGGCTCGTCTTGGTGTAGTTGATAGCACAAACATACAAACAAGTGTGTTTGTGCTATCAACTACACCAAAATCACCCAAAATATGAAAGTTAGTGGTGTCAACAATACTATGATGATAATATAATGTGTTTAACTTTTGCCAACAATACTAGAATAACAAAATAGTGTGTTTAGATACTGCCAACATTAGCAAATTAAATTAGCAAAATAAAAGTGCTGTCGAAAATACAAGAATAACAAATAAGATGTTCAAGTGTATTGTCAACAATTTGTGTTGTCAACAACACCAAAAACACTAAAATAAGTAGTGTTGATGTTGTCAGCAACACTACAATTGCAAAATAACGTGCTTAATTATTGTCAACAACACTAGAATAACAAAATAGTGTTATTAAGTGATGTCAACAACTTCATAATAGCAATATATAGTGTGTAAGTGTTGCCAACAACACCAAAACCACAAAATAAGTTGTGTTAAGGGTTGTCAACAACATAATAAATAAACACAAAAAATTCGATGTTGGTGATGTCAACAAAAATACCAAATAGTAAAAAAAATGATAGAATAATGTTATAATTTTTTCAACATTCTAATTTAACCAATGTCAACAACATAAAACAAAAAAAAATGAGAATGATTATAAATGGAAGCATTCAACAATCGATAAAAACAATGTGAAAAAATAATTCTACTATTTTCAACAATATAAATTAGATTGATCACAAACATAAATCCAACTATAGATGAAATATGAACAAAAACCAAAATAACTTGTCTGAAACCCTAAATTGAAAGAATTCATATGTTCGAACGTGATTATTTGTTCATTCTTTGCGGTGTATTTTGTACCGAAACGATGAAATTAGTGATTTTGTCCTTGAGATCGACTTGAATGAACTTGCAAAAGAGAAGATCTTTTGAATTTGAAAAAGTTAATGAGTGAAGTTGAATGTTTTTGAACGGTTATAATTTGGAAGGGAAAAAGGATTCGTTTTTAGCAGTTTTAGTAAGAAGAGATAATTTTCTTTAATTCATGCAATTTATAGTGATAATTTTTTCAATATTGAGAAATTGGTGATTAGTTTTGCAATTTTATATTTTGTATGTTAATGGTAATTCAGAGTGTACTAACGGGCGACGGATATTAAGGCTTTTCCGGATCGAGGGTGGCCGAGTAATCGGGCAGGCCTTTCGGCCCAATCGTATATCTGACCTTGATGAAGTGGGTTAAGGCTGATCGAGTGAGTATTGGTAAATGTTAACACTTGTTTTGAAGTATTATTGTATCTTTTTATGATAAAAGGCTTAGTTTTTGGTATATGGAAAGAGGTATGCGATAGTAGTGGCCCCTGTGTTTTATGTGCGGTGGAAATTGTCGAAATTAATATACTGATACGTCAAACAATCATTATCCAGCTCTTGACAAATTGTCCACCATTGGTTTTCATCCTTATTTATATTATAGATATCATCATCTTATTACAACTGCTACACTTTAATGCCTCTCAATCAATGCAAACGCCCCATCCAACCCACATGCTTTTCATTTTTCATCTTTAATTGCTTTTTTTTTAAATATTCATAATTTACATTTTAATAACTACATCTAAATTCTTATTTATTCTACATAAAAATGTTTCAACTTTCTAATATATCATATTTATTTTTATAAATGGTTAAAAATACAATGAATGTTTATAGTTAAAATTCTGGGGCCCTTTATTTTGAATTGGGCCCGAGTTTATAGGGCCTGTTACAAACTTTGAATGTCAAAATGAATGTTCTGGTGTTAGATCTACTACGCCCAAAAAGAAGACTTGCATACTCTTTCTTTCCGAATCTTTGAATCCTTGTATTGAACCGAACAGAGGAGAATTGCTTGAAACATTTAAAGCAGGGCAGAAACAGAGCAATGAATCATTGACCCAGAAACACAGCAATACACAAACACACAAAACCATTCTCTCTATTCTAACCTACCTATAAAGCTATTCCACTAATTACAGACCCAAGGCTGAAATTCAAATAAAAATCAATTAGGAGAGGAAGAAACGGTATTTGATCTCGGCAAGGAAGAAGAATTGAGGAAATCGATGCAGTCTCCGATGGCCTCTGCTCTGTGGGAGTTATCAGTGATTGGGTCAGCGCAAGACCTTGACCGAGCCAGAGCAGCCGAGGAACATACTTTGCAAGAAGACCTCTGTTTTCTCATAGACATCATTCTCATAGCCTTAGCAAGCTGCGACCCCACTCTTCTCAGGAACTTCACCGGCTGAAAACTCGACGACCTTGTCGGTAGCCGGAAAGTACAAACTCCGGTCACCCCGTCACCGTCTCCAGGAGCCCATCTTCCGCCCTGCTTCGGAGTTATGGCTGCTGGATTTCGGGGGGTTTGGTGATCAGACGAATTCAGGATGGTTTCTGAGATTGAATTCCTTGACATTTAGAATTGTCTCTGTTTCAAAAGAGATTGGAGGAAAAGAGGAGGAGAACAGGGGAAAGCGTGTGGAACTATGGGAAACAGTAGTGTTGTTCAAACTTATAAGAGGCAAGGATCATTTGTAACAAAATAAAACCTCTTTCTAATTTAACAGTATATAGATTTTATTTTAATTTTTTTACAATAAAAAGTTAAGTATACGATAAATATATATACCTATCAATGATATATTAAAACGACCCACACTAGATATCGTTTTATGCAATTATGTAATTCATCCACCACAAATCATAATTTAATAAAATTACGTATCATTATCATATTACTCATATATCTAAATATGTCATTACTCACAAATTTTAGTAATGATTCTTTTTCCTTTATAAATCGTCAAATTAAATCACCATATATATTGTTGTAAAATATATTTTGTGTTTATGAAAGATTAATATAAAAAAATACACTAAATAGGAAACTAATAACTCTATGAGGATAACAAGCCAAAATTTGGTTTGACGATAACACACTGGTGAAAACCATAACTTCTTTAACAGGCCTAAATTTTCAATTTATAACGATCGCGTACTTGTGAAAATAAGACTTTTTATGTAAGTCCAAAACTACATTATCATTTTGCTAAATGTTACAATATAAAAAAAAACTTGATAAACCTCAAAGCATCCCCAATAGTTTCTTTATTTTAAAATATTTGGAGAATTTTAAAGTTTTTTTGATCCAACAGATTCTCCATTTCATTCTTCAAAATGGAAAATAATAGAAAAAAGTGGAACTCTTCCCTAAATTTGAAGACATTCTCCAAATAAATGGAGAATTGTCCAAGATTGGGAATCCGTTGGATTTGATAAAAATATAAAAGGTAGATTTTTAGTTTTTAATTCTACATTTTGTACAAGAGTTTAGGAAAGCTGTTACTTTAATTAATAAATAAATAAAACAATAGTTTTTTTTTTCTTAAATCCTAATAATTTGTAGGTAATTTTTTTGAAGTAATCTATAAAAAACGTTGAAAATTGCGAAAGTGTTGGTTAACTTTTCAATATTTTAAAACTAATCAATATATATAACCTTTTTTTAAACTGAAAAAACGAATCAACTTCAATCACCTAGGCGGAATAAATTCTTCAGAAATCAAGAGATTTTGGCTTTCTTCTAACTTCTTCATCAAAGCTAAACTCGATTTAACGAGAAGAACATAAATTTCATCTTTTCAAATCAAAGATTCATAAAAATGGAGATCGGACCAAATTTATTAACATCAAAATTTTCAATTTAGGGTTTCAAACTCCATGTATAAGCTTTTGCTCATAGTTCATATGTAAGCATGATTAAATATTTGTTGAATATCTTTTTTTATTATTTTAAAGACGGAAAGCGGTTAGGTTGGTCTACCTTCTAAAGGTAGTCCACTCTAAAACATCATTGCAGATGAGAACACGAATGTCTTTTATATTATTAACGGTAGTTGAATCATTCATATTGATAATATATTTAACCATCTTTTAGTTATTCTACATTATTAAGTGTGTTTTATGTTGTTTACAGTAGTTGAATGATTTTGCATTGATGAATTATTGAGTTTTTAATGATTTTCCATTGTTGAATGTATTTTAGGTTTGAATTCACGAAAAACCTTAAATTTGTGTTTGTGGTTTTGTTGACATCACTAAAAAACTTAATTTGGTGTTGAAAACACCATATACCTTATTTTGGTGTTATAGTGTTGTAGATAACACATACACAACTTTTATTATGAGTGTTGTTGAAGTCACCAAAACAACTTATTCTAGTATTGTGGTGTTGTTGACGAAAAAAACAACAACTTAATTTAGCATTGTGATGTCGTTAAAAACAAAAAAAAGCACATTAATTTAGTATTTTGGTGTTAACATCACCTAAATATCAAAATAAGGTGTTGTGATGTTGCTGACAACACCTAAACACCTTACTTGATGTTTTGATTGATGTTGACAACACCGAAACACTTTATTATGATGTTGTGGTGTTGTTGGTGTGATAACCCCCTTCTTCTTAGGCTAGCCGCGACCGCGCCGGGACCTTGCCGCATGTTCGGGCCACCGCAGGCACGGTGTTGTCGAGCCGCGACCGCGGGAAAGGCGGTCACAACCGCCTTTCTTGACCCTGTTGACCCGTGCTTTTGCTACCTTATCCTATAAGTTGCCTCCTCTCCTTCAGATGAAGGGTTTCTTGCTTTCTCTAGGCTTCTTCCTTTCCTCCTCACGCTCTTCTTCTTGTCTTTCTTCTTTCCTCAATTTCGTCTTGTTTTGAGTTGGATCTTCTTCAAGTTGCAAGCAAGCTTTGTTGATGTTGTGCTGTGTTGGTGGTTGTTGGGTATTCTGAGAGCCAACAACTGTGAGTTCTTCCCTGCCTTGGTCGGAGTTGTGGTAAGTAGGGTTTCCCTTCTCTTCTCCTTCCTTTAATCTTCTTTATTCCTTCTTCCTTAGATCCAACAATTGGATCTTGTGATGTTGAGCTTATGGATGATTGGATGTGTATGTGTATGTATATATGATGGCTTTAAAACCTTAGGTACTCCCTGTGACGGAGTATTGGAGAGTGGAGAAAGAGATTGTTCGAACAACTCTTGAGAGCTGTCTTCTATCGAACTTTCCGCCGCCGCGGATCGTCATCGCCGCCCCGTGGCGTGAGCTTCTCACCGCCCCTGCGGTTGTGAGTTACTACCCCAGCGGCTTGTCACCGCCCCCGTGTCTAATCTTTTCCGCGGGTGTGCCTTCCTTCAGAACTACCAAGTTATGGTAAGTTCTTTCCTTTTCCTTGGTTATGGCTTTTGTTTAGAAGCATGCTAGTGTGTGTGCGAGAGGTGATGAGGATATCATAATATGGATCTATTCCTTGATGTGGCTTTGAGGTTTAGATGTTATTCGAGGTTATACGATGATTATGATCCTTATGGATCCCTTGGGTCTAGGTGTCATCCCTTTGATTGATAAGAGGTTAGATACCTCTTTATACCTTGTTATTAGGCAGTGCATTCCTACGGGTTGGAGGTTGATCGTGGTTGAGATTATTCTGAGATTGAGGTAATTCCTTGAGATTTACTTAGTTGCGTTCCTACATTGGATGTATGCATGAGTGATGATTGTTATGTGCTTTATAGCATGCGATATTGATTATTACCGACGTATGATTAGCCCCCTTACAGTGGGAGTGATAACCTTTCTCTTTCATCTTGAGGGAGTATGAGAGGTTCTTTGTGGTCATGCTATACTTAGTATACGGACCAGATACGTCTCCTCCCCATTCCATATGGCCTACGAGGACGTGTGCCGGATGCCGCTCCAAGATGGCTATTGTACCCAGAGGCGAGAATGATATACTTCTCGTCTCACATATGTATCTATCTATCTATCTATCTATCTATCTATCTATCTATCTATCTATCTATCTATCTATCTATCTATCTATCTATCTATCTATCTATCTATCTATCTATCTATCTATCTATCTATCTATCTATCTATCTATCTATCTATCTATCTATATATATATATATATATATATATATATATATATATATATATATATATATATATATATATATATATATATATATATATATATATATATATATATATATATATATATATATATATATATATATATATATCGAGATCCTCA
>BSUD01000008.1:88562796-88588847 GCA_033239045.1 Fagopyrum esculentum | reverse complement strand
TATATATATATATATATATATATATATATATATATATATATATATATATATATATATATATATGATGTGAGTGTACAACGTTATAAAAATGATTAAACGGGTAAATGATGTGATAACATGCTTGGTGTTTACCGTTATTCTGATGCGTGTATGTGCTTATTCATTATCTTATATATGAATTGTTAGCTATCGGTTTATACCGTGTTGTAGATCCTTTGCAGGTTAGGAGGACTGCAGAGTGATCTAGAGGAGTGATCAGCCGAGGATTTCCGTACATTAGGTGTTGCGGGCTTTTGGGATGGTTATGTATACGTTGTTGTGTTTTGTACTCGGCTATGGGGTTTTGTATGGATTATATACTCTGATATTTCTGTTTTATAAAGATTGTTTGTGCCTTGTTGTAAGATCCAGTGAACTTGTTGTCAGACTAGGGTCGGGACCCATTGCGAGGCCCTAACCCAGTAGCACTCCAAGTCCTACGGATTTGGGGTATTACAAAGTTGGTAACATAGCCTTAGGTTGACAACAATGGCACTTGCAATATGCGATAAAGGTCGAATAGATAAAATAAACAGAACCCAAAAGGGGTTTGAGTTTTCAAAGTAGTATTGGTTTTAAAACCCTGTTTACAGTCATTTTGGGATAGATTGTACTGGAAGTCATCACTCCTTCCATGGATCTCAATAGTTTAGTTATATATGTATATATATATATATATATATATATATATATATATATATATATATATATATATATATGTGTGTGTGTGTGTGTGAGTGTATGTATGTTTGTGTGTGTGTGTATATATAGACTTGATATATATATGATATTAACTATCCTTATACGATAGATATGTATATACCGCATATGGCTCAGACTAGAGAGACATCTGTAGTAGGACGAGGTAGAGGTAGACCCCCTCTTCCTCCGGTAGTGATAGGTCCAGGACACGTTCCCACTACTGATCCGCCTACAACGGAGGATGTATATGAGGAGATTACTGAGAGTGTCGTTCCTGAAACTGGGACTAGGATGGCAGCGAGGTAGAGACCTCAACCCATACAGTCTGACGATTCAGACTATGACTCGATGAGGGGACCAGAGTTCCGCGCTTACATTCGTCGAGTCGAGGAGGCTGCCACGGTAGGTAGATGTGCCCTGGATTTACCAACACATGAGGGATCATTTGATATGTCCCACGAAGCTACTTAAGTGCTTGTCATACCGGCACGTGTTGTTGAGATTGTGAGAGCTTATGAGGAGCCTAGAGGACCACGACCTGATTCGTGGTTGAAGGTTTTTTATTATATGGGAGTACCCCCTTTCG
The DNA here is from genome assembly GCA_033239045.1 of Fagopyrum esculentum. NCBI lineage: Eukaryota > Viridiplantae > Streptophyta > Magnoliopsida > Caryophyllales > Polygonaceae > Fagopyrum > Fagopyrum esculentum. The sequence continues at coordinate 88,587,520 of BSUD01000008.1, read as the reverse complement.
CTGGAAAGGTGGGCCTGGAAGTCGAGCTATGGTTGTACATGTGGAATCTGCTCTTGAGCCTATCAAATGTCTAGAGGATAAACATATAAAGTTGGTACAACATCTATTCCGTGATTTTGCCCAACTGTTGAAAGGGACCGTACGAAGTAAAGCCACCAGTTACGACCAGATGCGGAGCGTGATTAGAGAGCGTTTATGCCTTGCCTCTTGAGGAGGGAGAAACTGCAGTATTTTGTTGAGGTTGGGTTCGAGGACGTTCTTATATCCGAGCAATCAGGAAGTTCCAGGAGGAGCTGGCGTCACTAGGTCCAGCTGCACCTCCAAAGGACCAGCATGTGCACCTGTTCTTCCGCAGACTGAGAGAGAGTACCTGTTTCTCAATTGCGGGTTTTCACTGTGATTCCCTGACTAATTATCAGGATAGAGCTTTGGCTTATGAGCAGGAGCGAGCTACGCATAGGAGAGATTCTCAAACCGGTGGGTTTGAGAAGAGGTAGAGGACTGGTCAGACCAGTAGTGGTGTTGAAGCGTCACGTTCGGGACGGATCCAAAGCTGCCAGAGTTATCCATCCACTTCACAGGTTGTAGAGAGGGGATATCAGTGCTTCAATTGTGGAGATTCTGGACACATGAGGCCTGAGTGCCCACGACTGCCAGTGACTTGCTTCTCTTGTGGCAAGCCAGGTCATCAAGATGTTTATTACCGTTAGAGCAAGTCGTTATCTCAACAAGGTTCTTCCCCTGTTGGGGTTGCTAAAGGTAGTCAGAGGACGTCTCCTTATCGGGGAAACAACAGTGTGTCCCAGATCAGTCGGCTACTCAGGGTTCTGTACCAGGGCCGAGTAGAAGCAGAGGCCGAGGCGGAGGTACCATGGATACTAGAGGAGTACAGACTCGCGTTTTTTAGTTGTGGAGTGTTGAGGAGCCGCCAGCGCCAGCCGCTACAAGTACCATAGTTATTAATGGTTTAACTGTTAGAGTTCTTTTTGATACGGGTGCTACGCACTTATTTATTGCCGATGTGTGTGTTGAGAATTTAGATGTAGATATGATAGAGGGGATACCCTTCATGATAGGGTTAAGACGGTAGTAGGGTCCGAGTTACCCGTGAGATACCTGAAAGTCCCATTTGTTTAGGGACTTGTGTGTTGCTTGTAGACTTCTTTGTAATGTCATTAGAACATGAGGAAGTCATTTTGGGGATGGAATTGATGAACCGTCATGGTGTGGTTCTTGATATTAGTAGACGGACCGTGTCGGTCACTACCGCGATGGGTCCAGATGAGGTTTTCTGAGGTTGGGGCCTTGGAAAATCTAGTACGATTATCAGCGTAGTCCAAGCGGCGAGGCAGATTGCACAGGGTTGCGAGGCCTTCGGGTGTTATGCCATGAAGGAGGGCGAGCGTCCAACTTTACACGATATTCCCGTCGTGTGCGAGTTCACCGACGTTTTTGATGAGCCATCCAGCTTACCACCACAGCGGAGCGTGGATTTCGGTATAGAGTTAGAGACGGGGACGAGACTGATCTTGAAGGCCCCATATCATATGTCGCCTGTCGAGCTGTTAGAGATGAAGAAGCAACTCGAGCTTGTGTATAGACTACATAGAGCTGAATAAGGTGACCATCATGAAAAAGTACCCGCTACCCAATATTGATGATTTGCTGGATTAGCTACAGGGAGCTTCTGTGTTCTCCAAGATTGATTTGTGCTCCGGATATCACCATCTGAGGGTGAGAGAGTAGGATATACATAAGACGACATTTCGGACTCGATATGGTCACTACGAGTTTGTAGTGATGCCATTCGGGCTCAAGAATGCACCTGCCATCTTTATGGAGTTGATGAATGACATCTTGGATCAGTTTGTTGTGGTCTTCATTGAAGGTATCCTGGTGTACTCTCGTAGTAGAGAGGAACACGGAGGACACTTGAGGACAATTTTGCGGGTCCTACCGGATAGAGAGTTGTATACCAAGCTCTCTAAGTTCGAGTCTTGGATGTCTGAGGTGGCCTTTCTAGGTCATGTGGTTTTTGCCGAAGGGATCAAGTTTGATCCGGCAAAGATTGAGGCTATTGCAGCATGGACGACTCCAACGAATGTCGAGGAAGTGCGTAGCTTCCTTGGCTTAGCCGTATATTATCATAGATTTGTGGAAGGGTTTTTAGTGATTGCCCGACCACTTACCAGCCTGTTGAGGAAGACTACCCACTTTGTATGGTCCGAGCCATGTACTCAGACTTTTGAAGAGCTGAAGAGGAGATTGACTTTTACTCCTATCTTAGCACAGCCGGACGGCACAAATGATTTTGTGGTTTATAGTGATGCATCCAAGCTAGGCTTGGGATGTGTTCTGATGCAGCGGGGTAGAGTCATTGCCGATGCGTCTAGACAGTTGAAGACGTATGAGGAGAACTATCTGACTCATGAATTGGAGTTGGTTGCGGTAGTTCATGCCTTGAAGATATGGAGACATTACTTGTACGGAGTTACATGCCAAATCTTCACAGACCATAAGAGTCTAAAGTATATTTTCACGCAACGAGAATTGAATAACCGTCAGCGTAGGTGACTTGATTTGATCAAGGACTTTAACCTTAGGATTTTGTATCATCTAGGGAAGGCGAATGTTTTCACCGACGCTTTGAGAAGGAAGACGCCTCGGGAGAAGGCGATTACGCAACATGACAGTTCAACCTCAATTGTAGAGAGACCTAGCATGGCTAGAGATGGGCATATGGTTCCCTGATGAGGATGTCCATTTGTCTACCTTAGAGGTTCTACCTGATATGTAGGGAGAGATCCAACAAATACAGGAGACATGCTTGACGTTGAGACAGATCAGAGATAGAATGTCTCGAGATAAGGCTCCACAGTTCACTAATAACATGAATTATTGTCTATATTTCGGGCATGGTTTTTTTGTTTTCTCATCATAATTCTGTATGCATGTATACATATTTGTAGCATTTATGCCATTAGGTTACTTTGCAAGAATTGAGGTCTACACCACGTTTTGTTGTATTTGTAGAGAATATGGCACGTTTTGGGTGAAATGGAGCATAAACAGCTAAGGAGGCTATGGAGCTACATTTGAGAGCATTAGGAAGGACAAAAAGAAGAACAAGAATCAAGCTGGAAGAATAGAAGAAAGATCCAGACAAATATATGATTTCATGCATATTGATCACTACTGATCTCGGATGGACACAACCATGCATTTCGACCGAGATGGCCCACTAGGCCTGGATCGAAGTCGATGTCCGACATCCCAAGAAGACAAGATATATTTTTGACCTTAAATTCTTCTATAAGAATGGACGGTGACGGCTGGATTTAGTAGGTTGGACGCTCGAGATTGAGACGTCATAAAGGTTTTTTTGGAAAATTGATTTGAAGAATTGAAGGAAGGATTGCTTAGGGTTTGAATAACCCTAGATTGTGAGTATTTCTTGGGGATTACTAGTGAGTTGTTATCATCCCTTTTTTAGAACACATTATTAATACTTTGATTGGTTTGTTTGTTTTGATAATTGAGATACCTTTGTTGATTGCTTTATTCCCTTTTCTTGATCATCTTGATAATATTGATATCGATTTGATTACGATGATTGTTGTCTAAACACCCTTGCGATTCTAGGGTGATTAGTTGAAGGTTGTTGTATAGACGATGAAAGCTTGAGTTTACCCTAATCCGAAACCCATCTCAGGCAGTTCGTTGAGCATCTCGACCGGGATCGATTTAGAAGAGAACGAGATTGCCCACTCCAGTACCTATCTAGAGTTTAGGTTATAGTTTGCCAAATCTTATCCTTGTTGCACCTTTCTTGGTTTATACGCAAGCCTAGGATGAGACTTACCCGGTGATTCCTTTGCTTGTATACCGATGATGATGAAGTTAGGTAATAAAGGTTTATGCTCTATTAGGGTTTGAGTGTGCCTTTATCCTACCTTTGAGAGTTAACCTTAAACTTACCCGGTGATGGTTAGTTCTATACCCTTAGGCGAGTGATGTTGGTTTGAGCACCTTTACCTTTCCCTAGTTCCTTGAGACTTACCCGGTGATAGGAGCTTTGGTTTGGGAAAGCGCGTAGTAAGACTTACCCGGTGATCTATCCCATAGCAGCAACACCTTCCCTTATCAAACCTCAACTTTGTCCATGTTATCTGAAGATATCTTGAGTCAAAACCACAACTGGATACTATGACCTTTAGAATATGCATTTCCCTATCTTGATTCATACATTTTGTCTTTTGCTTTTGATCAATATTACTGCATGCTTTCGATATTGGATTTCCTTACAGTGATTGTTCTCACCGATTCCCTGAGATCGACTCCGGAATATAAGCCCTTACTACGATTGATCCGTACACTTCCGGTTCGCTTATCGTTAGGTTTATTATTCCGATTATAAATTTAAAGCTTTGTCTACACACACATTTTTGAGCGAACAAGTTTTTGGCGCCGTTGTCGGGGAATCGGTCAAGACCAATCCGTGTACGGTTGTCCATTCTTGAGAGCTTTCTACTTTACTATTGATCTTTCTGCTAGAGTGTTCTTGCACGACCTTTTCTTAGGTTTATGCGAAGAAGTAGAACTGGTAAAGAAATTGTTCCTTACGATCCTGAACCAAAAAAAGACTTACAAAAAAAGGTTGAAGGAAGCTAAGAACATGGCCGCTGCCAATGATAAGGAAGTAGAGGATCTTAGAGTTGAATTAGATACAGCTCGAGATCAAATAAGGCTCCAAGAAAAAGCTCTAAGGCAAGGTCGAGCTGACCAACTTACTCAATCGGAGCAAGTTCAGGCCGACATGACTGCTATGAGAGAACAAATACGACAAGTGCATCTACCCACCTCCACCAGCACCCACTTATGTACCACCACTACCTCCACCAAGGGTGGAGTCAGTTGATCCATTTATGGGCATCCCACAAACACTAGGTCAACATATGTATCCCATTCAGCAAATACGCCGTCCCGGCGTCAACCTAGGAGATCCAGCTAATAGGGATTATGAGTTCAGACCTCAAATAATCACAATGATTCAACAAAATCGCTTTGGAGGAATGAAGATAGAATCACCACACCAACACTTGCAAAATTATGACATTTTGATGGGAACTTTGTGACCTTCTAGACGTGATAATAATGACTATAAGCTGCGTGTTTTCTTTTTCTCTTTGAAGGATAAATCACTTGCATGGTATCATTCGCTTCCAACTGAAAGTGTGAACACGTGGGAAGAGATGACCGTAGAATTTCTTACCAAGTTCTTCCCACCATCAAAGATGGCGGAGTTGAGGGACAAAATAAATGCTTTTGTGATGAGGAATGGTGAAAGCCTCTTCAAGTCATGGAAAAGGTTTAAAGACCTTTTGTTGGATTTTCCACACCATTGTATTCCAAAGGTTGATCTGCTGGTGATATATTTCAAGGGTTTGGATGTTGAAGCACAATTCAAATTACAATCACTTTCAGCTGGGACGTTTATGGACAAGCCAGTTGATGAATGATAGCATGTATTATAGTCTATATTTTGGGATTGGTTTGTACACTTGGGATTGGTTTGGATGTTTTATCTTCATAAATCTACATGTATGGATGTATATTCTTGATCATTATGTTGTTTTCTTTACCTTTGCAAGAATCAAGGTCTGCACCTAGTTTTGTTGTAATTGTAGGGAAAATAATGTGTTTTGGAGTGATATGGAGCTAAGGGATCTAAGGAGTCATTGGAGCTACATTATGGAACATTGAGGAACTACAAGAAAAGCTTAGGAACCATGGAAGTTGGACAGAAGTTTGATTTTGGACCAGATTGGAAGAGATTTGTACGTAGATGAGGATCACCTCGGATGGCTATAATACCATCTCGACCGAGGTGACTCCGCTGGGCTGGACCGAGACGGACGGCCCACAACCCATAAGATCTTTTATTCATGGCTGGAGATCTTTTATTTTTGGCAAGTGATTTTCCTATATATTGGGATGGTTTTTCTGGATGGAAGCATGTCCAGTTGGTTGATTAGTTTTGAAGATTGAAGATATTCCAAGGAACGAAGGAAGTTGGCTTTGAAGATAAAGTTGAAGGCTTTTGAAGAAAGTTGTAAGGTTTTGTTAGATTATTTGATGGTTGTCTTTTGGTTTGTGATTGAGGAACGCAGTTTGCTATTTGTTTGATTGCTTGATTGAGTTATTGAGATCTTTTTGTTAAGATTTTCTTGTTTGGATATTGATTCCCGTCTTATATATTTGATTATTGTTATCATGATGATTATTGGCTAAGTTCTTTGTGCGATTCTAGGGTGATTGGCTGAAAGTTGCGGGGAAGACGATGAAAGAATGAGCCTTTATCCTAGTGGAACCTTAAAGCTCGAGCCATACCATAACCGAACGTCACCTTGGTCCATTCATAGAACATCTCGACCGAGATGGAACATGAACTGAGCGAGGTGATTCCTTTCCTAATCCTTATCTGAGTTGAGGTTTCAGTTTGCCAAATCCTATCCTTGTTATACCTTTCCTAGTCCATACGCAAGCCTAGGATGAGACTTACCCGATGATTCCTTTGCTTGTATACCCAAGATCATGAGTGTTAGATAATAAAGGTTTATCCTTTATTAGGGTTTGAGTGTGCGTTCATCCTGTCTTTGAGAGTTAGCATGAGACTTACCCGGTAAAGGTTAGTTCTATCCCCTTAGGTGGTGTGTTAGTTTGAGATTATAGTTCGTTTCCTTAGTTCCTTGAGACTTATCCGGTTAGAGGATCTTTGGTTTGGGATAGTGAGTAGTGAGACTTACCCGATGATCTATTCCCACCTTAGAAATACCTTCCCTTGCAAACCTCAACTTTGTCCACGTTATCTTTTGAGATCTTAAGTCGGAACCACAACCGGATGCTTTGACCACTAGAATTTTCATTTTCTTTATATGATTATTACATCATCTTTGATACATTTTCTTTATTGCTTGTTTTCTATTGACAACGTGAATTGCCGTGTTTTGTTTCACCATAATTCTTGTGTTCGACCCTGGAGTATTTGCTGTTATTACAATTGATCCGTACACTGCGGGTTCGCATATTGTTTCAGGCTTATATTTTAGGTTATAAATTTAAAGCTATATCGTTCACCATACACACACGTCTGAGAGCGAACAAGTTTTTGGTGCCGTTGCCGGGGACTTGGTCAAGACCAAGTTCGGTTTCGGTTGTCTTTTAGGGCTGCTGCCCTTGTTGCTATTGATTACTTTACTTGAGTGATTTCGCAGGATCTTTGTTTAGGTTTATGCAAATAACTCGTGCTAGAAAGGAAATCATTCCATACGATCCCGAACTAGAAAAGACATACAAAAGGAGATTGAAAGAAGCTAATATGACCGATCAAGATAATCGAGATCTTGAAGCCGAATTGAAGGATGCATTGGAACTACTTCAGCTCAATAAAGAAGAATTTCAGAGAAAGAAAGAAGAGACTCATGCAAGAACTGAAGAGATTCAAGCAGATATGGCCGTACTACGAGCCCAGGTCTTACCTCGACCGGACCCAGTTGCTCGACCAAGGCAGGATCCAGCCCTAGTTGCACCGACCGAGATACACCCACCACCTCGGTTATTGGCTATGGTTGACCATGGTAACCTTTTTGCTGGAGCTCCGCAAACCCTAGGTCAAAGGATGGACCCGAATCAGAAAGTGCGGCGTCCAGCAGTTAATCTAGGAGATCCAGCTGAGCATGATTATGAGCTTCGACTTCAAGTTCTAACTATGATTCAAGAATGTCAACTTGGAGGCATGTAAAGAGAATCTCCATATCAACACATTCAAAACTACGAGATTTTTATGGAGACATTGAGACCATCCAGAGTGGAGAACAACAACTACAAGCTAAGGCCTTTCTACTTCTCTTTGAAAGACAAGGCGCTAGTTTGATATCAATCTCTCCCAGCTGGAAGAGTTAGCACATGGGAAGAGATGACTACGGAGTTTCTTACTAAGTTCCTTCCCCTATCAAAAGCCGCTGAATTGAGGGGTAAGATCAATGCTTTTATTATGAAGGATAAAGAAAGTTTGTTCAAGTCATGGGAGAGGTTCAAGGACCTTTTATTAGATTGCCCTTACCATGGGATTCCTAAGATTGAGTTGCTAGAGATTTACTTCAAGGTGTTGGATGAGGAAACTCAATTCAAACTCTAATCACTATCTGTTGGAGCTTTTATGGATACATTGGTTGATGAAGCTTGGGAGTTTATTGAGAAGCAAACTTTACACATGGAGAAGTACTCCCATCGAACAGTTGAAGATGGAGCGAGGCGAGTTAGCTTTCAGGATGCAAGTCTTACAAATTCAAGTGTTGTTCAACTCACCACACTCAACAATGAAGTCAAGGCTTTGAAGGAGCTTTTGTTATCTCAAACTTAAAAGGAGCAAGATGCTGGATACGTGGGCAGAGGAAACTATCAAGGGACGAGGAACAACAACAATTATAATAATAACAACAACAACATGAATTTCAATAACAATTGGAGATCAAATCAACAAAATCCCGGTAACCCTTATTCTCTTGTTGAAAATGCTCTTAACCCCCCTTCTTCTTCTTCTTCTTCTTCTTCTTCTTCTTCTTCTTCTTCTTCTTCTTCTTCTTCTTCTTCTTCCACTCCATTGAGGAGCGAGGAGCCGTCATCAAGCTCTTCCTAACAGTCCAAGGAGAACCCGGATGCTGTGCTGGAAGCTATTTTGATAAAGCTCAACGCTATGGAGAATTCTATGAACTCGTTTTTGAAGGCACAAAAAGCCTTAGAACAACAAGTTTTTAACAAGGATAATGAAGCACCAAGAGATCCTAGTAAACTTCCAGGAAGGACAGAGAACAACCCAAAAGGGTAGGTCATGGCAATCACCACAAGAAGTGGATTGAAGACTGCAAATTCAGTACCTCGGTCGGACCACGATCAGACGAGGAATACCTCGTTCGAGGTGCCAACCGAGATGGAGTCCCAGAAAGCGAAAGAAAAAGCTGATGTTTATGTTCCACCACCTACTTATAAACCTCCACTCCCGTTCCCTCAGTCTAGGGCGCTGATACATCTGGACAAGCACTTTGTTAACTTTCTTGACCTTATGAATAAACTACATATTAACATCCCTTTCATTGATGCTATCCTAGGAATGCCCGCCTATGGGAAGTTTCTGAAAGAGATCTTGTCAAGGAAGAGAATGCTGGAAGACATTGGAGAAGTGCGGATGACCTCTAGATCTTCGGAACTCATTCAAATCATGAAGAAGAACATGCCGCCTAAGTTGAGAGATCCCGGTTGATTTTGCATTCCTATCCAAGTTGGGGATGTGACTTATGATGCACTTTACGATCTAGGAGCTAGTGTGACAATCATTCCTCTAGCACTTTGTGAGAATATCGGCCTTGGAGATCCCAAGCCCGTAAAGATGACATTATACCTGGCGGATCGTTCCATTACCCGTCCCGTTGGAATCTTGGAGGACGTTCCCGTCAATCTAGGTAATTTCTATATACCTATAGACTTTGTTGTGTTGGGCATTTCCGCAGATTATCCCATTCCTATCATTCTCGGAAGACCATTTCTCACAACATCGGGTTGCAACGTTGATTGTAAGAATGCCAAGTTGTCATTCAAAATCGGTGGCGATCATGTGGAGTTTGCACTTTTGGCTACAATGAAAGGAGAGCCTTTGGAATATGATATCTTCAACCTCTATGATGAAGAAGATTCTCGAGAATTGGTGAGCTCTATCCTTATTAAAGATCCTCTCGACAAAGTTTTGAGTTTTAGTATGATGGAGGAAGGTGTAGATGTTTTGTGTGATGCAGATGTACGAAGCTTTGAAGCATTGGAAGCACATCTAGGAGCATGATTCAACGATGTCATTCAGGAGACGAAAACCATGTTAGGTTTCGGTCCCAGTTCTAGTATCTCGACCGAGACAGTTTCGGAGCAAGCGAGGTGACCTTCTCTAAAGAACACTTCGGTCCATCATCTCGGACCACGACGGAGACAACAAGCGAGATGAAGTCAACTTAGGACCACCTCGGTCCAGCAGTTCGACCTAACCCTAGATGCCTCGAGACAAACAATATGGTCCATTTATGATTCATTCTCTGATGACCATTCGCAGTTGGTGGAGCATTGGCTTCGCCAAGTTTTTGATGGTAAAGAGCCTCGATATGGTGATATTGTTAACTATCTTGTTTGTCAGGAAGTACCTCCGGGATTGACATACGCTCAATGGAATAAGTTCTTCAAGGACGTACGTCACTACTATTGGAATGAACCTCCACTCTTAAAGAGAGGTCCGAATGGGATGCTTCGACGATGCGTTCCAGAGGATGAAACTACTAGTGTCATACGGCATTGCCGCTCACTTCCTTGTGGAGGACATGCTAGCGCTAACAAAACATGCGCTAAGGTATTACGTTCTGGTTTCTTTTTGCCTACATTATTTAAGGATGTACAAACGTTTGTTGTCTCTTATGATGCATGCCAAAGAACAAGGAATTTGTCTAGGAGAAATAAGATGCCACTCAACAACATTCAGGAAGTTAAAATCTTTGATGTATGAGGAGTTGATTTTATGGGACCTTTCCCATCATCAGCGGGGAACCTCTACATCCTCTATGCTGTTGATTACGTTTCTAGATGGGTGTGGAAGTCATTTCCTCTCCCACTAATGACGCCATGATGGTTGTGAAGTTCTTCAATAGAACTATCTTTTCACGTTTTGGAACACCGTGCATCATCATCAGCGATGGAGGGACACATTTCATCAACCGGAAGTTCAAGGCACTTTTATCAAAGTATGGGGTGACCCACAAGGTAGCAACCCTTTATCACCCTCAAATTAGTGGGCAGGTGGGGATCACTAATAGAGAAATCAAGGCAATTTTGGAGAAAACCGTTTGAAGGACAAGGAAGGATTGGTCCATGAAGTTGGATGATGCTCTTTGGGCTCATAAGACCGCATTCAAGACTCCCATTAGTAATACCCCTTACAATTTGGTATATGGGAAATCTTGTCATCTTCCCGTTGAGTTGGAGCACAAGACATATTGGGGCAATCAAGTGGTTGAATTTCGACATCAAGGAAGCTGGAGAGAAGAGACTTGTAGACATTAATGAGCTGGAGGAGTTGCGCTTAAACGCTTATGAGAATGTCAAAATCTACAAAGAAAGAACGAAGAAATGGCATGAAAAACATATCGTTCCTCAGGAGCTCAAAGAAGGAGATCTTGTTCTACTCTTCAATTGTAATAGCTAGGATTTCCGAATTCTAATTAATGTTGATTAACGTAATCAGTGATAGTAATTGGCATATAACTCGCGAATATTGCGTAAGTGTTGAGTATAAGTCCCACCGTTATGTTCCTGGCGTAATTGTGGGCTTATGGTGAAATTTTCACATTTTTCCTCCCGGGTAATTATTTTTACCCTCCGGTATTATTTGGAGCATTTGGGAGCTCCAATTAATAAAAATGTAGTTGAGAGAAATGATTAGGACATCGGTCATGTCCTAGATATGAAATAACATGGAAAGGCAAAAGGGAAAAAAGAGTCGCTATTTCGTTTCTTAACGGCCAAGAAAGACGGCTTAGAAATACACGTTTTCCGAGACAATTGTGGAATAATTATCTCTACAATATTCAAGATCTATTATTCCAATTTCGAGAAGTTTGGAGAAGGGGGTTCAACCCGCCATTGGATCGATAAAAGGATAATTATCGACTTCTCTATAGGATAATTATCGACTTCACCATAAATAGCGGAAAATCGTTTATTAATTCATTTCCTTTCACGTTTCCTCGTAAAAGCTCTGATTTCTCTCAAACTTCAAACTCAGATCTACTCTCCGTTTCTAATCCGATTTCAATTCCATTTGAATTTTTGGATTCCTCTATTCATTCTCTTCATATCAGTACCGAGTTTCTGCATTTCCGAGCAGATGAAGACTTGTCGAGCATATATGTCACCAGGACAGTTCCGTCGCTCAGATTCCGGTGAATTTGATGTTTTACATGCGTAGCCTGCGTCGTTGTGATTCCGAATCTTCTTTCAGATCGTCAATCGGGTTAGTAACGAATAAGTTATGAATTTATTCATTTTCCATACTGCGATTTGGCTTAAATCGACCTTAGACTTTTCAAAATGGATAATTAGAAATTCCATTATGATCATTATATTATTTTGGTATTTATGGGTTGTTTGTTGATAAAATCCGATGATAGGTGGGTTTAGAAATGGCCTGCGGGCAAAACGTTATTCTGGTGAAATTTAATTAATAAATTAAAGGTTAATTAATTAAATTAGGATTAAATTTGAGATTTAGGAATACTGATTAGATGCATGCTAGGTGTCAGAATGATTTGAGGATCATGATGATGTTATGGATATCGGTTATGGCTTTAAGGATTAGTATGTGTACGAGTATGATGAGATGTTATGTTGAGGATATGCCTTAGGCATTTATGAATGTGTTGAGGATTCGAGGTTTAGATTTGAGATATAGGTTGGTTGTGATTAGTGAGACGAGTCTCCTAACCTTTGCAGTATGTGATTGTGTGTGCCTTGCTATTGTAGGCGTTGATTACTTCCCCAAGGGGAAGCTGTGACGTGGTACAGGTTACGAGTATATCAGGTAAGTCCATAGGACTTACTTAGCGCGCAGTTGTGGATTATATGATTGTAATGGTTGTGTGTGTTCATATGATTGTGCATTTATAACCTAAACCGGATTAGGATGACCATTCATTACATTTACTTGGCCCAAGTGTATTATAACGGGCGGTAACCGCCGGTCTCCGCCTGCTGGTTAGGAGGAGGTGCCCTGAAGATGATCTCACATGAGGGGACGAGTGAAGGTCATCCCCATGCAAAACTCCTGTGTTACGTTGGATGGGACGGGGTTCTTGAGGCTCCTCGTGTTACAAAAGAAGTTGAATTAGTAATGGAATAACATAATGAAAGATAATAAATGAATGTGTGTGGCATTGCTTGTTTGAGATGTTGATGTGTGGTTGTGCTATTACCTTCATGCTTTTCATTGCTGTAGCTAACGGTTTCATACCGTGTTGTAGTGTTCTGCAGGTTAGGAATACTACAGAGTGAGCCAGATGGTGTGACAAGCCGAGGACTTCTGTACATTAGGATGCGTGGGATGTGGGATCTTTTGTGGTTGTGGTTTATGATGTTGTTTTGTACTCAGCTATGAGTTTGTGAACTCTTTTGATGTATCATACTCAGCTTTTATGTATTTGATTTTAATATACCTGTGTCTTGTTGTAAGATACAGTGAACTTGTTGTCAGGTTAGGGTCAGGATCCATTGTGAGATCCTAGCCCAATGTGACACTCCAAGTCCCGCGGATTTGGGGTGTTACATCAATTCCCGCCTCCGCCTCTTTTTTGGTAAGTTGAAATCTAGATGGTCAGGACCTTACATTATGAAAAATGTCTTTCCTCATGGTGTAGTTGAAGTATGGGGTGAAGCTACCGGAAGCTTTAAGGTCAACGGTCATAGGTCGAAGAAGTATCAACCGGAAGTTCCGCCTGAGGAGATTGCACCTTTGCACCTTGTTTGAGATGGCATACGGTCCAGCTAGCGACCTTAAACCAAGCGCTTCTTGGGAGGCAACCCAAGGTATTGCTTTCTTTTCCCTTTTGTAGTTTAGTTTAGATAGTTTGCTTGTGTTTTTTGTGTCCTCCTAGATAGGAATCAGGTGATCTCTAAGAAGAAATTACAACTCGGGAGCTACATGGAAGGACTGACGTTTGAGAAGTTGAGAAGATTGAATTTGACTGAGACACATCTTGGATGCTGTCATAGTGTCTCGACCGAAGTATTCTCCATCAACCGAGGTGCCTAGGTTTGACAAGCACCTCCCTCTGACACCTCGGTCCGCCCAGAAACACCTCTTCCGAGGTGAAATCAAATTCAGCGAGGGGTATAAAAGGGCCCCGACATTTCTCTCTCCTCTCACTTCCTCCCTCTCTTTCCACTCCTCGACCGCGGCGTCTCTCCTTGCTCCAATTCTCTATTCAAGCCCGTTTTCAAAGATTCTTGGCTTGGAATCCACAAGAGAAGTACAAGAATCAGTTTCCAAGTCAAACAGCGCAAACATCGACCGGAATCTGCGCATTTGGGGTATTTCATCCAAAATCCTAACTTGGTTCTTTTTCTTCGATTCCGCTTCGGTTTGGCTTTGGTTGCCATTGTTTGCTGTTCGCTCCAAACGGTGTGTGCAAGCTTTAAATTTATAACCCTAGATGTAAGCTTAAAACAAAGATGCGAACCCGCAGTGTACGGGTCAATCGTAGTAAAAAGCAAGGAATTCCAGGGGTCGATCACAGGGACTTAGTGAAACAAAGTCGGAATAGGTAAGCTTTGTAATTACTAACCACAAAAGCAATTAAAACAATCAAAGATGATAAAAAGTCAATTAAGGAAATATGCAATTCTAGGGATTAAAGCGTCTAGTTGTGGTTCCAACTCAAGATCTAAAGATAAGCGGACAAAGCTGAAATTTTTGCATAGGGAAGGTATTACTAAAGTGGAATAGATCACCGGGTAAGTCTCACTACTCACTAATCCCCAACCGTAACTCCTATTACCGGGTAAGTATCAAGGAATTAAGATAAAGAACTATAACCTCAAACTAACACACCACCTAAGGGAATAGAATCAACCTTTACCGGGTAAGTCTCAGGCTAACTCACAAAGATGGGATGAAAGCACACTCAAACCCCAATAAAGGATAAACCTTTATTACCTATACTTATGATCTTAGGTAAACAAACAAAGGAATTACCGGGTAAGTCTCATCCTAGGCTTGCGTTGAACCAGGAAAGGTGTAATAAAAATAGGATTTGGCAAACTCTAACACTTAACTCTCAGTTTCGGATCAGATAAGTCACCTTGGTCAGAAGAATTCCACCCCGGCCGAGATGTTCATCGACTGAGCGAGATGCTTTAGGGTTAAGGATAAAGACTCGAGCTTTCAGGGTCCTAATGTGATTTAAGATTATTCTATCATTGTTTTTCCCACAACCTTCAGCCAATCACCCTAGAATCACACAAGGAAATTAGCCACTCATCATCATGAAAGTAATAATCAAATATATGGGAAGAAAGAGAATAATTGAACAAGAAAACCTTAAGAGAAAGGCTTCAATAACTGAATCAATTATCAAACAAAAAGCGTTCCTTGGATTAAAATCCAACAAGATAAACGACAACGAAGGGAATCTAAGATGATCTTACAAAACCCTTCACAAAAGCTATCAAAGCTATAAACTTCCTTCTTCAACCTTCAAAAAGGTTCTTCAAATCTCCCAACTGGAGTAGGGTAAAACGGCTGCTCTAGGCACGATCGGTGGTATAGCATGCTCTGGATTTGTGGAAACTCCAACCCTCTTTATTGGAAAATTACTCTCCAAAGATAAGATCTCTTAGAAAGATCTCTTCCCATAAAAATAGGTAAAATATATGGTCTAACTTATCTTCTTCCTTCCAGGAATCCAACCCAAAAATATAAGATCCTCTTTCCAAAAATAAAAGATCTCAGCGAAGAATAAAATATCCTTGCCGCGTTCAAGGTGTTCGCCTCGGTCGAGTCGGCTCCTTTGGATCACCTCGGTCGAGGTGACTTTGTAGTCAACCGAAGTGAATCACAACTGAATGTGAAATCTCTCAAATCTGGTCCAAAGTGAATCTTTAATCCAATTTCATGATTCCTGGATTATTCCTTAAGCTCCTAAATGTAGCTCCAATGACTCCTTTGCTCCTTTTGCTCCTTTTTGATGCAAAACGTGCCATTTTACCTACGATTACAACAAAACTAGGTGTAGACCTCGATTCCCGCAAAGGTAGATGAAACGACAATATAATCACATAATATGCATACAAACATGCAGATTATTGAAGATAAAACGTCTAAACCAGCCCCAAAATATAGGTAATAATTCATGCTATCAAAATACCCCATACTTAGCCCTTGCTTGTCCCCAAGCAAGTTCCGAATATAGAATACAAGATAGAATGGGTTATAAGTCATAAAGATCAATGAAAAAGTCATTCAAAACATTTTAATGGTGTGCTACAATCATAGATCACTCTAAGAGAATACTTCATGGAATTTAAAATCAAGACATGCTCAAAACATTTTATAAATATAAGAAAGTTGTTCATCTTTGCATAAAACCATAGAATGCATAATAAATCATAATCATTGAAATTAATCATGTATAATCAAGTTTAAACCACCAAGTCAATCAACAAGCTCGAGGTCTCAAGGGCTTCCCAAAAGAAAGGTCAAGAAACGTGTAGGGTAGGAATGTATAGAAGGTAATGTGGTGCTAGAATCCGGGAAAAGGATATCACTTCGCTTTCACTTGACTTTCAACATCATCCACCAATAAGCTTTGCTTATTTCACACTTTTCCTTTTTTACTTTACTTTTTGGGATGCATGGACAAAGGTGCACAATAACCGAAGCCTAGGAGATTAGCATTCATCAATTTCTCGAGATGCCTCAAACCCTTGATGCACATACCATGACCCGTTAGGAATATCGCTCAATCCGACTTTGGCAAGACACAAACACCCGGCTATGTGAATGGTGCCGAGTTACTCATCATCATGATTGACTTCCCCAAACCTATTTATTACTTTCTAACACTTTCGCTTTCAGCCAACTTCTTTTACTTTTACTTCACTTGCTTTCACACTTTGCTTGCTTCCAAATTCCCGGATAGGTAAAGGGAGGTAAATATGTATATGAGGGGCTAAGCATGATCAAGAAGAAGAAGAGAAGAGAATGAATTCCCTTGGTCTTTCCAAGAAGAGAGTGAGAGAACTTATCTTGCGGTGTCAACCTTCAAATTTAACATAATTTGGATGGAAACAAAGTATTAAACATGCCAAAATTTCAAACAAAGCATTTAGCAACTTAAACATATCATAAAACCTTTCGAACATATAAAGATTTCAAAACCAGTCAGCAAACAAGATCTTCACTGAGATCATATCCAGATAAGAAGCACAAAACGTTTCGAAAACTCTCAGTTAAACCACCTCGGTCGAGGTGTTCTAAGTCAACCGAGGTGAAGTACCTCGTTTGGCCATAACCATCCCGGTCGAGGTCAAAATTTTTTTTTCTGTCTAGTTTTTGACTTTTTTTCAATCAAATAACATGTATGCATGCATGTAATCTCAGATAAATACATAGAGCTAAATAAAGCATAAATATCCGATAAAGTCGAGTCATACATCACATAAGTCAAATAATACGTCAGCACCCCATACTTGGGACACACTGTCCCAGTGGGTCAAAATAAGTCTAAAGAAAATAAATTACTCACCGGACATAGCTGAGCTGCATACTAAATAAAGAAAGAAAATCCTGCAAGCTCTCAATAATCCCGATCCGGTGGTGGTGGTGGTGGTGGCACGTACGGATACTGAGATGGGTCGAATGGATAGCCCATGATATGCTGAAACTGAATCTTAGCCATCACGTGCTGGTAATGTTGTCTCTCCTACATCTCACGGATATCCAAGGATTGGGCAGCATAAGAATCGATCATCTGATCCGTCAGATCATCAATCCGACGGTGAGCATCTGGATCTCTTTGTCGGCGTACCCTACGCCTAGAAGGTCGTACTGGTGATGCAGCCGGCTCGGTCTCAGTCTCGTCATCATCTAAATCGATGACCGGCGCACTCGTCCCAGCAATATCAGTACCTGTATCCATAGAAACTCCACCATCCCTATCATCATCATCACCATCAACATCCTCCTCAACCTCATCCTCCTCAGCTGGTGCAGCAGCTGCAGCTGCTGCCTCTCTCGCGTCCTCCATCAGTGGGATCCAAGTAGTCTACCCATAGTGAGGATCATATACCGAGAATTGGGGTGACCATCTGATCCCCTGTGGTGCAGTAGGCTCCCATGGCATCGCCACATGTGGTGTAGTAAGTCCTCGGAGAACCAGTATCCGCCGAGTGATCATCTTCTGAAGTCCAAGCGGCTTGGCAACCGCCACCATGGTACATGCGCTGAGGTCCATATCCTGGCAACTCGCTATGTGAGTCACAATGCCTCCACAACAGATGTCGCCCTTCGCCTTGGCCTTGATCTTGTACAGATCCTCTGCCAGCATCAAACCAAAGTCTGGAATCCCTCCAGTCACCATGTAGTATAGGCTAAACAACTCCCCCTGTCTGACCTTCTGAGGCGTCTCAGTACACGCCAGAAGAGTCTCATTGAATATCCTGTGAGCTAACCTAAAAGCTAGGTGAAATATAATACGCTCACTGGAGTCTCCAGGGCGCCATCTATCTGCATGCTCAACTACGTGAGCAATCTGTCCCCAGAACTCCCTAGCTACAGCTCGGGAGGGAAAATCAGCAGCAGTCGGGGCCGGGAAGCCAAAGATGTCCCGCCAGTAATATAAAGGAACTAAGAAGTTCCGGTTCATCAACCAGTACTTCACAACACGCTTTATGGGAAGGTAGGTGAAGGAGCTGACAAACTCCAAAGTCGGCTCTAGGTAAGCCGGTGCTCGGATCTCAGTGAACTGATCAAGGCCCACATAGAGATCATCCGTCTCAAATCTCCATCCACATGGAGACAGTCAAATGCAGAAATATCCAGGAAGCGAGGTGTAATCATTGGACGGGCCGCTATGCGGTCATAATTAACCTGGTGTCTCTCGTGGATCACCGGTCTAGTACGTCTAGAGGAAGAAGAAGAAGGGGAAGGAGAGGATCTGTCCCTCAGGACCAGCTGTCTATCTGAACTCATCTTTCTGTAACCTGTCAGACCACCTCGGTCGGCCTGACAACTCTCCAGAACACCTTGGCCGAGGCACAGGCCGACTAGACCGAGGCGAAAAACTGCGCGACTGATTTCCTCAAAAATCCAGTTCTTTTCCCCCAAAATCACTACAACAGGTTCCTATGGGGTACTTAATCTGTTTCTCAGCAAATGCAGGGGCAACCAAAGCCTAAATCGAAGGAAAACAGTGGAGAAAGACGAGGTAAGGGTTTTTTCAATATTTACCCCGATTCGGTCGATTGGCTCGTTTTTCTCGCAGATTCGCACTTGCACTGTGATCCTCTACCCTTTCTTAGCGGTTTGAAAGCAAGAATCGTCGAAAACGAGCGAAGATTGGCGAAGCGAGGCGAAGGGCGTGCCGCGGTCGAGGAGAAGGTAAAGGAGGAGAGAGAAATCTTAGCCCCCTTTTATACCCTTTTCTGGAACTGCTGTCACCTCGGTCGAGGTGGTCTCGATTGGACCGAGGTGGTACGGACCGAGGTGGATCTTCAGAAACCCTAGTCGCCTCGGTTGCTCAAGAATCATCTCGGTCAAGGTGGTGTGACAGCAACCGAGATGTGTCTCAGTCAAACTCCGTCTTTTCAAATTCTCGAACTTCTATCCTTCCAGTTGTGCTCGTGGGTTGTATTCCTTCCTTAGATGTCACCTGTTGTCTGTCTAGGACGCCAAAAACATAACAAAGCAAAGCAAAAGCAAACTATCTAAGCTAGACTAGAAAAAGGGAAAAGAAAGCAATACCTTGGGTTACCTCCCAAGAAACGCTTGATTTAAGGTCGCTAACTGGACCGTACTGCGTCTCTCAAACGAGGTATAGTGGTGCAACCTCCTCAACCGGAACTTCCGGTTTGTATTTCTTGAGTCTATGACCATTGACCTTGAAGCTTCCACTCGTTTCGCCCCAAATCTCAACTGCACCATGAGGAAAAACATGTTTCACAACATAAGGTCCAGTCCATCTAGATTTCAACTTACCTGGAAAGAGGCGGAGGCGGGAGTTGAAGAGTAGAACTAAGTCTCCTTCTTTAAGCTCCTTTGGGATGATACGCTTGTCATGTCATTTCTTCGTCCTTTCTTTATAGATTTTGGCATTCTCATAAGGGTTCAAACGCAGCTCCTCCAGCTCGTTGATATCCAATAGCCGCTTCTCGCCGGCTTCCTTGATGTCGAAATTCAACCATTTGATCGCCCAATATGCTTTGTGTTCTAATTCAACTGGCAAGTGACAAGACTTCGCATATACCAAATTATAAGGGGTGGTACCAATGGGAGTCTTAAATGCGGTCCTGTAGGCCCAAAGAGCGTCGTCTAATTTCATGGACCAATCCTTCCTCGTCCTAGAAACAGTCTTCTCCAGAATT
Source organism: Fagopyrum esculentum (assembly GCA_033239045.1). Lineage (NCBI taxonomy): Eukaryota > Viridiplantae > Streptophyta > Magnoliopsida > Caryophyllales > Polygonaceae > Fagopyrum > Fagopyrum esculentum. The sequence continues at coordinate 88,567,297 of BSUD01000008.1, read as the reverse complement.
GCTTTAATTTCTCTATTCGAGATCTCGACCTGTCCACTAGTTTGAGGGTGATAAGGGGTTGCTACCTTGTGGGTTACCCCATACTTTGATAGAAGTGCCTTAAACTTCCGGTTGATGAAATGCGTCCCTCCATCGCTGATGATGATGCGTGGAGTTCCAAAACGTGGAAAGATAGTCCTGTTAAAGAACTTCACAACCACCTTGGCGTCATTAGTGGGAGAAGCAATGGCTTCAACCCATCTAGAGACGTAATCAACTACTAGAAGAATATAGAGGTTTCCTCCGGATGATGGGAAAGGTCCCATGAAGTCTATTCCCCATACATCAAAGATTTCCATCTCTTGAATGTTATTAAGTGGCATTTCGTTCCTTCTAGATAAGTTCCCTGTTCTTTGGCATGCATCACAAGAGACAACAAACGATTGTACATCTTTAAATAATGTAGGCCAAAAGAAACCGGAACGTAATACCTTAGCACACGTCTTGTTGGCGCTAGCATGTCCTCCACAAGGAAGTGAGTGACAATGCCGTATGACGCTATTAACTTCATCTTCCGGAATGCATCTTCGAAGCATCCCATCCGGCCCGCGCTTGAATAGCAGCGGTTCACCCCAGTAGTAATGGCGTACGTCCTTGAAGAATTTCTTCCTTTGAGCGTACGTCAATACGGGTGGTATTTCCTGGCAAACAAGATAATTGACAATATCAGCATACCAAGATCCTTTATTATCAGAAAGTTGGTGGAGAGAATGTTCCACCAACTGAGGATGAATGTCAGATAAGGGAGTAAGAAGTTTGTTATTTTCAGTAGTCTCAGTTGACATCATCTCGCCTTCGACCTTGGTCGAGACGCAGAGGCGTTGACCGAGATGATCTTCAGTCGCCTCGCTTGGTCCAGAAAGTGCCTCGGTCGAGGTACTGTAATTGGAACTGAAACTGGAGATCTTCGTCTCCTGGATTAGTTTCTCACTTTTAGCTCCTGGATCTTCTTCCAGTGCCTTTAAGCTTCGTATATCTGCATCACAAGAGGCATCTATACCTTCCTCCATTAAACTAAAACTAATAACTTTTTCAAGTGGATCTTTAATAAGGATAGAGCTCACCAATTCTCTTGATTCTTCTTCATCGTAGATGTTGAAGATATCATCTCCTAGCTGCTCTCCTTTCATAGCCGCAAGTAATGCGAACTCCACTTCATCCCCGCCAATATTGAATTTCAGCTTGGCATTCTTACAATCCACATTGCAACCCGAAGTTGCTAGAAATGGCCTCGCGAGAATGATAGGAACAGGATAATCTGCGGGAATGTCAAGCACAACAAAGTCTATAGGTAAATAGAAGTTACCTAACTTAACCGGAACGTCTTCCAAAATGCCCACGGGATGGGTAATGGAGCAATCCGCCATGTATAATCGAATCTTCACCGGCTTGGGCTCTCCAAGTCCGATCTTCACACATAGCTCCAACGGAATGATGCTCACGCTGGCTCCTAGATCACATAAGGCCTCACAAGTGACATCCCCAACTTGAATGGGAATGCAAAATGAGCCGGGATCTCTCAACTTGGGTGGCATCTTCTCCTTCATGATTTGAATAAGCTCCGAGGATTTAGATGTCATCCTTACTTCACTAAAATCTTCCAGCTTCCTCTTCCTTGATAGGATCTCTTTTAAGAACTTCCCATAGGCGGGCATCCCTAGAATAACATCAATGAAAGGAATGTTAATGTGTACTTTATTCATCAAGTCAAGGAACTTACCAAAGTGCTTGTCTAGATGTGCTCTGGCCCTTGACTGGGGGAATGGAATTGGTGGTTTATATGCAGGAGGTGGAATATAAACTTCAGTTTTCTCCTCCGCTTTTTGTGGCTCCACCTCGGTTGGCATCTCAGCCGAAGTGTTCTTCGACTGCACCTGGACCGAGGTGGTCTTCGTCTGTACTGGCACCGACCGAGGCACTAGATCTGCAGTCTTCAGTCCACTCCTGGTCGTTATGGCCATAATCTGGCCCTTAGGGTTGCTTTCCGATCTTGTTAGAAGCTTCCCTGGATCTCTTGGCGTTTCATTCGCCCTACTAGCAAGTTGTTGTTCAAAGGCTTTTTGGGCCTTCGAAAATGAAGTCATGGATGTCTCCATAGCCCTAAGCTTGATCAAGATAGCCTCCAGCACCACATCTTTCTTTCCTGGCTGGGACGAACTTGATCCTTGCTCCTGGCTCTTTAATGGAGTAGAAGAAGAAGAGGAAGAGAGGAAAGGATTAGAGGAATCGTTAGGATTGGAGTTAGAATGATTGTTACCTGAATTTTGGTTGTTCGCCCTCCAATTATTGCTGTTGGATCCTCTATTGTTGTTGTTGTTACGGTATCCATTGTTGTTGTTTCTTGATCCTTGATCTTCCTTCTTGGTTTGAGCAACTAAGAGCTCCTTCAATTGTTTCACGTCATTCTTCAAAGAGATGAGTTGATTAGTGTTTGATGGCTCCTCTTGAAAGTTGACTCTTTTAACTCCACCTTCAGCTCCTTGGTAGGAATATTTCTCCATATGGAAAGCTTGCTTCTCTATAAAGTCCCAAGCTTCGTCAATCGCCATGTCCATAAATGTACCGGCGGATAGTAGTTGGAGGTTGAACTGGGTGCTTCCGTCCAGTCCCTTGAAGTATATCTCCAACAACTCTATCTTTGGAATCCCATGATGTGGGCAATCCAAAAGGATGTCTTTAAACCTCTCCCATGACTTGGACAAGCTCTCCTTGTCCTTCATAATGAATGCATTAATCTTCCCTCTCATTTCAGCGGTTTTAGAGGGGGAAAGAATTTAGTCAAGAATTCAGTGTTCATCTCCTCCCAAGTACTGATTTTTCCTGGAGGAAGAGATTGATACCAAGTAAGAGCTCTATCTTTTAAAGAAAAGTAAAAAGGTCTTAGCTTGTAGTTGTTGTTTTCTATTCTTGAGGGTCTCAAGGTCTCCATCAAGATCTCATAGTTTTGCACATGTTGATGCGGAGATTCCTTCTCTAGCCCTCCAAACTAGCATTGGCGAATCATGGAAAGAACTTGCGGTCGAAGTTCGTAGTCATGGTCCGCCGGATCTCCTAGGTTAACTCCAGGACGCCTCAGTTGTTGATTGGGGTCCATCTTTGCCCTAGGGTTTGCGGGATTCCTGCAAAAAGAGCGCCTCGGACTGGTATCCGAGGTGGAAGTACATCGGCTGGGGCAACAGGTCCTGGGACCTGCCTCGGTCGAGGGTCTGGAACTGGATCCTGCATCGGTCGAGGATCTAGAACAGGGTCCTCCCTCGGTCGAAGTAGATACTGGTCTCGTAAGGCTGCCATATCTGCTTCGATCGCTTCAGTCCTGGTGCGAGTCTCTTCTTTCTCCTGCCTCAGTTCTTCCCTGCTGAGGCGTAGCTGTTCTAACGCCTCCTTCAATTCGGCCTCAAGATCGCGATCGTCTTGGTTGGCCATCTTCGCTTCTCTCAAGCGTCGTTTATAAGTCTTTTCTGGTTCGAGATCGTAAGGAACGATTTCCTTCCCAGCGCGGGTTCTTCGCATAAACCTAAGAAAAAGAACCTGCGAAAGTCACTCAAGTAGAGTGGTTAGTAGACACGGGGCAAGTTCCCCAAAAGCAAACCGCAACCGGCTCGGTCAAGACCAAGTCCCCGGCAACGGCACCAAATACTTGTTCGCTCCAAACGGTGTGTGCAAGCTTTAAATTTATAACCCTAGATGTAAGCTTAGAACAAGGATGCGAACCCGCAGTGTACGGGTCAATCGTAGTAAAAAGCAAGAAATTTCAGGGGTCGATCACAAGGACTTAGTGAAACAAAGTCGGAATAGGTAAGCTTTGTAATTACTAACCACATAAGCAATTGAAACAATCAAAGATGATAAAAAGTCAATTAAGGAAATATGCAATTCTAGGGATTAAAGCGTCTAGTTGTGGTTCCAACTCAAGATCTAAAGATAAGCGGACAAATATGAGATCTTTGCATAGGGAAGGTATTACTAAAGTGGAATAGATCACCGGGTAAGTCTCACTACTCACTAATCCCCAACCGTAACTCCTATTACCGGGTAAGTATCAAGGAATTAAGATAAAGAACTATAACCTCAAACTAACACACCACCTAAGGGAATAGAATCAACCTTTACCGGGTAAGTCTTAGGCTAACTCACAAAGATGGGATGAAAGCACACTCAAACCCCAATAAAGGATAAACCTTTATTACCTATACTTATGATCTTAGGTAAACAAACAAAGGAATTACCGGGTAAGTCTCATCCTAGGCTTGCGTTGAACCAGGAAAGGTGTAATAAGAATAGGATTTGGCAAACTCTAACACTTAACTCTCAGTTTCGGATCAGATAAGTCACCTTGGTCAGAAGAATTCCACCCCGGCCGAGATGTTCATCGACTGAGCGAGATGCTTTAGGGTTAAGGATAAAGACTCGAGCTTTCAGGGTCCTAATGTGATTTAAGATTATTCTATCATTGTTTTTCCCA
>BSUD01000008.1:88502381-88562786 GCA_033239045.1 Fagopyrum esculentum | reverse complement strand
GGCCGAGGCACAGGCCGACTAGACCGAGGCGAAAAACTGCGCGACTGATTTCCTCAAAAATCCAGTTCTTTTCCCCCAAAATCACTACAACAGGTTCCTATGGGGTACTTAATCTGTTTCTCAGCAAATGCAGGGGCAACCAAAGCCTAAATCGAAGGAAAACAGTGGAGAAAGACGAGGTAAGGGTTTTTTCAATATTTACCCCGATTCGGTCGATTGGCTCGTTTTTCTCGCAGATTCGCACTTGCACTGTGATCCTCTACCCTTTCTTAGCGGTTTGAAAGCAAGAATCGTCGAAAACGAGCGAAGATTGGCGAAGCGAGGCGAAGGGCGTGCCGCGGTCGAGGAGAAGGTAAAGGAGGAGAGAGAAATCTTAGCCCCCTTTTATACCCTTTTCTGGAACTGCTGTCACCTCGGTCGAGGTGGTCTCGATTGGACCGAGGTGGTACGGACCGAGGTGGATCTTCAGAAACCCTAGTCGCCTCGGTTGCTCAAGAATCATCTCGGTCAAGGTGGTGTGACAGCAACCGAGATGTGTCTCAGTCAAACTCCGTCTTTTCAAATTCTCGAACTTCTATCCTTCCAGTTGTGCTCGTGGGTTGTATTCCTTCCTTAGATGTCACCTGTTGTCTGTCTAGGACGCCAAAAACATAACAAAGCAAAGCAAAAGCAAACTATCTAAGCTAGACTAGAAAAAGGGAAAAGAAAGCAATACCTTGGGTTACCTCCCAAGAAACGCTTGATTTAAGGTCGCTAACTGGACCGTACTGCGTCTCTCAAACGAGGTATAGTGGTGCAACCTCCTCAACCGGAACTTCCGGTTTGTATTTCTTGAGTCTATGACCATTGACCTTGAAGCTTCCACTCGTTTCGCCCCAAATCTCAACTGCACCATGAGGAAAAACATGTTTCACAACATAAGGTCCAGTCCATCTAGATTTCAACTTACCTGGAAAGAGGCGGAGGCGGGAGTTGAAGAGTAGAACTAAGTCTCCTTCTTTAAGCTCCTTTGGGATGATACGCTTGTCATGTCATTTCTTCGTCCTTTCTTTATAGATTTTGGCATTCTCATAAGGGTTCAAACGCAGCTCCTCCAGCTCGTTGATATCCAATAGCCGCTTCTCGCCGGCTTCCTTGATGTCGAAATTCAACCATTTGATCGCCCAATATGCTTTGTGTTCTAATTCAACTGGCAAGTGACAAGACTTCGCATATACCAAATTATAAGGGGTGGTACCAATGGGAGTCTTAAATGCGGTCCTGTAGGCCCAAAGAGCGTCGTCTAATTTCATGGACCAATCCTTCCTCGTCCTAGAAACAGTCTTCTCCAGAATTGCTTTAATTTCTCTATTCGAGATCTCGACCTGTCCACTAGTTTGAGGGTGATAAGGGGTTGCTACCTTGTGGGTTACCCCATACTTTGATAGAAGTGCCTTAAACTTCCGGTTGATGAAATGCGTCCCTCCATCGCTGATGATGATGCGTGGAGTTCCAAAACGTGGAAAGATAGTCCTGTTAAAGAACTTCACAACCACCTTGGCGTCATTAGTGGGAGAAGCAATGGCTTCAACCCATCTAGAGACGTAATCAACTACTAGAAGAATATAGAGGTTTCCTCCGGATGATGGGAAAGGTCCCATGAAGTCTATTCCCCATACATCAAAGATTTCCATCTCTTGAATGTTATTAAGTGGCATTTCGTTCCTTCTAGATAAGTTCCCTGTTCTTTGGCATGCATCACAAGAGACAACAAACGATTGTACATCTTTAAATAATGTAGGCCAAAAGAAACCGGAACGTAATACCTTAGCACACGTCTTGTTGGCGCTAGCATGTCCTCCACAAGGAAGTGAGTGACAATGCCGTATGACGCTATTAACTTCATCTTCCGGAATGCATCTTCGAAGCATCCCATCCGGCCCGCGCTTGAATAGCAGCGGTTCACCCCAGTAGTAATGGCGTACGTCCTTGAAGAATTTCTTCCTTTGAGCGTACGTCAATACGGGTGGTATTTCCTGGCAAACAAGATAATTGACAATATCAGCATACCAAGATCCTTTATTATCAGAAAGTTGGTGGAGAGAATGTTCCACCAACTGAGGATGAATGTCAGATAAGGGAGTAAGAAGTTTGTTATTTTCAGTAGTCTCAGTTGACATCATCTCGCCTTCGACCTTGGTCGAGACGCAGAGGCGTTGACCGAGATGATCTTCAGTCGCCTCGCTTGGTCCAGAAAGTGCCTCGGTCGAGGTACTGTAATTGGAACTGAAACTGGAGATCTTCGTCTCCTGGATTAGTTTCTCACTTTTAGCTCCTGGATCTTCTTCCAGTGCCTTTAAGCTTCGTATATCTGCATCACAAGAGGCATCTATACCTTCCTCCATTAAACTAAAACTAATAACTTTTTCAAGTGGATCTTTAATAAGGATAGAGCTCACCAATTCTCTTGATTCTTCTTCATCGTAGATGTTGAAGATATCATCTCCTAGCTGCTCTCCTTTCATAGCCGCAAGTAATGCGAACTCCACTTCATCCCCGCCAATATTGAATTTCAGCTTGGCATTCTTACAATCCACATTGCAACCCGAAGTTGCTAGAAATGGCCTCGCGAGAATGATAGGAACAGGATAATCTGCGGGAATGTCAAGCACAACAAAGTCTATAGGTAAATAGAAGTTACCTAACTTAACCGGAACGTCTTCCAAAATGCCCACGGGATGGGTAATGGAGCAATCCGCCATGTATAATCGAATCTTCACCGGCTTGGGCTCTCCAAGTCCGATCTTCACACATAGCTCCAACGGAATGATGCTCACGCTGGCTCCTAGATCACATAAGGCCTCACAAGTGACATCCCCAACTTGAATGGGAATGCAAAATGAGCCGGGATCTCTCAACTTGGGTGGCATCTTCTCCTTCATGATTTGAATAAGCTCCGAGGATTTAGATGTCATCCTTACTTCACTAAAATCTTCCAGCTTCCTCTTCCTTGATAGGATCTCTTTTAAGAACTTCCCATAGGCGGGCATCCCTAGAATAACATCAATGAAAGGAATGTTAATGTGTACTTTATTCATCAAGTCAAGGAACTTACCAAAGTGCTTGTCTAGATGTGCTCTGGCCCTTGACTGGGGGAATGGAATTGGTGGTTTATATGCAGGAGGTGGAATATAAACTTCAGTTTTCTCCTCCGCTTTTTGTGGCTCCACCTCGGTTGGCATCTCAGCCGAAGTGTTCTTCGACTGCACCTGGACCGAGGTGGTCTTCGTCTGTACTGGCACCGACCGAGGCACTAGATCTGCAGTCTTCAGTCCACTCCTGGTCGTTATGGCCATAATCTGGCCCTTAGGGTTGCTTTCCGATCTTGTTAGAAGCTTCCCTGGATCTCTTGGCGTTTCATTCGCCCTACTAGCAAGTTGTTGTTCAAAGGCTTTTTGGGCCTTCGAAAATGAAGTCATGGATGTCTCCATAGCCCTAAGCTTGATCAAGATAGCCTCCAGCACCACATCTTTCTTTCCTGGCTGGGACGAACTTGATCCTTGCTCCTGGCTCTTTAATGGAGTAGAAGAAGAAGAGGAAGAGAGGAAAGGATTAGAGGAATCGTTAGGATTGGAGTTAGAATGATTGTTACCTGAATTTTGGTTGTTCGCCCTCCAATTATTGCTGTTGGATCCTCTATTGTTGTTGTTGTTACGGTATCCATTGTTGTTGTTTCTTGATCCTTGATCTTCCTTCTTGGTTTGAGCAACTAAGAGCTCCTTCAATTGTTTCACGTCATTCTTCAAAGAGATGAGTTGATTAGTGTTTGATGGCTCCTCTTGAAAGTTGACTCTTTTAACTCCACCTTCAGCTCCTTGGTAGGAATATTTCTCCATATGGAAAGCTTGCTTCTCTATAAAGTCCCAAGCTTCGTCAATCGCCATGTCCATAAATGTACCGGCGGATAGTAGTTGGAGGTTGAACTGGGTGCTTCCGTCCAGTCCCTTGAAGTATATCTCCAACAACTCTATCTTTGGAATCCCATGATGTGGGCAATCCAAAAGGATGTCTTTAAACCTCTCCCATGACTTGGACAAGCTCTCCTTGTCCTTCATAATGAATGCATTAATCTTCCCTCTCATTTCAGCGGTTTTAGAGGGGGAAAGAATTTAGTCAAGAATTCAGTGTTCATCTCCTCCCAAGTACTGATTTTTCCTGGAGGAAGAGATTGATACCAAGTAAGAGCTCTATCTTTTAAAGAAAAGTAAAAAGGTCTTAGCTTGTAGTTGTTGTTTTCTATTCTTGAGGGTCTCAAGGTCTCCATCAAGATCTCATAGTTTTGCACATGTTGATGCGGAGATTCCTTCTCTAGCCCTCCAAACTAGCATTGGCGAATCATGGAAAGAACTTGCGGTCGAAGTTCGTAGTCATGGTCCGCCGGATCTCCTAGGTTAACTCCAGGACGCCTCAGTTGTTGATTGGGGTCCATCTTTGCCCTAGGGTTTGCGGGATTCCTGCAAAAAGAGCGCCTCGGACTGGTATCCGAGGTGGAAGTACATCGGCTGGGGCAACAGGTCCTGGGACCTGCCTCGGTCGAGGGTCTGGAACTGGATCCTGCATCGGTCGAGGATCTAGAACAGGGTCCTCCCTCGGTCGAAGTAGATACTGGTCTCGTAAGGCTGCCATATCTGCTTCGATCGCTTCAGTCCTGGTGCGAGTCTCTTCTTTCTCCTGCCTCAGTTCTTCCCTGCTGAGGCGTAGCTGTTCTAACGCCTCCTTCAATTCGGCCTCAAGATCGCGATCGTCTTGGTTGGCCATCTTCGCTTCTCTCAAGCGTCGTTTATAAGTCTTTTCTGGTTCGAGATCGTAAGGAACGATTTCCTTCCCAGCGCGGGTTCTTCGCATAAACCTAAGAAAAAGAACCTGCGAAAGTCACTCAAGTAGAGTGGTTAGTAGACACGGGGCAAGTTCCCCAAAAGCAAACCGCAACCGGCTCGGTCAAGACCAAGTCCCCGGCAACGGCACCAAATACTTGTTCGCTCCAAACGGTGTGTGCAAGCTTTAAATTTATAACCCTAGATGTAAGCTTAGAACAAGGATGCGAACCCGCAGTGTACGGGTCAATCGTAGTAAAAAGCAAGAAATTTCAGGGGTCGATCACAAGGACTTAGTGAAACAAAGTCGGAATAGGTAAGCTTTGTAATTACTAACCACAAAAGCAATTGAAACAATCAAAGATGATAAAAAGTCAATTAAGGAAATATGCAATTCTAGGGATTAAAGCGTCTAGTTGTGGTTCCAACTCAAGATCTAAAGATAAGCGGACAAATATGAGATTTTTGCATAGGGAAGGTATTACTAAAGTGGAATAGATCACCGGGTAAGTCTCACTACTCACTAATCCCCAACCGTAACTCCTATTACCGGGTAAGTATCAAGGAATTAAGATAAAGAACTATAACCTCAAACTAACACACCACCTAAGGGAATAGAATCAACCTTTACCGGGTAAGTCTTAGGCTAACTCACAAAGATGGGATGAAAGCACACTCAAACCCCAATAAAGGATAAACCTTTATTACCTATACTTATGATCTTAGGTAAACAAACAAAGGAATTACCGGGTAAGTCTCATCCTAGGCTTGCGTTGAACCAGGAAAGGTGTAATAAGAATAGGATTTGGCAAACTCTAACACTTAACTCTCAGTTTCGGATCAGATAAGTCACCTTGGTCAGAAGAATTCCACCCCGGCCGAGATGTTCATCGACTGAGCGAGATGCTTTAGGGTTAAGGATAAAGACTCGAGCTTTCAGGGTCCTAATGTGATTTAAGATTATTCTATCATTGTTTTTCCCATAACCTTCAGCCAATCACCCTAGAATCACACAAGGAAATTAGCCACTCATCATCATGAAAGTAATAATCAAATATATGGGAAGAAAGAGAATAATTGAACAAGAAAACCTTAAGAGAAAGGCTTCAATAACTGAATCAATTATCAAACAAAAAGCGTTCCTTGGATTAAAATCCAAAAAGACAAACGACAACGAAGGGAATCTAAGATGATCTTACAAAACCCTTCACAAAAGCTATCAAAGCTATAAACTTCCTTCTTCAACCTTCAAAAAGGTTCTTCAAATCTCCCAACTGGAGTAGGGTAAAACGGCTGCTCTAGGCACGATCGGTGGTATAGCATGCTCTGGATTTGTGGAAACTCCAACCCTCTTTATTGGAAAATTACTCTCCAAAGATAAGATCTCTTAGAAAGATCTCTTCCCATAAAAATAGGTAAAATATATGGTCTAACTTATCTTCTTCCTTCCAGGAATCCAACCCAAAAATATAAGATCCTCTTTCCAAAAATAAAAGATCTCAGCGAAGAATAAAATATCCTTGCCGCGTTCAAGGTGTTCGCCTCGGTCGAGTCGGCTCCTTTGGATCACCTCGGTCGAGGTGACTCTGTAGTCAACCGAAGTGAATCACAACTGAATGTGAAATCTCTCAAATCTGGTCCAAAGTGAATCTTTAATCCAATTTCATGATTCCTGGATTATTCCTTAAGCTCCTAAATGTAGCTCCAATGACTCCTTTGCTCCTTTTGCTCCTTTTTGATGCAAAACGTGCCATTTTACCTACGATTACAACAAAACTAGGTGTAGACCTCGATTCCCGCAAAGGTAGATGAAACGACAATATAATCACATAATATACATACAAACATTCACATTATTGAAGATAAAACGTCTAAACCAGCCCCAAAATATAGACAATAATTCATGCTATCATTTGCTGTTGAGAAGAGCATAAGTACCCCTTAGGAAGCTGTTGGTAGTTATTTTTGGGGGAAAACTTGCATTTTCTGGATCTCGAATTGCCCAACGACTTCCTCGGTTGACCCTTCTGCATCTCGGCCGAGGTGTTCTTGATTCGACTGAGGTGAATTTCAGCTATGAGCAATACAAGGAGATCCGATCGCCATTTGGCCCTGAGAGATAGGCCAAGCAGTTCCCACCACTGATAGCATGAATTATAGTCTATATTTTGGGGTTTGTTTGGACGTTTTATCTTTCATAATCTGCATGTTTGTATGTACATTATGTGATTTTACTACCATTTCATCTACCTTTGCGAGAATCGAGGTCTACACCTAGTTTCGTTGTAATTGCAGGTAAAATGGCATGTTTTGCATCAAAAAGGAGCAAAAGGAGTCATGAGTCATTTGGAGCTACATCCAGGGAGCATAGCCATGGATTAAAGATTTACTTTGGAGCAGTTTTGAGAGATTTCACATTCAGTTGTGACTCACCTCGGTTGATCAGAGATTCATCTCGACCGAGGTGATCCAGAGACACCGACTCGACCGAGGCGAACACCTAGGACGCGGCGAGAATATTTTATTCTTGGAAGAGATCTTTTAAATTTGGAAAGTGATCTTATATTTTTGGGCTTGGCTCCTGGATGGAAGGAGATATGCAGAATATATATTTTACCTATATTTATGGGAGAATATCTTTCTAAGATTTATTATCTTTGGAGGGTTATTTTCCTATAAAGAGGGTTGGATTTTCCACAATTCCGACACCCCGCATACGCCGGAAATACGCAGTTTACAACGCAGCAGCAGCATACTCCAATTTGGGAGAGATTTGAAGAACCTTTTTGAAGGTTGAAGGAAGGTTGAAGATCATAGCTTTTATAGCTTTTTGAAGGGTTTTGTAAGATTGTCTTCAATTCCTTTCCTAGTTGTCTTGTCTTGTCTTGTTGGATTATTATCCAAGGAACGCGTTTCACCTCGGTTGACCTAAGAACACCTCGACCGAGGTGGGTTAACTGAGAGTTTTCGGAAAACGATTTTGTGCTACTTATCTGGATATGATCTCAGTGAAGATCTTGTTTACCTACTGGTTTTAAATTTTTTATGTGTTCGAAAGGTTTTATAATATGTTTAAGTTGCTAAATGCTTTGTTTGAAACTATTAGCATGTTTAATACTTTGTTTTTATCCAAATTATGTTGAATTTGAAGGTTGACACCGCAGGTTAAGTTCTCTCACTTTCTTCTTGGAAAGACCAAGGCAATTCATTCTCTTCTTATTCTTCTTCTTGATCATGCTTAGCCCCTCATATACATTTTGCCTCCCTTTACCTATCCGGGAATTTGGAAGCAAGCGAAGTGGTGAAAGCAAGTTAAAGTTGAAGTGGCTGGAAGTGAAAGTGTTAGAAAGTAATAATAGGTTTGGGGAAGTCAATCATGAAGATGAGTAACTCGGCACCATTCACATAGCCGGGTGTTTGTGTCTTGCCAAAGTCGGATTGAGCGATATTCCTAACGGGTCATGGTATGCGCATCAAGGGTTTGATGCATCTCAAGAAATTGATGATTGCTGATTTCCTAGGCTTCGGTTATTGTGCACCTCTGTCCATGCATCCCAAAAAGTAAAGTAAAAAGAAAAAGTGTGAAATAAGCAAAACTTATTGGTGGAAGGTGTTGCAAGTCAAAGTGGAAGTGAAGTTCATCCTTTTCCCGGATTCTAGCACCACATTACCTTACATACATCCCTACCCTACGCGTTTCTTGACCTTTTCTTTTGGGAAGCCCTTGAGACCTTGAGCTTGTTGATTGACTTAGCGGTTTAAACTGGATTATACATGATTAATTTCGATGATTATGACTTATTATGCATCCTATGATTTTATGCAAAGATGAACAACTTTCTTATATTTATAAAATGTTTTGATCATATTGAGTTTTTAAATTCCAGGAAGTATTCTCTTAGAGTGATCTATGATAGTTGCACACCATAAAATGTTTTTTGAAAGACTTTTTCATTGATTTTCTTAACTTATAATCCATTCTATCTTGTTTTCTATATGAGGAACTTGCTTGGGGACAAGCAAGGGCTAAGTATGGGGTATTTTGATAGCATGAATTATAGTCTATATTTTGGGATTTGTTTGGACGTTTTATCTTTCATAATCTGCATGTTTGTATGTACATTATGTGATTTTACTACCATTTCATCTACCTTTGCGAGAATCGAGGTCTACACCTAGTTTCGTTGTAATTGCAGGTAAAATGGCATGTTTTGCATCAAAAAGGAGCAAAAGGAGTCATGAGTCATTTGGAGCTACATCCAGGGAGCATAGCCATGGATTAAAGATTTACTTTGGAGCAGTTTTGAGAGATTTCACATTCAGTTGTGACTCACCTCGGTTGATCAGAGATTCATCTCGACCGAGGTGATCCAGAGACACCGACTCGACCGAGGCGAACACCTAGGACGCGGCGAGAATATTTTATTCTTGGAAGAGATCTTTTAAATTTGGAAAGTGATCTTATATTTTTGGGCTTGGCTCCTGGATGGAAGGAGATATGCAGAATATATATTTTACCTATATTTATGGGAGAATATCTTTCTAAGATTTATTATTTTTGGAGGGTTATTTTCCTATAAAGAGGGTTGGATTTTCCACAATTCCGACACCCCGCATACGCCGGAAATACGCAGTTTACAACGCAGCAGCAGCATACTCCAATTTGGGAGAGATTTGAAGAACCTTTTTGAAGGTTGAATAAAGGTTGAAGATCATAGCTTTTATAGCTTTTTGAAGGGTTTTGTAAGATTGTCTTCAATTCCTTTCCTAGTTGTCTTGTCTTGTTGGATTATTATCCAAGGAACGCTTTGTTGTGATATTTGATTCAGTTATTGAAGTCTTTTCATTAAATTCTTCTTTGTTCAAATATTCACTTTCTTCCCTTACATTTAATACTTTCATAATGATGATGAGTGGCTAATTTCCTTGTGTGATTCTAGGGTGATTGGCTGAAGGTTGTGGGAAAAACAATGATAGAATAATCTTAGATTCCAGTAGGATCCTGAAAGTTCGAGTCTTTAACCTTAACCCTAAGCATCTCGTTCGGTTGATGAACATCTCGGCCGGGGTGGAATTCTTCTGACCGAGGTGACTTATTTGATCCGTAACTGAGAGTTAAGTGTTAGAGTTTGCTAAATCCTATTCTTATTACACCTTCCTGGTTCAATGCAAGCTTAGGATGAGACTTACCCGGTAATTCCTTAGTTTGTGTATTAACGATCATAAGTGTAGGTAATAAAGGTTTATCCTTTATTGGGGTTTGAGTGTGCTTCCATCCCATCTTTGTGAGTTAGCCTGAGACTTATCCGGTAAAGGTTGATTCTATCCCCTTAGATGGTGTGTTAGTTTGAGGTTATAGTTCTTTATCTTAATTCCTTGAGACTTACCCGGTAATAGGAGTTACGGTTTAGGATTAGTGTGTAGTGAGACTTACCCGGTGATCTACTCCACTTTAGTAACACCTTCCCCACGCAAAAATCTCAGCTTTGTCCGCTTATCTATAGATCTTGAGTTGGAACCACAACTTGATGCTTTAATCCCTATAATTGCATATTTGCTTTATTGACTTCTTATTCATCTTTGATTGTGTTAATCGCTCTTGTGGTTAGAATTAACGTAGCATACCGTGTTTACTTTGTTTCACCGAGTCCCTGTGATCGACCCCTGGAATTTTCTTGCTTTTACTACGATTGACCCGTACACTGCGGGTTCGCATCCTTGTTTTAAGCTTAAGTCTAGGGTTATAAATTTAAAGCTTGTACACACCGTTTGGAGCGAACAAGTTTTTGGCGCCGTTGCCGGGGACTTGGTCTAGACCGAGCCGGTACGGTTTGCTCTTGGGGCATTTGCCCCGTTTTGTCTAATCACTCTACTTGAGTGACTTTTGCAGGTTCTTTCTTAGGTATATGCGAAGAACCCGCGCTGGGAAGGAAATCGTTCCTTACGATCCCGAACCAGAAAAGACATACAAGCGACGCTTAAGAGAAGCGAAGATGGCCCAACAAGACGATCGCGATCTTGCGGCCCAATTGAAAGAAACGCATGAGCTGCTACGTCTCAGCGAGGATGAACTCAGGCAAGAGAAAGAGGAGAATCGCACCAGGACTGCAGCAATCGAAGCTGAGATTGCTGCCATTAGGAACCAGATTCTACTTCGACCGATGCAGGATCCAATAGTTGATCCTCGACCGAGGCAGATTCCAGTACCTGACGCCCCGGTCGATGTACCTCCACCTCGGATGCCAGTCCGAGATGTTCTTCTTGCAGGAATCCCGCAAACCCTAGGTCAAAGGATGGACTCTAATCAACAGCTGAGGCGTCCAGGGGTGAACCTAGGAGATCCAGCGGATCATGACTACGAACTTCGACCACAAGTTCTATCCATGATTCGCCAATGTCAATTCGGAGGGCTAGAGAAGGAGTCACCGCATCAACATCTTCAAAACTACGAGATCTTGATGGAAACCTTGCGACCTTCCAGAATTGAAAATAACAATTACAAGCTAAGACCTTTTTACTTTTCTTTAAAAGATAGAGCTCTTACTTGGTATCAATCTCTTCCTCCAGGAAAAATTAGCACATGGGAGGAGATGACTACGGAATTCTTAACCAAATTCTTTCCCCCCTCGAAGACCGCCGAAATGAGAGGGAAGATCAATGCTTTCATCATGAAGGACAAGGAAAGCTTGTCCAAATCTTGGGAGCGGTTTAAGGATATCCTTTTGGATTGCCCACATCATGGGATTCCAAAGATCGAGTTGTTGGAGATCTACTTCAAAGGGCTGGGCGGAAGCACCCAGTTCAATCTCCAACTACTCTCCGCCGGTACCTTCATGGACATGGCGATTGATGAGGCTTGGGACTTCATTGAGAAGCAAGCCTTGCACATGGAGAAATATACCCACCAAGGAGCTGAAGGTGGAGTTAAAAGAGTCAACTTTCAAGAGACTCAACCCAACAACAATCAACTCACGTCATTGAAGAATGACGTGAAGGAATTAAAAGAACTTTTGATGGCTCAAACTAAGAAGGAAGAGCAAGGGCAAAGGAGCAACAACAACAACGGGTACCGTAACAACAACAACGGTCCCCGAAACAACAACTACAACAACAACAATAGAGGATCCAATAGCAACAACTGGAGGGCAAATAACCAAAACCACGGTAACAATTATTCAAACTCCAACTCTAATGATTCCTCTAATCCTTTTCTCTCTTCCCCTTCTTCTTCTTCTACTCCATTGAAGAGCCAAGAGCAAGTATCAGGTTCGTCTCAGCCGGAAAAGAAGGACGCAGTTCTGGAGGCAATCCTAATCAAGCTTAGCGCTATGGAGAATTCCATGACTTCATTTTCGAGGGCCCAAAAGTCCTTCGAACAACAACTTGCTAGTAGGGCGAATGAAGCGCCAAGAGATCCAGGGAAGCTTCCAGCGAAGACGGAAACTAACCCTAAGGGCCAGTGCATGGCCATAACGACGAGGAGTGGACTCAAAACTGCAGATCCAGTACCTCGCTCGACGCAGACCACCTCGGTCCAGATCCAGTCGAAGAACACCTCGACCGAGATGCCAACCGAGGCGGAGCAACAGAAAGTAGGAGGAACGACAGAAACTTATGTTCCACCTCCTGCATATAAACCACCACTTCCATTCTCTCAGTCCAGAGCCAGAGCACATCTAGACAAGCACTTTGGTAAGTTTCTTGACTTGATGAATAAGCTACATATTAACATTCCCTTCCTTGATGCTATTTTAGGTATGCCCGCCTATGGGAAGTTCTTAAAAGAAATCTTATCAAGGAAGAGGAAGCTGGAGGATGTTGGTGAAGTTAGGATGACATCTAAATCTTCGGAGCTTATCAAGATTATGAAGGAAAAGATGCCACCTAAGTTGAGAGATCCCGGCTCATTTTGCATTCCCATTCAAGTTGGGGATGTCACTTGTGAAGCCCTTTGCGATCTAGGAGCCAGCGTGAGCATTATTCCGCTGGAGTTATGCACTAAGATCGGTCTTGGAGAGCCCAAACCGGTCAAGATTCGACTTTACATGGCGGATCGCTCCATTACCCATCCCGTGGGTATCTTGGAAGACGTTCCGGTCAAGTTGGGTAATTTCTATCTAACTATAGATTTTGTTGTACTTGACATTCCCGCAGATTATCCAGTACCTATTATTCTCGGGAGGCCATTTCTAGCAACTTCGGGTTGCAACGTGGATTGCAAGAACGCCAAGTTGAAATTCAACGTTGGTGGCGATGAGGTGGAATTCGCACTACTTGCAGCCATGAAGGGGGAGCAACTAACTGATGATATCTTCAACATCTACGATGAAGAAGAATCAAGAGAATTGGTGAGCTCTATCCTTATTAACGATCCACTCGAAAGAGTTATTAGCTTCAGTTTAATGGAGGAAGGTATAGATGCTTCTTGTGATGCAGATATACGAAGCTTGAAGGCACTGGAAGAGGATCCAGGAGCTAAAACTGAGAAGCTAGTCCAGGAGACGAAGATCTCCAGTCTCGGTTCCAGTAGCAGTACCTCGACCGAGGCACCTTCTGGACAAAGCGAGGCGACTGAAGAACACCTCGGTCAACGCCTTTGCGCCTCGACCGAGGTCGACAGCGAGATGATGTCAACTGAGATTGCTGAGAATAATAATTTTCTTACTTCCTTCTCTGACATTCACCCACAGTTGGTGGATCATTCCCTCTACCAACTTTCTGATAATAAAGGTCCTTGGTATGCTGATATTGTGAATTATCTTGTCTGCCAGGAAATACCACCCGGATTGACGTACTCTCAAAAGAAGAGATTCTTCATGGAAGTACGGCATTACTACTAGGATGAGCCGCTGCTGTTCAAGCGCGGACCGGATGGGATGCTTCGAAGGTGCATTCCAGAGGATGAAGTTAATAGCGTCATAAAGCATTGTCATTCACTTCCTTGTGGGGGGCACGCTAGCACCGATAAAACATGCGCTAAGGTATTGCGTTCCGGTTTCTTTTGGCCTACATTATTTAAGGACGTGCAATCTTTTGTAGTTTCTTGTGATGCATGCCAAAGAACAGGGAACTTATCAAGGAGGAACGAGATGCCACTTAATAACATCCAAGAAGTGGAAATCTTTGATGTATGGGGGATTGACTTCATGGGACCTTTCCCATCCTCCGGAGGAAACCTCTACATTCTCCTTGCAGTTGATTACGTCTCTAGATGGGTTGAAGCCATTGCTTCTCCCACTAACGACGCCAAGGTGGTTGTGAAGTTCTTGAATAGAACTATCTTTCCACGATTTGGAACTCCACGCATCATCATTAGCGATGGAGGAACGCATTTCATCAACCGGAAGTTTAAAGCACTTCTATCGAAGTATGGGGTAACCCACAAGGTATCAACCGCTTATCACCCTCAAACTAGTGGACAGGTCGAGATCTCGAATAGAGAAATCAAGGCAATTTTGGAAAAGACCGTCTCTAGAACGAGGAAGGATTGGTCCATGAAATTGGACGATGCTCTTTGGGCGTACAGGACCGCATTCAAGACTCCCATAGGTACCACCCCTTATAATTTGGTATATGGGAAGTCTTGCCATTTGCCCGTTGAATTGGAGCACAAGGCGTATTGTGCTATCAAATGGTTGAACTTTGACATCAAGGAGGCTGGTGAGAAGCGACTATTGGAACTTAACGAGCTGGAGGAGCTGCGCTTGAACGCTTATGAGAATGCCAAAATCTACAAGGAAAGGACGAAGAGATGGCATGACAAGCGTATCGTTCCAAAGGAGCTTAACGAAGGAGACTTAGTTCTACTCTTCAACTCCCGCCTCCGCCTTTTTCCAGGTAAGTTGAAATCTAGATGGACCGGACCTTATGTTATGAAACATGTTTTCCCTCATGGTGCAGTTGAGATATGGGGCGAAACTAGCGGAAGCTTCAAGGTCAACGGTCATAGACTTAAGAAATACCAGCCGGAAACGCCGGTTGAGGAGGTTGCACCGATATACCTCCTTTGAGACGCATCATGGTCCAGCTAGCGACCTTAAATCAAGCGCTTCTTGGGAGGCAACCCAAGGTATTGCTTTCTTTTCCCGTTTTCTAGTCTAGTTTAGATAGCTTTTGTTTTTGCTTTGCTTTGCTTTGTTTTTGGCGTTCTGGACAGACAACAGGAAGGAGCACATCTGGAAGGACAGAAGTTCGAGATTCTGAGAAGACAGAAGCACCTCGGTTACTGTCAGTGCACATCGACCGAGTTGATTCTTGAAGCAACCGAGGCGACTAGGGTTTCTGCAGAACCGCCTCGGTCCATACCACCTCGGTCCAGTCGAGACCATCTCGACCGAGGTGACAGCAGATCCAGTAACAGTATAAAAGGAAAAAAAATTTTACTTTTCACATTTTTATCCTCCTCGACCGCGGCAAACAGACGCACCTCGCTCACCTCAAATCTTGCTCATTTTCGACGTTTTCTGCTTCCAAACCGAGATTGAAGGATAGAGGAGTCGATTGCAACTACAGATCTGCAAGAAATTTGAGCGATTCGGCCGTAACGAGGTAAAAACGATCGAAACCCTAACTCGTTCGTTTCCTTCAAATTGGGCTTTGGTTGCCCTTGAATCTGTTGAGGAAAACCTTAAGTACCCCTTAGGAAGCATCGGTAGTGATTTTTGGGGGAAAAGAACTGAAAATCAGAGAGTTGAAATCGCACTGTCTTCGCCTCGGTCCAGTCGACCTGCACCTCGGTCGAGGTGATTCTTGGAGTTTGTCAGTCGACCGAGGTAGTCTGACAGTGCAGTTTGAAGATGAGTTCAGATCGTCGCTTAGCCCTTAGAGATAGATCCTCCCCTTCCCCTTCTCCTTCCTCGTCCCGTCCTTACCGCCCGGTTATCCATGAGAGATGCCGGGTAGACTATGAGCGGATAGCTAGCCGTCCAGTTATCGCACCACGATTTCTGGATGTGTCAGCTTTTGATTGCCTAGGGTTAGATGCTGACCTTAAGAGGATGATTGCTACCGTCGGGCTGGATCAGTTTACTGAGATCCGAGCCCCAGCCTACTTAGAGCCGACACTCGAGTTTGTTAGCTCCTTCTCCTACCTCCCCACAGACCGTTCTGTGAAGTACCGGTTGATGAACCGGAACTTCATAGTTCTTTTAGAGATATGGAGAGAGATTTTTGGCTTCCCTGACCCCACTGCCGTAGACTTCCCCTCCCGATCCGTAGCTAGGGAGTTCTGGGGGCAGATCGCCCATATTACTGGGCACGCAGACAGATGGCGCCCTGGAGATTCCAGGGAGAAGGTCATCTTTCATTCGGCCTTTAGACTAGCCCACAGGATTTTTAGCGAGACACTTCTGGCGCGTACTGAGACGCCCCAGAAGATCCAACAGGGGGAGCTCTTCAGCCTATACTGCATGGTTACAGGAGGTTTCCCAGACTTTGGCTTGCTCTTGGCAGAGGATCTGCACAAGATCAAGGCCAAGGCGAAGGGAGACATTTGCTGCGGAGGTCTGATCACCCACATCGCTACCTACCACGGGATGGACCTCAGCGTTTTCACGTTGGCGGCGGCTCCGAAGCCGCTGGGATTACAGGAGATGATCACACGGAGGATTCTAGTTCCCCGTGGTTTGACCACTCCATACGTCGCCATGCCTTGGGAGCGGACTGCACCTCAAGGGATCCGCTGGTCTGTGCAGTTCACAGTCTTTGATCCGCACTACTGGCAGACAGCTTGGGATACACTTATGGAGGATCACAGAGAGGCAGCAGCTGCCCCTGCTGAGGCTGAGGAGGAGGATGACGACGACGACGAGATAGTAGATGAGAGAGAGGGTGGCGTCCCGATGGATACAAGGACAGATACAGCTGGGACGAGCGCGCCACCCATTATAGACTTAGATGATGAGGAGGATACTGAGCCTGCACCTGCTGCACCTCCCGCTAGATCTGCTAGGCGTCGGACACGCCATCATAGAGATGCAGAGGCTCATCGTCGGATCGACGACTTGACAGATCAGATGATAGACTCATATGCTGCACTTACAGTAGACATGCATGAGAGATTTGCCGCCCAGCACCGACACCTTGACAGCTGGACTCAGCAGATGTTGGAGGGGCAGCACTATCAGCGTAGGATGATGGAGCTACAGTTCCAGTAGACTATGGGCTATTCGTTTGATCCGACCCAGTATCCTTATGTACCACCACCACCACCGCCGGATCAGGACTACTGAGGAGCTGCAGGGTTTATTTATTTATTATATTTTTATGCAAGTCGGCTTTTATCCGGTGAGTTCTCTTGTTTTAGACTTTATTATACCCACTGGGACAGTGTGTCTCAAGTATGGGGTGTTTGTTATTTGACTATTTGACTACTTGATGTATTTGACACTTTTGATGTATTATATTTATCGGATATTTTCATATTTATGCTTCATTTGCCTTTATATGATTATCTGATATTACATGCATACCTACAGGTTAATTGATTGAGAAAAACGTCGAAACCGAAAAAAAAAAAATGGTTTTAAAAAAAAAAAAATTTGTTGACCTCGACCGGGGAGATTCTGGCCAAACGAGGCGTTTCACCTCGGTTGACCTAAGAACACCTCGACCGAGGTGGGTTAACTGAGAGTTTTCGGAAAACGATTTTGTGCTACTTATCTGGATATGATCTCAGTGAAGATCTTGTTTACCTACTGGTTTTAAATTTTTTATGTGTTCGAAAGGTTTTATAATATGTTTAAGTTGTTAAATGCTTTGTTTGAAATTATTAGCATGTTTAATACTTTGTTTTTATCCAAATTATGTTGAATTTGAAGGTTGACACCGCAGGTTAAGTTCTCTCACTTTCTTCTTGGAAAGACCAAGGCAATTCATTCTCTTCTTATTCTTCTTCTTGATCATGCTTAGCCCCTCATATACATTTTGCCTCCCTTTACCTATCCGGGAATTTGGAAGCAAGCGAAGTGGTGAAAGCAAGTTAAAGTTGAAGTGGCTGGAAGTGAAAGTGTTAGAAAGTAATAATAGGTTTGGGGAAGTCAATCATGAAGATGAGTAACTCGGCACCATTCACATAGCCGGGTGTTTGTGTCTTGCCAAAGTCGGATTGAGCGATATTCCTAACGGGTCATGGTATGTGCATCAAGGGTTTGATGCATCTCAAGAAATTGATGATTGCTGATTTCCTAGGCTTCGGTTATTGTGCACCTCTGTCCATGCATCCCAAAAAGTAAAGTAAAAAGAAAAAGTGTGAAATAAGCAAAATTTATTGGTGGAAGGTGTTGCAAGTCAAAGTGGAAGTGAAGTTCATCCTTTTCCCGGATTCTAGCACCACATTACCTTACATACATCCCTACCCTACGCGTTTCTTGACCTTTTCTTTTGGGAAGCCCTTGAGACCTTGAGCTTGTTGATTGACTTAGCGGTTTAAACTGGATTATACATGATTAATTTCGATGATTATGACTTATTATGCATCCTATGATTTTATGCAAAGATGAACAACTTTCTTATATTTATAAAATGTTTTGATCATATTGAGTTTTTAAATTCCAGGAAGTATTCTCTTAGAGTGATCTATGATAGTTGCACACCATAAAATGTTTTTTGAAAGACTTTTTCATTGATTTTCTTAACTTATAATCCATTCTATCTTGTTTTCTATATGAGGAACTTGCTTGGGGACAAGCAAGGGCTAAGTATGAGGTATTTTGATAGCATGAGTTATAGTCTATATTTTGGGGTTTGTTTGGACGTTTTATCTTTCATAATATGCATGTTTGTATGTACATTATGTGATTTTACTACCATTTCATCTACCTTTGCGAGAATCGAGGTCTACACCTAGTTTCGTTGTAATTGCAGGTAAAATGGCATGTTTTGCATCAAAAAGGAGCAAAAGGAGTCATGAGTCATTTGGAGCTACATCCAGGGAGCATAGCCATGGATTAAAGATTTACTTTGGAGCAGTTTTGAGAGATTTCACATTCAGTTGTGACTCACCTCGGTTGATCAGAGATTCATCTCGACCGAGGTGATCCAGAGACACCGACTCGACCGAGGCGAACACCTAGGACGCGGCGAGAATATTTTATTCTTGGAAGAGATCTTTTAAATTTGGAAAGTGATCTTATATTTTTGGGCTTGGCTCCTGGATGGAAGGAGATATGCAGAATATATATTTTACCTATATTTATGGGAGAATATCTTTCTAAGATTTATTATCTTTGGAGGGTTATTTTCCTATAAAGAGGGTTGGATTTTCCACAATTCCGACACCCCGCATACGCCGGAAATACGCAGTTTACAACGCAGCAGCAGCATACTCCAATTTGGGAGAGATTTGAAGAACCTTTTTGAAGGTTGAAGGAAGGTTGAAGATCATAGCTTTTATAGCTTTTTGAAGGGTTTTGTAAGATTGTCTTCAATTCCTTTCCTAGTTGTCTTGTCTTGTCTTGTTGGATTATTATCCAAGGAACGCGTTTCACCTCGGTTGACCTAAGAACACCTCGACCGAGGTGGGTTAACTGAGAGTTTTCGGAAAACGATTTTGTGCTACTTATCTGGATATGATCTCAGTGAAGATCTTGTTTACCTACTGGTTTTAAATTTTTTATGTGTTCGAAAGGTTTTATAATATGTTTAAGTTGCTAAATGCTTTGTTTGAAACTATTAGCATGTTTAATACTTTGTTTTTATCCAAATTATGTTGAATTTGAAGGTTGACACCGCAGGTTAAGTTCTCTCACTTTCTTCTTGGAAAGACCAAGGCAATTCATTCTCTTCTTATTCTTCTTCTTGATCATGCTTAGCCCCTCATATACATTTTGCCTCCCTTTACCTATCCGGGAATTTGGAAGCAAGCGAAGTGGTGAAAGCAAGTTAAAGTTGAAGTGGCTGGAAGTGAAAGTGTTAGAAAGTAATAATAGGTTTGGGGAAGTCAATCATGAAGATGAGTAACTCGGCACCATTCACATAGCCGGGTGTTTGTGTCTTGCCAAAGTCGGATTGAGCGATATTCCTAACGGGTCATGGTATGTGCATCAAGGGTTTGATGCATCTCAAGAAATTGATGATTGCTGATTTCCTAGGCTTCGGTTATCGTGCACCTCTGTCCATGCATCCCAAAAAGTAAAGTAAAAAGAAAAAGTGTGAAATAAGCAAAACTTATTGGTGGAAGGTGTTGCAAGTCAAAGTGGAAGTGAAGTTCATCCTTTTCCCGGATTCTAGCACCACATTACCTTACATACATCCCTACCCTACGCGTTTCTTGACCTTTTCTTTTGGGAAGCCCTTGAGACCTTGAGCTTGTTGATTGACTTAGCGGTTTAAACTGGATTATACATGATTAATTTCGATGATTATGACTTATTATGCATCCTATGATTTTATGCAAAGATGAACAACTTTCTTATATTTATAAAATGTTTTGATCATATTGAGTTTTTAAATTCCAGGAAGTATTCTCTTAGAGTGATCTATGATAGTTGCACACCATAAAATGTTTTTTGAAAGACTTTTTCATTGATTTTCTTAACTTATAATCCATTCTATCTTGTTTTCTATATGAGGAACTTGCTTGGGGACAAGCAAGGGCTAAGTATGAGGTATTTTGATAGCATGAATTATAGTCTATATTTTGGGGTTTGTTTGGACGTTTTATCTTTCATAATCTGCATGTTTGTATGTACATTATGTGATTTTACTACCATTTCATCTACCTTTGCGAGAATCGAGGTCTACACCTAGTTTCGTTGTAATTGCAGGTAAAATGGCATGTTTTGCATCAAAAAGGAGCAAAAGGAGTCATGAGTCATTTGGAGCTACATCCAGGGAGCATAGCCATGGATTAAAGATTTACTTTGGAGCAGTTTTGAGAGATTTCACATTCAGTTGTGACTCACCTCGGTTGATCAGAGATTCATCTCGACCGAGGTGATCCAGAGACACCGACTCGACCGAGGCGAACACCTAGGACGCGGCGAGAATATTTTATTCTTGGGCTTGGCTCCTGGATGGAAGGAGATATGCAGAATATATATTTTACCTATATTTATGGGAGAATATCTTTCTAAGATTTATTATCTTTGGAGGGTTATTTTCCTATAAAGAGGGTTGGATTTTCCACAATTCCGACACCCCGCATACGCCGGAAATACGCAGTTTACAACGCAGCAGCAGCATACTCCAATTTGGGAGAGATTTGAAGAACCTTTTTGAAGGTTGAAGGAAGGTTGAAGATCATAGCTTTTATAGCTTTTTGAAGGGTTTTGTAAGATTGTCTTCAATTCCTTTCCTAGTTGTCTTGTCTTGTCTTGTTGGATTATTATCCAAGGAACGCGTTTCACCTCGGTTGACCTAAGAACACCTCGACCGAGGTGGGTTAACTGAGAGTTTTCGGAAAACGATTTTGTGCTACTTATCTGGATATGATCTCAGTGAAGATCTTGTTTACCTACTGGTTTTAAATTTTTTATGTGTTCGAAAGGTTTTATAATATGTTTAAGTTGCTAAATGCTTTGTTTGAAATTATTAGCATGTTTAATACTTTGTTTTTATCCAAATTATGTTGAATTTGAAGGTTGACACCGCAGGTTAAGTTCTCTCACTTTCTTCTTGGAAAGACCAAGGCAATTCATTCTCTTCTTATTCTTCTTCTTGATCATGCTTAGCCCCTCATATACATTTTGCCTCCCTTTACCTATCCGGGAATTTGGAAGCAAGCGAAGTGGTGAAAGCAAGTTAAAGTTGAAGTGGCTGGAAGTGAAAGTGTTAGAAAGTAATAATAGGTTTGGGGAAGTCAATCATGAAGATGAGTAACTCGGCACCATTCACATAGCCGGGTGTTTGTGTCTTGCCAAAGTCGGATTGAGCGATATTCCTAACGGGTCATGGTATGTGCATCAAGGGTTTGATGCATCTCAAGAAATTGATGATTGCTGATTTCCTAGGCTTCGGTTATCGTGCACCTCTGTCCATGCATCCCAAAAAGTAAAGTAAAAAGAAAAAGTGTGAAATAAGCAAAACTTATTGGTGGAAGGTGTTGCAAGTCAAAGTGGAAGTGAAGTTCATCCTTTTCCCGGATTCTAGCACCACATTACCTTACATACATCCCTACCCTACGCGTTTCTTGACCTTTTCTTTTGGGAAGCCCTTGAGACCTTGAGCTTGTTGATTGACTTAGCGGTTTAAACTGGATTATACATGATTAATTTCGATGATTATGACTTATTATGCATCCTATGATTTTATGCAAAGATGAACAACTTTCTTATATTTATAAAATGTTTTGATCATATTGAGTTTTTAAATTCCAGGAAGTATTCTCTTAGAGTGATCTATGATAGTTGCACACCATAAAATGTTTTTTGAAAGACTTTTTCATTGATTTTCTTAACTTATAATCCATTCTATCTTGTTTTCTATATGAGGAACTTGCTTGGGGACAAGCAAGGGCTAAGTATGAGGTATTTTGATAGCATGAATTATAGTCTATATTTTGGGGTTTGTTTGGACGTTTTATCTTTCATAATCTGCATGTTTGTATGTACATTATGTGATTTTACTACCATTTCATCTACCTTTGCGAGAATCGAGGTCTACACCTAGTTTCGTTGTAATTGCAGGTAAAATGGCATGTTTTGCATCAAAAAGGAGCAAAAGGAGTCATGAGTCATTTGGAGCTACATCCAGGGAGCATAGCCATGGATTAAAGATTTACTTTGGAGCAGTTTTGAGAGATTTCACATTCAGTTGTGACTCACCTCGGTTGATCAGAGATTCATCTCGACCGAGGTGATCCAGAGACACCGACTCGACCGAGGCGAACACCTAGGACGCGGCGAGAATATTTTATTCTTGGAAGAGATCTTTTAAATTTGGAAAGTGATCTTATATTTTTGGGCTTGGCTCCTGGATGGAAGGAGATATGCAGAATATATATTTTACCTATATTTATGGGAGAATATCTTTCTAAGATTTATTATCTTTGGAGGGTTATTTTCCTATAAAGAGGGTTGGATTTTCCACAATTCCGACACCCCGCATACGCCGGAAATACGCAGTTTACAACGCAGCAGCAGCATACTCCAATTTGGGAGAGATTTGAAGAACCTTTTTGAAGGTTGAAGGAAGGTTGAAGATCATAGCTTTTATAGCTTTTTGAAGGGTTTTGTAAGATTGTCTTCAATTCCTTTCCTAGTTGTCTTGTCTTGTTGGATTATTATCCAAGGAACGCTTTGTTGTGATATTTGATTCAGTTATTGAAGTCTTTTCATTAAATTCTTCTTTGTTCAAATATTCACTTTCTTCCCTTACATTTAATACTTTCATAATGATGATGAGTGGCTAATTTCCTTGTGTGATTCTAGGGTGATTGGCTGAAGGTTGTGGGAAAAACAATGATAGAATAATCTTAGATTCCAGTAGGATCCTGAAAGTTCGAGTCTTTAACCTTAACCCTAAGCATCTCGTTCGGTTGATGAACATCTCGGCCGGGGTGGAATTCTTCTGACCGAGGTGACTTATTTGATCCGTAACTGAGAGTTAAGTGTTAGAGTTTGCTAAATCCTATTCTTATTACACCTTCCTGGTTCAATGCAAGCTTAGGATGAGACTTACCCGGTAATTCCTTAGTTTGTGTATTAACGATCATAAGTGTAGGTAATAAAGGTTTATCCTTTATTGGGGTTTGAGTGTGCTTCCATCCCATCTTTGTGAGTTAGCTTGAGACTTATCCGGTAAAGGTTGATTCTATCCCCTTAGATGGTGTGTTAGTTTGAGGTTATAGTTCTTTATCTTAATTCCTTGAGACTTACCCGGTAATAGGAGTTACGGTTTAGGATTAGTGTGTAGTGAGACTTACCCGGTGATCTACTCCACTTTAGTAACACCTTCCCCACGCAAAAATCTCAGCTTTGTCCGCTTATCTATAGATCTTAAGTTGGAACCACAACTTGATGCTTTAATCCCTAGAATTGCATATTTGCTTTATTGACTTCTTATTCATCTTTGATTGTGTTAATCGCTCTTGTGGTTAGAATTAACGTAGCATACCGTGTTGACTTTGTTTCACCGAGTCCCTGTGATCGACCCCTGGAATTTTCTTGCTTTTACTACGATTGACCCGTACACTGCGGGTTCGCATCCTTGTTTTAAGCTTAAGTCTAGGGTTATAAATTTAAAGCTTGTACACACCGTTTGGAGCGAACAACCACTCTTCTCCATCTCCTCCTTCACAGCCTACTGTCCCGGTGATCCACGAGCGATTCCAGCAGGACTTTGATAGGATTAGTGGGCGCCCCATTGTTGCCCCATGTTATGTTGATGTTGCTGACTTCGAGTGCCTTCACGTGGTGGAGGACTTAAAGAAGATGATATCTATGGTTGTCCTTGAGGATTTTATGGCCATACAAGCGCCGGCTTATCTGGAGTCAACGTCCCCTTAGAGCAGTTTGGGGAGATTTTTTGTTTTCCTACCCCCACAACGACTGATTTTTCTTCTCGAGCGTAGACGTGTAATTTCTGGGGAGAGATAGCTTACGTGACCGACCACATAATCTTTTGGATAAGTAATACATAATCTTTTGGATAATTAATGTTGGATATTAAAATAATATTATAATTATTTAAGTTCCCAATCCTGCAATCTGATAGATTAAATGAAAGACATATCAACTCATATTAAAATGTGGATTAACCCAGCTCAACTCATATTAAAATGTGGATTAACCCAGCTCAAACATATAAAGGTGGCGGTCAACCCAACCTAACCCATATATGGCCTGAAACCCAAAACCCATTTCAAGAGCCCTACATCGATATCCATTATCCGATATTGCATACTATATTACACTTGTCGAGAGTATTTATCTAATGGACTTATGTCGGCATCTGATGTGACATGACTTTCCATTGTACATACAACTTTGTACTCGAGCTATAGCCGATTGACTATCACATCGTACACATATTGCTGACACATGTTTGTTCAATAGTGGAATAACTCTTAAGAAGTTCCAAACTTATTCAACTTCCTCGACTGATTTGTCTGTTATAATGAACTCAAATTTCATCGTGGATCCCGCCAAAAGTGTTTGTTTGAAATATTTCAAAGATACTGCTACACCACCTAGTGTGAATACATGACCACTTGTGGATTCAAAGTTTCTAGAATCAGTATCCAGTTTGCTTCAGTATATCATTCCAATATAGTTGGGTATGTTTCATAATGCATCTCATAGTCCTAAGTATAAATGGAAGACATATCAACCCAAATTGAAATATTGATCAGCCCGCATCGGCTTAAACAAGTAGAGTTGTGTGAGTAGTCCAACCCAATCCATATAGGGTCCAAAACCCGAAAACCATTTCCAAGAGCTCAACATTCGGTACCTATTATACCATATGAATATTATATTAATTGTAATTATTTTCTTCATATTACATCCAATGTGTATATATTATATGCCCAACTGTGGACCTTTATTTCCTCATTCATCTGGAAATCATTTAACGCATATGAGTATAGTACGTTATAGTACTCGAATGTACGAACTCAATGTTTCTATTATCCGGTGTTGACATTGAGGTAGTCTCATTATTGTTGTTATTGATATTGAGGTAGTCCAACCCAATCCATAAATGGTGGCCTTTGTTGTTGTTGATGATACTGAGGTAGTCTCCTTTGATCATAGGCTCTTCGGCATAGCATGCTTGCTCCTCCCTTAGCCTTAGATCCTCCATGCTCCTATTATAAGTAGAAAATGGTTTGCTTGAAACTAGAGAAAAATTGGCATGGGATGACTTTAACACTAACCACTTGATAGGTGATGGAATCACTATCAATTTAGGTAGTTGTTAGACTCTTTTTAGTGTCTTTGAGTCATATTATGTTACTATTCCCTTGATCAAGATGAAGAAGTCCAAATTGAAGTAAGAAAGGGTTTAGCAACAATTGGGAGTCGAGAAGATCAACGAAGCAAAGTTTCTGGTGCCAAACCGCCCCCACGGAGTAGTTTCGGCGCGATATCAGGGTATCACCGCCACTGCGGCTCCACCTAGCCGCCCCTGCGGTGACACCCCTGAAGACCATGCCCAATTTCGTAGTCAGCGCCTTTGCATGCGCCCAAAAGAGGCTTGTCACCGCCCTTGCGGCCGCCTCTAACCGCCCCTACGGTGACTCAGCCTGAAGAAGCGAAGCCGTCTCCCCTACGCCCCTGTCTACGCCCTTGCCAGCGGATTTGTGAAGCCGAAGAGCCTGTTTCACCGCCCCTACGGTAACATTGGGCCGCTCCTACGGATCATCATAAAAAACGACACGAAGATGAAGAATCAGGCGTTCAAGAGCATTGAAGAACCCGCCCCTGCAGGATTGTCATGCGGCCCCAGCGGCCAAGAAGAAGCTGGAACGTTCTGGCCTAAACCGCCCCTGCAGCTCTAAAGCCCGCCCCCGCGGTTGATCGCCGAAGGGCTTATTTCCGGTTGTTTGCACCATCTTTATGACATTTAAGGTGGTTGTTTAGACATCCCATTTGCTCCCTTTTAATGCATTTTGTAGTATAAATAGAGACCTTGGCTGATTGCTAGAATCATCCACATTTTCCCCAAAAAGCTCTATATTTCTAAGTGCCATTTTTAATGAGTTTCTAAGCTTCCTTTGCTACATTGGGTTGATTGAAGCTGCATTGCTATTTGGTTGTAAGTTCTTTGAATATAAGTTTAATTCAGTATCCTTTGTGTTATGTTTCCTTGATCTCTCCCTCATGTTTGCGTGTCTTTTATCATTTAAATCGATCACCTTAAGTGTACATTTGCATGCAAACTGCTAGGATTAATTGATTCCGGGTCCGGGTCCTTAATCTAGTAGTAAACCCATAGGTAAAATCTGGTGTGATTATTTAAGGGGAAGGAAAATAACTACAAAGAAAAGATTAACGGGTTGTTTATTCTTCTTTATATCTCTTTATCTTTACTAGAATGCTAACTTGTGTTTTGATCTTGTAGGTTTACAGATCAATAAACTAGTTAAGTTGTGTTAATGTCGGTTGGCTTAACTTATATCTAAGATCAAGATGAGAACATTGGTGAATTGCTTCTAAAAAGAACCTATACATGCTAAGATTCATGCTAGTTTAGCTCTTTAATCATACATATTATCACCATATTTTCTTACTTTCTAATCGCTTTTGTCTTGTTTTGCTACAATCCACCCCCCCCATTGTGGTTACAATTCGTTAATTGAATCTAAAAAGAACTTTGACTAAAACACTCTTGGGTTTGACCCTTAATTACACTATACAAATCCGTTAAGTGTAACGTTAGGTATTTACTTTCACTAAAGTTAAAAGACAACGACCTTAGGTTTTTAGCCTTGTCAAATTTGGCACCGTTTCCGGGGAGTTGAAGTTTCTGTTTTGTTTTTATATTTGATTATCGATTATTGGTTTGGACGATTTTCATGGTTCAAACCCGTGCTACTAACTCAGATTTTGCGCCTTTTGATTCAGAAATTGAAATAACGCACAATCGACGACGAAGGCAACAACGAACTCGTGAAGCAATGGAAAACAAAACTCTTCGTCAACTGACGCAACCCGACTTGACCATACCGGCAATTGGGGAAGGATTTAACCTTGAGCTCAAACCGGGGTTGATACACTTGCTCCCGTCTTTCCATGGATTAAGTGGGGAGATCCAACCAAGCATCTTGGGAAGTTCCACACAGCTTGCATGAGCATGAAGCCGACAAACGTCACCGAAGAGCAAATCAAGATGCGAGCTTTTGGATTCACCCTTAGAGATGGGGCTGATGATTGGTACTACCATATTCCGTCCGGGAGCATTGACATATGGGACAACCTCCACAAGGGCTTCTTAGAGAAGCACTTCGCCACGAAGAAGGTGATAAGCAACATCGAGCAAGAAGCGGACCAAACTCTTTATGAGTATTTCGAACGCTTCGCAAGATTGAGATCCAGCTGTCCTTTTCATATTTATGCTTCATTTGCCTTTATATGATTATCTGATATTACATGCATACCTACAGGTTAATTGATTGAGAAAAACGTCGAAACCGAAAAAAAAAATGGTTTAAAAAAAAAAAAATTTTTGACCTCGACCGGGGAGATTCTGGCCAAACGAGGCGTTTCACCTCGGTTGACCTAAGAACACCTCGACCGAGGTGGGTTAACTGAGAGTTTTCGGAAAACGATTTTGTGCTACTTATCTGGATATGATCTCAGTGAAGATCTTGTTTACCTACTGGTTTTAAATTCTTTATGTGTTCGAAAGGTTTTATAATATGTTTAAGTTGCTAAATGCTTTGTTTGAAATTATTAGCATGTTTAATACTTTTTTTTTATCCAAATTATGTTGAATTTGAAGGTTGACACCGCAGGTTAAGTTCTCTCACTTTCTTCTTGGAAAGACCAAGGCAATTCATTATCTTCTTATTCTTCTTCTTGATCATGCTTAGCCCCTCATATACATTTTGCCTCCCTTTACCTATCCGGGAATTTGGAAGCAAGCGAAGTGGTGAAAGCAAGTTAAAGTTGAAGTGGCTGGAAGTGAAAGTGTTAGAAAGTAATAATAGGTTTGGGGAAGTCAATCATGAAGATGAGTAACTCGGCACCATTCACATAGCCGGGTGTTTGTGTCTTGCCAAAGTCGGATTGAGCGATATTCCTAACGGGTCATGGTATGTGCATCAAGGGTTTGATGCATCTCAAGAAATTGATGATTGCTGATTTCCTAGGCTTCGGTTATTGTGCACCTCTGTCCATGCATCCCAAAAAGTAAAGTAAAAAGAAAAAGTGTGAAATAAGCAAAACTTATTGGTGGAAGGTGTTGCAAGTCAAAGTGGAAGTGAAGTTCATCCTTTTCCCGGATTCTAGCACCACATTACCTTACATACATCCCTACCCTACGCGTTTCTTGACCTTTTCTTTTGGGAAGCCCTTGAGACCTTGAGCTTGTTGATTGACTTAGCGGTTTAAACTGGATTATACATGATTAATTTCGATGATTATGACTTATTATGCATCCTATGATTTTATGCAAAGATGAACAACTTTCTTATATTTATAAAATGTTTTGATCATATTGAGTTTTTAAATTCCAGGAAGTATTCTCTTAGAGTGATCTATGATAGTTGCACACCATAAAATGTTTTTTGAAAGACTTTTTCATTGATTTTCTTAACTTATAATCCATTCTATCTTGTTTTCTATATGAGGAACTTGCTTGGGGACAAGCAAGGGCTAAGTATGGGGTATTTTGATAGCATGAATTATAGTCTATATTTTGGGGTTTGTTTGGACGTTTTATCTTTCATAAAACGTTTTATTTTGATAGCATGAAGATAAAACGTCTAAACCAGCCCCAAAATATAGACAATAATTCATGCTATCATTTGCTGTTGAGAAGAGCATAAGTACCCCTTAGGAAGCTGTTGGTAGTTATTTTTGGGGGAAAACTTGCATTTTCTGGATCTCGAATTGCCCAACGACTTCCTCGGTTGACCCTTCTGCATCTCGGCCGAGGTGTTCTTGATTCGACTGAGGTGAATTTCAGCTATGAGCAATACAAGGAGATCCGATCGCCAGTTGGCCCTGAGAGATAGGCCAAGCAGTTCCCACCACTGATAGCATGAATTATAGTCTATATTTTGGGGTTTGTTTGGACGTTTTATCTTTCATAATCTGCATGTTTGTATGTACATTATGTGATTTTACTACCATTTCATCTACCTTTGCGAGAATCGAGGTCTACACCTAGTTTCGTTGTAATTGCAGGTAAAATGGCATGTTTTGCATCAAAAAGGAGCAAAAGGAG
Source organism: Fagopyrum esculentum (assembly GCA_033239045.1). Classification (NCBI taxonomy): domain Eukaryota; kingdom Viridiplantae; phylum Streptophyta; class Magnoliopsida; order Caryophyllales; family Polygonaceae; genus Fagopyrum; species Fagopyrum esculentum. Next base: position 88,533,102 of record BSUD01000008.1, on the reverse strand, counting down.
TCATGAGTCATTTGGAGCTACATCCAGGGAGCATAGCCATGGATTAAAGATTTACTTTGGAGCAGTTTTGAGAGATTTCACATTCAGTTGTGACTCACCTCGGTTGATCAGAGATTCATCTCGACCGAGGTGATCCAGAGACACCGACTCGACCGAGGCGAACACCTAGGACGCGGCGAGAATATTTTATTCTTGGAAGAGATCTTTTAAATTTGGAAAGTGATCTTATATTTTTGGGCTTGGCTCCTGGATGGAAGGAGATATGCAGAATATATATTTTACCTATATTTATGGGAGAATATCTTTCTAAGATTTATTATCTTTGGAGGGTTATTTTCCTATAAAGAGGGTTGGATTTTCCACAATTCCGACACCCCGCATACGCCGGAAATACGCAGTTTACAACGCAGCAGCAGCATACTCCAATTTGGGAGAGATTTGAAGAACCTTTTTGAAGGTTGAAGGAAGGTTGAAGATCATAGCTTTTATAGCTTTTTGAAGGGTTTTGTAAGATTGTCTTCAATTCCTTTCCTAGTTGTCTTGTCTTGTCTTGTTGGATTATTATCCAAGGAACGCGTTTCACCTCGGTTGACCTAAGAACACCTCGACCGAGGTGGGTTAACTGAGAGTTTTCGGAAAACGATTTTGTGCTACTTATCTGGATATGATCTCAGTGAAGATCTTGTTTACCTACTGGTTTTAAATTTTTTATGTGTTCGAAAGGTTTTATAATATGTTTAAGTTGCTAAATGCTTTGTTTGAAATTATTAGCATGTTTAATACTTTGTTTTTATCCAAATTATGTTGAATTTGAAGGTTGACACCGCAGGTTAAGTTCTCTCACTTTCTTCTTGGAAAGACCAAGGCAATTCATTCTCTTCTTATTCTTCTTCTTGATCATGCTTAGCCCCTCATATACATTTTGCCTCCCTTTACCTATCCGGGAATTTGGAAGCAAGCGAAGTGGTGAAAGCAAGTTAAAGTTGAAGTGACTGGAAGTGAAAGTGTTAGAAAGTAATAATAGGTTTGGGGAAGTCAATCATGAAGATGAGTAACTCGGCACCATTCACATAGCCGGGTGTTTGTGTCTTGCCAAAGTTGGATTGAGCGATATTCCTAACGGGTCATGGTATGCGCATCAAGGGTTTGATGCATCTCAAGAAATTGATGATTGCTGATTTCCTAGGCTTCGGTTATTGTGCACCTCTGTCCATGCATCCCAAAAAGTAAAGTAAAAAGAAAAAGTGTGAAATAAGCAAAACTTATTGGTGGAAGGTGTTGCAAGTCAAAGTGGAAGTGAAGTTCATCCTTTTCCCGGATTCTAGCACCACATTACCTTACATACATCCCTACCCTACGCGTTTCTTGACCTTTTCTTTTGGGAAGCCCTTGAGACCTTGAGCTTGTTGATTGACTTAGCGGTTTAAACTGGATTATACATGATTAATTTCGATGATTATGACTTATTATGCATCCTATGATTTTATGCAAAGATGAACAACTTTCTTATATTTATAAAATGTTTTGATCATATTGAGTTTTTAAATTCCAGGAAGTATTCTCTTAGAGTGATCTATGATAGTTGCACACCATAAAATGTTTTTTTAAAGACTTTTTCATTGATTTTCTTAACTTATAATCCATTCTATCTTGTTTTCTATATGAGGAACTTGCTTGGGGACAAGCAAGGGCTAAGTATGGGGTATTTTGATAGCATGAATTATAGTCTATATTTTGGGGTTTGTTTGGACGTTTTATCTTTCATAATCTGCATGTTTGTATGTACATTATGTGATTTTACTACCATTTCATCTACCTTTGCGAGAATCGAGGTCTACACCTAGTTTCGTTGTAATTGCAGGTAAAATGGCATGTTTTGCATCAAAAAGAAGCAAAAGGAGTCATGAGTCATTTGGAGCTACATCCAGGGAGCATAGCCATGGATTAAAGATTTACTTTGGAGCAGTTTTGAGAGATTTCACATTCAGTTGTGACTCACCTCGGTTGATCAGAGATTCATCTCGACCGAGGTGATCCAGAGACACCGACTCGACCGAGGCGAACACCTAGGACGCGGCGAGAATATTTTATTCTTGGAAGAGATCTTTTAAATTTGGAAAGTGATCTTATATTTTTGGGCTTGGCTCCTGGATGGAAGGAGATATGCAGAATATATATTTTACCTATATTTATGGGAGAATATCTTTCTAAGATTTATTATCTTTGGAGGGTTATTTTCCTATAAAGAGGGTTGGATTTTCCACAATTCCGACACCCCGCATACGCCGGAAATACGCAGTTTACAACGCAGCAGCAGCATACTCCAATTTGGGAGAGATTTGAAGAACCTTTTTGAAGGTTGAAGGAAGGTTGAAGATCATAGCTTTTATAGCTTTTTGAAGGGTTTTGTAAGATTGTCTTCAATTCCTTTCCTAGTTGTCTTGTCTTGTTGGATTATTATCCAAGGAACGCTTTGTTGTGATATTTGATTCAGTTATTGAAGTCTTTTCATTAAATTCTTCTTTGTTCAAATATTCACTTTCTTCCCTTACATTTAATACTTTCATAATGATGATGAGTGGCTAATTTCCTTGTGTGATTCTAGGGTGATTGGCTGAAGGTTGTGGGAAAAACAATGATAGAATAATCTTAGATTCCAGTAGGATCCTGAAAGTTCGAGTCTTTAACCTTAACCCTAAGCATCTCGTTCAGTCGATGAACATCTCGGCCGGGGTGGAATTCTTCTGACCGAGGTGACTTATCCTATCCGAAACTGAGAGTTAAGTGTTAGAGTTTGCTAAATCCTATTCTTATTACACCTTCCTGGTTCAATGCAAGCTTAGGATGAGACTTACCCGGTAATTCCTTAGTTTGTGTATTAACGATCATAAGTGTAGGTAATAAAGGTTTATCCTTTATTGGGGTTTGAGTGTGCTTCCATCCCATCTTTGTGAGTTAGCCTGAGACTTATCCGGTAAAGGTTGATTCTATCCCCTTAGATGGTGTGTTAGTTTGAGGTTATAGTTCTTTATCTTGATTCCTTGAGACTTACCCGGTAATAGGAGTTACGGTTTAGGATTAGTGTGTAGTGAGACTTACCCGGTGATCTACTCCACTTTAGTAACACCTTCCCCACGCAAAAATCTCAGCTTTGTCCGCTTATCTATAGATCTTGAGTTGGAACCACAACTTGATGCTTTAATCCCTAGAATTGCATATTTGCTTTATTGACTTCTTATTCATCTTTGATTGTGTTAATCGCTCTTGTGGTTAGAATTAACGTAGCATACCGTGTTGACTTTGTTTCACCGAGTCCCTGTGATCGACCCCTGGAATTTTCTTGCTTTTACTACGATTGACCCGTACACTGCGGGTTCGCATCCTTGTTTTAAGCTTAAGTCTAGGGTTATAAATTTAAAGCTTGTACACACCGTTTGGAGCGAACAACCACTCTTCTCCATCTCCTCCTTCACAACCTACTGTCCCGGTGATCCACGAGCGATTCCAACAGGACTTTGATAGGATTAGTGGGCGCCCCATTGTTGCCCCATGTTATGTTGATGTTGCTGACTTCGAGTGCCTTCACGTGGTGGAGGACTTAAAGAAGATGATATCTATGGTTGTCCTTGAGGATTTTATGGCCATACAAGCGCCGGCTTATCTGGAGTCAACGTCCCCTTAGAGCAGTTTGGGGAGATTTTTTGTTTTCCTACCCCCACAACGACTGATTTTTCTTCTCGAGCGTAGACGTGTAATTTCTGGGGAGAGATAGCTTACGTGACCGACCACATAATCTTTTGGATAAGTAATACATAATCTTTTGGATAATTAATGTTGGATATTAAAATAATATTATAATTATTTAAATTCCCAATCCTGCAATCTGATAGATTAAATGAAAGACATATCAACTCATATTAAAATGTGGATTAACCCAGCTCAACTCATATTAAAATGTGGATTAACCCAGCTCAAACATATAAAGGTGGCGGTCAACCCAACCTAACCCATATATGGCCTGAAACCCAAAACCCATTTCAAGAGCCCTACATCGATATCCATTATCCGATATTGCATACTATATTACACTTGTCGAGAGTATTTATCTAATGGACTTATGTCGGCATCTGATGTGACATGACTTTCCATTGTACATACAACTTTGTACTCGAGCTATAGCCGATTGACTATCACATCGTACACATATTGCTGACACATGTTTGTTCAATAGTGGAATAACTCTTAAGAAGTTCCAAACTTATTCAACTTCCTCGACTGATTTGTCTGTTATAATGAACTCAAATTTCATCGTGGATCCCGCCAAAAGTGTTTGTTTGAAATATTTCAAAGATACTGCTACACCACCTAGTGTGAATACATGACCACTTGTGGATTCAAAGTTTCTAGAATCAGTATCCAGTTTGCTTTAGTATATCATTCCAATATAGTTGGGTATGTTTCATAATGCATCTCATAGTCCTGAGTATAAATGGAAGACATATCAACCCAAATTGAAATATTGATCAGCCCGCATCGGCTTAAACAAGTAGAGTTGTGTGAGTAGTCCAACCCAATCCATATAGGGTCCAAAACCCGAAAACCATTTCCAAGAGCTCAACATTCGGTACCTATTATACCATATGAATATTATATTAATTGTAATTATTTTCTTCATATTACATCCAATGTGTATATATTATATGCCCAACTGTGGACCTTTATTTCCTCATTCATCTGGAAATCATTTAACGCATATGAGTATAGTACATTATAGTACTCGAATGTACGAACTCAATGTTTCTATTATCCGGTGTTGACATTGAGGTAGTCTCATTATTGTTGTTATTGATATTGAGGTAGTCCAACCCAATCCATAAATGGTGGCCTTTGTTGTTGTTGATGATACTGAGGTAGTCTCCTTTGATCATAGGCTCTTCGGCATAGCATGCTTGCTCCTCCCTTAGCCTTAGATCCTCCATGCTCCTATTATAAGTAGAAAATGGTTTGCTTGAAACTAGAGAAAAATTGGCATGGGATGACTTTAACACTAACCACTTGATAGGTGATGGAATCACTATCAATTTAGGTAGTTGTTAGACTCTTTTTAGTGTCTTTGAGTCATATTATGTTACTATTCCTTTGATCAAGATGAAGAAGTCCAAATTGAAGTAAGAAAGGGTTTAGCAACAATTGGGACTCGAAGAAGATCAACGAAGCAAAGTTTCTGGTGCCAAACCGCCCCCACGGAGTAGTTTCGGCGCGATATCAGGGTATCACCGCCACTGCGGCTCCACCTAGCCGCCCCTGCGGTGACACCCCTGAAGACCATGCCCAATTTCGTAGTCAGCGCCTTTGCATGCGCCCAAAAGAGGCTTGTCACCGCCCTTGCGGCCGCCTCTAACCACCCCTACGGTGACTCAGCCTGAAGAAGCGAAGCTGTCTCCCCTACGCCCCTGTCTACGCCCTTGCCAGCGGATTTGTGAAGCCGAAGAGCCTGTTTCACCGCCCCTACGGTAACATTGGGCCGCTCCTACGGATCATCATAAAAAACGACACGAAGATGAAGAATCAGGCGTTCAAGAGCATTGAAGAACCCGCCCCTACAGGATTGTCATGCGGCCCCAGCGGCCAAGAAGAAGCTGGAACGTTCTGGCCTAAACCGCCCCTGCAGCTCTAAAGCCCGCCCCCGCGGTTGATCGCCGAAGGGCTTATTTCCGGTTGTTTGCACCATCTTTATGACATTTAAGGTGGTTGTTTAGACATCCCATTTGCTCCCTTTTAATGCATTTTGTAGTATAAATAGAGACCTTGGCTGATTGCTAGAATCATCCACATTTTCCCCAAAAAGCTCTATATTTCTAAGTGCCATTTTTAATGAGTTTCTAAGCTTCCTTTGCTACATTGGGTTGATTGAAGCTGCATTGCTATTTGGTTGTAAGTTCTTTGAATATAAGTTTAATTCAGTATCCTTTGTGTTATGTTTCCTTGATCTCTCCCTCATGTTTGCGTGTCTTTTATCATTTAAATCGATCACCTTAAGTGTACATTTGCATGCAAACTGCTAGGATTAATTGATTCCGGGTCCGGGTCCTTAATCTAGTAGTAAACCCATAGGTAAAATCTGGTTGTGATTATTTAAGGGGAAGGAAAATAACTACAAAGAAAAGATTAACGGGTTGTTTATTCTTCTTTATATCTCTTTATCTTTACTAGAATGCTAACTTGTGTTTTGATCTTGTAGGTTTACAGATCAATAAACTAGTTAAGTTGTGTTAATGTCGGTTGGCTTAACTTATATCTAAGATCAAGATGAGAACATTGGTGAATTGCTTCTAAAAAGAACCTATACATGCTAAGATTCATGCTAGTTTAGCTCTTTAATCATACATATTATCACCATATTTTCTTACTTTCTAATCGCTTTTGTCTTGTTTTGCTACAATCCACCCCCCCCCCATTGTGGTTACAATTCGTTAATTGAATCTAAAAAGAACTTTGACTAAAACACTCTTGGGTTTGACCCTTAATTACACTATACAAATCCGTTAAGTGTAACGTTAGGTATTTACTTTCACTAAAGTTAAAAGACAACGACCTTAGGTTTTTAGCCTTGTCAAATTTGGCACCGTTTCCGGGGAGTTTAAGTTTCTGTTTTGTTTTTATATTTGATTATCGATTATTGGTTTGGACGATTTTCATGGTTCAAACCCGTTCTACTAACTCAGATTTTGCGCCTTTTGATTCAGAAATTGAAATAACGCACAATCGACGACGAAGGCAACAACGAACTCGTGAAGCAATGGAAAACAAAACTCTTCGTCAACTGACGCAACCCGACTTGACCATACCGGCAATTGGGGAAGGATTTAACCTTGAGCTCAAACCGGGGTTGATACACTTGCTCCCGTCTTTCCATGGATTAAGTGGGGAGATCCAACCAAGCATCTTGGGAAGTTCCACACAGCTTGCATGAGCATGAAGCCGACAAACGTCACCGAAGAGCAAATCAAGATGCGAGCTTTTGGATTCACCCTTAGAGATGGGGCTGATGATTGGTACTACCATATTCCGTCCGGGAGCATTGACATATGGGACAACCTCCACAAGGGCTTCTTAGAGAAGCACTTCGCCACGAAGAAGGTGATAAGCAACATCGAGCAAGAAGCGGACCAAACTCTTTATGAGTATTTCGAACGCTTCGCAAGATTGAGATCCAGCTGTCCTTTTCATATTTATGCTTCATTTGCCTTTATATGATTATCTGATATTACATGCATACCTACAGGTTAATTGATTGAGAAAAAACGTCGAAACCGGAAAAAAAAAATGGTTTAAAAAAAAAAAAATTTTTGACCTCGACCGGGGAGATTCTGGCCAAACGAGGCGTTTCACCTCGGTTGACCTAAGAACACCTCGACCGAGGTGGGTTAACTGAGAGTTTTCGGAAAACGATTTTGTGCTACTTATCTGGATATGATCTCAGTGAAGATCTTGTTTACCTACTGGTTTTAAATTCTTTATGTGTTCGAAAGGTTTTATAATATGTTTAAGTTGCTAAATGCTTTGTTTGAAATTATTAGCATGTTTAATACTTTTTTTTTATCCAAATTATGTTGAATTTGAAGGTTGACACCGCAGGTTAAGTTCTCTCACTTTCTTCTTGGAAAGACCAAGGCAATTCATTCTCTTCTTATTCTTCTTCTTGATCATGCTTAGCCCCTCATATACATTTTGCCTCCCTTTACCTATCCGGGAATTTGGAAGCAAGCGAAGTGGTGAAAGCAAGTTAAAGTTGAAGTGGCTGGAAGTGAAAGTGTTAGAAAGTAATAATAGGTTTGGGGAAGTCAATCATGAAGATGAGTAACTCGGCACCATTCACATAGCCGGGTGTTTGTGTCTTGCCAAAGTCGGATTGAGCGATATTCCTAACGGGTCATGGTATGTGCATCAAGGGTTTGATGCATCTCAAGAAATTGATGATTGCTGATTTCCTAGGCTTCGGTTATTGTGCACCTTTGTCCATGCATCCCAAAAAGTAAAGTAAAAAGAAAAAGTGTGAAATAAGCAAAATTTATTGGTGGAAGGTGTTGCAAGTCAAAGTGGAAGTGAAGTTCATCCTTTTCCCGGATTCTAGCACCACATTACCTTACATACATCCCTACCCTACGCGTTTCTTGACCTTTTCTTTTGGGAAGCCCTTGAGACCTTGAGCTTGTTGATTGACTTAGCGGTTTAAACTGGATTATACATGATTAATTTCGATGATTATGACTTATTATGCATCCTATGATTTTATGCAAAGATGAACAACTTTCTTATATTTATAAAATGTTTTGATCATATTGAGTTTTTAAATTCCAGGAAGTATTCTCTTAGAGTGATCTATGATAGTTGCACACCATAAAATGTTTTTTGAAAGACTTTTTCATTGATTTTCTTAACTTATAATCCATTCTATCTTGTTTTCTATATGAGGAACTTGCTTGGGGACAAGCAAGGGCTAAGTATGAGGTATTTTGATAGCATGAATTATAGTCTATATTTTGGGGTTTGTTTGGACGTTTTATCTTTCATAATCTGCATGTTTGTATGTACATTATGTGATTTTACTACCATTTCATCTACCTTTGCGAGAATCGAGGTCTACACCTAGTTTCGTTGTAATTGCAGGTAAAATGGCATGTTTTGCATCAAAAAGGAGCAAAAGGAGTCATGAGTCATTTGGAGCTACATCCAGGGAGCATAGCCATGGATTAAAGATTTACTTTGGAGCAGTTTTGAGAGATTTCACATTCAGTTGTGACTCACCTCGGTTGATCAGAGATTCATCTCGACCGAGGTGATCCAGAGACACCGACTCGACCGAGGCGAACACCTAGGACGCGGCGAGAATATTTTATTCTTGGAAGAGATCTTTTAAATTTGGAAAGTGATCTTATATTTTTGGGCTTGGCTCCTGGATGGAAGGAGATATGCAGAATATATATTTTACCTATATTTATGGGAGAATATCTTTCTAAGATTTATTATCTTTGGAGGGTTATTTTCCTATAAAGAGGGTTGGATTTTCCACAATTCCGACACCCCGCATACGCCGGAAATACGCAGTTTACAACGCAGCAGCAGCATACTCCAATTTGGGAGAGATTTGAAGAACCTTTTTGAAGGTTGAAGGAAGGTTGAAGATCATAGCTTTTATAGCTTTTTGAAGGGTTTTGTAAGATTGTCTTCAATTCCTTTCCTAGTTGTCTTGTCTTGTTGGATTATTATCCAAGGAACGCTTTGTTGTGATATTTGATTCAGTTATTGAAGTCTTTTCATTAAATTCTTCTTTGTTCAAATATTCACTTTCTTCCCTTACATTTAATACTTTCATAATGATTATGAGTGGCTAATTTCCTTGTGTGATTCTAGGGTGATTGGCTGAAGATTGTGGGAAAAACAATGATAGAATAATCTTAGATTCCAGTAGGATCCTGAAAGTTCGAGTCTTTAACCTTAACCCTAAGCATCTCGTTCGGTTGATGAACATCTCGGCCGGGGTGGAATTCTTCTGACCGAGGTGACTTATTTGATCCGTAACTGAGAGTTAAGTGTTAGAGTTTGCTAAATCCTATTCTTATTACACCTTCCTGGTTCAATGCAAGCTTAGGATGAGACTTACCCGGTAATTCCTTAGTTTGTGTATTAACGATCATAAGTGTAGGTAATAAAGGCTTGTCCTTTATTGGGGTTTGAGTGTGCTTCCATCCCATCTTTGTGAGTTAGCCTGAGACTTACCCGGTAAAGGTTGATTCTATTCCCTTAGATGGTGTGTTAGTTTGAGGTTATAGTTCTTTATCTTGATTCCTTGAGACTTACCCGGTAATAGGAGTTACGGTTTATGATTAGTGTGTAGTGAGACTTACCCGGTGATCTACTCCACTTTAGTAACACCTTCCCCACGCAAAAATCTCAGCTTTGTCCGCTTATCTATAGATCTTGAGTTGGAACCACAACTTGATGCTTTAATCCCTAGAATTGCATATTTGCTTTATTGACTTCTTATTCATCTTTGATTGTGTTAATCGCTCTTGTGGTTAGAATTAACGTAGCATACCGTGTTGACTTTGTTTCACCGAGTCCCTGTGATCGACCCCTGGAATTTTCTTGCTTTTACTACGATTGACCCGTACACTGCGGGTTCGCATCCTTGTTTTAAGCTTAAGTCTAGGGTTATAAATTTAAAGCTTGTACACACCGTTTGGAGCGAACAACCACTCTTCTCCATCTCCTCCTTCACAGCCTACTGTCCCGGTGATCCACGAGCGATTCCAGCAGGACTTTGATAGGATTAGTGGGCGCCCCATTGTTGCCCCATGTTATGTTGATGTTGCTGACTTCGAGTGCCTTCACGTGGTGGAGGACTTAAAGAAGATGATATCTATGGTTGTCCTTGAGGATTTTATGGCCATACAAGCGCCGGCTTATCTGGAGTCAACGTCCCCTTAGAGCAGTTTGGGGAGATTTTTTGTTTTCCTACCCCCACAACGACTGATTTTTCTTCTCGAGCGTAGACGTGTAATTTCTGGGGAGAGATAGCTTACGTGACCGACCACATAATCTTTTGGATAAGTAATACATAATCTTTTGGATAATTAATGTTGGATATTAAAATAATATTATAATTATTTAAGTTCCCAATCCTGCAATCTGATAGATTAAATGAAAGACATATCAACTCATATTAAAATGTGGATTAACCCAGCTCAACTCATATTAAAATGTGGATTAACCCAGCTCAAACATATAAAGGTGGCGGTCAACCCAACCTAACCCATATATGGCCTGAAACCCAAAACCCATTTCAAGAGCCCTACATCGATATCCATTATCCGATATTGCATACTATATTACACTTGTCGAGAGTATTTATCTAATGGACTTATGTCGGCATCTGATGTGACATGACTTTCCATTGTACATACAACTTTGTACTCGAGCTATAGCCGATTGACTATCACATCGTACACATATTGCTGACACATGTTTGTTCAATAGTGGAATAACTCTTAAGAAGTTCCAAACTTATTCAACTTCCTCGACTGATTTGTCTGTTATAATGAACTCAAATTTCATCGTGGATCCCGCCAAAAGTGTTTGTTTGAAATATTTCAAAGATACTGCTACACCACCTAGTGTGAATACATGACCACTTGTGGATTCAAAGTTTCTAGAATCAGTATCCAGTTTGCTTCAGTATATCATTCCAATATAGTTGGGTATGTTTCATAATGCATCTCATAGTCCTGAGTATAAATGGAAGACATATCAACCCAAATTGAAATATTGATCAGCCCGCATCGGCTTAAACAAGTAGAGTTGTGTGAGTAGTCCAACCCAATCCATATAGGGTCCAAAACCCGAAAACCATTTCCAAGAGCTCAACATTCGGTACCTATTATACCATATGAATATTATATTAATTGTAATTATTTTCTTCATATTACATCCAATGTGTATATATTATATGCCCAACTATGGACCTTTATTTCCTCATTCATCTGGAAATCATTTAACGCATATGAGTATAGTACATTATAGTACTCGAATGTACGAACTCAATGTTTCTATTATCCGGTGTTGACATTGAGGTAGTCTCATTATTGTTGTTATTGATATTGAGGTAGTCCAACCCAATCCATAAATGGTGGCCTTTGTTGTTGTTGATGATACTGAGGTAGTCTCCTTTGATCATAGGCTCTTCGGCATAGCATGCTTGCTCCTCCCTTAGCCTTAGATCCTCCATGCTCCTATTATAAGTAGAAAATGGTTTGCTTGAAACTAGAGAAAAATTGGCATGGGATGACTTTAACACTAACCACTTGATAGGTGATGGAATCACTATCAATTTAGGTAGTTGTTAGACTCTTTTTAGTGTCTTTGAGTCATATTATGTTACTATTCCTTTGATCAAGATGAAGAAGTCCAAATTGAAGTAAGAAAGGGTTTAGCAACAATTGGGACTCGAAGAAGATCAACGAAGCAAAGTTTCTGGTGCCAAACCGCCCCCACGGAGTAGTTTCGGCGCGATATCAGGGTATCACCGCCACTGCGGCTCCACCTAGCCGCCCCTGCGGTGACACCCCTGAAGACCATGCCCAATTTCGTAGTCAGCGCCTTTGCATGCGCCCAAAAGAGGCTTGTCACCGCCCTTGCGGCCGCCTCTAACCACCCCTACGGTGACTCAGCCTGAAGAAGCGAAGCTGTCTCCCCTACGCCCCTGTCTACGCCCTTGCCAGCGGATTTGTGAAGCCGAAGAGCCTGTTTCACCGCCCCTACGGTAACATTGGGCCGCTCCTACGGATCATCATAAAAAACGACACGAAGATGAAGAATCAGGCGTTCAAGAGCATTGAAGAACCCGCCCCTACAGGATTGTCATGCGGCCCCAGCGGCCAAGAAGAAGCTGGAACGTTCTGGCCTAAACCGCCCCTGCAGCTCTAAAGCCCGCCCCCGCGGTTGATCGCCGAAGGGCTTATTTCCGGTTGTTTGCACCATCTTTATGACATTTAAGGTGGTTGTTTAGACATCCCATTTGCTCCCTTTTAATGCATTTTGTAGTATAAATAGAGACCTTGGCTGATTGCTAGAATCATCCACATTTTCCCCAAAAAGCTCTATATTTCTAAGTGCCATTTTTAATGAGTTTCTAAGCTTCCTTTGCTACATTGGGTTGATTGAAGCTGCATTGCTATTTGGTTGTAAGTTCTTTGAATATAAGTTTAATTCAGTATCCTTTGTGTTATGTTTCCTTGATCTCTCCCTCATGTTTGCGTGTCTTTTATCATTTAAATCGATCACCTTAAGTGTACATTTGCATGCAAACTGCTAGGATTAATTGATTCCGGGTCCGGGTCCTTAATCTAGTAGTAAACCCATAGGTAAAATCTGGTGTGATTATTTAAGGGGAAGGAAAATAACTACAAAGAAAAGATTAACGGGTTGTTTATTCTTCTTTATATCTCTTTATCTTTACTAGAATGCTAACTTGTGTTTTGATCTTGTAGGTTTACAGATCAATAAACTAGTTAAGTTGTGTTAATGTCGGTTGGCTTAACTTATATCTAAGATCAAGATGAGAACATTGGTGAATTGCTTCTAAAAAGAACCTAAACATGCTAAGATTCATGCTAGTTTAGCTCTTTAATCATACATATTATCACCATATTTTCTTACTTTCTAATCGCTTTTGTCTTGTTTTGCTACAATCCACCCCCCCCCCATTGTGGTTACAATTCGTTAATTGAATCTAAAAAGAACTTTGACTAAAACACTCTTGGGTTTGACCCTTAATTACACTATACAAATCCGTTAAGTGTAACGTTAGGTATTTACTTTCACTAAAGTTAAAAGACAACGACCTTAGGTTTTTAGCCTTGTCAAATTTGGCACCGTTTCCGGGGAGTTTAAGTTTCTGTTTTGTTTTTATATTTGATTATCGATTATTGGTTTGGACGATTTTCATGGTTCAAACCCGTGCTACTAACTCAGATTTTGCGCCTTTTGATTCAGAAATTGAAATAACGCACAATCGACGACGAAGGCAACAACGAACTCGTGAAGCAATGGAAAACAAAACTCTTCGTCAACTGACGCAACCCGACTTGACCATACCGGCAATTGGGGAAGGATTTAACCTTGAGCTCAAACCGGGGTTGATACACTTGCTCCCGTCTTTCCATGGATTAAGTGGGGAGATCCAACCAAGCATCTTGGGAAGTTCCACACAGCTTGCATAAGCATGAAGCCGACAAACGTCACCGAAGAGCAAATCAAGATGCGAGCTTTTGGATTCACCCTTAGAGATGGGGCTGATGATTGGTACTACCATATTCCGTCCGGGAGCATTGACATATGGGACAACCTCCACAAGGGCTTCTTAGAGAAGCACTTCGCCACGAAGAAGGTGATAAGCAACATCGAGCAAGAAGCGGACCAAACTCTTTATGAGTATTTCGAACGCTTCGCAAGATTGAGATCCAGCTGTCCTTTTCATATTTATGCTTCATTTGCCTTTATATGATTATCTGATATTACATGCATACCTACAGGTTAATTGATTGAGAAAAACGTCGAAACCGAAAATAAAAAAATGGTTTTAAAAAAAAAAAAATTTTTGACCTCGACCGGGGAGATTCTGGCCAAACGAGGCGTTTCACCTCGGTTGACCTAAGAACACCTCGACCGAGGTGGGTTAACTGAGAGTTTTCGGAAAACGATTTTGTGCTACTTATCTGGATATGATCTCAGTGAAGATCTTGTTTACCTACTGGTTTTAAATTCTTTATGTGTTCGAAAGGTTTTATAATATGTTTAAGTTGCTAAATGCTTTGTTTGAAATTATTAGCATGTTTAATACTTTGTTTTTATCCAAATTATGTTGAATTTGAAGGTTGACACCGCAGGTTAAGTTCTCTCACTTTCTTCTTGGAAAGACCAAGGCAATTCATTCTCTTCTTATTCTTCTTCTTGATCATGCTTAGCCCCTCATATACATTTTGCCTCCCTTTACCTATCCGGGAATTTGGAAGCAAGCGAAGTGGTGAAAGCAAGTTAAAGTTGAAGTGGCTGGAAGTGAAAGTGTTAGAAAGTAATAATAGGTTTGGGGAAGTCAATCATGAAGATGAGTAACTCGGCACCATTCACATAGCCGGGTGTTTGTGTCTTGCCAAAGTCGGATTGAGCGATATTCCTAACGGGTCATGGTATGTGCATCAAGGGTTTGATGCATCTCAAGAAATTGATGATTGCGGATCTCCTAGGCTTCGGTTATTGTGCACCTCTATCCATGCATCCCAAAAAGTAAAGTAAAAGAAAAAGTATGAGATAAGCAAAGCTTATTGGTGGAAGATGTTGCAAGTCAAAGTGAAAGTGAAGTTCATCCTTTTCCCGGATTCTAGCACCACATTACCTTACATACATCCCTACCCTACACGTTTCTTGACCTTTTCTTTTGGGAAGCCCTTGAGACCTTGAGCTTGTTGATTGACTTAGCGGTTTAAATCGGATTATACATGATTAATTTTGATAATTATGATTTATTATGCATTCTATGATTTTATGCAAAGATGAACAACTTTCCTATATTTATAAAATGTTTTGATCATATTGAGTTTTTAATTTCCAGGAAGTACTCTCTTAGAGTGATCTATGATAGTTGCACACCATAAAATATTTTTGAAAGACTTTTTCATTGAATTTCTTGACTTATAATCCATTCTATCTTGTCTTCTATGTGAGGAACTTGCTTGGGGACAAGCAAGGGCTAAGTATGGGGTATTTTGATAGCATGAATTATAGTCTATATTTTGGGGTTTGTTTGGACGTTTTATCTTTCATAATCTGCATGTTTGTATGTACATTATGTGATTTTACTACCATTTCATCTACCTTTGCGAGAATCGAGGTCTACACCTAGTTTCGTTGTAATTGCAGGTAATATGGTACGTATTGCATCAAAAAGGAGCAAAAGGAGTCAAGAGTCATTTGGAGCTACATTCAGGAAGCACAACCATGGATTAAAGATTTACTTTGGACCAGTTTTGAGAGATTCTACATTCAGTTATGAGTCACCTCGGTTGACCAGAGATTCATCTCGACCGAGGCGATCCAGAGACGCCGACTCGACCGAGGCGAACACCTAGGACGCGGCGAGAATATTTTATTCTTGGCTGAGATCTTTTAAAATTGGAAAGTGATCTTATATTTTTTGGGCTGAGCTTCTAGAAGGAAGGAGATATGCAGAATCATATATTTTACCTATATTTATGGGATAATATCTTCTTAAGATTTATTATCTTTGGAGGTTTATTTTCCTATAAAAAGGGTTGATTTTCCACAATTTGAGAGGCTGCATACATCGATTAACATCCTACATACGCAGCAGCGCAGTATACTCCAAGTTGGGAGTTGTTGAAGAACCTTTTTGAAGGTTGAAGGAAGATTGAAGACTATAGCTTTTTATAGCTTTTGAAGGGTTTTGTAAGATTGTCTTCAATTCCCTCATTGATTGTCTTGTCTTGTTGGATTGCTATCCAAGGAACGCTTTTGTTTGTGATATTTGATTCAGTTATTGAAGTGTTTTCATTAAATTCTTCTTTGTTCAATTATTCACCTTCTTCCTATATATTTAATACTTTCATTATGATGATGAGTGGCTAATTTCCTTGTGTGATTCTAGGGTGATTGGCTGAAGGTTGTGGGAAAAACAATGATAGAATAATCTTAGATTCCAGTAGGATCCTGAAAGTTCGAGTCTTTAACCTTAACCCTAAGCATCTCGTTCGGTTGATGAACATCTCGGCCGGGGTGGAATTCTTCTGACCGAGGTGACTTATCCGACCTTAAACTGAGAGTTAAGTGTTAGAGTTTGCTAAATCCTATTCTTATTACACCTTCCTGGTTCAATGCAAGCTTAGGATGAGACTTACCCGGTAATTCCTTAGTTTGTTTACCAACGATCGTAAGTGTAGGTAATAAAGGTTCATCCTTTATTGGGGTTTGAGTGTGCTTCCATCCCATCTTTGTGAGTTAGCCTGAGACTTACCCGGTAAAGGTTGATTCTATTCCCTTAGATGGTGTGTTAGTTTGAGGTTATAGTTCTTTATCTTGATTCCTTGAGACTTACCCGGTAATAGGAGTTACGGTTTATGATTAGTGTGTAGTGAGACTTACCCGGTGATCTACTCCACTTTAGTAACACCTTCCCCACGCAAAAATCTCAGCTTTGTCCGCTTATCTATAGATCTTGAGTTGGAACCACAACTTGATGCTTTAATCCCTAGAATTGCATATTTGCTTTATTGACTTCTTATTCATCTTTGATTGTGTTAATCGCTCTTGTGGTTAGAATTAACGTAGCATACCGTGTTGACTTTGTTTCACCGAGTCCCTGTGATCGACCCCTGGAATTTTCTTGCTTTTACTACGATTGACCCGTACACTGCGGGTTCGCATCCTTGTTTTAAGCTTAAGTCTAGGGTTATAAATTTAAAGCTTGTACACACCGTTTGGAGCGAACAACCACTCTTCTCCATCTCCTCCTTCACAGCCTACTGTCCCGGTGATCCACGAGCGATTCCAGCAGGACTTTGATAGGATTAGTGGGCGCCCCATTGTTGCCCCATGTTATGTTGATGTTGCTGACTTCGAGTGCCTTCACGTGGTGGAGGACTTAAAGAAGATGATATCTATGGTTGTCCTTGAGGATTTTATGGCCATACAAGCGCCGGCTTATCTGGAGTCAACGTCCCCTTAGAGCAGTTTGGGGAGATTTTTTGTTTTCCTACCCCCACAACGACTGATTTTTCTTCTCGAGCGTAGACGTGTAATTTCTGGGGAGAGATAGCTTACGTGACCGACCACATAATCTTTTGGATAAGTAATACATAATTTTTGGATAATTAATGTTGGATATTAAAATAATATTATAATTATTTAAGTTCCCAATCCTGCAATCTGATAGATTAAATGAAAGACATATCAACTCATATTAAAATGTGGATTAACCCAGCTCAACTCATATTAAAATGTGGATTAACCCAGCTCAAACATATAAAGGTGGCGGTCAACCCAACCTAACCCATATATGGCCTGAAACCCAAAACCCATTTCAAGAGCCCTACATCGATATCCATTATCCGATATTGCATACTATATTACACTTGTCGAGAGTATTTATCTAATGGACTTATGTCGGCATCTGATGTGACATGACTTTCCATTGTACATACAACTTTGTACTCGAGCTATAGCCGATTGACTATCACATCGTACACATATTGCTGACACATGTTTGTTCAATAGTGGAATAACTCTTAAGAAGTTCCAAACTTATTCAACTTCCTCGACTGATTTGTCTGTTATAATGAACTCAAATTTCATCGTGGATCCCGCCAAAAGTGTTTGTTTGAAATATTTCAAAGATACTGCTACACCACCTAGTGTGAATACATGACCACTTGTGGATTCAAAGTTTCTAGAATCAGTATCCAGTTTGCTTTAGTATATCATTCCAATATAGTTGGGTATGTTTCATAATGCATCTCATAGTCCTGAGTATAAATGGAAGACATATCAACCCAAATTGAAATATTGATCAGCCCGCATCGGCTTAAACAAGTAGAGTTGTGTGAGTAGTCCAACCCAATCCATATAGGGTCCAAAACCCGAAAACCATTTCCAAGAGCTCAACATTCGGTACCTATTATACCATATGAATATTATATTAATTGTAATTATTTTCTTCATATTACATCCAATGTGTATATATTATATGCCCAACTGTGGACCTTTATTTCCTCATTCATCTGGAAATCATTTAACGCATATGAGTATAGTACATTATAGTACTCGAATGTACGAACTCAATGTTTCTATTATCCGGTGTTGACATTGAGGTAGTCTCATTATTGTTGTTATTGATATTGAGGTAGTCCAACCCAATCCATAAATGGTGGCCTTTGTTGTTGTTGATGATACTGAGGTAGTCTCCTTTGATCATAGGCTCTTCGGCATAGCATGCTTGCTCCTCCCTTAGCCTTAGATCCTCCATGCTCCTATTATAAGTAGAAAATGGTTTGCTTGAAACTAGAGAAAAATTGGCATGGGATGACTTTAACACTAACCACTTGATAGGTGATGGAATCACTATCAATTTAGGTAGTTGTTAGACTCTTTTTAGTGTCTTTGAGTCATATTATGTTACTATTCCCTTGATCAAGATGAAGAAGTCCAAATTGAAGTAAGAAAGGGTTTAGCAACAATTGGGACTCGAAGAAGATCAACGAAGCAAAGTTTCTGGTGCCAAACCGCCCCCACGGAGTAGTTTCGGCGCGATATCAGGGTATCACCGCCACTGCGGCTCCACCTAGCCGCCCCTGCGGTGACACCCCTGAAGACCATGCCCAATTTCGTAGTCAGCGCCTTTGCATGCGCCCAAAAGAGGCTTGTCACCGCCCTTGCGGCCGCCTCTAACCACCCCTACGGTGACTCAGCCTGAAGAAGCGAAGCTGTCTCCCCTACGCCCCTGTCTACGCCCTTGCCAGCGGATTTGTGAAGCCGAAGAGCCTGTTTCACCGCCCCTACGGTAACATTGGGCCGCTCCTACGGATCATCATAAAAAACGACACGAAGATGAAGAATCAGGCGTTCAAGAGCATTGAAGAACCCGCCCCTACAGGATTGTCATGCGGCCCCAGCGGCCAAGAAGAAGCTGGAACGTTCTGGCCTAAACCGCCCCTGCAGCTCTAAAGCCCGCCCCCGCGGTTGATCGCCGAAGGGCTTATTTCCGGTTGTTTGCACCATCTTTATGACATTTAAGGTGGTTGTTTAGACATCCCATTTGCTCCCTTTTAATGCATTTTGTAGTATAAATAGAGACCTTGGCTGATTGCTAGAATCATCCACATTTTCCCCAAAAAGCTCTATATTTCTAAGTGCCATTTTTAATGAGTTTCTAAGCTTCCTTTGCTACATTGGGTTGATTGAAGCTGCATTGCTATTTGGTTGTAAGTTCTTTGAATATAAGTTTAATTCAGTATCCTTTGTGTTATGTTTCCTTGATCTCTCCCTCATGTTTGCGTGTCTTTTATCATTTAAATCGATCACCTTAAGTGTACATTTGCATGCAAACTGCTAGGATTAATTGATTCCGGGTCCGGGTCCTTAATCTAGTAGTAAACCCATAGGTAAAATCTGGTGTGATTATTTAAGGGGAAGGAAAATAACTACAAAGAAAAGATTAACGGGTTGTTTATTCTTCTTTATATCTCTTTATCTTTACTAGAATGCTAACTTGTGTTTTGATCTTGTAGGTTTACAGATCAATAAACTAGTTAAGTTGTGTTAATGTCGGTTGGCTTAACTTATATCTAAGATCAAGATGAGAACATTGGTGAATTGCTTCTAAAAAGAACCTATACATGCTAAGATTCATGCTAGTTTAGCTCTTTAATCATACATATTATCACCATATTTTCTTACTTTCTAATCGCTTTTGTCTTGTTTTGCTACAATCCACCCCCCCCATTGTGGTTACAATTCGTTAATTGAATCTAAAAAGAACTTTGACTAAAACACTCTTGGGTTTGACCCTTAATTACACTATACAAATCCGTTAAGTGTAACGTTAGGTATTTACTTTCACTAAAGTTAAAAGACAACGACCTTAGGTTTTTAGCCTTGTCAAATTTGGCACCGTTTCCGGGGAGTTTAAGTTTCTGTTTTGTTTTTATATTTGATTATCGATTATTGGTTTGGACGATTTTCATGGTTCAAACCCGTGCTACTAACTCAGATTTTGCGCCTTTTGATTCAGAAATTGAAATAACGCACAATCGACGACGAAGGCAACAACGAACTCGTGAAGCAATGGAAAACAAAACTCTTCGTCAACTGACGCAACCCGACTTGACCATACCGGCAATTGGGGAAGGATTTAACCTTGAGCTCAAACCGGGGTTGATACACTTGCTCCCGTCTTTCCATGGATTAAGTGGGGAGATCCAACCAAGCATCTTGGGAAGTTCCACACAGCTTGCATAAGCATGAAGCCGACAAACGTCACCGAAGAGCAAATCAAGATGCGAGCTTTTGGATTCACCCTTAGAGATGGGGCTGATGATTGGTACTACCATATTCCGTCCGGGAGCATTGACATATGGGACAACCTCCACAAGGGCTTCTTAGAGAAGCACTTCGCCACGAAGAAGGTGATAAGCAACATCGAGCAAGAAGCGGACCAAACTCTTTATGAGTATTTCGAACGCTTCGCAAGATTGAGATCCAGCTGTCCTTTTCATATTTATGCTTCATTTGCCTTTATATGATTATCTGATATTACATGCATACCTACAGGTTAATTGATTGAGAAAAACGTCGAAACCGAAAATAAAAAAATGGTTTTAAAAAAAAAAAAATTTTTGACCTCGACCGGGGAGATTCTGGCCAAACGAGGCGTTTCACCTCGGTTGACCTAAGAACACCTCGACCGAGGTGGGTTAACTGAGAGTTTTCGGAAAACGATTTTGTGCTACTTATCTGGATATGATCTCAGTGAAGATCTTGTTTACCTACTGGTTTTAAATTCTTTATGTGTTCGAAAGGTTTTATAATATGTTTAAGTTGCTAAATGCTTTGTTTGAAATTATTAGCATGTTTAATACTTTGTTTTTATCCAAATTATGTTGAATTTGAAGGTTGACACCGCAGGTTAAGTTCTCTCACTTTCTTCTTGGAAAGACCAAGGCAATTCATTCTCTTCTTATTCTTCTTCTTGATCATGCTTAGCCCCTCATATACATTTTGCCTCCCTTTACCTATCCGGGAATTTGGAAGCAAGCGAAGTGGTGAAAGCAAGTTAAAGTTGAAGTGACTGGAAGTGAAAGTGTTAGAAAGTAATAATAGGTTTGGGGAAGTCAATCATGAAGATGAGTAACTCGGCACCATTCACATAGCCGGGTGTTTGTGTCTTGCCAAAGTTGGATTGAGCGATATTCCTAACGGGTCATGGTATGTGCATCAAGGGTTTGATGCATCTCAAGAAATTGATGATTGCTGATTTCCTAGGCTTCGGTTATCGTGCACCTCTGTCCATGCATCCCAAAAAGTAAAGTAAAAAGAAAAAGTGTGAAATAAGCAAAACTTATTGGTGGAAGGTGTTGCAAGTCAAAGTGGAAGTGAAGTTCATCCTTTTCCCGGATTCTAGCACCACATTACCTTACATACATCCCTACCCTACGCGTTTCTTGACCTTTTCTTTTGGGAAGCCCTTGAGACCTTGAGCTTGTTGATTGACTTAGCGGTTTAAACTGGATTATACATGATTAATTTCGATGATTATGACTTATTATGCATCCTATGATTTTATGCAAAGATGAACAACTTTCTTATATTTATAAAATGTTTTGATCATATTGAGTTTTTAAATTCCAGGAAGTATTCTCTTAGAGTGATCTATGATAGTTGCACACCATAAAATGTTTTTTGAAAGACTTTTTCATTGATTTTCTTAACTTATAATCCATTCTATCTTGTTTTCTATATGAGGAACTTGCTTGGGGACAAGCAAGGGCTAAGTATGGGGTATTTTGATAGCATGAATTATAAGCTATATTTTGGGGTTTGTTTGGACGTTTTATCTTTCATAATCTGCATGTTTGTATGTACATTATGTGATTTTACTACCATTTCATCTACCTTTGCGAGAATCGAGGTCTACACCTAGTTTCGTTGTAATTGCAGGTAACATGGTACGTATTGCATCAAAAAGGAGCAAAAGGAGTCAAGAGTCATTTGGAGCTACATTCAGGAAGCACAACCATGGATTAAAGATTTACTTTGGACCAGTTTTGAGAGATTCTACATTCAGTTATGAGTCACCTCGGTTGACCAGAGATTCATCTCGACCGAGGCGATCCAGAGACGCCGACTCGACCGAGGCGAACACCTAGGACGCGGCGAGAATATTTTATTCTTGGCTGAGATCTTTTAAAATTGGAAAGTGATCTTATATTTTTTGGGCTGAGCTTCTAGAAGGAAGGAGATATGCAGAATCATATATTTTACCTATATTTATGGGATAATATCTTCTTAAGATTTATTATCTTTGGAGGTTTATTTTCCTATAAAAAGGGTTGATTTTCCACAATTTGAGGAGGCTGCATACATCGATTAACATCCTACATACGCAGCAGCGCAGTATACTCCAAGTTGGGAGTTGTTGAAGAACCTTTTTGAAGGTTGAAGGAAGATTGAAGACTATAGCTTTTTATAGCTTTTGAAGGGTTTTGTAAGATTGTCTTCAATTCCCTCATTGATTGTCTTGTCTTGTTGGATTGCTATCCAAGGAACGCTTTTGTTTGTGATATTTGATTCAGTTATTGAAGTGTTTTCATTAAATTCTTCTTTGTTCAAATATTCACCTTCTTCCCATATATTTAATACTTTCATTATGATGATGAGTGGCTAATTTCCTTGTGTGATTCTAGGGTGATTGGCTGAAGGTTGTGGGAAAAACAATGATAGAATAATCTTAGATTCCAGTAGGATCCTGAAAGTTCGAGTCTTTAACCTTAACCCTAAGCATCTCGTTCGGTTGATGAACATCTCGGCCGGGGTGGAATTCTTCTGACCGAGGTGACTTATCTGACCGTAAACTGAGAGTTAAGTGTTAGAGTTTGCTAAATCCTATTCTTATTACACCTTTCTGGTTCAAAGCAAGCTTAGGATGAGACTTACCCGGTAATTCCTTAGTTTGTTTACCAACGATCGTAAGTGTAGGTAATAAAGGTTCATCCTTTATTGGGGTTTGAGTGTGCTTCCATCCCATCTTTGTGAGTTAGCCTGAGACTTACCCGGTAAAGGTTGATTCTATTCCCTTAGATGGTGTGTTAGTTTGAGGTTATAGTTCTTTATCTTGATTCCTTGAGACTTACCCGGTAATAGGAGTTACGGTTTAGGATTAGTGTGTAGTGAGACTTACCCGGTGATCTACTCCACTTTAGTAACACCTTCCCCACGCAAAAATCTCAGCTTTGTCCGCTTATCTATAGATCTTGAGTTGGAACCACAACTTGATGCTTTAATCCCTAGAATTGCATATTTGCTTTATTGACTTCTTATTCATCTTTGATTGTGTTAATCGCTCTTGTGGTTAGAATTAACGTAGCATACCGTGTTGACTTTGTTTCACCGAGTCCCTGTGATCGACCCCTGGAATTTTCTTGCTTTTACTACGATTGACCCGTACACTGCGGGTTCGCATCCTTGTTTTAAGCTTAAGTCTAGGGTTATAAATTTAAAGCTTGTACACACCGTTTGGAGCGAACAACCACTCTTCTCCATCTCCTCCTTCACAGCCTACTGTCCCGGTGATCCACGAGCGATTCCAGCAGGACTTTGATAGGATTAGTGGGCGCCCCATTGTTGCCCCATGTTATGTTGATGTTGCTGACTTCGAGTGCCTTCACGTGGTGGAGGACTTAAAGAAGATGATATCTATGGTTGTCCTTGAGGATTTTATGGCCATACAAGCGCCGGCTTATCTGGAGTCAACGTCCCCTTAGAGCAGTTTGGGGAGATTTTTTGTTTTCCTACCCCCACAACGACTGATTTTTCTTCTCGAGCGTAGACGTGTAATTTCTGGGGAGAGATAGCTTACGTGACCGACCACATAATCTTTTGGATAAGTAATACATAATTTTTGGATAATTAATGTTGGATATTAAAATAATATTATAATTATTTAAGTTCCCAATCCTGCAATCTGATAGATTAAATGAAAGACATATCAACTCATATTAAAATGTGGATTAACCCAGCTCAACTCATATTAAAATGTGGATTAACCCAGCTCAAACATATAAAGGTGGCGGTCAACCCAACCTAACCCATATATGGCCTGAAACCCAAAACCCATTTCAAGAGCCCTACATCGATATCCATTATCCGATATTGCATACTATATTACACTTGTCGAGAGTATTTATCTAATGGACTTATGTCGGCATCTGATGTGACATGACTTTCCATTGTACATACAACTTTGTACTCGAGCTATAGCCGATTGACTATCACATCGTACACATATTGCTGACACATGTTTGTTCAATAGTGGAATAACTCTTAAGAAGTTCCAAACTTATTCAACTTCCTCGACTGATTTGTCTGTTATAATGAACTCAAATTTCATCGTGGATCCCGCCAAAAGTGTTTGTTTGAAATATTTCAAAGATACTGCTACACCACCTAGTGTGAATACATGACCACTTGTGGATTCAAAGTTTCTAGAATCAGTATCCAGTTTGCTTTAGTATATCATTCCAATATAGTTGGGTATGTTTCATAATGCATCTCATAGTCCTGAGTATAAATGGAAGACATATCAACCCAAATTGAAATATTGATCAGCCCGCATCGGCTTAAACAAGTAGAGTTGTGTGAGTAGTCCAACCCAATCCATATAGGGTCCAAAACCCGAAAACCATTTCCAAGAGCTCAACATTCGGTACCTATTATACCATATGAATATTATATTAATTGTAATTATTTTCTTCATATTACATCCAATGTGTATATATTATATGCCCAACTGTGGACCTTTATTTCCTCATTCATCTGGAAATCATTTAACGCATATGAGTATAGTACATTATAGTACTCGAATGTACGAACTCAATGTTTCTATTATCCGGTGTTGACATTGAGGTAGTCTCATTATTGTTGTTATTGATATTGAGGTAGTCCAACCCAATCCATAAATGGTGGCCTTTGTTGTTGTTGATGATACTGAGGTAGTCTCCTTTGATCATAGGCTCTTCGGCATAGCATGCTTGCTCCTCCCTTAGCCTTAGATCCTCCATGCTCCTATTATAAGTAGAAAATGGTTTGCTTGAAACTAGAGAAAAATTGGCATGGGATGACTTTAACACTAACCACTTGATAGGTGATGGAATCACTATCAATTTAGGTAGTTGTTAGACTCTTTTTAGTGTCTTTGAGTCATATTATGTTACTATTCCCTTGATCAAGATGAAGAAGTCCAAATTGAAGTAAGAAAGGGTTTAGCAACAATTGGGACTCGAAGAAGATCAACGAAGCAAAGTTTCTGGTGCCAAACCGCCCCCACGGAGTAGTTTCGGCGCGATATCAGGGTATCACCGCCACTGCGGCTCCACCTAGCCGCCCCTGCGGTGACACCCCTGAAGACCATGCCCAATTTCGTAGTCAGCGCCTTTGCATGCGCCCAAAAGAGGCTTGTCACCGCCCTTGCGGCCGCCTCTAACCACCCCTACGGTGACTCAGCCTGAAGAAGCGAAGCTGTCTCCCCTACGCCCCTGTCTACGCCCTTGCCAGCGGATTTGTGAAGCCGAAGAGCCTGTTTCACCGCCCCTACGGTAACATTGGGCCGCTCCTACGGATCATCATAAAAAACGACACGAAGATGAAGAATCAGGCGTTCAAGAGCATTGAAGAACCCGCCCCTACAGGATTGTCATGCGGCCCCAGCGGCCAAGAAGAAGCTGGAACGTTCTGGCCTAAACCGCCCCTGCAGCTCTAAAGCCCGCCCCCGCGGTTGATCGCCGAAGGGCTTATTTCCGGTTGTTTGCACCATCTTTATGACATTTAAGGTGGTTGTTTAGACATCCCATTTGCTCCCTTTTAATGCATTTTGTAGTATAAATAGAGACCTTGGCTGATTGCTAGAATCATCCACATTTTCCCCAAAAAGCTCTATATTTCTAAGTGCCATTTTTAATGAGTTTCTAAGCTTCCTTTGCTACATTGGGTTGATTGAAGCTGCATTGCTATTTGGTTGTAAGTTCTTTGAATATAAGTTTAATTCAGTATCCTTTGTGTTATGTTTCCTTGATCTCTCCCTCATGTTTGCGTGTCTTTTATTATTTAAATCGATCACCTTAAGTGTACATTTGCATGCAAACTGCTAGGATTAATTGATTCCGGGTCCGGGTCCTTAATCTAGTAGTAAACCCATAGGTAAAATCTGGTGTGATTATTTAAGGGGAAGGAAAATAACTACAAAGAAAAGATTAACGGGTTGTTTATTCTTCTTTATATCTCTTTATCTTTACTAGAATGCTAACTTGTGTTTTGATCTTGTAGGTTTACAGATCAATAAACTAGTTAAGTTGTGTTAATGTCGGTTGGCTTAACTTATATCTAAGATCAAGATGAGAACATTGGTGAATTGCTTCTAAAAAGAACCTAAACATGCTAAGATTCATGCTAGTTTAGCTCTTTAATCATACATATTATCACCATATTTTCTTACTTTCTAATCGCTTTTGTCTTGTTTTGCTACAATCCACCCCCCCCCCATTGTGGTTACAATTCGTTAATTGAATCTAAAAAGAACTTTGACTAAAACACTCTTGGGTTTGACCCTTAATTACACTATACAAATCCGTTAAGTGTAACGTTAGGTATTTACTTTCACTAAAGTTAAAAGACAACGACCTTAGGTTTTTAGCCTTGTCAAATTTGGCACCGTTTCCGGGGAGTTTAAGTTTCTGTTTTGTTTTTATATTTGATTATCGATTATTGGTTTGGACGATTTTCATGGTTCAAACCCGTGCTACTAACTCAGATTTTGCGCCTTTTGATTCAGAAATTGAAATAACGCACAATCGACGACGAAGGCAACAACGAACTCGTGAAGCAATGGAAAACAAAACTCTTCGTCAACTGACGCAACCCGACTTGACCATACCGGCAATTGGGGAAGGATTTAACCTTGAGCTCAAACCGGGGTTGATACACTTGCTCCCGTCTTTCCATGGATTAAGTGGGGAGATCCAACCAAGCATCTTGGGAAGTTCCACACAGCTTGCATGAGCATGAAGCCGACAAACGTCACCGAAGAGCAAATCAAGATGCGAGCTTTTGGATTCACCCTTAGAGATGGGGCTGATGATTGGTACTACCATATTCCGTCCGGGAGCATTGACATATGGGACAACCTCCACAAGGGCTTCTTAGAGAAGCACTTCGCCACGAAGAAGGTGATAAGCAACATCGAGCAAGAAGCGGACCAAACTCTTTATGAGTATTTCGAACGCTTCGCAAGATTGAGATCCAGCTGTCCTTTTCATATTTATGCTTCATTTGCCTTTATATGATTATCTGATATTACATGCATACCTACAGGTTAATTGATTGAGAAAAACGTCGAAACCGAAAAAAAAAAATGGTTTTAAAAAAAAAAAAATTTTTGACCTCGACCGGGGAGATTCTGGCCAAACGAGGCGTTTCACCTCGGTTGACCTAAGAACACCTCGACCGAGGTGGGTTAACTGAGAGTTTTCGGAAAACGATTTTGTGCTACTTATCTGGATATGATCTCAGTGAAGATCTTGTTTACCTACTGGTTTTAAATTCTTTATGTGTTCGAAAGGTTTTATAATATGTTTAAGTTGCTAAATGCTTTGTTTGAAATTATTAGCATGTTTAATACTTTGTTTTTATCCAAATTATGTTGAATTTGAAGGTTGACACCGCAGGTTAAGTTCTCTCACTTTCTTCTTGGAAAGACCAAGGCAATTCATTCTCTTCTTCTTCTTCTTCTTGATCATGCTTAACATCATGCTTAACCCCTCATATACATTTTGCCTCCCTTTACCTATCCGGGAATTTGGAAGCAAGCGAAGTGGTAAAAGCAAGTTAAAGTTGAGAAGTGGGCTGGAAGTGAAGTGTTAGAAAGTAATTTTAGGTTTGGGGAAGTCAATCATGAAGATGAGTAACTCGGCACCATTCACATAGCCGGGTGTTTGTGTCTTGCCAAAGTCGGATTGAGCGATATTCCTAACGGGTCATGGTATGTGCATCAAGGGTTTGATGCATCTCGAGAAATTGATGATTGCAGATTTCCTAGGCTTCGGTTATTGTGCACCTCTGTCCATGCATCCCAAAAAGTAAAGTAAAAAGAAAAAAAAATGTGAAATAAGCAAAGCTTATTGGTGGAAGATGTTGCAAGTCAAAGTGAAAGTGAAGTTCATCCTTTTCCCGGATTCTAGCACCACATTACCTTACATACATCCCTACCCTACACGTTTCTTGACCTTTTCTTTTGGGAAGCCCTTGAGACCTTGAGCTTGTTGATTGACTTAGTGGTTTAAACTGGATTATACATGATTAATTTTGATAATTATGATTTATTATGCATTCTATGATTTTATGCAAAGATGAACAACTTTCTTATATTTATAAAATGTTTTGATCATATTGAGTTTTTAATTCCAGGAAGTATTCTCTTAGAGTGATCTATGATAGTTGCACACCATAAAATGTTTTTGAAAGACTTTTTCATTGATTTTATTGACTTATAATCCATTCTATCTTGTTTTCTATATGAGGAACTTGCTTGGGGACAAGCAAGGGCTAAGTATGGGGTATTTTGATAGCATGAATTATAGTCTATATTTTGGGGTTTGTTTGGACGTTTTATCTTTCATAATCTGCATGTTTGTATGTACATTATGTGATTTTACTACCATTTCATCTACCTTTGCGAGAATCGAGGTCTACACCTAGTTTCGTTGTAATTGCAGGTAAAATGGCATGTTTTGCATCAAAAAGGAGCAAAAGGAGTCATGAGTCATTTGGAGCTACATCCAGGGAGCATAGCCATGGATTAAAGATTTACTTTGGAGCAGTTTTGAGAGATTTCACATTCAGTTGTGACTCACCTCGGTTGATCAGAGATTCATCTCGACCGAGGTGATCTAGAGACACCGACTCGACCGAGGCGAACACTTAGGACGCGGCGAGAATATTTTATTCTTGGAAGAGATCTTTTAAATTTGGAAAGTGATCTTATATTTTTGGGCTTGGCTCCTGGATGGAAGGAGATATGCAGAATATATATTTTACCTATATTTATGGGAGAATATCTTTCTAAGATTTATTATCTTTGGAGGGTTATTTTCCTATAAAGAGGGTTGGATTTTCCACAATTCCGACACCCCGCATACGCCGGAAATACGCAGTTTACAACGCAGCAGCAGCATACTCCAATTTGGGAGAGATTTGAAGAACCTTTTTGAAGGTTGAAGGAAGGTTGAAGATCATAGCTTTTATAGCTTTTTGAAGGGTTTTGTAAGATTGTCTTCAATTCCTTTCCTAGTTGTCTTGTCTTGTTGGATTATTATCCAAGGAACGCTTTGTTGTGATATTTGATTCAGTTATTGAAGTCTTTTCATTAAATTCTTCTTTGTTCAAATATTCACTTTCTTCCCTTACATTTAATACTTTCATAATGATTATGAGTGGCTAATTTCCTTGTGTGATTCTAGGGTGATTGGCTGAAGATTGTGGGAAAAACAATGATAGAATAATCTTAGATTCCAGTAGGATCCTGAAAGTTCGAGTCTTTAACCTTAACCCTAAGCATCTCGTTCGGTTGATGAACATCTCGGCCGGGGTGGAATTCTTCTGACCGAGGTGGTTTACCCGACCTAAAACAGAAAGTTAAGTGTTAGAGTTTGCTAAATCCTATTCTTATTACACCTTCCTGGTTCAATGCAAGCTTAGGATGAGACTTACCCGGTAATTCCTTAGTTTGTGTATTAACGATCATAAGTGTAGGTAATAAAGGTTTATCCTTTATTGGGGTTTGAGTGTGCTTCCATCCCATCTTTGTGAGTTAGCCTGAGACTTATCCGGTAAAGGTTGATTCTATCCCCTTAGATGGTGTGTTAGTTTGAGGTTATAGTTCTTTATCTTAATTCCTTGAGACTTACCCGGTAATAGGAGTTACGGTTTAGGATTAGTGTGTAGTGAGACTTACCCGGTGATCTACTCCACTTTAGTAACACCTTCCCCACGCAAAAATCTCAGCTTTGTCCGCTTATCTATAGATCTTGAGTTGGAACCACAACTTGATGCTTTAATCCCTAGAATTGCATATTTGCTTTATTGACTTCTTATTCATCTTTGATTGTGTTAATCGCTCTTGTGGTTAGAATTAACGTAGCATACCGTGTTGACTTTGTTTCACCGAGTCCCTGTGATCGACCCCTGGAATTTTCTTGCTTTTACTACGATTGACCCGTACACTGCGGGTTCGCATCCTTGTTTTAAGCTTAAGTCTAGGGTTATAAATTTAAAGCTTGTACACACCGTTTGGAGCGAACAACCACTCTTCTCCATCTCCTCCTTCACA
>BSUD01000008.1:88447837-88490026 GCA_033239045.1 Fagopyrum esculentum | reverse complement strand
CTACTAACTCAGATTTTGCGCCTTTTGATTCAGAAATTGAAATAACGCACAATCGACGACGAAGGCAACAACGAACTCGTGAAGCAATGGAAAACAAAACTCTTCGTCAACTGACGCAACCCGACTTGACCATACCGGCAATTGGGGAAGGATTTAACCTTGAGCTCAAACCGGGGTTGATACACTTGCTCCCGTCTTTCCATGGATTAAGTGGGGAGATCCAACCAAGCATCTTGGGAAGTTCCACACAGCTTGCATGAGCATGAAGCCGACAAACGTCACCGAAGAGCAAATCAAGATGCGAGCTTTTGGATTCACCCTTAGAGATGGGGCTGATGATTGGTACTACCATATTCCGTCCGGGAGCATTGACATATGGGACAACCTCCACAAGGGCTTCTTAGAGAAGCACTTCGCCACGAAGAAGGTGATAAGCAACATCGAGCAAGAAGCGGACCAAACTCTTTATGAGTATTTCGAACGCTTCGCAAGATTGAGATCCAGCTGTCCTTTCCATGGGTACTCTAACCAAGATCTAGTCTTGTACTTGTACAATGGCTTGCAAGACAACGAAAGGAGGATCGTTGACGCTGCATGTGGAGGTAATATCTTAAAGTATACTCCTGAACTCGCTTTGGATAAAATTCAGGAATTGGCGGAAGGAACAAGGAACTTTGGTAGGACTTCTACCAAAAGAGGAATGCATGTTGTACACCCCATCCGTCGTGTGATATCCACAAAGATTGCTGAATTGAAGGAGATGGTTAAGAGATTAACCTTGATGGGAACTCCACAACAACTCAAGGCTTGTGGAGTTTGTGCCGACCCTTTCCACCCCACGGACTTGTGTCCACAAGTCCAAGATGAAGCTGCTAAGGTGAATGCTTTAGGATATGGTCAACAACAGCTACAATGCCAATGGAATGAAGCATATGCTCAGAATTACATGCCGGGTTGGCGTGATCAACAAAACTATCGATGGAGGGGTCAACAAAATAAACAGCAACAACAACCCCGCCAAGGTAAGTCCCAATCCACTGAGGATATGCTACAGGTTTTGACTAAACATTTTGCTACTCATGTCCAAACCACAAAATCAAGCATCAAGAATCTCGAGAAACAGGTTGGACAAATGGCGGAAGCCATCACAAGGATCGAAGCTCGATCCTCGGGGAACTTGCCCTCCCAGACTGCCTTTAACCCAAAGGAGAATGTTAGTGCTCTAACATTAAGGAGCGGGAGGCAAGTGCACCCAAAACCATCTTTGGAATCAAAAGAGTTGGCCTCTAGCGGTTCTGCCGCCCCTGCAGGTCTCCTAGCGTCATCCTTTGCCGCGTCGTCGCTCCTGCGTCCAGATGTCACCGCCCTTACGGTGACAGCCCCTGAGCCGCCCCTGTGGCTGCAAGCTTCTTCCCTTGTGGAAAAGACGACATAGGGTTCTGCTGAAGTGGATTCTTACATCCGTCCAAGTTTTCCACCGCTGTATATTGAGAAACCACCGGCTCCCTTTCCAGAAGCATTCAAGGATCGGGTGATTGAGGATAAGGATCTCTTTGAGAACTTTTGCTAATGTAAGATAAACATTCCACTTTTGAAACTTGTGAAGAGTATTCCTAAGTATGCTCGTTTTTTTAAGGAGCTTTGCATGATCAAGAGGAACCGGAAGCTGAAGGGGAAGCAAAAGGTCCAAGTAAGTGAGCATGTGTCAGCAGTCTTCCAACGACGAATGCCCAAGAAGTGTAGTGATCCGGGCATGGTGAGTATTCCTTGTGACATGGCGAAGCTCGCTTTGATAAAGCAATGCTTGACTTAGGTGCGTCGATAAATGTTCTTTCTTATTCCATTTACCAATCTCTTGGCCTTGGGCCACTTCTTGAATCTCGGATTGTTGTCCAACTAGCGGATATATATAATGTTTATCCTAAGGGAATAGTTGAATATGTACTAGTTATGGTTGATAATTTGATCTTTCTTGTTGATTTCTTTGTATTGGATATGGAACATGATTCACATGCTGCACCTATTTTATTGGGAAGACCGTTCCTAAAAACAGCTAGAACTAAGATTGATTACGTTAGTGGGAAATTAACAATGGAATTTGATGGTGAAGTGGTTGAGTTTAACATTTATGATGCTATGAAACACCTCATCGATGATCATTCTCTTTGTGCTATTGATGTAATTGAACCAATTATTCAAGATGTTTTTGACATTTCCAATATTGATGAATTGAAAAGTATAATTGAAAACGATATTGATATTCATAATTCGGATTATGCATTAACATCTAACATGCAGGAAGTTCTAGCTCATTTGGATGGGCACAAAAGGCTCCCCCTCTGACCTTTGGCCATTGGGCCCACCTTGCTAACTCCAAGCGAAAAGCTTGTTCCCTCTATTGTGCAGGCTGCGGTGATCGAGTTGAAAGAGCTTCCCCAACATATCTAGTACGCTTTCCTAGGGAAGAACGACACTTTGTCGGTGATCGTGTGTAGCAAATTGTTGTCCCATCAAGAGGAGAAGTTGGTGAGCATCCTTAAGGAGCATAAGATGGCTCTTAGATGGACCATTGTGGACATTAAAGGGATTAGTCCCTCTGCATGCATGCATCGGATCCTCCTTGAGGAAGAGGCAAAACCATCAAGACAACCACAAAGAAGACTAAACCCGCCCATGATGGATGTGGTCAAGAAGGAAGTGTAGAAACTCCTCCAAGCGGATATGATCTTCCCAATTTCGGATAGCAAATGGGTTAGTCCAATCCAAGTTGTTCCAAAAAAGGGAGGGATTACTATGGTGGAAAATCCACAAGGTGAGATGGTTTCAAGCAAAACCCAAACCGGATGGAGGGTTTGTATCGTTTACCGTAAGCTAAACACGGTAACCCGTAAAGACCACTTCCCTTTGCCTTTTATTGACCAAATGCTTGAGCTTCATGCAGGTTACCCATACTATTTCTTCTTGGATGGATACTCAGGCTATTTTCAAATAGCCATCTCTCTAGAGGACCAAGAGAAGACTACCTTTACTTGTCCTTTTGGAACTTTTGCATACCGCATAAAGCCATTTGGACTTTGTAATGCTCCCGACACCTTCCAACGTTACATGATAAGTATCTTTTCTGAGTACATTGAAAACTTTATTGAGGTTTTTATGGAAGATTTTACCATCCATGGAGATAGTTTTGATGCATGTTTAGGACATTTAAAACTTGTTCTTCAAAAATGCATAGAAACCAATCTAGTTCTTAATTCTGAAAAGTGTCACTTCATGGTAGAGCAAGGCATTGTGCTAGGTCATGTTATCTCATCAAATGTAATAGAAGTGGATAAGGCTAAAATTGATGTAACACAAAGTTTACCTTATCCTACTAATGTGCGTGAAATTCACTCTTTCTTAGGTCATGCAGGTTTCTACCGGCGCTTCATCAAGGATCTCTCCAATATTTAAGCACCGCTATGTGAGCTCCTGAAGAATGACATAACATTCATAGTTGATGAAGATTGCAAGAAGGCATTTGACACTTTGAAGGCTTGCCTCACAAGTGCCCCTATCATCCGATCTCCCAATTGGGAGAAGCCCTTTGAGATCATGTGCGACACCAGCATGCTATAGGAGCCGTCTTAGGACAGAAGGAAGGAAGAGCATCACACGTAATCCACTACGCCTCGATGACATTGAATGACTCTCAAAGAAACTACTCCACCACCTAAAAGGAGATGTTAACGGTGGTGTTTGCCTTGGAAAAATTCAGGCAATATCTTCTTGGTGTAAACGTAATCGTTTATACTGACCATGCAATGCTTCATTACCTCATGCCCAAGAAGGAAGCCAAGCAAAGGTTGATCCATTAAGTTCTACTTCTAAGTGAGCTCAACTTAGAAATCTGGGACAAGAAGGAAGCGGAGAACCTTGTGGCTGACCACTTGACACTATTGGTGCAAGAAGAAGAAGATCCAACAAAAGGGAAGGCCATCCTAGGGAGTTTTCCAGACGACACCTTTTACACAACCCTTTGTTGTGTAACCGCCCTTGCGGCCACAGGGAACCGCCCCTGCGCAACCCCGCCCCTACGGCTAGAAGCCGGCGCCTCTACGCCTCCCTTATTGCCGCCTCTGCGGCTTGCTCTGGCCGCCCCTGCTGCTAAACCTGCAGAGGTATTGAAAACTCCACCTTGATAAAATTTTTTTACAAGTGTTGAAGACTTAACACAAATGTAGCAGTTGGATATACTAACAATGTAATGATTACATTCTCTAGATATTTGGTTGGTTTGAATTTAGTGCATGTTTTATCTAAATGTCAAGGGCCTTGAAGTATAACTCAAGGACAAAGGAAGATAGCATTTACAAAGGGACGAAATCAAGGACCTTGAAGTTATAGATGCACGAAACAAGTATTCAAATGAGCTGAACATTTTCCAGGAGATTCTCTAAGATCTCATCAACCGAAGAAAGATCTCAACCGAAGATTAGAGAATCTTTTTAGAAGATTTTCTAAACAAAAAGTAGCAAGGATAATATCTTCTCTCTCTATTCAAAAGACGAGAAGATCAAGGAGCTAAGGACTCGGCGTGTTCTCAGGAGCGAGCTGAAGATTTGCAACGTCTACCTTATCTCGAAACAAGAAACGATCTTCATGGAGAAAAAGATTCATCTTCAAACGGTCATCTCTACAACGGCTAGAAGCCCTCTCCAAAGAAGAGTAGAAATGAAGAGGATGGTCGAAGAAGACATTAGCATAAGCATACACAGGAAAACATCTTTACATCTTCTAGCAACGTGATTATCTTCATATGTTGTTTTTCTTTCTCATATAAAAGCTTTATCCCCTTAGAGAGAGAAAACACTAGAGCTCCATTGGAAGATCTAAATAGTGTTATACTAGAGTGTGTGTTACTCTACGAAGTAACTAGGCTATTGTAGCTAGGTTAAGAGTTGGAGCTAGATCGTAGGGTTGGCTATAGTGAGAGAAGAAGGAGATTTCTTCTAGTTTGTATCTAGGACTCTTTGAAGCTAATAATAGATAGTTAGATCCTAAGGATATACCCTGGGACAGATAGTAGGCTATTTAGAGCCGAACTTCGTAAACATATCCTCGTGTCAATCTTTTCAATTCCGCACCATATATACTTTACTTTGACTAACGTTGTTTTGCAGGAGCAAGAAGTCAAGGCCCTTGAAAGGAGTTTCAAAGCCTTGAAATCAAATTTTCACAAAGAGCATTGATTGACATCAAGGCCCTTAAAAGTAGTTTCAAGGCCTTGAGATTTGGTTTACGAAAAGTTCCCATACTCTATTCAACCCCCTTCTAGAGTATCTTTTACCTTATTTATTTGACCTACCGGTTCTTCAATTGGTATGAGAGCTAGACTCACGTTTATTGATTTAACCATCAGTGAGACTAATCATGAATCCTGTAGGTAATGGTGGATTTGATCAAGGAAGATCCTCATCCCGACCACCACTCTTCTGTGGCAACAACTTTGCTCATTGGAGCGCACTCATGCGTATGTTCATTATTGACCAGGACATGGAGCTTTGGAGCATCATCCAAAATGGACCTAAATTTCCAATGACAACGGTTGAAGGTGTCCAAGTCCCAAAGAAGGAAGCTGACTTCACACAAACTGACCTGGACAGCGTATCAAAGAACTACAAAGCAATGAACCTACTATATTGTGGATTAGATGCAAATGAATTGAACTGCATCTCATCTTTCAAGAGTGTTAAAGAAATATGGGACAAACTTGTTGTCACTTATGAAGGAACAAGTCAAGTCAGGGAAACAAAGATTAGCATCTTCCTCAAACAATACGAGCTATTCAAGATGAATCCAAATGAATCAGTCAAAGATATGTTCACCAGATTTACTGAGATCATGAACAACCTGGACTCACTAGGGAAGATCTTTACAAATGAAGAGAAAGTGAGGAAGGTTCTAAGGAGCCTACCTAAAGCCAAGTGGGGACCAAAGATGACTACTATTAAAGAAGCTCAGAATCTCACAACTCTTCCTCTTGATGACCTCCTTGGAAAACTCATCACACATGAAATGGTTCTTGGTGAAGAAGATGGAGAGCTCCCATCCAACTCCAACAATTTGGCATTAAAATCAAGAAGAGATGAATTACCATCTGAAGAAGAGGAGAGTGATGATGATGAAGAAGAAGATGCAATCGCCATGATCTCTAAGGGTCTCGCAAGAATTCTCAAGATTAAGAAACAATATGCTAATAGAGAATATCCGCGAGCATCAAAACCCCGAGGTAAGTTTTCTAACTCTAATAAGAAAACGAAAGTACTGACTTGTTTTGAATGTGGTGAAATAGATCATCTTGTGAAGGATTGTCCACAAAGGAAGAGGACCAACTTCAAGAAGAATGATCAAAAGAAGAAAGCCATGGTTGCTTCATGGAGTGATTCAGAATCCAAAAATGAATAAGAAGATGAAAAAGAACAAGCAAACTTGTGTCTCATGGCTGATCATGAAGATGACTCAAACTTGTACATTGACAATGTGGTAAGTACAATCATGTCTCAACCTGAGATTGACCTTAAACAATTCCTTAAAGATATTATCTTAAGTGATAAGGAACATAGAATAAGGATAAATTCATTAAAAGAAAAGCTTCATGAACAAGATAGACTATTGAGTGAAAAGTCTATGGAGATTGAAAATCTTAACACAGAAAAGGAAGATCTTGATGACAATATCAAGGCCTTGGAATCAAAAAATCTGATTCTCAAGGACAACCTCTCCTCTCTTCATCGGAACTATATCGATCAAGAGAAAGAGAAAGTTGATCTGACTTTGACGTGTCAATACCAGAAGACATCACTTATTAACTTTACTCGTTCAAAAGCTAATCTGGAAAGAATGATGGGTGAACAACAGTCTTCCCTTAACAAAAATGGTATTGGTTATCATAGGAGCTTTCCTAGAAAACCTACCACCACTTTTGTCAAGGCAAAAGGAAGCATTCATATGCCTACTTGCTTCTACTGTTGTAAAAAGGGTCATGTTAAATCTACTTGTCCTTATAGAAGAAATGATTCTTATATCATCAAAAACACCTATCCTTTATGTTTAAGGAAACAGGTCAAATAAATTTGGGTTCCTAAAGGTACTAGACCACCAAATATGATCGAACCTGAGTATGAACCAAAATATGTCATTTGGTCGACCTTGAAAGGTTGATGTTTGCTGTTTTGCAGGATATCACCAAGGTAAAGGAGCACAAATGGATATTAGATAGTGGTTGCTCAAGACACATGAGTGGAAAAAGCTCTTTATTCTCAAATTTAAAGAAGCAATCACCTGGAACCATTAGTCTTGGTGATAAAGAAAAAAGTGACATAATTGGCATTGATAAAATTTGCTATAATTCATCCAACTTTTATTGATGATGTCTATTTGGTTGATGGTCTAAAATATAATCTGCTAAGTATATCCCAAATTTGTGATAAAGGCAACAAAGTCATATTTGATTCAAATAAGTGTGAGGTTCAAAACGAAAAGACGGGTGAAGTGTTGCTTACTACTCCTAGATGTAATAATGCTTATTCTATGAGTACTAACCAAGTTTCAAGAACTAAGCTAAAATATCTAAAGGTCTTGACTAATGATCCAAGACTTTGGCATAGAAGACTTGGTCACATAAGCATGCATACCATGCAGAAGCTACTTACAAAAGATTTGGTACGTGGTTTGCAAACCTAAATTTCAAGGTTAATGACCTATGTAAGGCGTGTACACAACGTAAACAAACAAGAGGTTCATTCAAACCTAAGAAAGCTGTAAGTTCTTCTTGACCCATTGAACTTTTACACATCGATCTTTGTGGACCTATGCGTGTCAAATCTCCCAGAGGAAAACAATACCTCCTTGTTATAGTGGATGATTTCTCTCGTTTTACATGGATATCTTTCCTACGAGAAAAATCTGAAGCTTTATTTGAGTTTTCAAAATTGTGTAAGGAGTTACAAAGTTTGAAAAACCTACCAATCCTTTCTATAAGAAGTGATCATGGTAGAGAATTTGATCAACTGAAGTTTGATTTGTTTTGTGCAAAATATGGTATTTCACATAACTTTTCAGCTCCTAGAACTCTTTAACAAAATGGAGTTGTGGAACGAAAGAACCGCACTCTTGAGGATATGTCTAAGACGATGCTTTTAGAAAACAATTTGCCAAAAATTTTTTGGGCTGAAGCAGCAAATACTGCAAATTATATTTTGAATAGATGTTTAATTCTCCCTATTTTGAAAAAGACTACTTATGAACTCTTCAAAGGAAGAAATCCAAATATTTCATATTTCAAACCCTTTGGATGTACTTGTTTTGTTCATAACAATGGCAAAGATAATCTTGGGAAATTTGATGCATGTAGTGATGAAGCTATATTCATAGGATATGCTTCAAATAGCAAAGCTTATCATGTTTATAACAAACGTACCAAAATTGTTGAGGAAAGCATTCATATTATTTTTGATGAAAGCAATGATGGTACTTTGAGTGAAAGTTTTGCAGATTTAAATCTGAATCAAAGAGAAGATCATAATTCAGATGAAGAGGAAGATCCTAAAGATCAAGACAAGAATATGCAGGAAAATATTCAAGATACCGAAGAAAACCCTCAAGACCTTGAAACACACCTTCAAGACCTTGAAACTGGAAACTGTGATAACAGAACTCCACTTCAAGGGCTTGAAGCCCAACTTCAAGGCCTTAAGATTGGATCAACAGGAAATGCATCAATGGTACCTGAATCTAGCCAAACATATAAAACTCAACCTTCTGGATCTACTCCATCTGTCAAAAGAAGAAAAGTTCAACACTTCTCATATCATCCACAAGAGAATGTTATCTCATATCCAAATGTTGGAGTTCAAACTAGATCTAAAGTGAACAATCTATGTGCCTTCTCCGCTTTTGTATCACTTGTCAAGCCAAAGTACTACATTCAAGCTCTTCAAGAACCAGATTGGATCATTGCCATGCAAAATAAATTAAATGAATTTGAGAAGAAAAAGGTATGGACTCTTACTTCAAGACCAAAGTATCAATCAGTTATTGGCACGAAATGGGTCTTTCGAAACAAATTGGATGAAAGTGGCAAAGTCATATGAAACAAAGCACGACTTGTAGCACAAGGTTATAACCAAGAAGAAGGTATTGATTATGAGGAGAATTTTTCTCCAGTTGCCAGGTTAGAAGCCATACGTATACTACTTGCACTTGCATCTTTCATGAGAATAAAACATTTTCAAATGGATGTAAAATGTGCTTTTCTAAATGGCTTCTTAGAACAATAAGTCTACATTGCTCAACCTTCTGGTTTTGAAAATGATGAATTTCCAGATCATGTTTTTAAATTAAACAAAGCTCTTTACGGTCTTAAGCAAGCTCCTCGAGCTTGGTATGAAAGATTGTCTAAATATCTTCTTGAAAACAATTTTAAAAGAGGCATGATTGATAAAACATTGTTCATCATAACTAGAGGTAACGATATTCTAGTAGTACAAATCTATGTTGATGATATATTATTCGGTGATACTATTGATTCCCTTTGCAAGGAATTTTTAGATATTATGTGCAGGGAATTTGAGATGAGCTTAATGGGAGAGCTAAATTTCTTTCTTGGACTTCAAGTTACACAAGCAAAGAAAGGAATTTTTCTCAATCAAAGCAAGTATACTAGAAACTTGCTTAAGAAGTACAAAATGGATCAATCTAAGGTTGCAAAGACTCCTATAAGTTCAACACTTTCGCTAGGCCATGATAAGAATGGAAAAAGTGTAGTACAAAAGGAGTATCGAGGTATGATCGGTTCATTGTTGTATCTAACTGCTAGTCATCCTAACATTATGTTTAGTGTGTGCATGTGCGCAAGATTTCAAGCTGATCCTAAAGAGTCATACTTGATAGCTGTGAAAAGAATTTTTCGGTATCTCAACGGCACTAAGGATCTAGGGTTATGGTACCCTCGTCAAAGCTCGTTTAATCTTGTTGGCTATTCAAATGCAGAGTTTGCAAGTTATAAGGTCGATAGAAAAAGTACTTCTGGATGTTGTCAATTCTTAGGGTCATCCCTAATTAGTTGGCACTCCAAGAAGCAAAACTTTGTTGCCCTATCCACAACTGAAACTGATTATATAGCTGCAGGAGCCTGTTGTGCACAAATTCTTTGGATTTCTCAACAACTTCGTGATCTTGGTTTTGACTTGGGAGGTATTCCTAAAAAATGTGATAATACTAGTGTTATTTCTATAACCAAAAATCCTGTGCAACATTCAAGGACTAAGCATATTGATGTAAGGCATCACTTCATACGTGATCATGTTGAGAAAGGTGATGTTTCGATTTCTTTTATCTCAACTAACTTGCAGCTTGCAGATATCTTTACCAAGCCTCTTCCTAAGGAATAATTTAATTTTATTAGATTGGAGCTTGATATGTTGAACAAGGAAGCATTAACGTAGGGCGAGTAAACTAGTTTTAATCATTCCAACGCATGCAACCCAATTGATGCTTTCAAGGGCATTGAAATAAAATTCAAGGGGCCTTGAAACATATCTCACAGGGTATATTAACTTTACGTATCTTTTAAGAATTAATATCTTTTAGATATTTCAATTCGTTAAATATTTTTCATAAATCTTTTGTTTGAAAATTTTGAAAAAGATTTGATGTTATTGGTTTTAAAAGCTTGATTTTCTCAAAGATTTTGTTATTTCCCTGTTAAAAAGGACCTACCTTCTATATTTTTTTATTCTTTCACAAGAAACCCTATTTCAAAATCCTTTGATTTCTCTCTCAAACTTTCTTCATGACACCCAGAAGCAAGAGATCTGCTCCTCTATCTTCCAAAAAGAAAGTTGTTCAGAATTCTTCAATTGCTAAAGAAGAAAAACCTTCTGAAGATCTAGATACATCTCAGACTACCGGTCTTCCCTCATCATGGTTCGTTAATTTTCAAGCTTCTGGATCTTGGTTTGATGGTTTTCGCAATCGACCGCTCTTTATGTGTGATTTGGTACATACTTATTTTCTTGGTACCCTCAAGATACCCTACATACACAAGCAAAAGAGTTCCATTATCTAGAAGGTTCTAAACCCTGGAGATTTTGCTTTTCCACGACTCACGAGACTATTCTATGTTAATCTCACCAAAAAAGGGACAAAGGATGTATTACTCTTGAATCTTCACTGAAAGGTACTCCGATTTCACTCATTCCTTCTATTCTAAGTGAGATTTTTAGAATTCCTACAGATGTTGTATTCAACTATCCTTCAAGATGAGAGAGTTTTCGTATTGCTAAGGAGAATTTTCAGGTTCCAAATTCATCCTCACGTCAACTTACTTATACATCTCTAACCTTAGAGGCTAAAATAGGGTTTACCATACTGTTCGATGTGTAGTCCCTCGTGCAAACTCAAGAGAGTTGCTGACTGATCAATCTCTGGAATTAATTCATTTGCTTATGTCTGATTTAGACATAGATGTGCCTAATCTGATTCTCAACCATATGATGCATTTTGTAAATTCTAAAAGTCCTATTCCTCTGCCTTATGGAAATTTGCTGCCTAAGGTCTTTGATTATTACAAAATTAACACATCCTCTGAGGAAAGACAGTTTATTACCAGCAAAATTGATGGGAACTACTTAGAACGTCTAGGGATTGACAAAACTCTTACAAGAACATGGACTTTAAAAGGAAAAAGAGTTACTCAAAATCCAAATGAAGAAGTCAAACCTTCTCCTACTCCAGAAATCAGGTTAAAGGGTTGTGAAAAAGAAATAGCTTGTCTCAATCGTGAATTATCTGATTTTCAGTTTGACACCAAGAGCAGAATGGATACAAATTTTGAGTTGCTGGCTATCATAAATGCTAAAGTCAATGAAATGTATTTGATGGATGCTCTTACATTGACTACAATGGGAAGCATCTTGCCCATACCTGAAGATGTAGCTCAACATACTCAAGAGAAGGTTGAGAATGTGCTTATGAATTGTAAAAGGCGTGTACAAAATAAATCAATTCTGCCAACTCATGAAGAGCCAATGTTCTTGCCCAAAGTTGAGTATGAAGTAATTAAACAGAGAAGAGCTGAAGAAAAGAGAAGACGTTTGATAGCTGAAATGGATGATTGACGTTATAAGAAAACTTCATCCAAAGGAAAGAAGAAATCTATGAGGAGATTTAAGCTGACTGGTTTTTCAATGTGGTTTGTGAAAATAATATTTTAGGTCTGTAATCGTATTTTAAACTCCCTTGATTTGACTGTTTTTTCTCCCTTGTTGAAAGACAAAGGGGGAGAAATATGATCCGACATTTCGATATAGTGCATTCTGCATTTTTAGTTTTGAGATTTTCATATGCATTGCTAAACTAACAAATGCAGGTACGATAAAACATTTGTGTTGTCTTCCATCAAGGGAGAGATTGGAAACTCCACCTTGATTAAAATGTTTTACAGGTGTTGATGATGGAAGACAATGTATTGATTATATTCTCTAGATATTTGATTGGTTTGAATTCAGTGCAGGTTTTATCTAAATGTCAAGGGCCTTCAAGTATAACTCAAGGAAAAAGGAAGATATCATTTACAAAGGGACGAAATCAAGGACCTTGAAGTTATAGATGCACGAAACAAGTTTTCAAATGAGCTGAATATTTTCCACGAGATTCTTTAAGAACTCATCAACCTAAGAAAGATCTCAACAGTAGATTAGAGAATCTTTTTAGAAGATTTTCTAAACAAAAAGTGGCAAGGATAATATCTTCTCTCTCTATTCAAAAGACGAGAAGATCAAGGAGCTAAGGACTCGGCGTGTTCTCAGGAGCGAGCTGAAGATTTGCAACGTCTACCTTATCTCGAAACAAGAAACAATCTTCATGGAGAAGAAGATTCATCTTCAAACAGTCATCTCTACAACGGCTAGAAGACCTCTCCATAGAAGAGTATAAATGAAGACGATGGTCGAAGAAGACAGATACACAAGCTTACATAAGAAAACATCTTTACATCTTCTAGCAACCTGATTATCTTCATTCGTTATTTTTCTTTCTCTCATACAAAAGCTTTATCCCCTTAGAGAGAGAAAACACTAGAGCTCCATTGGAAGATCTAAATAGTGTTATACTAGAGTATGTGTTACTCTGCGAAGTAACAAGGCTATTATAGCTAGGTTAAGATTTGGAGCTAGATCGTAGTGTTGGCTACAGTGAGAGAAGAAGGGGATTTCTTCTAGTTTGTATCTATGACTCTTTGAAGCTGATAATAGATAGTTAGATCCTAAGGATATACCCTGAGACGGAGAGTAGGCTATTTAGAGCCGAACTTCATAAATATATCCTCGTGTCAATCTTTCCAATTCCGCACCATATATACATTATTGTGACTAACTTTGTTTTGCAGGAGAAAGAAGTCAAGGCCCTTGAAAGGAGTTTCAAAGCCTTGAAATCAAAGTTTCACAAAGAGCACAAATTCACATCAAGGCCCTTGAAAGTAGTTTCAAGGCCTTGAGATTTAGTTTGCGAAAAGTTCCAATACTCTATTCAACCCCCCTTCTAGAGTATATTTTACCTTATTTATTTCACCTATCGGTTCTTCAATATTGTATAAGTTTCATTCGTTTAAACCTTGGTTTGTTGACATCGTTAACTTTCTTGTTAGAGGTGAGTACCCT
This sequence comes from Fagopyrum esculentum, assembly GCA_033239045.1. Classification (NCBI taxonomy): domain Eukaryota; kingdom Viridiplantae; phylum Streptophyta; class Magnoliopsida; order Caryophyllales; family Polygonaceae; genus Fagopyrum; species Fagopyrum esculentum. Next base: position 88,476,329 of record BSUD01000008.1, on the reverse strand, counting down.
CCAGACTTTACCAAAGCACAGAGAGAGAAGGTGAAAGCCGAGGCTAGGCATTACGTTTCGGACGATCCGTACCTTTCGAAAAATTGTAGTGACCAGGTAATACGCCGTTGTATCCCGGATAATAAGGTACAACCTGTTCTCTTTCTGTCATTCGGAAGCATGTGGGGGACATTTTGGTGCTAATAAAACTGCTAGAAAAGTCTTGGATGCGGGGTTCTTTTGGCCACACATCTTTCGAGATGATTTTGCATTTTGTAAAGTGTGTGATATGTGTCGAAGAATAGGTAATATCTCTAGGTGGAATGAAATGCCTCAATCATTGCTTATTTTTGGTGAAATTTTTTATGTTTGGGGGATATATTTTATCGTTCCTTTTCCTAGCTCCTTTGGGAATATCTATGTTTTGCTTGCGGTGGACTATATTTCCAAGTGGGTGGAAGCAAAGGCCACCAAAACTGATGATTCTAAAGTTGTGGCAGCTTTTCTTAAGGATAACATCTTTGCAAGGTTCAACATCCCTAAATCTTTGATAAGCGATAGGGGCACTCACTTTTGTAACAAGACGATCACCGCCCTCCTCAGAAAGTATCATGTCCATCAACGAGTTTCCACGGCGTGCCGCCCACAAACCAATGAGCAAGCGGAAGTGTCAAATCGAGAGATCAAAACGATCCTCGAAAAGACGGTTACCCCCGGAAGAAAGAATTGGAGCTTAAGGCTCAACGATGCCTTGTGGGCATACCATACGGCGTATAAGACTCCCATTGGAAGGTCACCGTCCCGACTTGTGTTCGGAAAGGTGTACCACCTACCGGTGGAGCTAGAACACAAGGCTTGGTGGGCGGTGAAAAACTACAACATGAACGTAAATGAAGTTGGTGAATTCCGGAAACTCCAATTGCAAGAGCTTGAAGAACTGAGACTTGATGCATATGAGCACGCCACAACATACAAGGAAAAAATCGAGGCATGGCATGACCGGAAAATCTTCCGAAAGGACTTCCAAGCAGGTAATAAAGTCCTTATTTTTCAGTCACATTTGAAACTTTTTGTAGGAAAGCTCGCTCGAGATGGACATGTCCTTACGTCATAGCCGAAGTCCATCCACATGGTGTTGTGGATCTTTACGATCCACAAACGCACATGATCTTCAAAGTCAATGGACGAAGGCTCAATGATAGCATGTATTATATTCTATATTTTGGGATTGGTTTGGACGTTTTATCTTCATAAATCTGCATGTATGGATGTATATTCTTTGATCATTATGTTGTTTTGTTTACCTTTGCAAGAATCGATGTATACACCTAGTTTCGTTGTGATTGTAGGGAAAGTAGCACGTTTTGGAACGATATAGAGCTAAGGAAGCTAAGGAGTCATTGGAGCTACATTATGGAGCATTGAGGAGCTAAAAGAAAGGCTTAGGAACCATGGAAAATGGACAGAAGATTGATTTTAGACCAGATTAGAGAGATTTACACGTAGTTGAGACGCACCTCGGTTGGCTACAGTATCATCTCGACCGAGGTGATCTTTGTGATGGGATGGACCGAGGCGAGCGGCCTACAGCCCACGAGATCTTTTATTCTTGGCTGAAGATCTTTTATTTTTGGCAAGTGATTCTCCTATATATTGGGATGGATTTTCTGGATGGAAGCATGTCATAGAGAGTTGGAAGTTGAAGGAAGTTAGAAGATTGGAAGATATTCCAAGGAAGGAAGGAAGTTGGCTTTGAAGATAAAGTTGAAGGCTTTGAAAGAAGTTGTAAGGTTTTCTTAGATTGTTTTTGATTGATTGTCTTTTGGTTTGTGATTGAAGAACTCAGCTTGATTGTTTAAGTGATTATTTGATTGAGTTATTGAGAACTTTGTGTTAAGGCTTTCATGTTTGAATATTGAATCCCTTTTTGTATATTTGATTATTGTTATCTTGATGATTATTGGCTATGTTCTTTGTGCAATTTTAGGGTGATAGGCTGAAAGTTGTGGGAAAGAGGATGAAAGAATGAGCCTTTACCTCAGTAGACCCTAAAAGCTCGAGCCTTTACCTTAACCGATGAACACCTCAATCAGTCGTAGAACATCTCGACCGAGATGGAACATGAATTGAGCGAGGCAAGACCTTTCCTGATCCTTATCTGAGTTGAGGTTCCAATTTGCCAAATCCTATCCTCGTTATTCTTTTCCTATTCAACGCAAGCCTAGGATGAGACTTACCCGGTGCTTCCTTCGTTTGTATACCCAAGATCATGAGTGTTAGGTAATAAAGGTTTATGCTTTATTAGGATTTGAGTGTGCCTTCATCCCATCTTTGAGAGTTAGCGTGAGACTTACCCGGTAAAGGTTGATTCTATCCCCTCGGTTGGTGTGTTGGTTTGAGATTATTGTTCCTTTTTTTAGTACCTTGAGACTTACCTGGTGAGAGGATCTTTGGTTTGGGATAGTGAGTAGTGCGACTTACTCGGTGACCTATTCCCACCTTATAAACACTTTCCCTTTCAAAACCTCAACTTTGTCCACGTTATCCTTTGAGATCTTGAGTCATAACCACAACTGGAAGCTTTGACCTCTAGAATCTGCATTTTCCTTATCTGATTATTACATCATCTTTGATACCTTTGTTTTGTTTCCAGTTTTTGATTGACAACCTGAATTACCGATCTTTGTTTCACCATAGTCCTTGTGTTCGACCTTGGAGTTTTTGTTGTTATTACAATTGATCCCTACAGTGCGGGTTCGGATATTGTTTCAGGCTTATATTTTAGTTAATAAATTTAAAGCTATATCGTTCACCATGCACATACGTCTGAGAGCGAACAAGTATTTGGCGCCGTTTCCGGGGACTTGGTTAAGACCAAGTTCAATTTCAGTTGTCTTTTGGGGTTGCTTCCCTTGTTGCTATTGATTGCTTTACTTGAGTGATTTCGCAGGATCTTTCCTTAGGTTTTTGTGAAGAACTCGTTCTTGAAAAGAAATCGTTCCTTACGATCCCGAACCAGAAAAGACATACAAAAGAAGATTGAAAGAAATAAGATGGCCGATCAAGATAATCGAGATCTTGAAGCCGAATTGAAGGAGGCATTGGAATAACTTCCCCTCAGTATAGAAGAACTGCAGAGAGAAAGAGACAAAACTCGTGCAAGAATTGAAGAGATTTAAGCTGATATGGCCGCTCTACGAGCTCACATTCAACCTCGACCAGTCCTAGTTGCTCGACAGAGGCAGGATCCAACCCTAGTTGCACCGGCCGAGATACACCCACCACCTCGGATGCTGGCCATGGTAGACCGAGGTGATATTTTTGCTGGAGCTCCGCAAACCCTAGGTGAAATGATGGACCCGAATCAGCAAGTGCGGCGTCCAAGAGCTAATCTAGAAGATCCAGCTGAGCATGATTATGAACTTCGACTTCAAGTTCTAACGATGATTCGACAATGTCAATTTGGAGGCATGGAAAGAGAATCTCCACATAAACACATTCAAAACTATGAGATTCTTATGTAGACTTTGAGACCATCAAGAGTGGAGAACAACAACTACAAGCTATGGCCTTTCTACTTCTCTTTGAAAGACAAGGCGCTAGCTTGGTATCGATCCTTTCAATCTGGAAGAGTTAACACATGAGCAGAGATGACTACGGAGTTTCTTACTAAATTCTTTCCCCCATCAAGGATAGCTGAATTGAGGGGTAAGATCAATGCTTTTATTATGAAGGATAAAGAAAGTTTGTTCAAGTCATGGGAGAGGTACAAGGATCTTTTATTGGATTGTCCTCACCATGGGATTCAAAGATCGAGTTGCTAGAGATTTACTTCAAAGGGTGGGATAAGGAAACTCAATTCAAACTCCAATCACTTTCCGCTAGAGCTTTTATGGATACACCGGTTGATGAAGCTTGGGAATTTATTGAGAAGCAAGCTTTACACATGGAGAAGTATTCCCATCAAAGAGTTGAAGATGGAGCAAGGCGAGTTAGCTTTCCGGACACAAATTCAAGTGTTGCTCAACTCACCACGCTCAACAATGAAGTCAAGGCATTGAAGGAGCTTTTGTTAGCTCAAACTAAGATGGAGCAAGATGCTAGATATGTGGGAAAAAGTGTTCGCTCCAAAAGGTGTGTGCAAACTTTAATATTTATACCAAGAATAATTGCAAATAGCGAACCCGTAGTGTATGAATCGATTATAATAAAAGCAAGAATGCCAGGGTCGAACACAGGGACTATGGTGAAATAAAGATCGGTAATTCAAGTTGTCAATTAAAAAACATAAAACAAGCAAAGATACCAAAGATGATGTAATAATCAGGTAAACGGAATACGGATTCTAGAGATTAAAGCATCCAGTTGTGGTTCCGACTCAAGATCTCAAAACATAATGTGGACAAAGCTGAGGTTTGGAAAAGGAAGGTGATTCTAATGTGGGAATAGATCACCGGGTAAGTCTCACTACTCACTATCCCAAACCAAAGATCCTCTCACCGGGTAAGTCTCAAGGTACTAAGAAAAAGGAACTATAATCTCAAACCAACACACCACCCAAGGGAATAGAATCAACCTTTACCGGGTAAGTCTCAGGCTAACTTTCAAAGATGGAATGAAGGCAAAATCAAACCCCAATAAAGGATAAACCTTTATTACCTACACTCATGATCTTGGGTATACAAATAAAGGAATCACCGGGTAAGTCTCATCCTAGGCTTGCGTTGAACCAGGAAAAGTATAACAAGGATAGGATTTAGCAAACTAGAACCTCAACTCAGATAAGGATCAAGAAAGGTCTCGCCTCGCTCAGTTCATGTTCCATCTCGGTCGGGATGTTCTACGGCTGACCGAGGTGTTCATCGGTTAAGGTAAAGGCTCGAGCTTTCAGGGTCCACTGAGGTAAAGGCTCATTCTTTCATCGTCTTTCCCACAACTTTCAGCCAATCACCCTAGAATCGCATAAATAAACTTAGCCAACAATCATCATGATAACAATAATCAAATATATAAGAAAGGAATCAATATTCAAACAAGAAAACGTTAACACAAAGGTCTCAATAACTCAATCAAACAATCAAACAAACAATCAAACCGCGTTCCTCAATCACAATCAGAAAAGACAACAAACCAAACCAAACTAAGAAAATCTTACAACTTCCTTCAACCTTCCTTCAAACTAGCTTCCTTCCTTCCTTCAACCTTCCAAACTTCCTTTCAAAACCTGGAGAACAATGATCCTTGATCTTCCTGAATTTGATGATCCGGAGATGATTTCTCTTCAGAAAATCAATCTCTTTATATAGGAGAATCACATTCCTAAGATAAGATATCTTTAAAGGCAACTTCTTTCTTTAAATAATCTTCCAATCTTCCAAAATATTTCAGCCAAAAAGATATGCTTCCTTCCAGAAATCCATCCTAAAATAAGAAAAATTCACTTTCCAAAAATAGAAGATCTCAACTAAAAATAAAGATCTCGTGTCCCGTCATCAGTTCGCCTCGGTCCAGCCTATTCTGAAGATCACCTCGGTCGAGGTGGCACTGTAGCCAACCGAGGTGAATCTCAATTAAGCGTCAAGCTCTCTGATTTGGTCCAAAATCAATCTTTCATCTTATTTCCATGGTTCCTGAGCCTTTCTTATAGCTCCTCAATGCTCCAGAATATAGCTCCGTTGACTCCTTAGCTTCCTTAGCTCCATTTCGTTCCAAAAAGTGTCATTTTCCCTACAATCACAACGAAACTAAGTGTAGACCTCGATTATCGCAAAGGTAGACAAAACAATATAATGATCAAGGAATATAAACCCATACATGCATATTTATGAAGATAAAACGTCCAAACCAATCCCAAAATATAGACTATAATACATGCAATCAAGAGGAAACTATCAAAGACCGCGGAACAACAACAAGAATTTCAACAGCAATTAGAGATCAAATAAACAAAATCCCGGTAACCCTTATTCTCATGGTGAAAATGCTCTTTACCCCCCTTGTTTTTCTTCTACTCCATTGGGAAGCCAGGAGCCATCATCAAGCTCGTCCTAGCCACCCAAAAAGCCGGACGTTGTGCTGGAGGCTATATTGATCAATCTCAACGCTATGCAGACTTCTATGAACTCATTTTCAAAGGCACAAAAAGCCTTAGAACAACAAGTTTTCAACGAGGCTAATGAAGCACCAAGAGATCCTGGTAAACTTCAAGAAAGGACAGAGAACAACCCAAAAGAGCAAGTCATGGCGATCACAACACGCAGTGGATTGAAGACTGCAGATCCAGTACCTCGGTCGGACCACGATCAGACGAGGAACACCTCGGTCAAGGTGCCAACCGAGATGGAGCCCCAGAAAGCGAAAGAAAAAGCTAAAGTTTATGTTCCACCACCTGCTTATAAACCACCATTCCGTTCCCTCAATCTAGGGCGCGGGCACATCTAGACAAGCACTTTGGTAAGTTTCTTGACCTTATGAATAAGCTACATATTAACATCCCTTTCATTGATGATATGCTAGGAATGCCCGCCTATGAGATGTTTTTGAATGAGATCTTGTCAGGGAAGAGAAAGCTGGAAGACTTTGAAGAAGTATGGATGACCTCTACATCTTCGGAGCTCATTCAAATCATGAAAGAGAAGATGCCACCTAAGTTGAGAGATCCCGGTTCGTTTTGTATTCCCATCCAAGTTGGGGATGTGACGTATGATGCGCTTTGTGATCTAGGAGCTAGTGTGAGCAGCATTCCTCTAGCACTTTGTGAGAAGATCGGCCTTGGAATTCCCAAGCCCGTGAAGATGATGCTATATATGGCGGATCGCTCCATTACCCATACCGTTGGTATCTTTGAGGATGTTCCCGTCAAAGTAGGTGATTTCTATATACCTATAGACTTTGTTGTGTTGGACATTCCCGCAGATTATCCCATTCCTATCATTCTGGGAACACCATTTCTAGCAACATCGGGTTGCAACGTTGATTGTAAGAACGTCAAGTTGAAGTTCAACATTGGTGGCGATAATCTGGAGTTTGCACTATTGGCTGTAATGAAGGGAGAGCCTTTGGAAGATCACATCTTCAACATCTATGATGAAGAAGATTCTCGAGAATTGCTGAGCTCTATCCTTATTAAAGATCCTCTTAAGAAAGTTTTGAGTTTTAGTATGATGGTGGAAGGTGTAGATGCTTTGTGTGATGCAGATGTACGAAGCTTGGAAACATTGGAAGCAGATCCAGGAACTAGATTTGACAAACTAATTCAGAAGAAGAAAAACACATTAGGTTTCAGTCCCAGTTCCAGTACCTTGACCGAGACAGTTTCTGGAGCAAGCGAGGTGATCTTATCTGAAGAACACCTCGGTTCACCTTCTCGGACCATGACCAAGATAGCAAGCGAGATGAATTCAGCTGAGAAGGACAATTTGTCCATTGATGATTCATTCTCTGATGATTATTCACCGTTGGTGGAACATTGGCTTCGACAAGTTTTTGATGGTAGAGAGTCTTCGTAGCTGATATTGTCAACTATCTTGTTTTTCAAGAAGTACCTACCAAATTGACATACACCCAAAGGAAGAAGTTCTTCAAGGATGTACGTCACTACTATTGGAATGAACCTCTACTCTTCAAGAGAGGTCCGGATGGGATGCTTCGACGATGCATTCCAGAGGATGAAGCTACTAGTGTCATACAGCATTACCACTCACTTCCTTGTGGAGGACATGCTAGTGCTCACAAAACGTGCACTAAGGTATTACCTTCCGGTTTCTTTTGGCCTACAGTATTAAGGATGTGCAAGTGTTTGTTGTCTCTTATGATGCATGCCAAAGAACAGGGAACTTGTCTAGAAGGAACGAGATGCCGCTCAACAATATTCAGGAAATTGAGATCTTTGATGTGTGGGGAGTTGATTTCATGGGACTTTTCCCATCATTCGCAGGGAACCTTTACATCCTCTTAGCTGTTGATTACGTTTCTAGATGGGTGGATGACATTGCTTCTCCTACTAATGACGCCATGGTGGTTGTGAAGTTCTTCAACAGAGCTATCTTTCCACGTTTTGGGACACCGCGTAACATCATCAGCGATGAAGGGACACATTTCATCAACTGGAAGTTCAAGGCACTTCTATCGTAGTATGGGGTGACCCACAAGGTAGAAACCCCTTATTACCCTCAAACTAGTGGGAAAGTGGAGATCTCTAATAGAGAAATCAAGGCAATTTTGGAGAAGAACGTTTCAAGGACAAGGAAGGATTGGCCCATGAAGCTGGACGATGCTCTTTGGGCTTACAGGACCGCATTCAAGACTCCCATTGGTACCACCTCCTACAATCTGGTATATGGGAAGTCTTGTTATCTACCCGTAGAGTTGGAGCACATGGTATATTAGGGCAATCAAGTAGTTGAATTTCGACATCAAGGAAGCTGGAGAGAAGAGACATTTAGACATTAATGAGCTGGAGGAGTGTGCTAAAACGCTTATGAGAATGTCAAAATCTACAAAGAAAGACCAAAGAAATGGCATGACAAGTATATCGTTCCTAAGGAGGTCAAAGAAGGAGATCTTGTTCTACTCTTCAATTCCCGTCTCCGCCTCTTTCCTGGTACGTTGAAATCTTGATGGACAGGACCTTACATTGTGAAAAATGTTATTCCCCATGGTGCAGTTGAAGTATAGGGTGAAGCTAGTGGAAGCTTTACGGTCAACGGTCATAGGTTGAAGAAGTATTGACCGGAAGTTCCGGTCGAGGAGATTGCACCCTTACACCTTGTTTGAGGATGACGTACGGTCCAACTAGGACCTTAAACCAAGCGTTTCTTGGGAGGCAACCCAAGGTATTGCTCTCTTTCCCCCTTTTCTAGTTTAGTTTAGATAGTTTGCTTCGTGTTTTTGCGTCCTCCTATACAGGAATCAGGTACTTTCTGAGAAGAAATTACAACTCAGGAGCTACATGGAAGGACATACGTTTGAGAAATTAAGAAGATGGAGCTCGGCTGAGATACATATCGGTTGTTGTCACAGTACCTCGACCGAAGTGTTCTGCGTCAACCGAGGTGCCTAGGTCTGACATTCACCTTGCTCTGACACCTCGGTCCGCCCAGGAACATCTCGACTGAGATGAAATCAAATTCAGCAAGGGGTTTAAAAGGGGTTTGACGTTTCTCTCTCTTTTCACTTTCCCTCTCCTCGCTCACATCGACCGCGGCACACACTTCCTACTCAGATTCTCCATTCTCGATCATTTTCAAAGAATTTCTGCTCCAAATTATCAGAAGAAGTAAGAGATTCAGTTCCCAAGCAACAAGCAACACAAAGATTGACTGAAATCCGCATATTCAAGGGTATTTTGTCAAAAACCCTAACTCGTTTCTATATCTTCGATTCTGCATAGATCTGGCTTTGGTTGCCAGAGGTTGCTGTTGAAAGGATATAAGTACCCCATATGAGGCAATTGGTAGTGTTTTGGGGGGAAAAATCTTGCAAATTTTGGATTTCACATTGCCTAGTTTTTTGCCTCTATTGACTAGTTTGCGTCTCGGTCGAGGTGTTCTTGACCCGACTGAGGTGACCCCCGGCCATGAATAGTTCAAGGAGATCTAATCGTCAGTTGGCTCTAAGAGATAGGCCAAGCGGTTCACACCACTCTTCCCCCTCTTCTACATCTCAGCCTTCCATCCCGGTGATCCGCAAGCGGCATCAGCGGGATTTCGATAGGATATGTGGGAGCCCCATCATTGCCCCATGGTTTGTGCATGTTGATGACTTCGAGTGCCTTCACGTGGTGGAGAACTTGAAGAAGATGATATCGATGGTTGGCCTCGAGGACTTTATGGCCATTAGAGCACCGGTTTATTTGGAGCCGACTTTTGAGTTTCTGAGTTCAGTTACCTACGTGTCAGAGCATAGAGGAATCAAGTATAGGTTGTTGAATAGGAACTACGTTGTTCATCTCAATCAGTTTGGGGAGATCTTTGGATTCCTGACCCCCACATCTATAGATTTTTCTTTCTAGAGCGCAGGCTCAGAGCTTATGGAGAAAGATAGCCCATGTTACTGACCACCGTGATAGATGGTAGTCCGGAGATTCCCGGGAGCGAATCATCTTTCACCTTGCTTTCCGTCTAGCACACAGGATCTTCAGCGAGAAGCTTCTAGTGCATACTGAGACGCCCCAGAGAGTACGGAAGGGTGAGCTCATCAGTTTATTTTGTATGGTCACAAGGGGAGTTCCAGACTTCGCATCATTGTTGGCAGAGGATCTTCACCGGATCAAGGGAAAGGCGAAGGGTGATATTTGTTGTGGTGGGTTGGTGACCCACATTTCCACTTCTATGGGTTTGGACTTATCCGATTGTACATTGGTTGCGGCTCAGAAGCCGCTGGGATTGCGGGAGAAGATCACGCGACGTATTCTCGTTCCCCGTGGTCTTGGCACACTTTACGTTGCCATCCCATGGGAAACGAAGTTTCCTCAAGGCATTCTTTGGTCTTTACAGTTTTCTGTATATGATCGTTAGTACTGGTCAGCTGCGTTGTTCCCGTACATGCAGGATGCTGCTGCTAGAGAGGCAGCTGATAGTGATGATGATGATGATGATGATGGCTATAGAGGAGATGCTGCTATGGGTACCGGTATTGGTACCGGCGGGCCTAGTATTCCCACCGTTGACCTTGATGATGAGGCCACGGAGGATGGGAGAGAGGCACCTGCACCTCCAGTTGAGATGCCGCCACCACCTCAGCAGCGAGCCCGCCGCCGTAGAGATCTTGAGGAACATCAGCGGATCGACGATCTAACGAGAGAGATGATAGAGTCTTACGCCGCTTTGAGAGTAGATGCCACCCGGCGTTTCAATGCTTAGACCAGATCTATTGATGGATGGATGCACCGGATGGAGGAGAGCCAGCACTTCACACGACGGATGATGGAGGTGCAATTTCAGCAAGTTATGGGCTACCCATTCGACCCGTCCCAGTTCCCCTACATTCTACCACCACCACCGCCAACTGTCGAGGATTGAGCTTCATGGATTTATTTTCTATTTATTATGCAGTTCAGCTATGTCCGGTGAGTGCTTTGTTTCTCATGACTTATATTTGACCCATTGGGACAATGTGTCTCATGTATGGGGTATTTGTATTATTTGACTTACTTGCTATGGTTTGTATGACTCTCATGTATATTATCGTTTATTTGGTTATATGTGCTTATCTGTCATTACATGCATGCATACAGGTTTTTGTTTAAGAAAAACGTCAAAAACCAGTTTGAAAAAAAAATTTTGGCTCGACCGAGATGGTCTAGACCAAACGAGATCGTGAAAACCGAGGCACATCTCGGTTGAACACCTCAGATAACGTCAGATCACCTCGACCGAGTTGGGTTTTTAACTAAAAGATTTTCGAAACGTTTTGTTCGCTCCAAATGGTGTGTGCAAGCTTTAAATTTATAACCCTAGACGTAAGCTTAAAACAAGGATGCGAACCCGCAGTGTACGGGTCAATCGTAGTAAAAAGCCAGGAATTCCAGGGGTCGATCACAGGGACTTAGTGAAACAAAGTCCAATCACGGTATGCTTATGTAAATACTAACCACAAAAGCAATTAAAACAATCAAAGATGATAAACAGTCAATAAAGGAAACATGCAATTCTAGGGATTAAAGCATCTAGTTGTGGTTCCAACTCAAGATCTAAAGATAAGCGGACAAAGCTGAGGTATTTGCATGGGGAAGGTGTTTCTAAAGTGGAATAGATCACCGGGTAAGTCTCACTACTCACTAATCCTAAACCGTAACTCCTATTACCGGGTAAGTCTCAAGGAATTAAGATAAAGAACTATAACCTCAAACTAACACACCATCTAAGGGAATATAATCAACCTTTACCGGGTAAGTCTCAGGCTAACTCACAAAGATGGGATGAAAGCACAGTCAAACCCCAATAAAGGACAAACCTTTATTACCTACACTTATGATCTTAGGTACACAAACTAAGGAATTACCAGGTAAGTCTCATCCTAGGCTTGCATTGAACCAGGAAAGGTATAATAAGAATAGGATTTGGCAAACTCTAACACTTAACTCTCAGTTTCGGATAAGATAAGTCACCTCGGTCAGCCAAATTCCACCCCGGCCGAGATGTTCATCGATTGAGCGAGATGCTTAGGGTTAAGGTTAAAGACTCGAACTTTCAGGGTCCTACTGTGATCAAGATCATTCTATCATTGTGTTTCCCACAACCTTCAGCCAATCACCCTAGAATCACACAAAGAAATTAGCCACTCATCATCATGAAAGTATTAATCAAGTATATGGGAAGAAGGTGAATATTTGAACAAGAAGAATTTAATGAAAAGACTTCAATAATTGAATCAAATATCACAACAAAACGTTCCTTGGATAGAAATCCAACAAGGCAAACAATCAAGGAAGGGAATCTAAGATAATCTTACAAAAACCCTTCAAAAGCTATAAAAGCTATAGACTTCAATCTTCCTTCAACCTTAAAAAAGGTTCTTCAAATCTCCCAACTGGAGTATGGCTGCTGTGGTGTATAAACCCTGATCGGTGTAAGCGGGATGTATGCAGCGTCTCGGATTTGTGGGAAATCCGACCCTTTTTATAGGAAAAATACCCTCCAAAGATAAGATATCTTAGAAAGATCTCTTCCCATAAAAATAGGTAAAATATATGATCTAGCATATCTTCTTCCTTCCAGGAGCCAATCCCAAAAATATAAGATCTCTTTCCAAAGATAAAAGATCTCAGCCAAGAATAAAATATTCTCGCCGCGTCTCAGGTGTTCGCCTCGATCGAGTCGACTTCTCTGGATCACCTCGGTCGAGGTGAATCTGTGGTCAACCGAGGTGAGTCACAACTAAATGTGAAATCTCTCAAATCTGGTCCAAAGTGAATCTCTAATCCATGGCTATGCTTCCTGGATGGTTCCTTATGTTCTTGAATGTAGCTCCAATGACTCCATAGCTCCTTTTGCTCCCTTTTGATGCAAAACATGCCATTTTACCTACGATTACAACAAAACTAGGTGTAGACCTCGATTCCCGCAAAGGTATATGAAATGGTAATATAATCACATATTATACGTACAAACATGCAGATTATTGAAGATAAAACGTCCAAACAAACCCCAAAATATAGACTATAATTCATGCTATCACGTTTTGTGCTTCTATTTTGGATATGACCTCGATGAAGATATTTTTTTGTAGAATGGCTTTGAAATCTTTATATGCTCGAAAGATTTTATGATATGTTTAAGTTACTAAATGCTTTGTTTGAAATTCTAGCATGTTTAATACTTTGTTTTTATCAAAATTATGTTGGATTGGAAGGTTGACACCACATTATGAGTTCTCTGACATTCTTCTTGGGATGATTAAGGCACTTCATTCTCTTCTTCCTATTCTTGATCATGCTTTAGCTCCTCATATACACATTTGCCTCCCTTTACCTATCCGGAAATTTGTATGCAGCTGATGAAAAGCGTGTGAAGTGAAGTTGAGATCTTGGTTGAAAGTGTTAGAAAAAAAATAGGTTTGGGGACGTTGATCTTGATGATGAGTAACTCGGCACAATTCAAATAGCCAGGTGATTGTGTCTTGCCAAAGTCAGATTGATCGATAGTCCTAACGGGTCATGGTATGTGCATCAAGGGTTTGAGGCATCTTGAGAAATTGATGATTGTTGATCTCCTAGGCTTTGGTTATTGTGCACCTCTATCATGTTCCTAAAAAGTAAAGTAAAGTGAAAATAAGCAAATCTTATTGGTGGAAGATGTTGTGATTCAAAGAAAGTGAAAGTAAGATCCTATTCCCGGATTCTAGCACCATATTACCCTATATACATCACACCTCGACACATTTCTTGACCTCTTTTGGAAGCCCTTGAGACCTCGAGTATGATGATTGACTTGGTGGTTTAAACTGGATTATACATGATTGATTTCGATAAATATTATTATTATACATTCTATGATTTTTTTGCAAATATGAACAACTTTCTTATATTTATAAAATGTTTTGATCATGTTTAGATTTTATTTGCCATGAAGCATTCTTTTAGGGTGATCTATGAATGGAGCGCACCACCAAAGGATTTTTCAAATGTTTTTCATTAATCTTTTTGATGATTTATAATCCATTCTATCTTGTATCTAAGATTTGGATCTTGCTTGGAGCCAAGCAAGGGACAAGTATGAGGTATTTTGATAGTATGTATTATAGTCTATATTTAGGGATTGGTTTGGACGTTTTTTCTTCATAAATCTGCATTTATGGATGCATATTCTTTGATCATTACGTTGTTTTGTTTACCTTTGCAAGAATCGAGGTCCACATCTAGTGTCATTGTGATTGTAGGGAAAATAGCACGTTTTGGAATGAAACAGAGCTAAGGAAGCTAAGGAGTCATTGGAGCTACATTATGGAGCATTGAGGAGCTACAAAAAAGGCTTAAGAACCATGCAAATTGGACAGAAGATTCATTTTGGACGAGATTAGAGAGATTTACACGTAGTTGAGACACACCTTGGATGGCTACAATATCACCTCGATCGAGGTGATCTTTCTGATGGGTTGTACCGAGGCGAGCGGCCCACAACCCACAAGATCTTTTATTCTTGGCTGAAGATCTTTTATTTTTGGAAAGTGATTCTCCTATATATTCGGATGGATTTTCTAGATGGAAGCATGTCTTAGAGAGCTGGAAGTTGAAGGAAGTTGGAAGATTGGAAGATTGAAAGATATTCCAAGGAAGGAAGGAAGTTGGGTTTGAAGATAAAGTTGAAGGCTTTGAAGGAAGTTGTAAGGTTTTCTTAGATTGTTTTTTGATTGATTGTCTTTTGGTTTGTGATTGAGGAACGCAGTTTGATTGTTTGATTGAGTTATTGAGACCTTTGTGTTAAGGCTTTCTTGTTTGAATATTGATTCCCTTTTCATATATTTGATTATTGTTATCATGATGATTATTGGCTATGTTCTTTGTGCAATTCTAGGGTGATTGGCTAAAAGTTGTGGGAAAGACGATGAAAGAATGAGCCTTTACCTCAGTGGACCCTGAAAGCTCGAGCCTTTACCTTAACCGATGAACACCTCGGTCAGCCGTAGAACATCCCGACCGAGATGGAACATGAACTGAGCGAGGCGAGACCTTTCTTGATCCTTATCTGAGTTGAGGTTCTAGTTTGCTAAATCCTATCCTTGTTATTCTTTTCCTGGTTCAACGCAAGCCTAGGATGAGACTTACCCAGTGATTCCTTTGTTTGAATACCCAAGACCATGAGTGTTAGGTAATAAAGGTTTATCCTTTATTAGGGTTTGAGTGTGCCTTCATCCTATGTTTGAGAGTTAGCCTAAGACTTACCCGGTAAAGGTTGATTTTATCCCCTTGGGCGGTGTGTTTGTTCGAGATTATAGTTCCTTTCATTAGTACCTTGAGACTTACCCGGTGAGAGGATCTTTGGTTTGGGATAGTGAGTAGTGAGACTTTCCCGGTGATCTATTCCCACCTTAGAAACACCTTCCCTTGGCAAATCTCATCTATGTCCACGTTATCCTTTGAGAACTTGAGTCGGAACCACAACTGGATGCTTTGACCTCTAGAATCTACATTTTTTTATCTGATTATTACATCATCCTTGATACCTTGGTTTTGTTGCTTGTTTTTTATTGACAACCTGAATTACCGATCTTTGTTTCACCATAATCCCTGTGCTCGACCCTAGAGTATTTGTTGTTATTACAATTGATCCGTACACTACGGGTTCGCATATTGTTTCAGGCTTATATTTTAGGTTATAAACTTAAAGCTATATCGTTAACCATCCACACATGTCTGAGAGTGAACACTAAAGTTGTACAATGAGGGAGTGAAGAATGATCCGATCGATGAGATGGTCTTGTAGGAAGCTGATAGCATGAATTATTGTCTATATTTTGGGGCCTGTTTAGACGTTTTATCTTCAATAATCTGCATGTTTGTATATATATATTATGTGATTATATTGTCGTTTCATCTACCTTTGCGAGAATCGAGGTCTACACCAAGTTTCGTTGTAATCGTAGGTAAAATGGCACGTTTTGCATCAAAAAAGAGCTAAGGAGTCAGTGGAGCTACATTCAGGAGCTTAAGGAATAATGCAGAAATCATGGAATTGGATTAAAGATTCACTTTGGACCAGATTTGAGAGATTTCACATTCAGTTGTGATTCACCTCGGTTGACTACAGAGTCACCTCGACCAAGGTGATCCAGAGGGGCCGACTCGACCGAGGCGAACACCTTGGACGCGGCAAGAATATTTTATTCTTGGCTGAGATATTTTATCTTTGGAAAGAGGATCTTATATTTTCGGGCTGGATTCCTGGAAGGAAGAAGATAATTTAGGTCATATATTTTACCTATTTTTATGGGAAGAGATCTTTCTAAGATATCTTATCTTTGGAGAGTAATTTTCCTATAAAAAGGGTTGGATTTTCCACAAATCCGGATCTCGCATACATCGTGCTTAGACAATTTGTATATACCGAAGATCCGCTACAGCCATACTCCAATTGGGAGATTTGAAGAACCTTTTTGAAGGTTGAAGGAAGAAGTTTATAGCTTTTATAGCTTGTGAAGGGTTTTGGAAGATTCCTTTAGATTCCCTTCATTGTCATTTGTCTTGTTGGATTTTGATCCAAGGAACGCTTGTTGTTTGATAATTGATTCAGTTATTGAAGCCTTTCTCTTAAGGTTTTCTTGCTCAATTATTCTCTTTCTTCCCATATATTTGATTATTACTTTCATGATGATGAGTGGCTAATTTCTTTGTGTGATTCTAGGGTGATTGGCTGAAGGTTGTGGGAAAAACAATGACAGAATAATCTTAATCACAATAGGACCCCGAAAGTTCGAGTCTTTATCCTTAACCCTAGAGCATCTCGCTCAGTCGATGAACATCTCGGCCGGGGTGGAATTCGTTTGACCGAGGTGACTTATCTGATCCGAAACTGAGAGTTAAGTGTTAGAGTTTGCCAAATCCTATCCTTATTGCACCTTTCCGGGTTCAATGCAAGCCTAGGATGAGACTTACCCGGTAATTCCTTTGTTTGTTTACCTAAGATCATAAGTGTAGGTAATAAAGGTTTATCCTTTATTGGGGTTTGAGTGTGCTTTCATTCCATCTTTGTGAGTTAGCCTGAGACTTACCCGGTAAAGGTTGATTCTATTCCCTTAGTTGGAGTGTTAGTTTGAGGTTATTATTCTTTTCCTTGATTCCTTGAGACTTACCCGGTAATAGGAGTTACGGTTTGGGATTAGTGAGTAGTGAGACTTACCCGGTGATCTATTCCACTTTAGAAACACCTTCCCTATGCAAAATCTCAGCTTTGTCCGCTTATCTTTAGATCTTGAGTTGGAACCACAACTAGATGCTTTAATCCCTAGAATTGCATATTTCCTTAATTGACTTTTTATCATCTTTAATTGTTTTAATTGCTTTTGTGGTTAGTAATTACATAAGTTTACCTATTCCGACTTTGTTTCACTAACTCCCTGTGATCGACCCCTGGAATTTCTTGCTTTTTACTACGATTGACCCGTACACTGCGGGTTCGCATCCTTGTTTTAAGCTTAAATCTAGGGTTATAAATTTAAAGCTTGCACACACCGTTTGGAGCGAACAAGTTTTTGGCGCCGTTGCCGGGGACTTGGTCTAAACCGAGCCGGTTGCGGTACGCTTTTGGGGAACTTGCCCCCGTTTCTACTAACCACTCTACTTGAGTGACTTTCGCAGATTCTTTTTCTTAGGTTTATGCGAAGAACCCGCGCTGGGAAGGAAATCGTTCCTTACGATCCCGAACCAGAAAAGACATACAAATGACGCTTGAGAGAAGCGAAGATGGCTGACCAAGACAATCGCGATCTTGAGGCTGAATTGAAGGAGGCGTTAGAACAGCTACGCCTCAACATGGAAGAATTGAGGCTGGAGAAGGAGGAAACTCGCACCAGGACTGAAGCGAACGAAGCAGATATGGCAGCTTTACGAGACCAGTATCTACCTCGACCGAACCCAGATCCTCGACCGAGGTAGGATCCAGTTCCAGACCCTCGACCGAGGCAGGTCCCAGCACCCGTTGCCCCGGCCGATGTACTTCCACCTCGGATACCAGTCCGAGGCGCTCTTTTTGCAGGAATCCCGCAAACCATAGGGCAAAGGATGGACCCCAATCAACAACTGAGGCGTCCTGGAGTTAACCTAGGAGATCCGGCGGACCATGACTACGAACTTCGACCGCAAGTTCTTTCCATGATTCGCCAATGCCAGTTTGGAGGGCTAGAGAAGGAATCTCCGCATCAACATCTGCAAAACTATGAGATCTTGATGGAGACCCTCAAGAATAGAAAACAACAATTACAAGCTAAGACCTTTTTACTTTTCTTTAAAAGATAGAGCTCTTACATGGTATCAATCTCTTCCTCTAGGAAAAATCAGTACTTGGGAGGAGATGACTGCGGAATTCTTGACTAAATTCTTTCCCCCCTCTAAAACCGCTGAAATGAGAGGGAAGATTAATGCATTCATTATGAAGGACAAGGAGAGCTTGTCCAAGTCATGGGAGAGGTTTAAAGACATTCTTTTGGATTGCCCACATCATGGGATTCCAAAGATAGAGTTGTTGGAGATATACTTCAAGGGACTGGATGGAAGCACCCAGTTCAACCTTCAACTACTATCTGCCGGCACGTTCATGGACATGCCGATTGACGAAGCTTGGGAGTTCATAGAGAAACAAGCTTTGCATATGGAGAAATATTCCCACCAAGGAGCTGAAGGTAGAGTTAAAAAAGTCAACTTTCAAGAGGAGCCATCAAACACTAATCAACTCATCTCTTTGAAGAATGACGTGAAACAATTGAAGGAGCTCTTGGTTGCTCAAACCAAGAAGGAAGATCAAGGATCAAGGAACAACAATAGATACCGTAACAACAACAACGGTTCCCGGAACAACAACTACAACAACAATAGAGGATCCAATAGCAACAACTGGAGGGCAAACAACCAAAATTCGGGTAACCCTTACTCTAATTCTAATTCGAATGATTCCTCTAATCCTTTCCTCTCTTCCTCTTCTTCTCCTTCTACTCCATTAAAGAGCCAGGAGCCTGGATCAAGCTCATCCCAGCCGGAGAAGAAAGATGCGGTGTTGGAGGCTATCTTGATCAAGCTTAGTGCTATGGAGACATCCATGACTTCATTTTCGAAGGCACAAAAACCTTTGAACAACTACTTGCTAGTAGGGCAAATAAAATGCCAAGAGATCCAGGGAAGCTTCTAGCAAGAACGGAAAGCAACCCTAAGGGCCAGATTATGGCCATAATGACGAGGAGTGGACTGAAGACTGCAGATCCAGTGCCTCGGTCGGTGCCAGTACAGACAAAGACCACCTCGGTCCAGGTGCAGTCGAAGAACACTTCGGCCGAGATGCCAACCGAGGTAGAGCCATAGAAAGCGGACGAGAAAACTGAAGTTTATATTCCACCTCCTGCATATAAACCACCACTTCCATTCCCCCGGTCAAGGGCCAGAGCACATCTAGACAAGCATTTTGGTAAGTTCCTTGACTTGATGAATAAACTACACATTAATATTCCTTTCCTTGATGCTATTCTAGGGATGCCCGCCTATGGGAAGTTCTTGAAAGAGATCCTATCAAGGAAGAGGAAGCTGGAAGACTTTGGTGAAGTAAGGATGACATCTAAATCCTCGGAGCTTATTCAAATCATGAAGGAGAAGATGCCACCCAAGTTGAGAGATCCCGGATCATTTTGTATTCCCATTCAAGTTGGGGATGTCACTTGTGAAGCCTTATGTGATATAGGAGCCAGCGTGAGCATCATTCCGCTGGAGCTATGTGTTAAGATCGGACATGGAGAGCCCAAGCCGGTGAAGATTTGATTATACATGGCGGATCACTCCATTACCCATCCCGTGGGCATTTTGGAAGACGTTCCGGTTAAGTTAGGTAACTTCTATTTACCTATAGACTTTTTTGTGCTTGATATTCCCGCAGATTATCCTGTTCCTATCATTTTCGGGAAGCCATTTCTTGCAACTTCGGGTTGCAATGTGGATTGTAAGAACGCCAAGCTGAAATTCAATATTGGCGGAGATGAAGTGGAATTCGCATTGCTTGTGGCTATGAAGGGAGAGGAGCTAGGAGATGATATCTTCAACATCTATGATGAAGAAGAATCAAGAGAATTTGTGAGCTCTATCCTTATTAACGATCCACTTGAAAAAGTTATTAGTTTTAGCTTAATGGAGGAAGGTATAGATGCTTCTTGTGATGTAGATATACGAAGCTTAAAGGCACTGGAGGAAGATCCAGGAGCTAAAACTGAGAAATTAATCCAGGAGACGAAGATCTCCAGTTTCGGTTCTAGTTACAGTACCTCGACCGAGGCACTTTCTGGACCAAGCGAGGCGACTGAAGAACATCTCAGTCAATGCCTCTGCGCCTCGACCGAGGTCGAAAGCGAGATGATGTCAACTGAGACTACTGAAAATAACAAACTTTTTACTCCCTTCTCTGACATTCATCCTCAGTTGGCGGAACATTCTATCCACCAACTTTCTGATAACAAAGGACCTTGGTATGCTGATATTGTTAATTATCTTGTTTGGAAGGAAATACCACCCGGATTGACGTACACTCAACGGAAGAAATTCTTCAAGGACGTACGCCATTACTACTGGGATGAACCGCTGCTATTTAAGCGCGGGCCGGATGGGATGCTTCGAAGATGCATTCTAGAAGATGAAGTTAATAGCGTCATACGGCATTGCCACTCACCTCCTTGTGGAGGGCATGCTAGCGCCAACAAAACATGCGCTAAGGTATTACGTTCCGGTTTCTTTTGGCCTACATTATTTAAGGATGTGCAATCGTTTGTTGTCTCTTGTGATGCATGCCAAAGAACAGGGAATTTATCTAGGAGGAACGAAATTCCACTTAATAACATTCAAGAGGTGGAAATCTTTGATGTATGGGGGGTAGATTTCATGGGACCTTGCCCATCATCTGGAGGAAACCTCTATATTCTTCTAGCAGTTGATTACGTCTCTAGATGGGTTGAAGCCATTGCTTCTCCCACTAATGACGCCATGGTGGTCGTGAAGTTCTTCAACAAGACTATCTTTCCACGTTTTGTGACTCCGCGCATCATCATCAGCGATGGAGGGACGCATTTAATCAAACGGAAGTTTAAGGCACTACTATCGAAGTATGGGGTGACCCACAAGGTAGCAACCCCTTACAACCTCAAACTAGTGGACAGGTCGAGATCTCGAATAGAGAAATTAAAGTAATCTTGGAGAAGACCGTCTCTAGGACGAGGAAGGATTGGTCCATGAAGTTGGACGACGCTCTTTGGGCCTACACAACTGCATTTAAGACTCCCATTGGTACCACCCCTTATAATTTGGTATATGGGAAGTCTTGTCACTTGCCCGTTGAATTAGAACACAAGGTATATTGGGCGATCAAATGGTTGAACTTCGACATCAAGGAAGCCGGCAAGAAGCGGCTATTGGACATCAACGAGCTGGAGGAGCTACGTTTGAACGCTTATGAGAATGCCAAAATCTATAAAGAAAGGACGAAGAAATGGCATGACAAGCATATTATTCCTAAGGAGCTTAAAGAAGGAGACTTAGTTCTACTCTTCAACTCCCGCCTCCGCCTCTTTCCAGGTAAGTTGAAATCTAGATGGACCGGACCTTATGTTGTGAAACTCGTTTTCCCTCATGGTGCAGTTGAGATTTGGGGTGAAACGAGTGGAAGCTTCAAGGTCAATGGTCATAGACTTAAGAAATACAAACCGGAACTTCCGGTTGAGGAGGTTGCACCACTATACCTCGTTTGAGAAACGCCGTACGGTCCAGCTAGCGACCTTAAATCAAGCGCTTCTTGGGAGGCAACCCAAAGTATTGCTTTCTTTTCCCTTTTTCTAGTCTAGCTTAGATAGTTTGCTTTTGCTTTGCTTTGTTTTGTTTTGGGCGTCCTAGACAGACAACAGGTGACATCTAAGGAAGGAATACAACCCAGGAGCATAACTGGAAGGACAAAAGTTCGAGAATTTGAGAAGACGAAGTTTGACTGAGACACATCTCGGTCGCTGTCACAGCACCTCGACCGAGATGATTCTTGAGCAACCGAGGCGATTAGGGTTTCTGAAGATCCACCTCGGTCCGTACCACCTCGGTCCAGTCGAGACCACCTCGACCGAGGTGACAGCAGTTCCAGAAAAGGGTATAAAAGTGGGTGAAGAATTCTCTCTCCTCTCTTTACCTTCTCCTCGACCGTGGCACGTCTTTCGCCTCGCTTTGCCATTCTTCGCTCGTTTTCGACGATTCTTGCTTCCAAGATGCTAAGAAAGGGTAGAGGATCACAGTGCAAGTGCACATTTGCGAGAAAAATGAACCGAATTGACCGAATCTAGGTAAAATCGAAAAAACATAACCTTGCTCTTCTCCACTGTTTTCCTTCAAATTGGGCTTTGGTTGCCCCTGCATTTGCTGAGAAACAGATTAAATACCCCATAGGAACCCGTGGTAGTGATTTTGGGGGAAAAGAACTGGATTTTTGAAGAAATCAGTCGAGCAGTTTTTCGCCTCGGTCTAGTCGGCCTCCGCCTCGGCCGAGTTGTTCTACGGGGTTGTCAGAGCAACCGAGGTCATTTGACAGATTGCAGAGATGAGTTCTGACAGGCAGTTGGTCCTGAGGGACAGATCTTATCCTTCTCTTTCTTCCTCTTCTTCTCGACGTACTAGACCGGTGATCCACGAAAGACACCAGGTCGACTATGACCGCATAGCGGCCGGTCTAGTGATTGCACCCCGCTTCCTGGACATATCAGCCTTTGATTGCCTCTATGTTGACGATGACTTGAGGCGCATGATTTCTGCTGTGGGGCTGGAGCAGTTTACAGCGATCAGAGCTCCGGCCTATCTAGAGCCTACATTGGAGTTTGTCAGCTCCTTCACTTACCTTCCCACCGAGCGGGCCGTGAAGTACCGGTTGATGAACCAGAATTACTTGGTTCCCTTGGATCACTGGCGGGATATCTTCGGCTTCCCGATTCCGACAGTTGTTGATTTTCCCTCCCGAGTTGTAGCTAGGGAGTTCTGGGGACAGATTGCTCACGTGGTTGAGCATGCAGATAGATGGCGACCTGGAGACTCCAGGGAGCGGATCATATTTCACCTAGCTTTTAGGCTGGCCCATAGGATATTTAGTGAGACTCTTCTGGCGCGTACTGAGACGCCCCAGAAGGTCAGACAGGGGGAGATTCTGAGCTTGTACTGCATGGTGACTGGAGGGATCCCAGATTTTGGTTTGATGCTAACAAAGGATCTGCATCGGATCAAGGCCAAGGCGAAGGGCGACATCTGCTGCGGGGGCATTGTGACTCATACAGCGAGTTACCAGGATATGGACCTCAGTGCTTGTACCATGGTGGCGGCTGCCAAGCCGCTTGGACTTTAGGAGATGATTACTCGGAGGATACTAGTTCCCCAAGGACTTACTACGCCATATGTGGCGATGCCATGGGAACTTACTGCACCGCAGGGGATCAAATGGTCAACTCAGTTCTCCGTGTTTGATCCACATTACTGGCAGATTGCGTGGATCCCATTTATGGAGGATGCTAGAGAGACAGCAACTGAGACCGAGCCAACTGCATCACCAGTACGCCCTACTAGGCGCAAGGTACGCAGGCAGAGGGATCCAGATGCTCACCGTCGGATCGATGATCTGACAGATCAGATGATAGATTCCTACGTTGCTATGTCCGTGGAGATTAGAGAGATGCAGGAGAGACTACACTACCAGCACGTGATGGTTGAGATTCAGTTTCAGCATGTCATGGGCTATCCATTTGACCCATCTCAGTATCCGTACGTGCCGTTACCACCACCACCAGATCGGGATTATTGAGAGCTTGCAGGATTTTTCTTTATTTATTTATTATGCAGCTCAGCTATGTCCGGTGAGTATTTTTTATTTCTCTAGACTTATTTTGACCCATTGGGACAATGTGTCCCAAATATGGGGTATGCGGATGTACTATTATCTGACTTTGGATGTATCCCTTGACTCTATCGCATATTTATTCTGCTTTATGTGCTTATCTGAGATTACATGCATGCATACAGGTTATTTGATTGAGAAAAACGTCGAAAACTGGTTTAAATAAAAAAAAAAATTTTGACCTCGACCGAAGCGATTCTGGCCAAACGAGGTACTTCACCTCGGTTGACTTAGAACACCTCGACCGAGGTGGTTTAACTGAAAGTTTTCGAAAACGATTTTTTGCTTCTTATCTGGATATGATCTCAGTGAAGATTTTGTTTGCTGACTGGTTTTGAAATCTTTATATGTTTGAAAGGTTTTATGATATGTTTAAGTTGCTAAATGCTTTGTTTGAAATTTTGGCATGTTTAATATTTTGTTTTTATCCAAATTATGTTGAATTTGAAGGTTGACACCACATGATGAGTTCTCTCACTTTCTTCCTGGAAAGACCAAGGCAATTCATTCTCTTCTCTTCTTCTTTTTGATCATGCTTTAGCTCCTCATATATAGATTTGCCTCCCTTTACCTATCCGGGAATTTAGAAGCAAGCAAAGTGGTGAAAGCAAGTGAAGTAAAAGTTGAGAAGTTGGCTGGAAGTGAAAGTGTTAGAAAGTAATAAATAGGTTTGGGGAAGTCAATCATGATGATGAGTAACTCGGCACCATTCACATAGCCGGGTGTTTGTGTCTTGCCAAAGTCGGATTGAGCGATATTCCTAACGGGTCATGGTATGTGCATCAAGGGTTTGATGCATCTCAAGAAACTGATCATTGCTGATTTCCTAGGCTTCGGTTATTATGCACCTCTGTCCATGCATCCCAAAAAGTAAAGTAAAAAAGGAAAAGTGTGAAATAAGCAAAGCTTATTGGTGGATGATGTTGAAAGTCAAGTAAAAGTGAAGTGATATCCTTTTCCCGGATTCTAGCACCACATTACCTTCTATACATCCCTACCCTACACGTTTCTTGACCTTTCTTTTGGGAAGCCCTTGAGACCTCGAGCTTGTTGATTGACTTAGTGGTTTAAACTGGATTATACATGATTAACTTTGATAATTATGATTTATTATACATTCTATGATTTTATGCAAAGATGAACAACTTTCTTATATTTATAAAATGTTTCAAGGATATTTTGATTTTAAATTCCATGAAGTATTCTCTTAGAGTGATCTATGATTGTAGCACACCATCAAAATGTTTTGAAGGACTTTTTCATTGATTTTTAGGACTAATAATCCATTCTATGTTGTATTTTATATGCGGAACTTGCTTGGGGACAAGCAAGGGCTAAGTATGAGGTATTTTGATAGCATGAATTATTGTCTATATTTTGGGGCCTGTTTAGACGTTTTATCTTCAATAATCTGCATGTTTGTATATATATTATGTGATTATATTGTCGTTTCATCTACCTTTGCGGGAATCGAGGTCTACACCAAGTTTCGTTGTAATCGTAGGTAAAATGGCACGTTTTGCATAAAAAAAGAGCTAAGGAGTCCATGGAGCTACATTCAAGAGCTTAAGGAATAATGCAGGAATCATGGAATTGGATTAAAGATTCACTTTGGACCAGATTTGAGAGATTTCACATTCAGTTGTGATTCACCTCGGTTGACTACAAAGTCACCTCAGCCGAGGTGATCCAGAGGAGCCAACTCGACCGAGGCGAACACCTTGGGCGCAGCAAGGATATTTTATTCTTGGCTGAGATCTTTTATCTTTGGAAAGAGGATCTTATATTTTTGGGCTGGATTCCTGGAAGGAAGAAGATAATTTAGCCCATATATTTTACCTATTTTTATGGGAAGAGATCTTTCTAAGATATCTTATCTTTGGAGAGTAATTTTCCTATAAAAAGGGTTGGATTTTCCACAAATCCGGATCTCGCATACATCGTGCTTAGACAATCTGCATATACCGAAGATCCGCTACAGCCATACTCCAGTTGGGAGATTTGAAAAACCTTTTTGAAGGTTGAAGGAAGAAGTTTATAGCTTTTATAGCTTGTGAAGGGTTTTGTAAGATTCCATTAGATTCCCTTCATTGTCATTTGTCTTGTTGGATTTTGATCCAAGGAACGCTTGTTGTTTGATAATTGATTCAGTTATTGAAGCCTTTCTCTTAAGGTTTTCTTGCTCAATTATTCTCTTTCTTCCCATATATTAGATTATTACTTTCATGATGATGAGTGGCTAATTTCTTTGTGTGATTCTAGGGTGTTTGGTTGAAGGTTGTGGGAAAAACAATGATAGAATAATCTTAATCACAGTAGGACCCTGAAAGTTCGAGTCCTTATCCTTAACCCTAGAGCATCTTGCTCAGTCGATGAACATCTTGGCCGGGGTGGAATTCGTTTGACCGAGGTGACTTATCTGATCCGAAACTGAGAGTTAAGTGTTAGAGTTTGCCAAATCCTATCCTTATTGCACCTTTCCTGGTTCAATGCAAGCCTAGGATGAGACTTATGCGGTAATTCCTTTGTTTGTTAACCTAAGATCATAAGTGTAGGTAATAAAGGTTTATCCTTTATTGGGGTTTGAGTGTGCTTTCATTTCATCTTTGTGAGTTAGCCTGAGACTTACCCGGTAAAGGTTGATTCTATTCCCTTAGTTGGAGTGTTAGTTTGATGTTATAGTTCTTTTCCTTGATTCCTTGAGACTTACCCGGTAATAGGAGTTACGGTTTGGGATTAGTGAGTAGTGAGACTTACCCGGTGATCTATTCCACTTTAGAAACACCTTCCCTATGCAAAATCTCAGCTTTGTCCGCTTATCTTTAGATCTTGAGTTGGAACCACAACTAGATGCTTTAATCCCTAGAATTGCATATTTTCTTAATTGACTTTTTATCATCTTTGATTGTTTTAATTACTTTTGTGGTTAGTAATTACATAAGTTTACCTATTTCGACTTTGTTTCACTAAGTCCCTGTGATCGACCCCTGGAATTTCTTGCTTTTTACTACGATTGACCCGTACACTGCGGGTTCGCATCCTTGTTTTAAGCTTACATCTAGGGTTATAAATTTAAAGCTTGCACACACCGTTTGGAGCGAACAGAAGCCCAAGCAGAGAAGTGAAGACCTTACGTCGAGCCAGCAACGTAAAATAAAGGCGTTGCTCTGGAGGAAACCCGAGAAAAGAAGAATAGGGTGCTCTGTCAAGAGAACCGCTCCTGCGTCCTTGTGTCACCGCCCCCGTGGTGACACTCCGCTCCCAAGCCCTCCCCGACCTTGGGCCTGCATTAACACATTGTTGTCACCTCCCCCGCAGTGACAGACCCCCACCCTTGCAGCTATGCCCTTGATAGACGCTCCCAGTGCCGCCTCGGCGTTGGGCCTGCGTCTCTCCCCTCCTTGCCACCGCCCCCACGGTGACTAACCCCCGCCCTTGCGGGTTTACCCACAAAAGAAAAAAATAGAAATCGAAAATATCCCCTAAATCTACCCCACCCACCTCTCTCTCTCTCCTCCTCACCTCTCACACTCAAACTCCCTCTCCCTCACAAACTCTCACAATTCCCTAACCACCGCAACCACCATGCCCCAACACCACCACTCTCTTGCTTCGCCGCCCTCTGCCGACGCCCCTGCGCCACCCATCCACTGGCTACCCTACTCAGACCTGCTGCATCCTTCCTTCACCCCCTTTGAAACCAACCCTAGCCCTCATACTCCACCGCCACCACCATTTGCCACCGGAAGCAACACCCTGCATCGCTAACAAACGCGAGGAGAAGACGCCACAGGAACGACAAACCGGCGATCTGTCAAAATTCGTCCTCTATTCTTCGACCGCCCCTACACTTGCTCCAACCCACCCTTGCGCCTATCCGCCTCTGCGGGTCTGACAACCACCTCTGTGGAAATCATGACGAAAAGGTCCGTTTCTTGGAAATTTTTGGTGATTTCTAATTCAGTTGCTTCCAATTGTTGTTAGAATGGATTCCACAAAGAAATACAAGGTGAATGAGAGGGAGAAGGCGAGGTATGAGATTGTTCATGACCGAGCGATCTTTGATACTCAGTTTTTGTATGTTCCGACATTGGTGACCTTGGACATGTTGGAGAGTATGTAGTCCTTCCTAGACAATGTTGGGCTCGGGACCTTCCTTAAAAAGAGTTCCCCAACGTATCCCGAGTTGACCATACAGTTTGTGGCTATGTTTAACATGGAGAAAGAGGATCAAATCTATGTCGGCCTTACTTTCAAATACAACAAGAGAAAGTACACAGTGAACTTCTCTCAACTACAGGAGGCCTTTGAGGTTACTAAGAACCCTTCTGACAAGAGATGGGAGTCAACACCTACACCGGACTTGGTGGAATTTTGGCAAGCTGCTACCGGCTCTGAGTTTCATGCGGGGGGGGGGG
>BSUD01000008.1:88415320-88447587 GCA_033239045.1 Fagopyrum esculentum | reverse complement strand
GGGGTGAGTACAACAACAAGCTAACTCACCCCTGCTTGAGGCTCCTCTCGATGATCATCATGTGTGTCTTCTGTGGACACAAGGAGGAGAACAAGTTCGTTCTCATGGACCTTCCACTTTTGTATGCTTAAATTCCGGTATTTGACAACATGCCGGATTGGATCTTCCTCTTCCTCATTCCTTTGAAGTGGATTAGGAAGAATGAGCCTCGGGATATTGTTGGAGGTGGCGTCATCTCCCTGATTGCGAAGCAGGTCATGGACTTGACGGAGTTGGAGGATATGATGGCGATCCCGTTCTAAAATGAAGGTGTTCTCCAGTGATGCAAGCTCTTGAGGAGGGACAGTGAGAACCTCTTTTGGCTCTCTTTTGCAGATGGGAGCCATATCACTTACTTGCCCCGGACGCTACCTTTCGGAGATGAGCTCTCCGATCTTTACATTGTTGCCGACCACTACGTCCCCAGGCGATCTCACGCCGCCATTGTTGAGCGGCATACGACGAGCTCCAGCAAAGCCCCATATGAGGACCACATGCCCATCCCCGGTGATAAGGAGATGCCCACCGCGGCGGAGGAGTATGATCCCGCACATGGCATATCGACTACCAAAAGACAATGCTTGAGTAGCAGCAGTCTTGGCAGACGAGCTTTCAAGAGAGCATGACCGCTCACTTTGACCAGCGTCAAGACGCTTAGCAGGCAGCTCAGTAGAAACGGATGGAGGCTCAACATCTGGCTTGGCTGGCTAGTTTTGAGACCTCCTTTGGTGCTCGTTTGGATGCTCAACAAACCCGCCTCGATTACATATACCGGCAGTAGGAGCACTTCTTCAGCCACTTCCCCTACCTGTCGGATCAAGGTCCGGATGGTCCAGCCGGACCATCCAACTAGTAAGCTATCCTCTTTCCCTTCTCCACAGTATTTATCTTTGCTTTCATTTTCACACTTTGAGGGCAAAGCGTGCTTCAAGTATGGGGGATGGAACTTATCATGCATGTACAGTTGTTTGAGTTTTTTTTGAGAATTCTAGTTTCTAATTCATTTCTTAATTCAATCAAAAAAGCAGACAAAAAGCCAAATAATTGAGAAAAAGGTAAGAAAAATCCTTGGATAAACGGAAAACTCGAAAGGGCAATTAAAGTAAAAAGAAGGTAGTCCGACTAACTCTAGGTTGATGCGAAATTGGACTTGAGGGATGTGAGGAATTTGTGAGATCATCATGAAAAGAAGAAGAATGGAAAGGTCAAACCCGAAAGTGCTCCTTGGAAAAATGAGCAATACCGAGTGTAGGTTCTTCTTCCGGTGTGGGTAACATAAGAAGGGGAGCCATAAGAAGGATGTCCGGGTAGGTCACTTTTGGAGCAATAAGGATGGTAGTGTAACACCCCAAATCCACGGGAGTTGGAGTGTCACATTGGACTAGGATCTCACAATGGATCCTGACCCTAGCCTGAAAACAAGTTCACTGGATCTTACAACAAGGGACAGGTAGATTAAAACCAAATACATAAAAGTTGTATATGATACATCAAAAGAGTTTACAAACTTAGAGCCGAGTACAAAACATCAAACCACAACATCTAATACAAAAGATCCCATATCCCGTGCATCCTAATGTACAGAAGTCCTCGGCTGGCCACACCATCTGTCTCACCCTGCAGTCTTCCCAACCTGCAGATCATCTACAACACGGTATCAAACCGTTAGCTACAACAATGAAAAGCATGAAGGTAATAGCACAACCACACAACAAAATTTCATACATGCAATGCTACACACATTCATTTATTATCTTTCATTACGTTATTCCATTACTAATTCAACTTCTTTTGTAACACGAGGAACCTAAAGAACCTCGTCCCTTTCCCCGTTAACACAGGGGTTTGCATCGGGGGTGATCGTCACTCGTCCCCCCGGTGTTACTGGCTTCCAGACACCTCCTCCTAACCAGCAGGTGGAGAACGGTGGTTACCGCTTGTTATAATACACTTGAGCCAAATAAATGCAATAAATGGTCATCCTAGTTCGGTTTAGGTTATAAATGCACAATCATATGAACACACACAACCATCACAATCATACAATCCACAACTACACGCTAAGTAACTCCTATGGACTTACCTGATATACTCGTAACTTGTACCACGTCACAGCTTCCCCTTGGGGAAGTAATCAACGCCTACAATAGCAAGGCACACACAATCACATATTGAAAAGGTTAGGAGACTCGTCTCACTAACCACAACCAACCTATATCTCAAATTTAAACCTTAGATCCTCAACACATTCATAAATGCCTAAGGCATATCCTCAACATAACATCTTATCATACTCGTACACATTCTAAACCTTAAAGCCATAACTGATATCCATAACATCATCATGATCCTCAACTCATTCTAAAACCTAGCATGCATCTAATCAGTATTCCTCAATCTCAAATTTAATCCTAATTTAATTAATTAACCTTTAATTTATTAATGAAATTTCACCAGAATAACGTTTTGCCCGCAGGCCATTTCTAAACCCACATGTCATCAGATTTCATCAAACAAACAACCCATAAATACCAGAATAATATAATGATCAAAATCGAATTTCTAATTATCCATTTTGAAAAGCCTAAGGTCAAGTTAGGCCAAATCGCAGTACGGAAAACGAATAAATTCATAACTTATTCGTTACTACCCGATTGACGATCTGAAAGAAGATTCGGAATCACAACGACGCAGGCTACGCATGTACAACATCAAATTCACCGGAATCTGAGCAACGGAACTGTCCTGGTGACATATATGCTCGACCAGGACTTCATCTGCTCAGAAATGCAGAAACTTGATACCGATATGAAGAGATTGAAGAGAGGAATCCAAAACTCAAACGGAATTAAAATCGGATTAGAAACGGAGAGTAGATCTGAGTTTGAAGTTTGAGAGAAATCAGAGCTTTTACGAGGAAACGTGAAAGGAAATGAATTAATAAACGATTTTCCGCTATTTATAGTGAAGTCGATAATAATCTTTTAGCGAAGTCGATAATTATCCTTTAACCGATAGAATGGCGGGTTGAACCCCCTTCTCCAAACTTCTCGAAATTGGAACAATAAATCTTGAATATTGTAGGGATAATTGTTCCACAATTGCCTCGGAAAATGTGTATTCCTAAGCCGTCTTTCTTAGCCGTTAAGAAACGAATAGCTACTCTTTTGCCCGTTTTGCCTTTCCATGTTATTTCATATCTAGGACATGTCCGATGTCCTCATCATTTCTCTCACTACATTTTTATTAATCGGAGCTCCCAAATGCTCCAAATAATACCGGAGGGTAAAAGTAATTACCCGGGGGAAAAAGTGAAAATTTCACCATAAGCCCAAAATTACGCCAGGAACATAACGGTGGGACTTATACTCAACACTTACGCAATCTTCGCGAGTTATATGTCAATTACTATCACTGATTAAGTTAATCAATATTAATTAGAATTCGAAAATCCTAGCTATTATAGGTAGTCTCTCACCTTTTCTCTTTTCTCTCTTTTCTCATTTTCTTTGATAGCTTTCTCTTTGGTTTTTTTCACTTTTCTACTGCACCATACTTCCAGAGACATTGTGTCCTGATATTGTTTGATGTGTTTACTTAGGACAATAAAGAGTCTAAGTATGGGGGAGTTTGATAGGTAATGGAATCACTATCAATTTTTGTATGTTTTAGAGTCTTTTTTGTGTCTTTGAGTCATATTATGTTACTAATCCCTTGGTCCAGATGAAGAACTCCAAATTGAAGTAATAAAGGGTTAAGCAGCAGTTGGGAGTCGAAGAAGATCAACGAAGCAAAGTTTTTGGTGCCACACCGCCCACGCGGAGTAGTGTCACCGCAGGGGCGGTGACACTACACTCTGGTAACGCAGCTAGTGCCTCGCTAGCGCCCCAAGAGCAGGGTTTCACCGTACCTACGGCTCCACCTAGCAGCCACTACGGTGACACCCTTGAAAACCCATGCCTAGTGTCGCAGTCAGCGTCTTCGCCTGCGCCCAGAAGAAGCTTGTCACCGCCCCTGCGGCCGCCTCTAGCCGCCCCTGCGGTGACTCAGCCTGAAGAAGCGAAGCCGGTGCCCCAGCGCCCCTGTCTGCGCCCTTGCTCAGCGGATCTGTGAAGCCGAAGAGCTTGTGTTTCCACCCCTGTCGTGACATTGGGCCACCCTTGCTGATCATCATCAGAAACGACACGAAGATAAAGAGTCAGACGTTCAAGAGCATTGAAGCATCCGTCCATGAGGGATTGCCAGATTGCCCCAACGGCCAAGAAGAATGAAGAATTATTAGGTAAATATAAAGGATAAATATACTCTAGAAGGGGGGGTTGAATAGAGTATGAGAACTTTCCGCAAAAACCTATCTCAAGGCTTTGAAATTGATTTCAAAGGTCTTGGTGCCGATTTGAGCTCTTTGTGACACACTTTGATTTCAAGTGCTTTTAAAGTGAAATCAAGGGCCTTGACTTTGCAAACCTGCAAAACAAAGTTAGTCACACTAAAGCAAGATATGATGAAGAATTGAAAAGATCGACACGAGGATTTGTTTACGAAGTTCGGCTCTAAATAGTCTACTCTCCGTCCCAGGGTATAGCCATAGGATCTAACAATCTATTATCAGCTTCGAAAGAGTCCTAGATACAACCTAGAAGAAATCCTCTTCTTCTCTCGCGGTAGCCAATGCTGAGATCTAACTTCAACTCTTATCTTACCTATAATAGCCTAGTTACTTTGTAGAGTAACACACACTCAAGTATAACAATCTTTAGATATGTCAATGGAGCTCTTGAGTTTATCTCTCTCTAAGGGATAAAGCTTTTGTAGATAGAGAGAAAGAAAAACTTAGAATCGAATGAAGATGATTTGGATCACTTGAAGACTTTAGATATTTCTGTGTAAGCTTGTGTCTCTTCTTCTTCAATCGACATCTTCATTTATAGTCTTCGATGGAGAAGGTTTCTAGCCGTTGTGAAGATGACCGTTGTGGAAGTTTCTTCTTCTCCATGAAAACGCTTCTTGGTTAAGATGAGATACTCATTGTAGATCTTCTTTATCTTCTTCATCTCCTTAAAAAATGTTGATTCTTCTTCTCCGTAATCTTTTCACGCTGTTGAAGATGTTTTTTTTGTTGAGCATCGAGATCTTCTAATTTTGTTGGATGAAGATTTTCGAAAACCGTTGAGAAGAAATCTTGTACTTTTGTTGAGGATCTTTGCCAGATCCTTTTTGAACCGAATACTCTAGGTCGAGATCTTCTTGTTGAGCATATCTCCTTGTAAAAATCTTCTTTTGATCCTTGGTTAATTTGGTTGGTAGAGATTTGAATTCCTTATAGCCATTCTATCCCCTGGAATTGGTTTCAAGCTTTGGTTCTTGATCCCTTGAAATGGCTTTCAAGGCCTCCATGTTGGTTTTTCTTCAAACTCTGCCCTTGTCCTTTGTATCAGATTTCAAGACCTCTATTGATCCCTAGAAATGCTTTCCAAGGCCTGCATACATTTTAGACAAACACCAAACAAACCAAGCAATTAGAATTATAATCGATATTTTGTTAGTATAAAAACCCTTTGATTTGTGTTAAGTCTTCCATCATCACATGTTCAAAATATATGCTCAAGGTGGATTTTTAAATCTCCCCCTTGATGGAAGACAACACAAATATCGTACTTGCATTGTAGAGTTAGCAATGCATATATGAATATCAAACAACCCTTAAATGAAGAATGCAGAAATATCGAAATTTCGGATCATAAATTTCTCCCCCATTGTCTATCAACAAGGGAGAAAAATAGTTAAAGAGCCGGAGTTATAAAGTCATTACAAACCCAAAAGTATTTCCAAACCATAAAACGAGTTTAAAACATCAAGCCCACAATCATCATATGCTCAGTCTGAATCATCCTCATAAAACCTGCGTCGTGCCTTGGATGAAGCAGGCGTGTGACTATCATCCATTTCTTCTACTAAGCGTTGTCTCTTTTCTTCAGCTTGTCATTCTTTGACAACCTGGTATTCTTCCACTGTTAGAATGGTCGGCTCAACATGAGTAGGATAAAGGATAAATTTGTTCTGTACTCGTTGTTTACAGTTTATCAAAACATTTTTAACCTTTTCCTAGGTGTGTTGAGCTGCATCTTCAGTCATAGGTAGTATCTTTCTCATGGTAGTAAGAGTGAGGGCATTCATAAGATACATTTCATTTATCTTGGCATGTATAATAGACAGCATCTCATGATTTGCATCCATTCTCCTTTTAGTATCAAACTGAAAATCAAAGAGTTCACGATTCAGAGAAACCGATTCATTCTCACATCCATCTAATCTGATTTCCGGAGCAGAAGGAGAAGCTGATGGAGCAGCTTGGGAAGGAGGTGGAATAGTCCCTTTTCCTTTCAATGTCCAGGCCCCTGCAAGAGTCTTCTAAATCCTTAATCTTTACAAGCAAGATTCATCGATTTTGCCTGAGATCATCTATCGATCTTTAGTGGATGTGTCAATTGAAAAATGATCAAAGATCTTGGGCAGTATGTTTCCATAAGGTAAAGGGATAGCTCTTTTGGAGTTAACGGCATGGACCATATGATTGAGGATGATGCTAGGCACATCAATATCCAAACTAGACATAATCAGATGAATCATTTCCAAAGATTGATCTATCAGCAATTCTCTTGAGCTAGCACAAGGGATAACACATCTCACCAAAATTGTAAACACTATTTTAGCATCTAGAGTTAACGACGTGTGAGTGAGTTGTCTGGATGTGGAGTTAGGAACCAAAAATTTCTCTTTTGCGAGACGAACGCTTTCGGACGGGAGGGGTGTATGAGAGAAAGATTTGTAGGGATTTCTAAAATATCACATAAAACAGTCGGAGTGAGAGTAATTTGGGTACCTTTCACAGAAGATTCGAGGGTGAGAATACCCTTTTCCCATTTTGTAACGAGATTAACATAGAACAATCTTGTAAATCTTGGGAAAGCAAAATCTCCAAGATTTAAGATCTTCCAAACTATGGAATTTTTGAGCTTGCAATGCAGGGGATTTGAAGAGTGTCAAAAAACTCAATGTCCACCATATCACACATACAGATAGGACGATTGTGAAACCCATCAAACCAAGATCTTGTAGCTTAAAAATTGATGAACCAGGAAGTGGGAAGATCAGTAGTTTGTGAAATTTCTATATCTTCGGAAAACTTCTCGTCATCTGTCGCCGATGAAATGTTAGCCAATTCCTTTTTGAAAGTCGAGGCTTCACGAGGAGCAGATTTCTTGCTTCTTGGAGCCATAGATGAATTTGTGAAAAGAGAGAACAAGGGTTTTGAAAAGGGTTTTTGTAAAACGTAGAATGGAGAGGAAAGAGAGTTTAAGCCTTTAAAGGGAGAAGAAAACAATTTATGATTATAAAAAAGATCTTGACAGAATCAAGAACTTGAAAATCGAAAATTATTTTCCAATTTAGTCTCAACAACTCTTTTCAAATCTTTGAATACGGAATTTAAAGGTTTTTGAAATCATTTTAAAAATCCCTATTTAAAATAATTTAGAGATCAAAATATCTTTAAGATATTAAGCCCAAAATAAATACGTGATATTCAATGTTGCCCTTGAATTCCATTTCAAGGCCCTTGAATTGCATTTCAAGGCCCTTGAATTGCATTTCAAGGCCCTTGAATTGCATTTCAAGGTCCTTGAATTGCATTTCAGGGCCCTTGAAATTGAAAAGTGGACTGCATAAAAAGGAGAAAATAAAACATCTTACTCCCCCTACGTTAATGCTTCCTTGTTCAACATACCAAGCTCTAATCTGATGAAATTTAATTGATCTTCCGGTAGAGGCTTAGTAAAGATATCTGCAAGCTGCAAGTCATTTGATATAAAAGAAATTGAAACATCACCTTTCTCAACATGATCAAGTATGGAGTGATGCCTTAGATCGATATGCTTTGTCTTTGAATGTTGCACAAGATTTTTAGTAATCGAAATGGCACTAGTATTATCACATTTAATCAGGATACCTTTCAAATCAAAGCCAAGATCACGAAGTTGTTGAGTTATCCATAGAATTTGTGCACAACAAGCTCCCGCAGCTATGTATTCTGCTTCAGCTCTGGATAGGGCGACAAAGTTTTGCTTCTTGGAGTGCCAACTGATTAGGGATGACCCTAAGAATTGGCAGCATCCAAAAATGCTTGTTCTATCAACCTTATAGCCTGCAAAGTCTGCATCAGAATAACCAACAAGGTGAAACGAGCTTTGACGAGGGTATCATAACCCTAAATCCTTAGTGCCATTGAGATACCGAAATATCCTTTTCACAGCTAAAAAGTGTGACTCTTTAGGATCAACTTGAAATCTTGTACACATGCACATGTGACCGAAGGTATTTCTATGGTCGTCTATACCCAATCAAAAGTAAATCTCGACTTAGTACTAAGAACAAGTATAATGATTAAGTAAGGGTCGAACCTAAGAGAGTTAAGGTGTTTTAGATGCAATTATCGATTATAATGACAAGTGACGCAAAGGGGGGGGGGTTTGGTTGAATTGAAGCACAAAAACTTATGAAAACGATTAATGCGACAAGTAAGACAATAATGGATGAATCTACACTAGGTTGATTTTAAGCATTCAATTGCTACTTTGGTGAGTTCCTTTTACAAGTTTCCAGGTAATCTCCCGTCTCGATCGTATATATGTGTTGAGCCAACCGGCATCAACACAACTTAACCTATTAAAGTTCCGTAAACCTACAATAACAAATAACAGGTTAGCTTTCAAACAAAGACTAAGGGATACAAAGAGAAGATTAAAACCGTTAAACTTATCTTTATATTTGTGTTCCTTTTCTTTAAGTAATCACAACCCATTATTACCTAAAGTTGCTACTAGATTAAAGACCCGAACCCGGAACCTATTAATCCTAGTTGTTTGCATGAACTTTAGAACCTAAGGTGATCAATCTCAAGCAATAGTAAACATGTAATTAGACAATTGAGATCAAGGAAATACAAAGTATTATTGAATGAAAACTTAGATTAAAAAGAACTTACAACCAAAGCAACAAAGCAGCTTCAAACCAACCCAATGTAGCAAGGGAGTTAGCAACTCATTACAATGGAAAGCTCAAGTCTAAAATGGATTTTGTGAGGAAAAGCATGGATGATTCTAGCAATCAGCCATGGACTATTTATACTACAAAAGACACTTAATTAGGAGTAAATATCCGGCCTAAAACAACCACCTTAAATGCCATAAAGGTGGTGTAAACAGTCGGAGTAAAGCTTCTAGCGTTAAAGCGCAGGGGCGGCCTTCAGGAACCGTAGGGGCGGTTTAGGCAGAATCGGTTGATCTTCTTCAGAACTGCTGGGGCGGCTACACAACCCCGCTGGGGCGGATCTTTAATGCACTTCAACGTCTGACCTTTCGCTTTCTTGACGTTTCTGATGTCAAGCCGATGGGACGTCCCTATGTCGACGCAGGGGCGTCGACATAGCCTCTTCGTCTTCCAACTCCCAGGTTGGGGCGCAGTGTGAGACGCAGGGGAGCTGGTCTTCATATCTTTAAGACAGGTTACCGCAGGGGCGCCAAGGAGTGGCGCAGGGGCGGTGACACACTTCATGGCCGGCGCTGGTGAAGGCGCATGGAGCGTTCCAGTGGAAACATCATCCGCAGGGGCGGCTGCAAGGACCCGCAGGGGCGGTGAGGCAACAGAAGCTTTGCTTCGTGGTCGATCTTTACTCCTAAGTGCTTGTAACTCCTTCTTTAGCTTCTTTTGATCTTCTTCTTCTGGACCAAGGAGTTAGTAGCATAAACCAACACTAATGCAATAAAAAGACTCTAAAAACTACCCTAATTGATAGTGATTCCAACACCTATCAAACTCCCCCATACTTGGACCTTTTACTCGTCCCGAGTAAAAACAAATGTCATCAACTAGACTCAAAGGCCTCGAGAAGCATGAGTAAGCAAAAAGATAATGGAAAACAAGAGAAAAGCCAAGAAAGAAAGAAGGAAAAGAGAGAAAATGTGAGAAAAAGAAATACTACTATCCATATCGCTCCAAGAGTGGCCTACCCGGACAACCTCCTTATGACTCCCCTTCTTATGTCGCCAAAACGCCGGAAGGGAAACCTACACTCGGTGTCGCTCATCTTGCCAAGGCGCCCTTTCGGGTTTTCACCTTGCCACTCTTCTTATTTTCTCTCTTAAACTCACATCCCTCAAGTCCAATTTTTCACCAACCTAAGGTTGGTCGGACTATCTTCTTTTTACCTAAACCGCCCTTTCGGGTTTTCGGTTTATCCAAGGATTTTCATGGCTTCTTTCACTTCTTTGGCTTTTTTTCTTTTTTTTCGAATGAAACTGAATTCAACAATGCAAAAACAAATGCTAAAAACAACTCAATAAACTGTACAAGCAATAATATATCCCTCCCCCATACTTGAAGTACACTTTGCCCTCAAAGTGGAAATGAGTCAAAGATAAATGTGGGAGAAGAGAAAGAAATGTACCCCTCACTGGGGTGGTCCGGATGGACCACCAGGACCCTCCTCCGGCGGGTAGGGGAAGTGGCGGAAGAAATGCTCCTGGCACCGGTAGATGTCATCAATGCGGTCCTGCTGGGCAGACATCCGGCGACCAAAAGAGGTCTCAAAACTGGCCTGCCAAGCCAGCTGTTGAGCCTCCAGCTGCTACTGCTGGGCTGCCTGCCAGGCCACCTGCCTCTGGTCGAAGTGTGAGGTCATGGAGGTGGCAAAATTGTCATGTCAGCTCTGTTGCTGCTCCAGCATAGTCCGCTGGTAATCGGACTGCCATGCCTGGTGCTGGGTCGTCATAGCCGCCATCTGAGCCTGAAGGCTCGCAAGGGCCGGGTCCTCCTCTGGTGCCGCTGTGGGCATCTCCTCGTCATCTGGGATGGGCAGGTGCTCCTCCTGATGGGCCCGGCTGGAGCTGGCGGCATGCCTCTCCACAATGGCCACTAGTGGCCTCCTCGGCATGAAAGGATCTGCCGGTATGTAGAGCTCAAAGAGCTCACCTCATAGTGGTAAAGGTCGGGGGAGGTAGGTGAGGTATCTCCCATCTGCAAGGGAGATCCAAAACAGGTTCTCCCCGTCCCGCCGGAGGAGCTTGCACCTCCTAAGTATCCCCTCAGTATAGAGAGGAGCTGCCATCCCATCCTCTAAATTGGACAGGTCATCACTTGTGAGGCGATCAAAGAGATCACCCACCGCCGATAATATCCCTCGGCTCATTCCTCCTAATCCGCTTCAAAGCGGCGAGGAAGAGAGAGGGCCAATCCATCAGCTTCTCGCTCTGTGGAAGGCAGGAGTAGAGTAGTGGGAGGTCCTTGAGAGCGACCTTGTTTTCCTCTTTGTGTCCACAGAAGACACTCATGAGGATCTTGGAAATCAACCTCAAACTAGGGTGAGTGAGTTTGTTAGAGTACTCACCCCCAGCATGGAACTCCGACCCGGTAGTTGCTTCCCAAAACTCACATAGGTCCGGGGCCGGGACTGGATCCCACCAGTTCTCAGAGGAGTTTAGAGTCACCCCAAAA
Source organism: Fagopyrum esculentum (assembly GCA_033239045.1). Taxonomy (NCBI): domain Eukaryota; kingdom Viridiplantae; phylum Streptophyta; class Magnoliopsida; order Caryophyllales; family Polygonaceae; genus Fagopyrum; species Fagopyrum esculentum. The sequence continues at coordinate 88,435,998 of BSUD01000008.1, read as the reverse complement.
GCCTCCCGTAAATTGTTGTAGTCAAGAGTGTACTTCACCTTGTGGAACTTGAAGGTGAGGCCGATACACACGCACTACAACATTTAGAAGCATTCATAGCGTTTGAAAAACGCTATGATATACATTAATAGCGTTTTTATAAACGCTATGACAGAGCCCGCTATAATAGGGTCACGGTTTTTCATAGCGTTTGCACAAACGCTATGAAAAAATAGACATATTATAGCGTTTGCAGAAACGCTATGGAAAAGTAACCAATAATAGCGTTTGTGCAAACGCTATAAAAAGTGAACCTATTATAACGTTTGATAAACGCTATGAAAACGTGGAACTATTATAGCATTTGTGCAAACGCTATGAAAAGTGACCTAGTATAGCGTTTGATAAAACACTATGAAAAAGTGCACCTATTAATAGCGTTTCCTCAAATGGTATGAAAATAATGTCATTTATAGTGTTTTATAAACAATATAGAACCCAATAATAGCGGTTTTGATAAACACTATAAAACCTAACAATAGCGATTTCTATAAATGGTATAGAAACTCAATAACGACATCACACAAATTTTCTCCGATTATACTAATCATGAAATACGGTAGTGTGTCTAATTATGCTTTGTTGTTTAACGTTGTACAAATTTCTTCGATTACATGGTTTTTGGAATAAAAAAACAAAACAAAAACCAATAGTTGTCCGTAGTTATTCCGTGTATGCATCCGAGTAGCATGTTTCACTTGTGTTGTAACTGTGTGAAGGAGAGTGCACTATAAGCAATATCTTGTTCTCTTAGTCTCTCTTCTTGTTGCATCAAAATGTAGTGTGACAGCATTAGAAACCTAGGAGTACCAAAGGTTAAAGAATCCATATCTTCTGAAGCCACAACATAGACCTGAAACAGGAACAATACCTTTTGAATACATGAAAATAATAAATATTCATAATGTGTGTACTTGTGATCTCAATTTGAGATGCATGTTCAGTGAGTCTAGTAAAATCTTCCCCAATTCCATCATTTCCATTAGCATACGGATTTTCAAATGCCATATTTGGATAAGTAGTATCCCCTGCATAAAAATTAATTGTGAGGAGGTGCTGCCATGAGTTTTCCTAAATGATATTAAGTATGAGACCCTCCCTACTCCATCAATTTGAATTATAAGATAGACTATCTAACTGCACAGTTGACAAAGTCTATCCCCTTTCATTCTTCATAATCAAGCCATAGTAGACCTACAATTCTTGATTGACATAGATGAAACCATGATATTATGATTGTCATGCTTAAACACTATCAATGACTTTAATGTAGATAATGCATTAACAAGATAAACCTAGTAGACCTACAATTTCTTTCTAATAACAAAAAACAAAGCTTTGCAACAACATTATGCAACTACAACCATTCAAAAAAATTTTTGATTCCCTAATGACGATAAAAGACTAAAAGTAGTGATCGATATATGAGCTAATTCTCTACACAACAGAATACCCAGTTTTATTTCACCTCCTTGTTGCTTCTAAACAACAACTACTCGATCTATGTATGGATCAATGATTAATAGAGGTACTTATGAAGTATAATGCGTGACTTACTTGATTGATTGACAGTTCTTGCTGGAAAAATGAGATTCAAGTTTTTTATATTTAACAAATCCAACGCCGTCTTCTACAAAACATGAACAAAGTCACTCTCTGATGGTCAAAATCCACCATGACTTGACCTACTTAGCGAGATAGCCCAAATAAATCCAACCAGTATATAAACCCAACCCATATTAAATAAAAATTGAAGGTTTATTTATCCTAATTTCAATTTAAAATATTACTTTTCATAGGGTAAAACTTTTTATGTTCATAATTTACTTTATTTATTCATAAACATTAATATTATGACTCAAGAGAGTTTTTTATGAACTTGATTCAGACAGTTATTAGAGAAAGAAAAAAATGTTTTCAAAAATGAATGCCAAAGTGATGATTCTAGCTTCATCCTAGGTGCCTTGTTCCTGAAAAGGGTCGACATATATGGTGCTAGCATATGTTCACATGGGGTTGATAAAATATTGTTCCAAAAATAATAAGAGTGGGGGATCATTTTCCGTCAATCATAAACAGGTTATAACTCTTATATATATTAATCATCACTTCTGCCACACAGACCTCGCTCATTTCAATTTGACTGCAGATTACCAATAACCTTTAAGCAGAATTGCTATCATTTCAAGTTTGAAGGACAATTTCCGACATCCAAACAATGACTAATGTGAATCTAATCTCAACATAATTTCTACTCCACCCATCGACTCATGTTTTGCTTTGACTGTGAATACCATTGCCACTCTAGATGCATCATCTCATTGAGACTAAACCCAACACCTAACAATCACCACCATAAAGCATTCCAACTGGCTACCCAAATCTCTTACTTAAACAAGACAACTTCAAAGTTCAAACCAACCCTCTATTTAGCAACCACACCTCAAATGCATGCGCACAAGATATGATGTAGGTATTGTTTCATTTTCATGTTCTAAAAAAACTTCAGCCACAAGTCTAAATAAAACTATTAAAAGTCACAAAAATGTGTTGACATTGCTTCTTCTAGACTGGTCGAACTGAGCTACAATTTAAAAACTTGAATCTCATTTACCCACAAGCAGTATAATGCACAAATAAGGATGGAGATTGTTGGAAGTTTATACAAACCTACAATTGTTCCTTACTATTTGAAGTAAGATATAGCGTGAAAAAATAAGAAAGCCTACAAGATTGAAAAAGTATACTGACTCAAGGTTTTCAATACTCATAATCGATGTCGTTAGTAAGAATACATATCTAAAGAAGCAAATTGTAAACCTTATTGTGGATGTTCCTCCTCCCATTGTCGACAACTCGAATGCAAGAACCAATTATGGCATTTCCTATGGGTAGCTGTCAAAAGAAATAAGCATGTGATTCTTAGTTGTATATTTAGTACTACATTCACTCAAGCTGCTAATACTCAATACAAGGCCGCCTTGTTGTCCTCCGAGGCCTAGTTAGCAACTTTCTCTAGCTTTCCAGCTCTAGAAAACCCTGAAATTAGAGTGTTATATGTTACTACAGATGGTAAGTGACCCTTCATTTTCATTTGACTTGATAGGTTCAGAGCCTTGTCAAACTTCACAGTACTACAAAGCCCATCAATAAAGACATCATAGGTGACCAAGTTTGGAGCCATACCACTCACTTTCATCTTCTTCACCAGTTTCTCAGTGTCTTCACAACTTTCTTAAGTCCAAAGATCCCACCAACTAATTTGTTATATATAACAACTTTGCATGACACCTCATTCAAGCATTTCATCGAGCAGGTTAAAGGCGCTATCTATTTTTCGATCTTTACAATACTCATTTATGACATAGTTGTAAGTATATATGTCAACTCAAATGTAAGGTTGGTTTCCTAAAAGTTCATAAAATAGCAGCAGTCAAGTCACTTCGAACAAATAAATTTTACCATCAACCAACACGCAACAACTTGTTGTTCCGAGCTCAGGAAACTAAATGGACGCCATTTATCTTCTGAATTAAGAATGAACACGAAACAGATAGGGAAAGCTTACTTGAGGTGTTGAGTCCATGGAGACGGGTCTAGATCCGAGAATGCTCAAAAGGCGGCGATTCCTTTTAAGATTCGACATCCGCTCTCCTGTACAACAAACAGAATTGAAACAAAATGAAGCAGATTAGACTGAGAAAGACTATTTAGGAACAACAAAACAAGATATTTCTTTATGGAAATCATTACCTGTTCAAACGGATATGTGCATGTATTTAAAGCCAAATCTTCGAAAGGCCAGATGGAGCCATGGTTGTTGCTAGCCAGGCGGTGTCATCCACAAACATCTATTGTCAATCTCAAACTCAAATAAAATTAAATTAGGTCTTAGCACGTCACCAATGCATATACAAACCTTACTGTAGGATGTTCACACTGATAGGAACCATAGCATTTTACATTCAATATGTACATCTCCACCATTTTACTAGCACAAGTACATCTGAAGAGAATGAGCGCCGATTCAGAAGAAGAAGAACAAATCGAGACAGGCAGTTAGAGCGTGAGTTGAAAGGATAACTGAATAAGGTCGGCGTCGGTTTATGGAAGAAGAAATCGAGGAAGAGAGAGAGAGAGAGGTAAGTCGAAGGAGCGTACATGGTTGAAAGGAAAGGGGAGATAGGGTTTTTTTTAGAATATTCTCTTTCTAAGGAAAAGATAGCGTTTGTTTAGCCCGTTGTAGGAGAAAAAAAATCGATTTTGGCGCAAAACAAAATTTTTTTTGCGCTTGTGTAATTAACAGCGTTTTTACAGTAGTGAAACGCTATAAAATATTTACCCTTATATAATTTATAGCATTTATTGTACAAATGCCATTACTTAATGCTATAAATAATTAATATTCTTCTAGTGACGTGGTCTTCCTTCTGCATTGTGAAAGTGGCGATAAACAGTCTACTGAGCTCCGGATATGTCGGAGCACTCTTCTGGAGGAACTCTCCTAGCCCATCATTCGCCAAAAACGTTTGCATGCTCTCTAGCATGCCCAGTTTCTCCAAGGTCGGGATATGTAGAAATCGAGTTGTATAGACAACTCGATCCTACACAATCCTATATTGGTCCAAGGTCAGGATATGAGGAAAAGAAAACGACCTTTCCGTTGTGATTTCCGCAGGGGCGGCTGTGCAGGCGCAGGGGCGGATGCTTGCAGCCGCATGTGCGGGAGAAGTGCAGAGACGATTTCTAAGGCGCGATGGAGAGGGTGTTGCTGAGGTTGCTCCGGTGACGTCCTTGGTGGTGTAGTCTCGCCAGTGATGTAGCTGGAGTGGAATGTATGAGGTGGGTGAGTAGGAAGGTTGTAGGGTTGTGAGAGAGCACAAGGGTAGCGGGAGAAGGTGGCGCAGGGGTATCGACTGGTGGCTAGCTGTCGGAGGTGGCGCAGGAGCGTCGGCAAGATTGGTTTTGGGTAGAGGGCGTAGGGGCGTTGAGGGTGTTGCTGAAGGAAGGGAGTTTGTAGGGTTTATGTTTGGTGAAGAAGGTTGGTGAGTGGTGCATGATAGATGTAGGGTTTTTTGAGATCCAATTTTCTTTCTTTTCTGGGTAAACCCGCAGGGGCGGGGGTTTAACACCGCAGGGGCGGCGACAAGGGGGAGGGGCACGTAGGCCCAGCGCTGGGGCGGCGCTGGGAATTTGTGTCAAGGATGGCCGCCGCAGGGGCGTGGGGTTGTCACCGCGGGGGCGGGGACAGGCGTGTTGCAGGGCCAGGCCCAACGCCGGGGGCGGCACTGGCCTGAGTGTCACCGCAGGGGCGGGAAACAAAACCGCAGGGGCGGGTTCCTTGACAGAAGCCCTCTTTTTATTCCTTTAGGTTGCCTCCCGAGAAGCGCCTTTGTTTTACGTCGTTGGCTCGACGTAAGGACTCTACTTCTCTGGCAATGCCTCCTCTAGTACCATCTCATCAATCAGATCGTTCTTGACTCCTTTAAGGTAAAGCTTTAGCCTTTGTCCATTCACCTTAAACACCTTGTGCGTTTGGGGGTCATAGAGATCCACAGCCCCATGATGGTACACTTCGGCTACTATGAACGGCCCTGTCCATCTTGAGCGCAACTTACTTGCAAAGAGTTTCAAACGGGATTGAAAGAGAAGTACCTTATTACCTACCTTGAAGTCCTTCCGGAGGATATTCCGGTCATGCCATGCTTTGGTCTTTTCTTTGTATGTGGTAGCATGGTCATATGCATCTAGCCTTAGTTCCTCAACTCTTGCAATTAGAGCTTCCAGAATTCTCCCACTTCTTCTATGTTCATGTTGCACTTCTTTACCGCCCACCAAGCTTTGTGCTCTAACTCCACCGCTAGATGGCAAGCTTTCCCAAACACGAGCCTAAAAGGAGACATTCCGATGGGAGTTTTGTAGGCTGTCCGATATGCCCATACGGCGTCATTTAGCCTTGCACTACAATCCTTCTGCCCGGGAGAAACCGTCTTTTCAAGGATGGTCTTTATTTCCCGGTTAGACACCTCAGCTTGGCCGTTTGTTTGTGGATGATAAGTTGTTGACACTCTTTGGTGAACATGGTATTTCTTAAGGAGAGCTGTGATCGTCTTGTTGCAAAAATGGGTACCCCTGTCACTGATTAAGGCTTTTGGGATTCCAAATCTTGCAAAGATATTTTCCTTCAGAAAAGCTGCAACTACTTTTGAATCATCAGTTTTGGTGGCCTTTGCTTCCTCCCACTTGGAAACATAGTCCACCGCAAGCAAAATATATGTGTTCCCAAATGAAGTAGGAAACGGCCCCATGAAATCAATTCCCCAAACATTGAATATTTCACAAAATATAAGAGAGGATTGGGGCATTTCATGTCTCCTTGAAAGATTTCCTACCCTTTGGCATCTATCACACACTTTACAAAACGCAAAAGCGTCTCGAAAAATGTGTGGCCAAAAGAAACCGGCATCCAAAACTTTTCTTGCAGTTTTGTTTGCCGCAAAGTGCGCCCTACCTGCTTCAGAATGACAGAAAGTTAGGACGGATTGTACCTCATTGTCCGGAATGCAACGCCGGATCACTTGGTCACTACAATGCTTCCAAAGGTAAGGATTGTCCCAAATGTAGTGTCGAGCTTCAGCTTTTACTTTCTCTCGTTGTGCCTTGGTGAAGTCTGGAGGATACTCCTTCCTGACAATGAAGTTCACAATGTCAGCAAACCAAGGCTTAAAAGATTGGAGCTTAAGACAAACCTCTGTCGACAATTCCGCAGGGGTGCCTAGAGGGGGCCGCAGGGGCGGCTGGTGTGAGGCGCGGGGGCGGTTACACAATAGAGAGTTGTGTAGAATGTATCGTCAGGAAAACTTCCGGCTATCTCTCTTTTTCTTTGATCTTCCTCCTCTTGCACTAGTCTGCTTAAATGGTCGGCCACTAGGTTCTCAGCTCCCTTCTTGTCCCTTATCTCTAGGTTGAACTCGCTTAGAAGAAGCACCCAACGGATCAATCGTGGCTTTGCCTCCTTCTTTTCCATGAGGTACCTAAGAGCTGCATGGTCCGTGAAGATAATTACCTTTACCCCAAGTAGGTACTGCCGGAATTTCTCAAGGACAAAAACCACCGCTAACATCTCCTTCTCGGTGGTAGAGTAATTCCTTTGCGCTCCATTGAGTGTCATAGACGCATAATGGATCACATGTGAGGCCCGTCCGTCTTTTTGTCCTAAGACAGCTCCGACGGCGTAGTCATTGGCGTCACACATGATTTCAAAAGGTTTCTCCCAATCCGGAGAACGGATGATCGGTGCGGTGGTGAGACATGCCTTCAAAGTGTCGAAAGCCTTCTTGCAATCCTCATCCACTAGGAAGGTGACATCTTTCTTTAGCAATTCGCACACGGGTGCTGAGATCTTTGAGAAATCTTTGATGAACCGTCAGTAGAAACCTGCATGACCAAGAAAAGATTGGATTTCCCGAACATTAGTAGGGTAAGGTAAATTTTGAATAACATCAACCTTTGCCTTATCTACCTCTATCCCTTTTGAGGACATTACATGTCCTAGCACAATTCCTTTTTCGACCATGAAATGACATTTTTCCGAATTAAGAACTAAATTGTTTTCAACACATTTTTCAAGAACAAGTTTTAAATGCCCTAAACATGCGTCAAAACTGTCTCCATGGACGGTAAAATCATCCATGAAGACCTCAATGAAATTTTCTATGTATTCGGAGAAAATACTTATCATGTGTTACGCTAGGATGTGTAGCACAAAAAGCTTTACATTTATAAACTCGAACTAAATCCTAAACTACCTAGCGAACCCGCAGTGTACGGGACGTTTGTAGAAAGGTAAGTATTCCGAGGTCAACACAAAGACTAAGGTGAAATCGAGTCAAGCAATGATCAAAGATAGTGTGAATCTAGACTAAGATAAGATGAGGAACAAAGAAAATGGAAAACTCAATGTTTTGTTGGTTTTTATGGCGATCAAACAAAGATCACGAGTCAAGCAAGATAATAAAACAACTAACAACTCAAGCTAGCAAAAGGAACAAGTAACACAAAGCACAAGTATATGATCAAGAGAGAAAAGTAGATTCTAGAGGTCAAGATTTCCGGTTATGGCGTAGGATTCAAGGTTCTAAGGATTCTAAGGACAAGTTGCGGTGTTGGGGAAGAGTGTTTCACTAATGGGAGCAATTACCGGGTAGGTCTCTCGCTTCACTAGTCCCGCATCTAACTCCTATTACAGGGTAGGTCTCAAAGGGTTAGAGTAAGGAATTCCGCACAAACTAGATGCTACTTAAGGGTAACCCTCTCCTTACCGGGTAAGTCTCGGAATAGGGAAATCTCAAGCACTAATCCTAGCACACTCGATCCAATAGCGGCTTATGAGGCTCACTACTACCTAGCATTCATCATCTTAGGTATCTAAGATCGGAAATCATCGGGTAGATCTCTTCCCTCACTTAGGTTGATAGCATTAGGTGATCCTAAGCTAAATTAGGCTTAATAAACACTAGGATTTAAACAACCAAGGACCCCAGCATGCAGATTTATCATTTAAAGAGCAACAGAAGAATAAATCGGGCTGTTCTACAGATAAATCGGCCGATTTATCTGATGAACAGGTCGATTTTTCTTCCTGGGATGGGTTTCGTGCATACAAATCATCCTAAACTAACATATAAGTTCATCCTATCATCACCCTAGCCATAACCATCGATCCATCACTCCAGAATCACAACAAACTAGCCAATAACATGCATATTAAGATCCAAAATCATCAAACAAGCATACATGGTGTTCATAGATGGATAATGAAAGATAAGCAAGTAAAATCAATAAATCTCAGCCAAATCCAAGTTGTAGCAAGACTTACAAACTCTTAAATGAAGATTCAAAACGTTCCTACCAATCCTTGCAATCGTTCTTCAATCCAAGATTACAAAAGTAACTCAAAATCACTCAAAACCTCACTAAACTCCTAAAATGGTGTTCTTGTTCTTCCTTCAATCTTTGAGAGCTTTTCTTCTCCTCCAATCTTTTCCCCAAATTGGTGAGCTGTGAATGAGAGTGTGGGAGAGGAGAGATGCTCAGCAACCACCTGCAGGACCACTTATATTCTCCACCAAGAGCAAGGACGGGCAAGAGATCGTGGGACACGTGGCTTAAGCTGTCAAAGGCCCAAAAATCGACCCAGAGGAATAAATCGGCCGATTTTCCTGGGTGTAGGTCGATTTTCTTCAACAGAAGCATGCTATGATCGTCTAGCCATGAGTTGCTCCATTGCTTGCACCAATAGTTGTCTTTGTGTCCTTTGTTGCTCCAATTATGCTCCTCCAAGGTTTTGGATGTGTACCATCATGAGGCTTGGCCCTCAAATGTATCGATTAACTTCCAATAGATCCCCGAATTACCTACAAAACCGATAAAAGGTAGTGTAGACGTCTTTTCTAGAAATGTGCATGAATTGAGCGAAGACGTCATGAACCAATGCCAAAACGTGCATGAATGAGTGAGAAATCTATCTAAATGATTACCTAATCCTAAATCATAAATCATGTTATCATCATGCACCGTCGGAAAGTGCCCGGTGCGTTGCAAAGTCCAAATGGCATTCTGCGATATGCGAAAGTGCCAAATGGGCAGGTGAACGTCGTCTTCTCTTGATCTTCTGGTGCGATGGCTATTTGGAAATAGCCCGAATATCCATCCAGGAAACAGTAGTATTGATGACCTGCAAGACGTTCCAACATTTGATCAATAAAAGGTAATGGGAAATGGTCTTTTCGTGTTACCTTATTGAGCTTGCGGTAGTCAATGCAAACTCTCCATCCGGTTTGTGTTTTGCTTCGGACCATCTCTCCATGTTGATTTTCCACCAAAGTGATGCCTCCCTTTTTTGGAACCACTTGGGTCGGGCTAACCCAAGTGCTATCCGAGATAGGAAAGATCATATCCGCTTGGAGGAGTTTCAACACTTCCTTTTTGACCACATCCATCATTGGTGGGTTCAACCTCCTTTGAGGTTGCCTAGAGGGTTTGGCTTCGTCCTCAAGTAAAATCCTATGCATGCAAGTGGAAGGACTTATCCCCTTGATGTCCGCAATAGTCCATCCAAGGGCCGTCTTGTGCTCCTTTAGTACGTTTACCAACTTATCTTCTTGTCCGGTGGTCAACTTGTTGGAGATGATTACCGGCAAGGTATTGTGTGCTCCAAGGAAAACATACTTGAGGTATGACGGAAGATCCTTCAATTCTATTTCCGGTGCCTGCACTATAGACGGAACAAGCTTCTCGCTTGGGGTTAGTAAAGTGGGCCCAATGGCCAAATTAGAGATAGGTAGCCTTTTATGCCCATCTAATTGGGCTAGGACCTCTTTCATGCTAGATGTTAACACATAATTTGATTTGAAACCATCAATGTCCTGCTCAATCACATTTCTTAATTCATCCACGTCAGAGTTATCAAAAGCATCTTGCACAAAAGGTTCAACAATGTCAATAGCACATAGAGAATGATCATCGCTAGGAAATTTCATTGCATCATAGATGTCAAATTCCACTACTTCTTCATCAAACTCCATGGTCAATATACCACTAACATAATCAATTTTAGTCCTAACCGTGTTCAAAAATGGCCTACCTAACAGAATCGGTGCAGCATGTGAGTCATTTTCCATATCCATTACAAAGAAATGAGCAGGAAATATTAGGTTGTCTACCATCCCTAATACATCTTCAATTATCCCTTTTGGGTACACGTTAGATCTATCAGCAAGTTGTACTACAATCCTGGTTTTCATTAGTGGCCCAAGGCCAAGTGATTTGTAAATCGAATATGGCAAGACATTATTAGAAGCACCGAGATCAAGCATTGCTTTGTCAAAGTGGGTTTCCCCTATAACACAAGGAATGCTTACCATGCCCAGATCGCTGCATTTCTTAGGCATTCTCCATTGGAAAACTGCGGACACATGTTCACTTACTTGCACTTTCTCTTTCCCCTTTAGCTTTTGATTCCTCTTGATAGTGCAAAGTTCCTTCAAAAAACGAGCATACTTAGGGATACTTTTCACCAACTTAAGGAAGGGAATGTTTACCTCGCATTTAGATAAAGTCTCAAAGAGGTCCTTGTCCTCTATGATTCTTCGCTCCTTCAATGCTTCAGGAAAAGGAGCCGGTGGCTTTCGGAGTACAACAACGGAAAGTTAGGCCGGACGTAAGTATCCTTTTCAGCAGGACCTTCTGTTGTGTTTTCCGCAGGGGCGTCAACTTGAAGGCGCAGGGGCGGCTCAGGGGTTGTCACCGCAGGGGCGGGGGTAGCCGGCCGCAGGGGCGTCCTTCCTTCTCGGCTGGGCGTAGCTGCAGCCGCAGGGGCGGCTGTAGGTGCGGAAATAACGATAGAAGGTTCGCTTTGCGACTCTTTTGTTGGTTCTTGTTGGATTATCTTCCCGCTTCTCAATGTTAGGGCACTAACATTTTCCTTGAGGTTTATAAACGTCTAAAAAGGCAATCCTCCGGAAAGCCTTGATTCGGTCCTTGAAATAGCTTCCGCCATTTGACTAACCTGTTGCTCAAGGTTCTTGATGCTAGATTTTGTTGTTTGGACATGAGTAGCAAAGTGTTTAGTCAAAACCTGCAACATATCTTCAGTTGAGTGATACTTACCTTGGCGGCGCTGTTGTTGTTGGTTTTGTTGATCCCTCCAACGAAAATTCTGTTGGTCACGCCAATATGGCATGAAATTCTATGCATAGGGATCGTTCCTAGGTCTTTGCTGTTGTGGTTGTCCATAACCCATTGCGTTTACTTCAGCATCGTCATCTTGAACTTGTGGACACATGTCCGTTGGATGATACGGGTCAGCACAAACTCCACAAGCTTTGAGTTGTTGTGGTGTTCCCATAAGTGTTAGCCTCTTCACCGTTTCCTTCAATTCTGCCAGCTCGGTGGAAATCTCGCTCTTCCCGGAACTCACGGCATGAACTCCTTTCTTAGCCGGGGTCCTTCCAAAGTTTCGAGTTCCTTCCGCTAGTTCCTGTATCTTTTCAAGAGCAAGGTCAGGAGATATTACCTCCGCAAGCCGCATCGACAATCCTCCTTTCATTGTCTAGCAAGCCATTGTACAAGTACAAGACTAGATCTTGAGTTGAATATCCGTGAAAAGGACAGCTGGATCGGAGGCGTGCAAACCTTTTGAAGTACTCGTAGAGAGTTTCGGTTGCCTCTTGCTCGATGTTGCTTATAGCTTTCTTCAAGATATTGGCCTTTTTAGTTGGAAAGTATTTCTTCAAGAACGCTTTGTGAAGGTTCTCCCAAGTGTCAATACTCCCGGATGGAAGGTGGTAATACCAATCATCCGCCGAATCTTTGAGTGTGAAGCCGAATACCCTCATCTTGATCTGTTCTTCGGTAATATTGGCCGGCTTCATGCTCATACAAACGGTGTGGAACTTCCCAAGGTGCTTGATGGGGTCTTCACCACTTAGCCCATGGAAGGATGGAAGCAAGTGAATAAGGCCCGGCTTGAGCTCAAAGTTGACTCATTCCCCTAGTGCCGGTATAGTGACCGCAAGAGGGTTTTGAGCCAAGGTGGGTTGCGTAAGTTGACGAAGGGTACGGTCAGCCATCTCTTGTTGAAGTTGTTGTTGTCTTCGTTGCCGGATGTGCGTCCTCTCAATTTCTGGATCAAAAGAAGCAAAGCCGGAATTAGTAGCACGGTTTTGAACCATAAAAATGGTTCAAACCAATAATCAATAACAACAATAAAACACTAAAACTCTCCGGAAACGGCGCCAAAATTTGACCGAAGGTATTTCTATGGTCGTCTATACCCAATCAAAAGTAAATCCCGACTTAGCACTAAGAACAAGTATAGTGATTAGGTAAGGGTCGAACCCAAGAGAGTTAAGGTGTTTTATATGCAATTATTGATAATAATGTAAAGTGACGCAAAGGGGGGGTTTGGTTGAATTGATGCACAAAAACTTATGAAAACGATTAATGCAACAAGTAAGACAATAATGGATGAATCTACACTAGGTTGATTCTAAGCATGCAATTGCTACTTTGGTGAGTTCCTTTTACAATTTTCCAAGTAATCTCCCGTCTCGATCGTATATATGTGTTGAGCCAACCGACATCAACACAACTTAACCTATTAAAGTTCCGTAAACCTACAAGAACAAATAACAGGTTAGCTTTCAAACAAAGACTAAGGGATACAAAGAGAAGATTAAAACTGTTAAACTTATCTTTATATATGTGTTCCTTTTCTTTAAGTAATCACAACCCGTTATTACTTAAAGTTGCTACTAGATTAAAGACCCGAACCCGGAACCTATTAATCCTAGTTGTTTGCATGCACTTTAGAACCTAAGGTGATCAATCTCAAGCAAAAGTAAACATGCAATTAGAAAATTGAGATCAAGGAAACACAAAGTATTACTGAATGAAAACATAGATTAAAAAGAACTTACAACCAAAGCAACAAAGCAGCTTTAAACCAACCCAATGTAGCAAGGGAGTTAGCAACTCATTACAATGGAAAGCTCAAGTCTAAAATGGATTTTGTGAGGAAAAACATGGATGATTCTAGCAATCAGCCATGGACTATTTATACTACAAAAGACACTTAATTAGGAGTAAATAGCCGGCCTAAAACAGCCACCTTAAATGCCATAAAGGTGGTGTAAATAGCCGGAGTAAAGCTTCTGTCGTTAAACCGCAGGGGCGGCCTTCAGGAACCGCAGGGGAGGTTTAGGCAGAATCGGTTGATCTTCTTCAGAACTGCTGAGGCGGCTACACAACTCCGCTGGGGGCGGATCTTTAATGCACTTCAACGTCTGACCTTTCGCCTTCCTGACGTTTCTGATGTCAAGCCGCCGGGGCGTCCGTATGTCAACGCAGGGGCGTCGACATAGCCTCTTCGTCTTCCAGCTCCCAGGTTGGGGCGCAAGCAGGGGTGCAGTGTGAGACATAGTGGAGCTGGTCTTCATATCTTCAGGACAGGCCACCGCAGGGGCGCCAAGGAGTGGCGCAGGGGCGGTGACACACTTCATGCCGGCGCTGGTGAAGGCGCAGGGAGTGTTCCAGTGGAAACGTCATCTACAGGGGCGGCTGCAAGGACCCGCAAGGGCGGTGAGGCAACGGAAGCTTTGCTTCGTGATCAATCTTTACTCCTAAGTGCTTGTAACTCCTTCTTTAGCTTCTTTTGATCTTCTTCTTCTGGACCAAGGATTTAGTAGCATAAACCGACACTAATACAATAAAAAGACTCTAAAAACTATCCTAATTGATAGTGATTCCATCACCTATCAACATGCTAAACATAATGTCAAGTTGACTAGCGTTTAGATATAACAAAGAATCGATCATAGCGCGATACTCCTTTTGTACAACACTTTTACCATTTTTGTCATTGTCAAGCGAAAGTGTAGAACTCATAGGAGTTTTTGCGACCTTGGATTGATCCATCTTATACTTCTTAAGCAAGCCCTTGGTATACTTGCTTTGATTGAGAAAACTTTCTTTCTTTTCTTGTGTAACTTGAAGTCCAAGGAAGAAATTTAACTCACCCATTAATAAAGTTTAAAAACATGATCAGGAAATTTGTTATTTACAAAACCAGGCGGTTGAGCAACGTAGACTTCTTTTTCTAAGAAGTAATTTAGAAAAGAACAATTTACATCCATTTGAAATAACTTTATGCTCATGAAGATGCAAAAGCAAGTAGCATACGTATGGCTTTCAACTTGACAACCGGAGCAAAGGTCTCCTCATAATCAAGACCTTCTTCTTGGTTATAGCCTTGAGCTACAAGTCGTGCTTTATTTCGAATGACTTTTCCATTTTCATCCAACTTGTTTTGAAAAACCCATTTCGTGCCAATGACGGATTGATTCTTTGGTCTTGAAGTGAGAGTCCAAACCTTGTTTCTCTCAAACTCATTTAGCTCATTTTGCATGGCAGTGATCTAGTCGGGTTCTTGAAGAGCTTGAATATAATTCTTGGGCTCAATAAGAGACACAAACGCCGAGAATGCACAAAGATTGTTAACTTTGGATCGAGTTTGAACTCCTGCGTTTGGATCTGAGATCACATTCTCTTGTGGATAGTATGAGGAATGTTGAAATTTCCTTCTTTTGTAGGATGGAACAGATCCTGAAGATTGGGGCTTATATGCTTGACTAGATTAAGGTACCGCTGGAGTGTTGCCCTTGGATCCTATATCAAGGCCTTGAAGTTGAGTTTCAGGGCCTTGAAACGGAGTTCTGACTTTGTAGTTTTCTGTTTCAAGGTCTTGAAGATGCGTTCCAAGGTCTTGAGATTGTTCTCCGGTATCTTGAATCTTTTCTTGCATATTCTTTTCTTGAGCCTTAAGATCTTCTTCTCCATAAGAATTGTGATCTTAATGTTGATTCAAATTAAGATCTGCAAAACATTCATTCTAAGTACCATCATTGCTTTCATCAAATAAGACATGAATACTTTCCTCAACGATTTTGACACGTTTATTATAAACACGATAAGTTTTGCTATTTGTAGGATATCCAATGAATATTGCTTCGTCACTACATGCATCAATTTACCAAGGTTATCTTTGCCATTGTTATGGACAAAGCATGTACATCCGAAGGGTTTGAAATAGAAAATGTTAGGTTTTCTACCCTTAAAGAGTTCGTAAGGAGTCTTTTTCAAAATAGGCCGGATTAAACATCTATTCAAGATGTAGTTAGAAGTCTTTACTACTTCAGCCCAAAACCTTTTTGGCAAACTATTTTCTAAAAGCATGGTCCTAGACATATTCTCTAGGGTGTGGTTCTTACGTTCCACAACTCCATTTTATTGAGGAGTTTTAGGAGCTGAAAAGTTGTGTGAAATACCATACTTTGCACGCAAAAAATCAAACTTTAGTTGATCAAATTCTCTACCATGATCACTTCTTATCGAAACGATATGAAGGTTTTGTAAAGTTTGCAACTCCTTACACAATTTTGAAAACTCAAACAATAGTTCAGATTTTTCATGTAAGAGTGATATCCATGTAAAACGAGAAAAATCATCCACAATGACAAGGATGTTACCTTTGGGATATTTGACACGCATAGGACCACAAAGATACATATGTAAAAGTTCAATGGGTCGAGAAGAACTTACAACCTTCTTTGGTTTGAATGAACCTCTTGTTTGTTCACCTTGTGTACAAGATTTACATAGTTCATCTACCTTGAAGTTTAGGTTTGGCAATCCACGTACCAAATCCTTTGAAAGTAACTTCTGCATTGTATGCATGCTTACGTGATCAAGTCTTCTATGCCAAAGCCTTGGATCATCAGTCAAGGCCTTGAGATATTTTAGCTTAGTTCTTGGAACTTGGTTAGTACTCATAGAATAAACATTGTTACATCTATAAGATGTAAGCACAATATCACCCGATGTCTTGTCTTGAACTTTACATTTTTCTGAATCAAAACTTACCTTGTTGCCTTTATCACATATTTGAGAGATTCTAAGCAAGTTATACTTCAAACCGTCAACAAGATACACATCATCAATAAAGTTAGATGAATTAAAATATATTTTACCAATGCCAATAATGTCACACTTTCCTTTATCACCGAGCGTAATGGTTTCAGATGATTGCTTCTTTAGATTTGAGAACAATGAGCTTTTTCCACTCATATGTCATGAGCAACCACTATCTAATATCTATTTATGCTCCTTTACCTTGGTGATATCCTGCAAAACAGAAAACATCAACCTTTCCGGGTCTACCAAATGACATATTTTGGTCCATAATCAGGCTCAATCATGTTTGGTGGTCTAGTACTTTTAGGAACCCATATTTGCTTAACTTGTTTCCTTAGACATAGAGGATAAGTGTTTCTAATGATGCAAGGATCATTTCGTCTATATAGACATGTTGATTTTACATGACCCTCTTACAACAATAGAAACATGTGGGCATATACTTCCTTTAGCCTTGCCAAAAGTGGTAGTTGTTTTTCTAGGAAAACTGACATTATAGCCTATTCCATTTTTGTTAAGGGAAGATTGTTTTGCACCCATCATCATTTCCAGGTTGGCTTTCGAACGAGTAAATTGAATAAGTGCAGCCTTCTAGTCTTGACACATCACAGTTAGATCAACCTTTTATTTCTCTAGATCGATATATTCTCGATGAAGAGAAGAGAGATTGCCCTTGAGAATCGCATTTTCTGATTCCAAGGCCTTGATATTGATATCAAGGTCTAACTTTTCAATGTTAAGATTTTCAATCTTCAGAGACATATCACTTAACCTTTTCTCTTGTTTAAGAAGCTTTTCTTTCAAGGAACTTATCCTTACCCTATGTATCACATATGATAATGTATTTAAGGAATTGTATGAGGTCAGATTCAGGTTGGGACATGATGGTACTTACCACATTATCAACGTAGTGATCTAGATCTTGTTCTTGATCGGCTATAAGATGATCTGCTTCACCACATTCAAAACAAGTCTGTACTTTAGTTTTCTTGTTAGAGTTAAAAAACTTACCTCGAGGTTTTGATGTTCGCGGATATTCCTTGTTGTTTGCAAACTGTTTCTTCATTTGAAGATTCTTCGCGAGATCCCTGGAAATCAAGGCAAATGGATCTTCCTTGTCTTTATCATCACTATCTTCCTCGTCTGATGGTAACTCATCCTTCTTAGATCTTAGTGTATGGTTCTTTGTGTTGGATGGGAGCTCTCCATCTTCTTCACCAAGAACCATCTCATGTGTGATGAGTTTTATAAGGAGGTCGTCTAAAGGAAGAGTTGAGAGATTTTGAGCTTCTTCGATGGTAGTCATTTTTGGTCCCCACTTAGCTTTAGGTAAGCTCCTTAGAACCTTTCTAACTTTTTCTTCAATTGTGAAGACCTTTCCAAGTGAGTCCAGGTTGTTCACGATCTCAGTAAATCTTGTGAACATTTCTTTGACAGGTTTATTTGGATACATCTTGAATAACTCATATTGTCTGAGGAAGATGTTGATCTTTGTTTCCTTGAATTGACTTGTTCCTTCGTATGTGACAACGAGTTTATCCAATATTTCCTTTGCACTCTTGCATGATGAGATGCGGTTGAATTCATTTGCATCTAATCCACAGTAAAGCATATTCATGGCATTGTAGTTCTTTGAAACACTATCCAAGTCGGCTTGTGTGAAGTTAGCTTCCTTCTTTGCGACTTGGACTCCTTCGGGTGTAGTAGTTGGGATTTTAGGGCCATTTTGAATAATGCTCCATAGTTCCATATCCTGATGAATAGTGAACATGCGCATTAGTGCTCTCCAATAGGCAAAGTTGTTGCCACAGAAGAGTGGTGGTCGAGATGAGGATCTTCCTTGAGCAAATCCTCCATCACCTACATAGTTCATGGTTAGTCTCGCTAATGGTTAAATCAAAATACGTGAGTCTAGCTCTAATACCAATTGAAGAACCGTTAGATGAATATTTAGGATAAAAATACTCTAGAGAGGGGGGGGGGGGTTGAATAGAGTATGGGAACTTTTGATAAAAACCTATCTCAAGGCTTTGAAATTGATTTCAAAGGCCTTGATGCCGATCTGATCTCTTTGTGACACACTTTGATTTCAAGGGATTTGAAAGTGATTTCAAGGGCCTTGACTTTTTAAACCTGCAAAACAAAGTTAGTCACACTAAAGCAAGATATGGTGCGGAATTGAAAAGATCGACACGAGGATATGTTTACGAAGTTCGGCTCTAAATAGCCTACTCTCTGTCCCAGGGTTTAGTGGTAGGATCTAACTATCTATTATCAACTTCAAAAGAGTCCTAGATACAACCTAGAAGAAATCCTCTTCTTCTCTCGTTGTAGTCAATGCTACAATCTAGCTCCAACTCTTATCCTAGCTATAATAGCATAGTTACTTCACAGAGTAACATACACTCGAGTATAACACTCTTTAGATATGCCACTGGAGCTCTCGAGTTTATCTCTCTCTAAGAGATAAAGCTTTTGTAGAAGAGAGAAAGAAAAAATTAGAATGGAATGAAGATGCTTTGGATCGATATTTTCGTGTAAGCTTGTGTCTCTTCTTCTTCAAACGATTCACTTATAGTCTTCGATGGAGAAGTCTTCTAGCCGTTGTGAAGATGACCGTTGTGGAAGTTTCTTTTTCTCCATGAAAAATCGCTTCTTGGTTGAGATGAGATAGGCGTTGTAGATCTTCTTTATCTTCTTCATCTCCTTAAAGAACGTTGATTATTCTTCTCTGTAATCTTCTCACGATGTTGAAGATCTTTGTCTGTTGAGCATCGAGATTTTCAGATTTTGTTGGATGAAGATCTTCGAAATCTGTTGAGAAGAAATCTTGTAGTTTTGTTGAGATCTTTGCGAGATCCTTTTTGAACCAAATCCTCTAGGTCGAGATCTTCTTGTTGAGCATATCTCCTTGAAAGATCTTCTTTTGATCCTTGGTTGATTTGGTTGGTAGAGATTTGAATTACTTATAGTCGTTCTGTCCCTTGGAACTTGTTTCAAGGCTTTGGCTCTTGATCCCTTGAAATGGCTTTCAAGGCCTCCGTGTTGTTTTTTCTTCAAACTTTGCACTTGTCCCTTGTATCAAATTTGAAGGCCTCTATTGATCCCTCGAAATGCTTTCCAAGGCATGCATACATTGTAGACAAACACCAAACAAACCAAGCAACTAGAAATACAATCGATATTTTGTTAGTATAAAAACCGCTTTATTTGTGTTAAGTCTTTCATCATCATATACTCAAAATATATACTCAAGGTGGAGTTTTCAAAGAATTTGGAACATTTTGGTCTAAACTGCCCCAGTGGCCCTAAAGCCCGCCCCTGTCGTTGAGCGCCAGAGGACTTAACTCTGGATGTTTGCACCACCTTTATGACATTTAAGGTGGTTGTTTAGACAGCCCATTTACTTCCTTTTAGTGCATTTTGTAGTATAAATAGAGCCCTCGGCTAATTGCTAGAATCATCCACATTTTCCCCAAAAAGCTCTATATTTCTAAGTGCCATTTGTAATGAGTTTCTAAGCTTCCTTTGCTACATTGGGTTGATTGTAACTACATTGCTATTTTGTTGTAAGTTCTTTTAATATAAGTTTAATTCAACATCCTTTGTGTTATGTTTCCTTGATCTCTCACTCATGTTTGCATGTCTTTTATAACTTAGATTGATCACCTTAAGTCTACATTTGCATGCAAAGTGCTAGGATTAATTGATTCCGGGTTCGGGTCCTTAATCTAGTAGTAAACCCATAGGTAAAAGTTGGTTGTGATTATCTAAGGGAAAGGAAAATAACTATACAGAAAAGATTAACGGCTTGTTTATTCTTCTTTATATCTCTTTATCTTTACTAGAATGCTAACTTGTGTTTTGATCTTATAGGTTTACGGATTAATAAACTAGTTAAGTTGTGTTAATGCCGGTTGGCTTAACACATATCTAAGATCAAGATTAGAACATTGGTGAATTGCTTCTAAAAAGAACAAACCAAGTAGTATGCATGCTAAGATCAAACCTAGTGTAGCTCTTTAATCATACATATTATCACCATTATTGCTTACTTTCTAATCGCTTTTGTCTTGGTTTGCTACAATCCGAAACCCCCCCCCCCC
>BSUD01000008.1:88399610-88415275 GCA_033239045.1 Fagopyrum esculentum | reverse complement strand
CCCCCCCCCCCCTCTTGGTTACAATTCGTTAATTGAATCTAAAAAGAACTTTGAATAAAACTCTCTTGGATTGGACTCTTACTTATACTATACAAATCGGTTAAGTGTAACGTTAGGTATTCTACTTTGACTAAAGCTAAAAGACAACGACCTTAGGTATTTAGCCTTGTCGCCACTTCTCTTTTGCTCTTCTCTTGAAGCAACTTCTTCAACTCGTTGACTTGATTGGTTAAGGCTTGTACCTTGGCATCTCTTGTCGCATCTTCGGTCACTTTGAACATCATTCTTTGTGAAGAGTACCTTTAAAAATGCTTATCTTTCTTCTCTATGAAGCTCCACGCCTCATCTACATACATCTCTACAAAAGTGTGTTCGGATAATGAGCCAATCTTGTATTCATTTGAGTCGTCTAGGCCTTTGTAGAAGATTTCCAAGAGTACTAACTTTGGCTCTCCATGATATGAGCAATCTAAGAGAAAATATTTGAATTTAGCCCAACTTTGATACAAATTGTCTCCACATTTCATCTTTAGGGATGAGATCTTCCTCGTCATTTCTGTCGTCCTATTGGGTGGGAAGAACTTTGACAACTCCACCTTGGCTATATATTTGTATATGTGATGATGGAAGACTTAACATTATGAGCGGTTTATACACTAAAAAATATCGATTATAATTCTAGATTGCATGGTTTGGTTTTGTGTTTGTTAAATGTGTGCAGGCATTGGAAAGCATTTCAAAGGATAAACAGAGGTCTTGAAATACGATACAAGGGACAAGCGCAGAGATTGAAAAGCATTTCAAAGGTTCAACACGGAGGCCTTGAAGAACATTTCAAGGAATCAAAGTCGAAGCCTTGAAACACGATACAAAGGATACATCGGTAGGAAAAAATTCAAAATCATGATTCAATCTCAACAACCAAATTTACCAAGGATCAAGGGAAGATCTTCAAACAAGATATCAAGAGAAGATCTCGGTCAGCTCAACAAAAAATATATCCAACGGATTTAGTAGAAGAGATATCGTCCCCACAAAAGGATCTTGGAAAGATCTTAACCGACACAAGATTAAAGATTTCATACAAACGATCTCACAAAGATCTCGTATCCAAGGAAGATCTTCAACAGCTATCAAAGAGAGATATCTTCAACCAAAAATCCTCAACAACTTGGGAGATCTCGGAGCTTGAAACAAGGACTTCAACAACAAGATCTTCAACGGCTCTTTCAAGAGAAAATCTCGAAGAAGAAGACTCTCAATGTGCGTCAAGGAGATGAAGAAGATTAAAGATCTTGCAACGGCTAATTCATCTCAACCTAACACCGTTTTCCATGGAGAATGAAGAAAATCACAACGGTCCTTTCTACAACGGCTAGAAGACTTCTCCATCGAAGACTATAAATGCAGATGGCGATTGAAGAGAACTACAAAAAGCTTACACGGAAACATCTAAGTCTTCAAGCGATCCAAAGCATCTTCATTCGTTCCAAAAGTTTTTCTTACTCTTAGTTTACAAAAGCTTACATCCCTAGAGAGACAAAAACACGAGAGCCTTATTAGAATATCTAGAGAGTGTTATACTCGAGTGTGTGGTACTCTGCGAAATAACTAGACTATTATTTCTAGGTTAAGAGTTGGAACTAGATCGTAGCATTGGCTACAGTGAGAGAAGAAGGAGATTTATTCTAGGTTGTATGTAGGACTCTTTGAAGCAAATAATAGATAGTTAGATCCTACGGGCAAAGAAACCCTAGGACGGAGACGTAGGTTGTTAGAGCTGAACTTCGTAAACATATAACCGTGTCGATCTTTTCATTTCCACACATTTCTTGCTTAATTGTGACTAACGTTGTTTTACAAGTTTTTAGAGTCAAGGCCTTAAAATCACGTTCAAAGCCCTTGAAAACCAGCTGTGTTACAAAGAGCACAGATCGACATCAAGGCCTTAAAATCAGTTTCAAAGCCTTGAGATAGGTTTTTGCAATAAGTTCTCATACTCTATTCAACCCCCCCCCCCTCTAGAGTATTTATATCCTTTATATTCACCTATACGGTTCTTCAATTGGTATCAGAACTAGACTCACGTATATTGATTTAACCATCAGTGAGACTAATCATGAACTTGTTCGCTCCAAACGGTGTGTGCAAGCTTTAAATTTACAACCCTAGACTTAAGCTTAAAACAAGGATGCGAACCCGCAGTGTACGGGTCAATCGTAGTAAAAGCAAGAAAATTCCAGGGGTCGATCACAGGGACTTAGTGAAACAAAGTCCAGTACGGTATGCTAGTGTTGATGCTAACCACAAGAGCAAGTAATACAATCAAAGATGAATAAGATGTCAAATAAGCAAACATGCAATTCTAGGGATTAAAGCATCTAGTTGTGGTTCCAACTCAAGATCTACAGATAAGCGGACAAAGCTGAGATTTTTGCATGGGGAAGGTGTTTCTAAAGTGGAGTAGATCACCGGGTAAGTCTCACTACACACTAATCCCAAACCGTAACTCCTATTACCGGGTAAGTCTCAAGGAATTAAGATAAAGAACTATTGCCTCAAACTAACACACCATCTAAGGGAATAGAATCAACCTTTACCGGGTAAGTCTCAGGCTAACTCACAAAGATGGGATGGAAGCACACTCAAACCCCAATAAAGGACAAACCTTTATTACCTACACTTATGATCGTTGGTACACAAACTAAGGAATTACCGGGTAAGTCTCATCCTAGGCTTGCTTTGAACCAGGAAAGGTGTAATAAGAATAGGATTTGGCAAACTCTAACACTTAACTCTCAGTTTAGGGTCGGATAAGTCACCTCGGTCAGAAGAATTCCACCCCGGCCGAGATGTTCATCGACTGAACGAGATGCTTAGGGTTAAGGTTAAAGACTCGAACTTTCAGGATCCTACTGTGATTAAGATCATTCTATCATTGTTTTTCCCACAACCTTCAGCCAATCACCCTAGAATCACACAAGGAAATTAGCCACTCATCATCATAATGAAAGTATTAAATATATGGGAAGAAGGTGAATATTTGAACAAAGAAGAATTTAATGAAAACACTTCAATAACTGAATCAAATATCACACAAAAATCGTTCCTTGGATAATGATCCAATAAGACAAGACAATCAAGGAAAGGAATTGAAGACAATCTTACAAAACCCTTCAAAAAGCTATAAAGCTATAGTCTTCAATCTTCCTTCAACCTTCAAAAAGGTTCTTCAACATCTCCCAAATTGGAGTAGGATGCGGCTGCTGCGCGTGTAAACCCTGATCGGTGGTATAGCGTGATGGTTGAATTGTGGAAAATCCAACCCTTTATATAGGAAAAATAAACCTCCAAAGATAATAAATCTTAAGAAGATATATTCCCATAAAAATAGGTAAAATATATGATTCTGCATATCTCCTTCCTTCTAGAAGCTCAGCCCAAAAATATAAGATCACTTTCCAATTTTAAAAGATCTCAGCCAAGAATAAAATATTCTCGCCGCGTCCTAGGTGTTCGCCTCGGTCGAGTCGGCGTCTCTGGATCGCCTCGGTCGAGATGAATCTCTGGTCAACCGAGGTGATCATAACTGAGTGTAGAATCTCTCAAAACTGGTCCAAAGTAAATCTTTAATCCATGGCTATGCTTCCTGAATGTAGCTCCAAATGACTCTTGACTCCTTTTGCTCCTTTTTGATGCAAAACGTACCATATTACCTGCAATTACAACGAAACTAGGTGTAGACCTCGATTCTCGCAAAGGTAGATGAAATGGTAGTAAAATCACATAATGCACATACAAACATGCAGATTATGAAAGATAAAACGTCCAAACAAACCCCAAAATATAGACTATAATTCATGCTATCAAAATACCCCATACTTAGCCCTTGCTTGTCCCTAAGCAAGTTCCTCATATAGAAATCAAGATAGAATGGATTATAAGTCAAGAAAATCAATGAAAAGTCCTTCAAAAATATTTTTATGGTGTGCAATTATCATAGATCACTCTAAGAGAGTACTTCCTGGAAATTAAAAACTCAATATGATCAAAACATTTTATAAATATAGGAAAGTTGTTCATCTTTGCATAAAATCATAGAATGCATAATAAATCATAATTATCAAAATTAATCATGTATAATCCGATTTAAACCGCTAAGTCAATCATCAAGCTCAAGGTCTCAAGGGCTTCTCAAAAGAAAAGGTCAAGAAACGTGTAGGGTAGGGATGTATGTAAGGTAATGTGGTGCTAGAATCCGGGAAAAGGATGAACTTCACTTCCACTTTGACTTGCAACACCTTCCACCAATAAGCTTTGCTTATTTCACACTTTTTCTTTTTCTTTTACTTTTTTACTTTACTTTTTGGGATGCATGGACAGAGGTGCACAATAACCGAAGCCTAGGAAATCCGCAATCATCAATTTCTTGAGATGCGTCAAACCCTTGATGCACATACCATGACCCGTTAGGAATATCGCTCAATCCGACTTTGGCAAGACACAAACACCCGGCTATGTGAATGGTGCCGAGTTACTCATCTTCATGATTGACTTCCCCAAACCTATTCTTGCTTTCTAACACTTTCACTTTCAGCCACTTCTCAACTTTTGACTTGCTTTCACCACTTCGCTTGCTTCCAAATTCCCGGATAGGTAAAGGGAGGCAATATGTATATGAGGGGCTAAGCATGATCAAGAAGAAGAAGAAGAAGAAGAATGAATTGCCTTGGTCTTTCCAAGAAGAACGTGAGAGAACTTATGCTGCGGTGTCAACCTTCAAATTCAACATAATTTGGATAAAAATAAAGTATTAAACATGCCAATAATTTCAAACAAAGCATTTAGCAACTTAAACATATCATAAAACCTTTCAAACACATAAAGAATTTAAAACCAGTAGGTAAACAGAATCTTCACTGAGATCATATCCAGATAAGTAACACAAAATCGTTTTTGAAAACTTTCTGTTACGCACCTCGGTCGAGGTGTTCTTGGTTCAACCGAGGTGAAACGCCTCGTTTTGCCAGAACTGTCCCGGTCGAGGTCGAAAATTTTTTTTAAAACCATTTATTTTCAGTTTCGACGTTTTTCTCAATCAAATAACCTGTAAGTATTTAGCAACTTAAACAAAGCATTTAGCAACTTAAACATATCAGAACAGTCCCCGGCAACGGCGCCAAAAACTTGTTCGCTCCAAACGGTGTGTGCAAGCTTTAAATTTATAACCCTAGACTTAAGCTTAAAACAAGGATGCGAACCCGCAGTGTACGGGTCAATCGTAGTAAAAGCAAGAAAATTCCAGGGGTCGATCACAGGGACTTGGTGAAACAAAGTCAACACGGTTTGCTAATGTCAATGCTAACCACAAGAGCAATCAATACAATCAAAGATGAATAAGATGTCAAATAAAGCAAACATGCAATTCTAGGGATTAAAGCATCTAGTTGTGGTTCCAACTCAAGATCTACAGATAAGCGGACAAAGCTGAGATTTTTGCATGGGGAAGGTGTTTCTAAAGTGGAGTAGATCACCGGGTAAGTCTCACTACACACTAATCCCAAACCGTAACTCCTATTACCGGGTAAGTCTCAAGGAATTAAGATAAAGAACTATTGCCTCAAACTAACACACCATCTAAGGGAATAGAATCAACCTTTACCGGGTAAGTCTCAGGCTAACTCACAAAGATGGGATGGAAGCACACTCAAACCCCAATAAAGGACAAACCTTTATTACCTACACTTATGATCGTTGGTACACAAACTAAGGAATTACCGGGTAAGTCTCATCCTAGGCTTGCTTTGAACCAGGAAAGGTGTAATAAGAATAGGATTTGGCAAACTCTAACACTTAACTCTCAGTTTAGGGTCGGATAAGTCACCTCGGTCAGAAGAATTCCACCCCGGCCGAGATGTTCATCGACTGAACGAGATGCTTAGGGTTAAGGTTAAAGACTCGAACTTTCAGGATCCTACTGTGATTAAGATCATTCTATCATTGTTTTTCCCACAACCTTCAGCCAATCACCCTAGAATCACACAAGGAAATTAGCCACTCATCATCATAATGAAAGTATTAAATATATGGGAAGAAGGTGAATATTTGAACAAAGAAGAATTTAATGAAAACACTTCAATAACTGAATCAAATATCACACAAAAATCGTTCCTTGGATAATGATCCAATAAGACAAGACAATCAAGGAAAGGAATTGAAGACAATCTTACAAAACCCTTCAAAAAGCTATAAAGCTATAGTCTTCAATCTTCCTTCAACCTTCAAAAAGGTTCTTCAACAACTCCCAAATTGGAGTAGGATGCGGCTGCTGCGCGTGTATGTGAGGTTCCCAGCTGTAAGCGGATATCGATGATCCGAAGATGGTTGAATTGTGGAAAATCCAACCCTTTATATAGGAAAAATAAACCTCCAAAGATAATAAATCTTAAGAAGATATATTCCCATAAAAATAGGTAAAATATATGATTCTGCATATCTCCTTCCTTCTAGAAGCTCAGCCCAAAAATATAAGATCACTTTCCAATTTTAAAAGATCTCAGCCAAGAATAAAATATTCTCGCCGCGTCCTAGGTGTTCGCCTCGGTCGAGTCGGCGTCTCTGGATCGCCTCGGTCGAGATGAATCTCTGGTCAACCGAGGTGATCATAACTGAGTGTAGAATCTCTCAAAACTGGTCCAAAGTAAATCTTTAATCCATGGCTATGCTTCCTGAAGGATTCCTTTTTGCTCCTCAATGTAGCTCCAAATGACTCTTGACTCCTTTTGCTCCTTTTTGATGCAAAACGTACCATATTACCTGCAATTACAACGAAACTAGGTGTAGACCTCGATTCTCGCAAAGGTAGATGAAATGGTAGTAAAATCACATAATGCACATACAAACATGCAGATTATGAAAGATAAAACGTCCAAACAAACCCCAAAATATAGACTATAATTCATGCTATCAAAATACCCCATACTTAGCCCTTGCTTGTCCCTAAGCAAGTTCCTCATATAGAAATCAAGATAGAATGGATTATAAGTCAAGAAAATCAATGAAAAGTCCTTCAAAAATATTTTTATGGTGTGCAATTATCATAGATCACTCTAAGAGAGTACTTCCTGGAAATTAAAAACTCAATATGATCAAAACATTTTATAAATATAGGAAAGTTGTTCATCTTTGCATAAAATCATAGAATGCATAATAAATCATAATTATCAAAATTAATCATGTATAATCCGATTTAAACCGCTAAGTCAATCATCAAGCTCAAGGTCTCAAGGGCTTCTCAAAAGAAAAGGTCAAGAAACGTGTAGGGTAGGGATGTATGTAAGGTAATGTGGTGCTAGAATCCGGGAAAAGGATGAACTTCACTTCCACTTTGACTTGCAACACCTTCCACCAATAAGCTTTGCTTATTTCACACTTTTTCTTTTTCTTTTACTTTTTTACTTTACTTTTTGGGATGCATGGACAGAGGTGCACAATAACCGAAGCCTAGGAAATCCGCAATCATCAATTTCTTGAGATGCGTCAAACCCTTGATGCACATACCATGACCCGTTAGGAATATCGCTCAATCCGACTTTGGCAAGACACAAACACCCGGCTATGTGAATGGTGCCGAGTTACTCATCTTCATGATTGACTTCCCCAAACCTATTCTTGCTTTCTAACACTTTCACTTTCAGCCACTTCTCAACTTTTGACTTGCTTTCACCACTTCGCTTGCTTCCAAATTCCCGGATAGGTAAAGGGAGGCAATATGTATATGAGGGGCTAAGCATGATCAAGAAGAAGAAGAAGAAGAAGAATGAATTGCCTTGGTCTTTCCAAGAAGAACGTGAGAGAACTTATGCTGCGGTGTCAACCTTCAAATTCAACATAATTTGGATAAAAATAAAGTATTAAACATGCCAATAATTTCAAACAAAGCATTTAGCAACTTAAACATATCATAAAACCTTTCAAACACATAAAGAATTTAAAACCAGTAGGTAAACAGAATCTTCACTGAGATCATATCCAGATAAGTAACACAAAATCGTTTTTGAAAACTTTCTGTTACGCACCTCGGTCGAGGTGTTCTTGGTTCAACCGAGGTGAAACGCCTCGTTTTGCCAGAACTGTCCCGGTCGAGGTCGAAAATTTTTTTTAAAACCATTTATTTTCAGTTTCGACGTTTTTCTCAATCAAATAACCTGTAAGTATGCATGTAGTCTCAGATAAACATATAAATGCAAAGGTGAAGCATAAATATCCGGTCAAATAGAGTCATGCATCACATAAGTGTCAAATACCTCAATAAACACCCCATACTTAGGACACACTGTCCCAGTGGGTCAAAATAGGTCTAAGGACAGGATACTCACCGAACATAGCTAAACTGCATGAAGAAGTAAGAAACAGCTCCCAGATAAGACCATCTCGGTTGGCGAAGCACATCTCGGTCGAGGTGTTCTGACAGTACCCGAGATGTATTTCAGTAAAGCTCGTTTCCTCAACTTCTCGAAATTTTGTTCTTCCAGTGTAGCTCCTGAACTGTGATCCTTCCTTTTGGAATACCTGGTTGTTGTCTAGAGGAAAACAAAAACAAAGCAACTATCTAAACTAAACTAGAAAAGGGAGAAGAAAACAATACCTTGGGTTGCCTCCCAAGAAGCGCTTGGTTTAAGGTCGCTAGCTGGACCATGATGCGTCTCAAACGAGGTAGGAGGTTCCCTCACCCCATACTTCACCTCCATCGTGGGGTGAAGTAAGTAAGTCCATCAAACGCTCCAAAACGTGCAAGTGCTCGTCGGGGAATGAATCGTCTATGGGTGGGCTATCCGTCTCGCGGGAGGATTCCGGTAACCGGCTGAGGTGATCCGCAACTGAATTCTCGGATCCCTTCTTGTCGCGGATCTCTAGGTCAAACTCTTGAAGCAAGAGAATCCATCGAATAAGGCGCGGCTTTGCATCTTTCTTAGCCAACAAGTAACGAATGGCCGCATGGTCGGTGTAGACAATGACTTTCGCCCCTACTAGGTAGGAACGAAACTTCTCGAAAGCATATACAACCGCCAATAATTCTTTTTCGGTGGTAGCGTAGTGGCGTTGTGCTACATCTAGCGTCTTGCTAGCATAGTAAATGGCGGTGGTCCGTCCATCCTTCTTTTGCCCAAGCACCGCTCCTACGGCTACATCGCTAGCGTCACACATGACCTCAAAGGGCAAGGTCCAGTCAGGAGGTTGGATAATGGGAGCGGAGATCAACGCTTCCTTAATCCTGTAAAAAGCATCAAGACACTCCTGCGAAAACTCAAAAACAACATCTTTATTCAAGAGGTTAGTTAGAGGTTTAGAAATCTTGGAGAAGTCCTTGATGAATCTCCTATAGAAACCCGCATGCCCGAGAAAACTCCTCACACCCTTAACAGAACAAGGAGGAGGGAGTTTCTCAATAGTCTCGATCTTAGCTCGATCGACCTCAATACCTCGATTAGAAACGAGGTGTCCTAGTACAATGCCTTCATTAACCATAAAATGACACTTCTCCCAATTCAAAACAAGGTTAGTGTCTTCACATCTTTTAAGCACTAGAGAAAGGTTAGATAGGCAATCATCAAAAGAGGAACCATATACAGAAAAATCATCCATAAATACCTCCATGATCTCCTCTATGTACTCGGAGAAGATAGCCATCATGCATCGCTGGAAGGTAGCTGGTGCATTGCACAATCCGAATGGCATCCTCCGATAGGCAAACGTCCCCCAAGGACATGTGAAAGTGGTCTTCTCCTGATCATCCGGATGGATAGGAATCTGGAAGAATCCACTATAGCCGTCCAAGTAGCAAAAGTGTGAATGCTGGGCTAACCGTTCGAGCATTTGATCAATGAAGGGAAGCGGAAAATGATCCTTCCTAGTAGCCGTGTTCAGCTTCCTATAGTCGATGCAAACTCTCCAGCCCGTAACGGTCCTCGTTGGGATCAACTCGTTGTTCTTATTCGTCACAACGGTCATCCCTCCTTTCTTCGGAACGACATGCACCGGGCTAACCCACTTGCTGTCCGAGATAGGATAAATAATACCTGCATCCAACAACTTAAGAACTTCTGTTCGCTCCAAACGGTGTGTGCAAGCTTTAAATTTATAACCCTAGACTTAAGCTTAAAACAAGGATGCGAACCCGCAGTGTACGGGTCAATCGTAGTAAAAGCAAGAAAATTCCAGGGGTCGATCACAGGGACTTAGTGAAACAAAGTCCAGTACGGTATGCTAGTGTTGATGCTAACCACAAGAGCAAGTAATACAATCAAAGATGAATAAGATGTCAAATAAGCAAACATGCAATTCTAGGGATTAAAGCATCTAGTTGTGGTTCCAACTCAAGATCTACAGATAAGCGGACAAAGCTGAGATTTTTGCATGGGGAAGGTGTTTCTAAAGTGGAGTAGATCACCGGGTAAGTCTCACTACACACTAATCCCAAACCGTAACTCCTATTACCGGGTAAGTCTCAAGGAATTAAGATAAAGAACTATTGCCTCAAACTAACACACCATCTAAGGGAATAGAATCAACCTTTACCGGGTAAGTCTCAGGCTAACTCACAAAGATGGGATGGAAGCACACTCAAACCCCAATAAAGGACAAACCTTTATTACCTACACTTATGATCGTTGGTACACAAACTAAGGAATTACCGGGTAAGTCTCATCCTAGGCTTGCTTTGAACCAGGAAAGGTGTAATAAGAATAGGATTTGGCAAACTCTAACACTTAACTCTCAGTTTAGGGTCGGATAAGTCACCTCGGTCAGAAGATTTCCACCCCGGCCGAGATGTTCATCGACTGAACGAGATGCTTAGGGTTAAGGTTAAAGACTCGAACTTTCAGGATCCTACTGTGATTAAGATCATTCTATCATTGTTTTTCCCACAACCTTCAGCCAATCACCCTAGAATCACACAAGGAAATTAGCCACTCATCATCATAATGAAAGTATTAAATATATGGGAAGAAGGTGAATATTTGAACAAAGAAGAATTTAATGAAAACACTTCAATAACTGAATCAAATATCACACAAAAATCGTTCCTTGGATAATGATCCAATAAGACAAGACAATCAAGGAAAGGAATTGAAGACAATCTTACAAAACCCTTCAAAAAGCTATAAAGCTATAGTCTTCAATCTTCCTTCAACCTTCAAAAAGGTTCTTCAACAACTCCCAAATTGGAGTAGGATGCGGCTGCTGCGCGTGTATGTGAGGTTCCCAGCTGTAAGCGGATATCGATGATCCGAAGATGGTTGAATTGTGGAAAATCCAACCCTTTATATAGGAAAAATAAACCTCCAAAGATAATAAATCTTAAGAAGATATATTCCCATAAAAATAGGTAAAATATATGATTCTGCATATCTCCTTCCTTCTAGAAGCTCAGGCCAAGAATAAAATATTCTCGCCGCGTCCTAGGTGTTCGCCTCGGTCGAGTCGGCGTCTCTGGATCGCCTCGGTCGAGATGAATCTCTGGTCAACCGAGGTGATCATAACTGAGTGTAGAATCTCTCAAAACTGGTCCAAAGTAAATCTTTAATCCATGGCTATGCTTCCTGAAGGATTCCTTTTTGCTCCTCAATGTAGCTCCAAATGACTCTTGACTCCTTTTGCTCCTTTTTGATGCAAAACGTACCATATTACCTGCAATTACAACGAAACTAGGTGTAGACCTCGATTCTCGCAAAGGTAGATGAAATGGTAGTAAAATCACATAATGCACATACAAACATGCAGATTATGAAAGATAAAACGTCCAAACAAACCCCAAAATATAGACTATAATTCATGCTATCAAAATACCCCATACTTAGCCCTTGCTTGTCCCTAAGCAAGTTCCTCATATAGAAATCAAGATAGAATGGATTATAAGTCAAGAAAATCAATGAAAAATATTTTTATGGTGTGCAATTATCATAGATCACTCTAAGAGAGTACTTCCTGGAAATTAAAAACTCAATATGATCAAAACATTTTATAAATATAGGAAAGTTGTTCATCTTTGCATAAAATCATAGAATGCATAATAAATCATAATTATCAAAATTAATCATGTATAATCCGATTTAAACCGCTAAGTCAATCATCAAGCTCAAGGTCTCAAGGGCTTCTCAAAAGAAAAGGTCAAGAAACGTGTAGGGTAGGGATGTATGTAAGGTAATGTGGTGCTAGAATCCGGGAAAAGGATGAACTTCACTTCCACTTTGACTTGCAACACCTTCCACCAATAAGCTTTGCTTATTTCACACTTTTTTCTCTTTTACTTTACTTTTTGGGATGCATGGACAGAGGTGCACAATAACCGAAGCCTAGGAAATCCGCAATCATCAATTTCTTGAGATGCGTCAAACCCTTGATGCACATACCATGACCCGTTAGGAATATCGCTCAATCCGACTTTGGCAAGACACAAACACCCGGCTATGTGAATGGTGCCGAGTTACTCATCTTCATGATTGACTTCCCCAAACCTATTCTTGCTTTCTAACACTTTCACTTTCAGCCACTTCTCAACTTTTGACTTGCTTTCACCACTTCGCTTGCTTCCAAATTCCCGGATAGGTAAAGGGAGGCAATATGTATATGAGGGGCTAAGCATGATCAAGAAGAAGAAGAAGAAGAAGAATGAATTGCCTTGGTCTTTCCAAGAAGAACGTGAGAGAACTTATGCTGCGGTGTCAACCTTCAAATTCAACATAATTTGGATAAAAATAAAGTATTAAACATGCCAATAATTTCAAACAAAGCATTTAGCAACTTAAACATATCATAAAACCTTTCAAACACATAAAGAATTTAAAACCAGTAGGTAAACAGAATCTTCACTGAGATCATATCCAGATAAGTAACACAAAATCGTTTTTGAAAACTTTCTGTTACGCACCTCGGTCGAGGTGTTCTTGGTTCAACCGAGGTGAAACGCCTCGTTTTGCCAGAACTGTCCCGGTCGAGGTCGAAAATTTTTTTTAAAACCATTTATTTTCAGTTTCGACGTTTTTCTCAATCAAATAACCTGTAAGTATGCATGTAGTCTCAGATAAACATATAAATGCAAAGGTGAAGCATAAATATCCGGTCAAATAGAGTCATGCATCACATAAGTGTCAAATACCTCAATAAACACCCCATACTTAGGACACACTGTCCCAGTGGGTCAAAATAGGTCTAAGGACAGGATACTCACCGAACATAGCTAAACTGCATGAAGAAGTAAGAAACAGCTCCCAGATAAGACCATCTCGGTTGGCGAAGCACATCTCGGTCGAGGTGTTCTGACAGTACCCGAGATGTATTTCAGTAAAGCTCGTTTCCTCAACTTCTCGAAATTTTGTTCTTCCAGTGTAGCTCCTGAACTGTGATCCTTCCTTTTGGAATACCTGGTTGTTGTCTAGAGGAAAACAAAAACAAAGCAACTATCTAAACTAAACTAGAAAAGGGAGAAGAAAACAATACCTTGGGTTGCCTCCCAAGAAGCGCTTGGTTTAAGGTCGCTAGCTGGACCCTTCTCCATAGATTTACTCAATGTACCTTGAACACTTTGGAGTGCTCATCACATCCATCATAAAACTCTTCCAAAAAGGTTCCGGTTCCTAATTTCACCGGCAAATGGTAGGATTTCCTACGTACAAGCTTGTACGATTTGGTTCTCACCGGAATCCTACCGGTCTTCCTCTTTGTCCATGGGACATAACTCAGTCTTTCATCCCATCCTTTCCTTGATCGAGAAAACAGCTTCTCGAGAATTCTAGTAGCTTCCCCTTCTATAGCTTGGGGATGGTACAAGGTCCTTAGCATGCGAGGGACCCCATACTTGAACAAAAGACACTTCATCGCCTTAACGGTGAAGTGCTTGCAAACTCCACTCCTTATAATCCAAGGAGTATCTTCTTCCAACGGTTTCAAGGGAGGTTTCATCTTGATCTTAGGAGGTTCTTTCGGAAGAGACCTCCAACTCTCCGGTGCATTCCTGAAAAATTCAGAAATTTTAATAGGGATTTCAAATAAAGTAGGAGAATGTACCTTGTAAAGTTCTCCAAGGCTTGAGACAAGTTTCATGTTGGATTGATAATCCACACATGAAATCCCTCCCAACTCAGCTGGTCTTTCCTCCACCTTGACCACAGTCTCAGTAATTTGGTCAGGGTTCGCTGCATCTTGCAGTTCTACAAATTCTTCTTCCATCTCGGTCGAGATCTCTGACACCTCGGCCGAGGTCTCGGCAGTTGGATTGAGATCTTCCATATCCTCCGCTTCCACAAAAGCTTCAGGAGAAACTTCCGGTTCAACAAGAGGAATGCTTGGAACGTGCAACACTTCCTTATGCTCCTCTTTCGGCTTAGCATAGGATAGGGTGCTTTCCTTGAGCTCCGTCACCTTTTTCATCAACTTCTCCAACCTAGATTCGAGAGAGTCTTCAAGAGGTTGCTCATAAGTCTTTCTAGGGACATTGTTCTCATCCCATATCACAAGTTCACGCTGAATGGCTTCTTCTCTTTCCCATTCGTTGTTGAACCAATAGAAGGAGTACTTCTCCTCCAAGTATTCATAATGATCTGCCCTAGCACTTTGTCTTGCTATCCAGGCTGGATCAAACATAGCCATCAGAAATCCTGAAAACTACAAAACTCATAGAAAGAGTAGTTAGTAGCAACAGGGGCAAGTGCCCCGAAAGCAAACCGTAACCGGCTCGGTCTAGACCAAGTCCCCGGCAACGGCGCCAAAAACTTGTTCTTTGGCGAAACTCTGTTCCGTTGCCGGAACAAGAACTTCGTATGTACCTAAGAACACAAACCTGCAAGAACACTCATGCAGAATGATTAGTAGAAAAAGAAAGAACAGTCCCCGGCAACGGCGCCAAAAACTTGTTCGCTCCAAACGGTGTGTGCAAGCTTTAAATTTATAACCCTAGACTTAAGCTTAAAACAAGGATGCGAACCCGCAGTGTACGGGTCAATCGTAGTAAAAGCAAGAAAATTCCAGGGGTCGATCACAGGGACTTAGTGAAACAAAGTCCAGTACGGTATGCTAGTGTTGATGCTAACCACAAGAGCAAGTAATACAATCAAAGATGAATAAGATGTCAAATAAGCAAACATGCAATTCTAGGGATTAAAGCATCTAGTTGTGATTCCAACTCAAGATCTACAGATAAGCGGACAAAGCTGAGATTTTTGCATGGGGAAGGTGTTTCTAAAGTGGAGTAGATCACCGGGTAAGTCTCACTACACACTAATCCCAAACCGTAACTCCTATTACCGGGTAAGTCTCAAGGAATTAAGATAAAGAACTATTGCCTCAAACTAACACACCATCTAAGGGAATAGAATCAACCTTTACCGGGTAAGTCTCAGGCTAACTCACAAAGATGGGATGGAAGCACACTCAAACCCCAATAAAGGACAAACCTTTATTACCTACACTTATGATCGTTGGTACACAAACTAAGGAATTACCGGGTAAGTCTCATCCTAGGCTTGCTTTGAACCAGGAAAGGTGTAATAAGAATAGGATTTGGCAAACTCTAACACTTAACTCTCAGTTTAGGGTCGGATAAGTCACCTCGGTCAGAAGAATTCCACCCCGGCCGAGATGTTCATCGACTGAACGAGATGCTTAGG
>BSUD01000008.1:88370707-88399589 GCA_033239045.1 Fagopyrum esculentum | reverse complement strand
ATCTCCTTCCTTCTAGAAGCTCAGCCCAAAAATATAAGATCACTTTCCAATTTTAAAAGATCTCAGCCAAGAATAAAATATTCTCGCCGCGTCCTAGGTGTTCGCCTCGGTCGAGTCGGCGTCTCTGGATCGCCTCGGTCGAGATGAATCTCTGGTCAACCGAGGTGATCATAACTGAGTGTAGAATCTCTCAAAACTGGTCCAAAGTAAATCTTTAATCCATGGCTATGCTTCCTGAAGGATTCCTTTTTGCTCCTCAATGTAGCTCCAAATGACTCTTGACTCCTTTTGCTCCTTTTTGATGCAAAACGTACCATATTACCTGCAATTACAACGAAACTAGGTGTAGACCTCGATTCTCGCAAAGGTAGATGAAATGGTAGTAAAATCACATAATGCACATACAAACATGCAGATTATGAAAGATAAAACGTCCAAACAAACCCCAAAATATAGACTATAATTCATGCTATCAGAACTCTCTAGGCGATGGAGGATTTGCTGAAGGGAGATCCACATCTCGACCACCACTCTTCTGCGGCAATAACTTTGTCCATTGGAGAGCACTAATGCAAATGTTTGTTATTGATCAGGACATGGAACTATGGAGCATCATTCAAAATGGCCCTAAAATCCCAACCACCACGGTCGAAGGAGTCCAAGTTGTAAATAAGGAAGCAGACATCACTCAAACCGACTTGGATAGCGTTTTAAAGAACTACAAGGCCATGAACTTGGTCTATTACGGATTGGATGCAAATGAATTCAACCGTGTCTCAACATGTAAGAGTGATAAAGAAATATGGGACAATCTAGTTGTCATGTACGAAGGAACAAGCCAAGTTAAGGAAATGAAGATAAGAATCATCCTTAGACAATATGAGTTATTCAATATGAACTCAAACAAATTAGTCAAAGAAATGTTCACACGATTCACCGAAATAGTGAACAACCTCGACTCACTTGGAAAGGTCTTCACAAATGAATGTTAAAGTCAGGAACGTTCTAAGGAGCTTACCTAAAGCCAAGTGGGGACCAAAGGTGACTGCACTCGAAGAGGCTCAAAATCTCACAACACTTCCTCTTGACGATCTTCTTGGAAAACTTATCACCCACGAAATGGTTCTTGGTGAAGAAGATGGGGACCTCCCATCCAACACAAAGAACCTAGCTCTAAGATCCAAAAAGGATAATATGCCTTCAGAGGAGGAAGATAGTGATAATGAAGATGAGGAATATCCGTTCGCCATAATCTCAAGGTGCCTTGCCAAGATTCTCAAAAATGAAGAAGCAATTTGCAAACAATAAAGATTATCCGCGATCATCAAGACCTCGAGGTAAGTTTTTTTAACCCTAATAAGAAACTAAGGTTTTAACTTGCTTTAAATGTGGTGAAGCAGATCATCTCGTAGGGGATTGTCCACAAATGAAGAAAAACAACTTTAGAAAGAATGATCGAAAGAAGAAAGCTATGGAAGCTTCATTGAGTGATTCAGATTCTACCAATGAATCAGAAGATGAGAAAGAACAAGCAAACTTGTGTCTAATGGCGGATCATGAAGAAGATCCAAATCACTATGTTGATGGTGTGGTAAGTACGATTATGTCTCAACCAGAACTTGAACTCACACAATTCCTTAACGACATAATCATATGTGATAAAGAACATAAGGTGAGGATAAGTTCCTTAACAGAAAAGCTTCTCAAACAAGAGAAACGATAAAGTGAGATGCCTCTGGAAATTGAAAATCTTAACACTGAACAATTAGACCTTGATATCAATATCAAGGCCTTGGAATCAGAAAATGCGACTCTCAAGGGCAATCTTTCTTCTCTCCATCGAGAGTATATCGATCTAGAGAAGAAAAGATTGATCTAACTATGACGTGTCAAAACCAGAAGGCTACACTTATTCAATTCACTCGTTCAAAAGCCAACCTCGAAAGGATGATGGGCGAGCAACAATCTTCTCTTAACAAAAATGGTATAGGATATCATGTTAGTTTCCCTAGAAAAACGACTACCACTTTTGTTAAAGCTAAAGAAAGTATTCATATGCCCATATATTTCTATTGTTGCAAAAAGGGTCACGTAAAATCAATATGTCCATATAGAAGAAATGACCCTTACATCATTAGAAACACTTATCCTCTATGTCTAAGGAAATAAGCTAAGCAAATATGGGTTCCTAAAGGTACTAGACCACCAAATAAGATTGAGCCTGAATATGGACCAAAATATGCCATTTGGTCGACCCGGAAAGGTTGATGTTTGTTGTTTTGCAGGACATCACCAAGGTAAAGGAGCATAAATGGATATTAGATAGTGGTTGCTCAAAACATATGAGTGGAAAAAGCTCACTATTCTCATATCTAAAGAAGAAATCATTTGGAACCATTACGTTTGGTGATAAAGGAAAGTGTAACATCATTGGCATTGGTAAAATTGGTTAAAATTCATCTAAATTTATTGATGATGTCTATCTTGTTGATGGTTTAAAGTATAACTTGCTTACTATCTCTCAAATTTGTGATAAAGGCAACAAGATGATTTTTTATTCAGAAAAAATGTGAAGTTCAAGACAATATATCGGGTGATGTTGTGCATATTGCTTCTAGATGCAACAATGTTTATTCTATGAGCACTAACCAAGTTTCGGGAACTAAGCTAACATGCCTCAAGGCCTTGACTGACAATCTAAGGCTTTGGCATAGACGACTTGGTCACGTAAGCATGCATACGATGAAGAAATTACTTTCAAAGGATTTGGTACGTGGTTTTCCAAACCTAAACTTCAAGGTAGATGAACTATGTAAGGCTTGTACACAAGGTAAACAAACAAGAGGTTCATTCAAACCAAAGAAGGTTG
Organism: Fagopyrum esculentum; assembly: GCA_033239045.1. Classification (NCBI taxonomy): domain Eukaryota; kingdom Viridiplantae; phylum Streptophyta; class Magnoliopsida; order Caryophyllales; family Polygonaceae; genus Fagopyrum; species Fagopyrum esculentum. The sequence continues at coordinate 88,396,720 of BSUD01000008.1, read as the reverse complement.
TTAGTTCTTCTAGACCCATTGAACTTTTACATATGGATCTATGTGGTCCTATGCGTGTCAAATCTACCAAGGTTAAATAGTACATCCTTGTCATTGTGGATGATTTCTCTCGTTTTACATGGATCTCATTCTTACAGGAAAATCTAAAGCTTTGTTTGAGTTTTCAAAATTGTGTAAGCAGTTGCAAACTTTGAAAAACCTACCTATTGTTTCGATAAGAAGCGATCATGGTAGAGAATTTGATCAACTAAAGTTTTGATTTGTTTTGTGCAAAATATGGTATTTCACACAACTTTTCAGCTTCTAGAACTCCTCAACAAAATGGGGTTGTGGAACGTAAGAACCGCACACTAGAGGACATGTCTAGGACTATGCCTTTTGAGAATACTTTGCCAAAACATTTTCGGACTGAAGTTGTTAAAACTGCTAAGTACATCTTGAATAGATGTTTAATACGCCCTATTTTGAAAAAGACTCCTTATGAACTCTTAATGGAAGAAAACCTAATATTTCCTATTTTAAACCCTTTGGATGTACTGGCTTTGTCCATAACAATGACAAAGATAACCTTGGTAAATTTGATGCACGTAGTGACGAAGCTATCTTCATTGGAAATGCTTCAAACAACAAAGCTTATCGTGTTTATAATAGACGTACCAAAATCGTTGAGGGAAGTATTCATGTTAAATTTGATGAAAGCAATGATGGTACTTTGAGTGAAAGTTTTGCAAATCTTAATCTGAATCAACATGGAGATCATAATTCTAATGGAGAAGATGATCCTAAAGCTCGGGAAAAGAATATGTAAGCAAAAATTCAAGATACCAGAGAGCAATCTCAAGACCTTGAAACACATCTTAAAGACCTTGAAACGGAAAACTGCGATGTCAGAAGTCAGTTTCAAGGCCTTGAACCTCAACTTCAAGGCCTTGATATAGGATCCAAAGGCAATATTCCTGCGGTAGCTGAATCTAGTCGAGCAAATGAGCCCCAATCTTCAAGATCTGCTCCATCTTACAAAAGGAGAAAGTTTCAACATTCTTCATACCATTCACCAGTGAATGTGATCTCATATCCAAATGTAGGAGTTCAAACCCGATCTAGTGTTAACAATCTATGTGCATTCTCGGTGTTTGTGTCTTTTATTTAGCCCAAGAACTATGTTCAAGCTCTTCAAGAACCCGATTGGATCATGGTCATGCAAAATGAACTAAATGAGTTCGAGAGAAACAAAGTTTGGACCCTCATGTCTAGACCTAAGCAACAATCCGTCATTGGCACAACATGGGTATTTCGAAATAAGTTGGATGAAAATGGAAAAGTTATTCAAAATAAAGCACGACTTGTAGCTCAAGGCTATAACCAAGAAGAAGGTATTGATTATGAGGAGACTTTTGCTCCAGTTGCGAGGTTAGAAGTCATACCTATGCTACTTGCTTTTGCATCCTTCATGAACATAAAACTTTTTCAAATGGATGTAAAATGTGCTTTTCTAAATGGCTTCTTAGAAGAAGAAGTCTACGTTGCTCAACCTCCTGGTTTTGAAAATGATGAATTTCCGGATCATATTTTTAAATTTGACAAAGCTCTCTATAGTCTTAAGCAAGCTCATTGAGCTTGGTATGAAAGATTGTGCAAGTATCTCCTTGAAATTGATTTCAAAAGAGGTTTGATTGACAAAACTGTATTTATCAAAACCAAAGGCAACGATATTTTAGTAGTACAAATCTATGTTGATGATATATTATTTGGTACTACTAACGATTCCATATGCAAGGAATTTTCATATTTCATGTGTAGGGAATTCGAGATGAGCTTAATGGGAGAGTTAAATTTCTTTCTTGGACTTCAAGTCACACAAGCAAAGAAAGGAATATTTCTCAAGCAAAGCAAGTATATCAAGGACTTGCTTAAAAAGTATAAAATGGATCAATCCAAGGTAGAGAAAACTCCTATGAGTTCCACACTTTCACTTGATCACGACAAGGACGGTAAAAGTGTTATACAAAAAGAGTATCGAGGTATGATCGGTTCTTTGTTATATTTAACCGTTAGTCGACCTGATATTATGTTTAGTGTGTGAATGTGTGCAAGATTTCAAGATAATCCTAAAGAGTCGCACTTGATAGCTGTGAAAAGGATATTTTGGCATCTCAATGGCACTAAAGATTTAGGGTTGTGGTATCCTCGTGAGAGCTCGTTTCAGCTTGTTGGCTATTCGGATGTTGACTTTCTCGGCTATAAGGTCAATAGAAAGAGTACTTCTGGATGTTACCAATTCTTAGGGTCATCCCTAATATGTTGGCACTCCAAGAAGAAAAATTTTGTTGCCCTATCCACAGCCGAAGCCAAATATATAGTTGTGGGATCCTGCTGTGCACAAATTCTATGGATATCTCAACAACTTCATGATCTTGGCTTTGATCTTAAAGGTATACCTATAAAATGTGATAATACTAGTGTTATTTCAATTACTAAAAATCTTGTGCAGCATTCAAGAACAAAGCATATCGATTTGAAGCATCACTTCATACGTGATCATGTTGAGAAAGGTGATGTTTCGATATCTTTTATATCGACTAACTTGCAGCTTGCAGATATATTTACTAAGCCTCTACCCGAAGATCAATTCAATTTTAATAGATTTGAGAGAGCTTGGTATGCAACCCAGTTTTCAATTTCAAGGCCTTGAAATGCAATTCACGGATTAATTTATTGGTTAATATCTTTTAGATATTTGATCATCAAATTATTTTTAAGATGGTTTTTTCAAATGATTTCAAAAGTCTTTCTTTTCAAATCCAAAAGACTTTTTGAAAAGTGGTTAAAAATTAAATGGGAAAGAATGCAAATTAAAATCGGTTTTCAAGATCTTGATTCTTTCAAGATCTTGTTAAACCATAAATTGATTTGACATCCTCCCTTTAAATACCACTCCTCTCCCTTCTTTATTTATTTCCGACATAAACTTCTTGCATACCGACCATCTTTACTGTTTCATCTTCCAAAACCTTTCGGCTCCTCTCACAAACAAACTCTATGGCTTCCAAGCGTCAATCAACTAATGAATCATCATCTTCGGTTACTAAACACTCAAAAATTGTTCATATTTCATCTGACTCTGACTCTCCTATTCCTAGGCAAGATTTTGAGATTTGCGCTTAGACGGGATTGCCCTCCAACTGGTTCAGAAGTCACACCGCCGTGGGCAAATGGATTGACGGGTTCAAAGATCGAACCCTTTGCATGTGCAAGTTAGTGGATTTGGAGTTCTTCCTCTCTCTTGGTCTCCCATGCATCACATTGCTCAAAGGATGCTCAATCTGGAAGGTCCTAAATCCAGGAGAAGTGGGATATTGAAGATTGACCCGGCTGTTCTTTGTCAATCTCACTGTAAGAAGGGAAAGAGGGGAGTTAATCCTCGAATCGGTGGTAAGAGGTAAAACCATTGTCCTCTCTTCTCTAGTTATCGCACAAATTTTCGGGCTTCCCACCTTTACCTCTTACGACTGCCCTCATAAAGCCAAATCTATTAAATTGGCTAAGAAACAGTTTCTCCTACCCAACTCTCCTCTGCAACGTACCCTGACATCTCTCACTCTCGAAGCCAGAATTGTTTTTGCTATACTTGTGAGATGTGTTGTTCCAAGAATAAAGTGCAGGGATTTGTTGGCCAATAAACTCCTTTTGTTTTTGTATCACGTGCTCAATGGATTAGATATTGACCTCCCCAGCATATCCTTAACCACATGCTTCACATGATCAACGCCCTCAGTGATACCGCTCTCCCATATGCAAATTTCCTTCCACAAATCTTTCGTTATTTCTCTGTTGATACCGTTGATGAGGAAAAACATTTTGTTTATGTAAAGATCGATGATGAATTTTTTGAAAGCATGGGGATTGAAAGGACATTCACTAGAGAGTGGATCCTGAAGGAACAATATGATGGTTCATCTTCTGCAGCCCAAAGGCTTGATGCGGTGGAATTTGGTCTGGAATCTCTTGGGAAGGGCATGTTGGATTTTAGGTCCGAGATTATAGATAATATGGATGAATCGCAGGACCTGCTGGAAATTATGCACTAGAAAATTAACCAGATGTTCCATTTCAATGCCCTCTCTTTTACCTCTGCAAGAAACCTCAAGCCCTTAATAGAGGAAGACGCTGAAGTGACTATGAAATATGCAGAAGAGGTCATGCTTCAGTGCTACAAAATTGTAAAGGGTCGCCCCCCTATTTCAACCTGTTATTGAGGATCTAGATATTCTACATATCGAGGAATTTGGCGTGGTGAAAAAGTACAAGAACCAGAAGGACCAATGAAGAGTGGATGAATACATGAAAACCATCGACGTGGATAACGCTCATGCCCGATGGAAAAAGAAATGATACGATGAATGTTAAGCTAGATTTATACCACGCAAAAGCCTTAAATTTATAAACTCAATAATATCTCCTAAACTACCTAGCAAAACCCACAGTGTATGGGTCGTAGAGTAGAAAAGGAAGCATTCCGAGATCGAACACAAAGATCGAGGCGAAATTGAGTCAAGCAATGATCAAGAATAGTTCAAGTCTAAGATAAGACAAGAGATGGAAACAAGAAATGAAAATCATATGTTTTTGAGGGTTTTATGTTGATCAAACAATGATCACAATCAAGCAAATTAAGTCAACCAAATCAATAAAACAAACACAAGATATACTATTAAGGTATAGAGAGCGGATTCTAGAGATTCGAATATCCGGTTATGGAAAGGACTCAAGCTTCTAATCAACCTAGGAATAAGATGCGGTATGTTGGGAAGGAATGTTTCTCTAATGGGATCAATCACCGGGTAGGTCTCATGGTCCACTAGTCCCGCACCTAAGGTCCTATTACCGAGTAAGTCTCTAGGAATCTAAGGTTGGAAATTCTACACAAACCGAATTGCTATCTAGGGGTCAAACCTCTCCTTACCGGGTAAGTCTCAATCCAATAGTGGTTGTTGAGGCTCACTACTACCACCTAGTGTTCCTAATCTTCTATACTTAAGAGCGGGAATTACAGGGTAAGTCTCATCCCTCACTTAGTTTGCTAACATAGGTCACCCTAATTCTAGATTAGGCCCAACAAACAATAGGATTTCAACTCTCAAACTCCCTAACATGAAGATATAACACCATAAGAACAACAACTCACACACCTCGGGTGAATCAAGAACATCTCGGCCGAAATGGATGAAGAACCGGCCGAGATTGCAAAATGAGCTAGGGATTTCGAGCATACAACTATCCTAAGATACATCTATGTTCAATCTATCATTATCCTAGCGATAACCTTTCATCTATCTCCCTAGAATCACATGCTACTTAGCCAACAACAATCATCTTAAAAACAATCATCATCATATCATCACAAATGCATGCCATAACTAGATGAAGAGAAAGGAAGCAATATAAAGCAAGAACAAGATGAATAATAAGTTTCGAACAAGCTTACAACCATCCAAGGGTAGCTTCAAAACGAGCTCAACAATCTATACAACTTTCCTCACTATAAGACTCTCAAAAACTCACTTTAAGACTATAAAAATGTGTGTTTTTCTTCTTCTCTTCAATGGAGTCTTCTTTCTTCTCCTCTCCACTCTATGGATTTCCCAAAAAGATTCAAAATCAAAAGTGAGAATGGAAGTGGGGATTGGGATCCTCTGCAAAATGTGAGCCGCCTGCATATAACACTTCTTCTCCATCATGGGAGAGAAAATCGTGGGATAGAAGAGGAGTGTGCCAAGTGTCGTAGGGGACTAGTGAACGATCTCGGATGGTCCAAAAAGCATCTCGGCCGAGATGGATGTGCCTTGGACCGAGATGGGTGGCTGCATGGCTAGGATCATGGCTAAACACAAAACCGGTGCATGGCTCGCACCAACTAAGGTTAATTTCTTATTCTTTTCTCCATGCTTGCTTCGTTGGGACCTTGAATTCGGGCCGTCACGAGGTTTGATCCTAGGATATGATCAATAATGCATGAAATCTCCTCAAAATACCTACAAAATTGGCAAATGCTCGTGTAGACGTCTATTCCGACGAAATAACTCGATAAAGCATAAAACGTCCCGAACATAGGGAAACCATGCATGAATGAATGTAAAAACTATCAAAAGGAGTGTCTAAACTAGTGTCATAAATCACGTCATCAATGAACTCCGAGGAAAGGGTCGTCTGAATCCCAAATGGTACCAGGAGTAGCCTTTCAAAGTCTTGAAAGTAATTTCAAGGCCATGAAATGGATGTCAAGGCCTTGACTTGGATTTCAAAGCCCCCTTGGTTTTGATTTCAAGGCCTTGAAAAATGTTTATGGGACTTGCCTTTTAAACTGTATTTTTTTTTGGAAATACATTTGTGGGTTTGTAATAACTTTTAAACCTCCATGCTTTAACTGTTTTTTCCCTTGTTGAAAGACAAAGGGGGAGAAATTATATGCGTGATCCGATATTTCTTCATTCTGCATTTTATTTTTCGATTTTATTACATATGCATCGCTAACAATAAATGTAGGTAGGATATTTGTTTTGTCTTCCATCAAGGGGGTGATTGATAACTCCACCTTGGTTATATATTTATGTGACGATGGAAGACTTAACATTATGAGCGGTTTATACACTAACAAATATCGATTATATTTCTAGATTGCATGGTTTGGTTTTGTGTTTGTTAAATGTGTGCAGGCCTTGAAAAGCATTTCAAAGGATGAACGGGGGCCTTGAAACAGGATACAAGGGACAACCGCATAGGTTGAAAAGCATGTCAAAGGTTCAACACGGAGGCCTTGAAGAACATTTCAAGGGATTAGAATCGAAGCCTTGAAACGCGATACAAGGGATACATCGGCTGGAAGCATTTCAAAATCAAGATTCAATCTCAACAACCAAATCCACCAAGGATCAAGAGAAAACCTTACAACAAGATATCAAGAGAAGATCTCGGCCAGCTCAACAGAAAAGATCTCCAACGGATTTAGTAGAAGAGATATCATCCCAACAAAATGATCTTGGAAAGATCTTAACCGACGCAAGATTAAAGATTTCATCCAACGAATCCCACAAAGATCTCGTATCCAAGGAAGATCTTCAACGGCTATCAAAGAGAGATATTTTCAATCGAAGATCCTCAACAACTTGGAAGATCTCGGACCTTGAAACAAGGACTTCAACGACAAGATCTTCAACGGCTCTTTCAAGAGAAAATCTCCAAGAAGAAGACTCTCAACATGTGTTAAGGAGATGAAGAAGATTGAAGATCTTGCAGCGGCTATTTCATCTCAACCTAACACCCTTTCCCATGAAGAATGAAGAAACTCACAATGGTCCTTTCTACAACGGCTAGAAGACTTCTCCATCGAAGACTATAAATGAAGATGGCAATTGAAGAGAACTACAACAAGCTTACACGGAAACATCTAAGTCTTCAAGCGATCAAAAACATCTTTATTCGTTCCAAAAGTTTTTCTACCTCTTAGTATACAAAAGCTTACATCCCTAGAGAGAGAAAAACATGAGAGCTTTATTGGAATATCTAGAGATTATTATACTCGAGTGTGTGTGTTACTCTGCAAATTAACTAGGCTATTATTCCTAGGTTAAGAATTGGAACTAGATCGTTGATAACACGATTTATGACTTAGGATTAGGTAATCATTTAGATAGAATTTTCACTCATTCATGCACGTTTTGGCATTGGTTCATGACGTCTTCGCTCAATTCATGCACATTTCTAGAAAAGACGTCTACACCACCTTTTATCGGTTTTGTAGGTAATTCGGGGATCTATTGGACGTTAATCGATACATTTGAGGGCCAAGCCTCATGATGGTACACATCCAAAGCTTTGGAGGAGCATAATTGGAGCAACAAAGGACACAAAGACCACTATTGGTGCAAGCAATGGAGCAACTCATGGCTAGACGATCATAGCATGTTTCTGCTGAAGAAAATCGGACCAACAAGCAGCTAAATCGGCCGATTTATTGCTCTGGGTCGATTTTTAGGCCTTTGACAGCTTAAAGCCACGTGTCCCACGATCTCTTGTCCGTCCTTGCTCTTGGTGGAGAATATAAGTGGTCCTGTAGGTGGTTGCTGAGCATCTCTCCTCTCCCACACTCTCATTCACAGCTCATCAATTTGGGGAAAAGATTGGAGGAGAAGAAAAGCTCTAAAAAATTGAAGGAAGAAGAAGAACACCATTGTAGGAGAATAGTGAGGTTTTGAGTGATTTTGAATTACTTTTGTAGTCTTGGATTGAAGAACTTTTGCAAGGATTGTTAAGAACGTTTTGGATCTTCATTTAAGAGTTTGTAAGTCTTGCTACAACTTGGATTTGGCTAAGATTTATTGATTTTGCTTGCTCATCTTTCATTATTCATCTATGAACACCATGTATGCTTGTTTGTTGATTTTGGATCTTGATATGCATATTATTGGCTAGTTTATTGTGATTCTAGAGTGATGGATTGATGGTTATGGCTAGGGTGATGATAGGATGGACTTATATATTAGTTTAGGATGATTTGTATGCATGAAACCCATTCCAAAGACAAAAATTGACCTGTTCATCATGCTAGATCGACCGATTTTTGTATGATCCACCCGATTTTCTTCCCTGTTGCTCTTTAATTGATGAATCTGCATGTTAGAGTGTTTGGTTGTTTAAATCCTAGTGTTTATTTAGCCTACTTTAGCTTAGGATCACCTAATGCTATCAATCTAAGTGAGGGAAGAGATCTACCCGATGATTTCCGACCTTAGATACCTAAGATGATGAATGCTAGGTAGAAGTGAGCTTCATAATCCGCTATTGGATCGAGTGTGCTAGGATTAGTACTTGAGACTTCCCTGTTCCGAGACTTACCCGGTAAGGAGAGGGTTGCACCCTTAAGTAGTATCCGGTTTGTGTAGAACTCCCTATTTAACCACCTTGAGACCTACCCGGTAATAGGAGTTAGATGCGGGACTAGTGAAGTGAGAGACCTACCCGGTAATTGCTCCCATTAGTGAAACATTCTTCCCCAACACCGCAATTTGTCCTTAGAATCCTTAGAACCTTGAATCCTATGCCATAACCGGAAATCTTGACCTCTAGAATCTACTTTTCTCTCTCGATCATATTCTTGTGCTTTGTGTTACTTACTCGTTTGCTAGTTTAATTTGTTAGTTGTTTTATTTCCTTGCTTGACTTGTGATCTTTGTTTGATCACCATAAAAACCAACAAAAACATTGAGTTTTCCATTTTCTTTGTTTCTCATCTTATCTTAGTCTAGATTCACACTATCTTTGATCATTGCTTGACTCGATTTCACCTTAGTCTTTGTGTCGACCTCGGAATACTTACCTTTCTACAAACGTCCCGTACACTGCGGGTTCTCTAGGAGTTAGGATAAATATAACAAGTATAAATTTAAGACTTATTGCGTGCACATCACATCTATTCCTAGACGTAACAAGTTTTTGGCGCCGTTGCCGGGGACTAGGTCTAGATTGAGTCATTTCGTGATTGTTTCTAGTGTAGATCTTTCTTGTTGCTTTTGATCTCTCTTTGTTTGTGTCTTTGCTTTTCAGGACATCTATTTCTCTTTAGGTGTATGCAAAGATCTCGTGGCAAGGATTTAGCTCCATTCGATCCCGAACCGGAGAAAACCCTTCGATCTAGATCCAAGAACATCCGAAAAGAGAAAGAGATGGCCGGAAGAAACCTCCAAGCTGAGTTGGATGAAGCCTTAGAGCAAATAAGGCTAAGAGATGAGCTCTTGGAGGAAGAAAGGAGACTTGCCAATGAGAGGCAAGAGGAAACTAGGAGGGAGATTGAGGAGATTAGGCAAGCCCTTGTTCAAGGAGAGCTTAATCGCCGACAACCTCCACCTCCTCCACCACCGGTGGAGCAACCGCAGCCGGCGGCTAATGTTAGGGTTGTGCCCATAGCCATTGAAGAGCCACAAACCCTAGGGAGACGTATGGATCCGGCACAAAGAGCACATCGTCCGGGTGTGAACTTAGGAGATCCCGCAGCCCACAACTATGAGCTCCGCCCTCAAGTTCTACAAATGATCCGGCATAATCAATTTGGAGGGATGGAAGGAGAGTCTCCTCACCAACATTTGATGAACTACGAGATCTTGATGGAGACTCTTAGACCGCCAAGATTGGAGAGCAACAACCATAAGCTTAGGGCTTTTTCCTTCTCTCTTAAGGATAAAGCCTTGGCTTGGTATCAATCTATTCCACAAGGGTGAGTTGGTACTTGGGAGGAGATGACAACCGAGTTTTTGACTAAGTTCTTCCCACCTTCCAAGACTACCGAGTTAAGAGGGAAGATCAATGCCTTCGTGATGAAGGATAGAGAGAGCTTGTTCAAGTCTTGGGAGAGATTCAAAGATCTTCTCCTAGATTGTCCACACCATGGCATACCGAAAATTGAGCTATTGGAGATCTACTTCAAGGGACTTGATGAAGATAGCCAATTCAAACTTCAATCCCTTTCCGGTGGGACTTTCATGGAGAAGCATGTGGATGATGCTTGGGAGTTTGTAGAGAAACAAGCTCTTGTGATTGAGAAATACTCCCATAGGAAGAGTGAAGGGAGAAAGGCGGGAGCATATGAGGTGAGTGAGGTCACCATGAGCAACTTCAAGCTCGACGCCATCAACAACGAGTTGAAGTCCTTGAGGGAGTTGTGTGCTACAACTTTGAAGAACCAAGCAACTCCTCAAGTGCTTCCACAAGCCAACCTATCTTCCAAGGAGGAGGATGTGAATTACATGGGAAGGGGCAATTACAACAATTATCAAGGCCCAAGGAACTTCAACAACAACCGGCAATTCAACAATTACCGGCCCAACCATAACCATCCCGGGTTTTCTTACTCTAACCCGGATGGAGCCTTGAACCCTCCCGCTTCTACAAGCACAACTCCACCACCAAGAGCTTCACAAGAACCTCCACCCGGATTTACTCAACCTCCAAAGGATAGAACCGAAATGATGTTTGAACAATTGCTTGGAAGGTTGAGTGGTCTTGAGAGCACGGTGACTTCTATCTCAAAAGCTCAAAAGGTTTTGGAAGCACAAGTGTTCCAAAAGGCGGGTGAAGCACATAGAGATCCGGGGAAGCTTCCCGGAAGAACCGAAGAAAACCCAAGAGGCCAAGTGTTGGCCATTACAACAAGAAGTGGGTTAAGCATGAAGGATCCTTTGCCCAAGGAGAATGCTAAAGGGAAGCAAGTGGTGATAGAGGAAGAGACTTTGCAAGGAGATGGAGGCAAGAGCAAGGATGTAGAGCCAACCTATGTGGCACCGCCTCCATACAAGCCACCACTACCGTTCCCTCAATCACGAGCAAGAGCTCGCTTGGACAATCATTTTGGTAAGTTCCTTGAACTAATGTCTAAATTGCATATTAACATTCCGTTCATGGATGCTATTCTAGGGATGCCGGCATATGGCAAGTTCTTGAAGGAAATACTCTCCAACAAAAGGAAGTTGGAGGAGTATGGTGAGATAAGGATGACTAAGAGATCATCGGAGTTGATTCAAACAATGAAGGAGGAGATGCCTCCTAAGCTAAGGGATCCGGGATCCTTTTGTGTGCCAATCGGAGTAGGAGAAGTGAAGTATGATGCCCTATGTGATCTTGGGGCAAGTGTGAGCATTGTTCGCTCCAAACGGTGTGTGCAAGCTTTAAATTTATAACCCTAGACTTAAGCTTAAAACAAGGATGCGAACCCGCAGTGTACGGGTCAATCGTAGTAAAAGCAAGAAAATTCCAGGGGTCGATCACAGGGACTTAGTGAAACAAAGTCCAATACGGTATGCTAGTGTTGATGCTAACCACAAGAGCAAGTATACAATCAAAGATGAATAAGATGTCAAATAAAGCAAACATGCAATTCTAGGGATTAAAGCATCTAGTTGTGGTTCCAACTCAAGATCTATAGATAAGAGGACAAAGCTGAGATTTTTGCTTGGGGAAGGTGTTACTAAAGTGGAGTAGATCACCGGGTAAGTCTTACTACACACTAATCCTAAACCGTAACTCCTATTACCGGGTAAGTCTCAAGGAATTAAGATAAAGAACTATAACCTCAAACTAACACACCATCTAAGGGAATAGAATCAACCTTTACCGGGTAAGTCTCAGGCTAACTCACAAAGATGGGATGAAAGCACACTCAAACCCCAATAAAGGACAAACCTTTATTACCTACACTTATGATCGTTGGTACACAAACTAAGGAATTACCGGGTAAGTCTCATCCTAAGCTTGCATTGAACCAGGAAAGGTGTAATAAGAATAGGATTTGGCAAACTCTAACACTTAACTCTCAGTTTAGGGTCGGATAAGTCACCTCGGTCAGAAGAATTCCACCCCGGCCGAGATGTTCATCGACTGAACGAGATGCTTAGGGTTAAGGTTAAAGACTCGAACTTTCAGGATCCTACTGTGATTAAGATCATTCTATCATTGTTTTTCCCACAACCTTCAGCCAATCACCCTAGAATCACACAAGGAAATTAGCCACTCATCATCATAATGAAAGTATTAAATATATGGGAAGAAGGTGAATATTTGAACAAAGAAGAATTTAATGAAAACACTTCAATAACTGAATCAAATATCACACAAAATCGTTCCTTGGATAATAATCCAACAAGACAAGACAACAAGGAAAAGAATTGAAGACAATCTTACAAAACCCTCCAAAAAGCTATAAAGCTATAGTCTTCAATCTTCCTTCAACCTTCAAAAAGGTTCTTCGAATCTCCCAAATTGGAGTAGGATGCGGCTGCTGCGCTGATAGCGGGTGTGCTGCGTCGTATGCGGGATGTTCTAACTGTAAGCGGATGTTGATGATCCGAAGATGGTTCAATTGTGGAAAATCCAACCCTTTATATAGGAAAATTACCCTTCCAAAGATAAAATATCTTAGAAAGATCTTTTCCCATAAAAATAGGTAAAATATATGATCTAGCATATCTCCTTCCTTCCAGGAGCCAAGCCCAAAAATATAAGATCTCTTTCCAAAGATAAAAGATCTCAGCCAAGAATAAAATATTCTCGCCGCGTCCCAGGTGTTCGCCTCGGTCGAGTCGACTTCCCTGGATCACCTCGGTCGAGGTGAATCTGTAGTCAACCGAGGTGAATCACAACTGAATGTGAAATCTCTCCTCTGGATCACCTCGGTCTAGGTATTCACCTCGGTCTAGGTGTTCACCTCGGTCTAGGTATTCACCTCGGTCTAGGTGTTCACCTCGGTCTAGGTGACACTGTAGCTGACCTAGGTGAATTTCAGCTGCGTGTAAATCTCTTAAATCTGGTCCAAAGTGAATCTTTAATCCATGGCTATGCTTCCTGGATGGTTCTTATGTTGCTGAACGTAGCTCCAATGACTCCATAGCTCCTTTTGCTCCTTTTTGATGCAAAACGTGCCATTTTACCTACGATTACAACAAAACTAGGTGTAGACCTCGATTCCCGCAAAGGTAGATGAAATGGTAGTAAAAACGCATAATGCACATACAAACATGCAGATTATGAAAGATAAAACGTCCAAACAAACCCCAAAATATAGACTATAATTCATGCTATCACGCAGCCGGCGGTCAATGTTAGGGTTGTACCTATTGCTATTGAGGAGCCACAAACCCTAGGGAGACGCATGGATCCGGCACAAAGAGCACACCGACCGGGTGTGAATCTAGGAGATCCCGCAACCCACAACTATGAGCTCCGCCCTCAAGTTCTACAAATGATCCGGCATAATCAATTTGGAGGGATGGAAGGAGAGTCTCCTCACCAACATTTGATGAACTACGAGATCTTGATGGAGACTCTTAGACCGCCAAGATTGGAGAGCAACAACCATAAGCTTAGGGCTTTTTCCTTCTCTCTTAAGGATAAAGCCTTGGCTTGGTATCAATCTATTCCACAAGGGTGAGTTGGTACTTGGGAGGAGATGACAACCGAGTTTTTGACTAAGTTCTTCCCACCTTCCAAGACTACCGAGTTAAGAGGGAAGATCAATGCCTTCGTGATGAAGGATAGAGAGAGTTTGTTCAAGTCTTGGGAGAGATTCAAAGACCTTCTCCTAGATTGTCCACACCATGGCATACCGAAAATTGAGCTATTGGAGATCTACTTCAAGGGACTTGATGAAGATAGCCAATTCAAGCTTCAATCCCTTTCCGGTGGGACTTTCATGGAGAAGCATGTGGATGATGCTTGGGAGTTTGTAGAGAAACAAGCTCTTGTGATTGAGAAATACTCCCATAGGAAGAGTGAAGGGAGAAAGGCGGGAGCATATGAGGTGAGTGAGGTCACCATGAGCAACTTCAAGCTCGTTGCCATCAACAACGAGTTGAAGTCCTTGAGGGAGTTGTGTGCTACAACTTTGAAGAACCAAGCAACTCCTCAAGTGCTTCCACAAGCCAACCTATCTTCCAAGGAGGAGGATGTGAATTACATGGGAAGGGGCAATTACAACAATTATCAAGGCCCAAGGAACTTCAACAACAACCGGCAATTCAACAATTACCGGCCCAACCATAACCATCCCGGGTTTTCTTACTCTAACCCGGATGGAGCCTTGAACCCTCCCGCTTCTACAAGCACAACTCCACCACCAAGAGCTTCACAAGAACCTCCACCCGGATTTACTCAACCTCCAAAGGATAGAACCGAAATGATGTTTGAACAATTGCTTGGAAGGTTGAGTGGTCTTGAGAGCACGGTGACTTCTATCTCAAAAGCTCAAAAGGTTTTGGAAGCACAAGTGTTCCAAAAGGCGGGTGAAGCACATAGAGATCCGGGGAAGCTTCCCGGAAGAACCGAAGAAAACCCAAGAGGCCAAGTGTTGGCCATTACAACAAGAAGTGGGTTAAGCATGAAGGATCCTTTGCCCAAGGAGAATGCTAAAGGGAAGCAAGTGGTGATAGAGGAAGAGACTTTGCAAGGAGATGGAGGCAAGAGCAAGGATGTAGAGCCAACCTATGTGGCACCGCCTCCATACAAGCCACCACTACCGTTCCCTCAATCACGAGCAAGAGCTCGCTTGGACAATCATTTTGGTAAGTTCCTTGAACTAATGTCTAAATTGCATATTAACATTCCGTTCATGGATGCTATTCTAGGGATGCCGGCATATGGCAAGTTCTTGAAGGAAATACTCTCCAACAAAAGGAAGTTGGAGGAGTATGGTGAGATAAGGATGACTAAGAGATCATCGGAGTTGATTCAAACAATGAAGGAGGAGATGCCTCCTAAGCTAAGGGATCCGGGATCCTTTTGTGTGCCAATCGGAGTAGGAGAAGTGAAGTATGATGCCCTATGTGATCTTGGGGCAAGTGTGAGCATCATTCCGCTTGCACTTTGCAACAAGGTTGGGCTAGGAGAGCCGAAGCCGGTCAAGATGACCCTTTACATGGCGGACCGCTCGATCACTCATCCGGTTGGAATCTTGGAGGACATTCCGGTGCAATTAGGGAAGTTCTATGTGCCCATAGACTTTGTTGTTTTGGACATCCCGGTGGACTATCCGGTTCCTATCATCTTGGGGAGACCTTTCCTAGCTACTTACGGATGTCTAGTAGATTGCAAGAATGGGACTCTCTCCTTCAACATTGGAGAAGAGAACATCAAGTTCAAGCTATCAACAATGATGAAAGGGCCAACCCTTGATGAGGATATATTCAACATAGTTGAAGAAGAGGAGTCTAGAGAGGTTGTGAGCTCAATCTTGCTCAAGGATCCACTTGAGAGAGTTCTTAGCTCAAGCTTGATGGAAGAAGGAATTGAGGAGAGTAGCAATGAAGTAATCAAGGCCTTGAATGCATTGGACGAGCTACCAAGTGTTGGGTTTGAAGTGCTAGAAGAAGAGGAAAACTGCCAGAAAAATCGGACTGAAGGGCAAAAATCGGCCGATTTTTGTACTTATGCTGAAATTTCAGCCAGTTTTGCCAAAACAGAAACTCAGATCGACCCCCCTTCAGAAAAATCGTCCGATTTTTCTTCCTGGACCGATTTTTCTGAGTCTTTTCAGCATCAACCACTTGAGTGTGAGCAATCATCAAGGGACTTCAAGGAGGCTTCCATGGCTTTGCAATCATCTCAACCTACATTGTATGGATCGTCTCCAACCGAAAAAGGTCCTCCTCAACTTGATCTTAAACCTCTTCCTTCTCATTTAAAGTATGCTTTCCTTGGTTCAAATTCTACTTATCCGGTGATTGTGAATGCATCTTTGAATGATGATGAGCTTGATAGATTGTTGAATGAATTGAAACTGCATAGAAAGGCAATAGGATACACCATTGATGATCTTGTTGGCATCAAACCTTCTTTGTGCATGCATAGGATAATGATGGAAGATAATCATAAACCCTCTATTGAACATCAAAGAAGACTAAATCCTATAATGAAAGAGGTAGTTAAGAAGGAGATCATAAAGTTGCTAGATGCGGGAATTATCTACCCTATCTCGGATAGTAAGTGGGTTAGTCCCGTTCATGTAGTACCTAAGAAGGGTGGGATGACCGTAGTGACTAATGAGAACAATCAACTAATCCCCACTAGAACGGTTACGGGATGGAGGATGTGTATTGATTATAGAAAGCTTAACATGGCCTCTAGGAAAGATCACTTCCCTCTCCCCTTCATTGACCAAATGCTAGAGAGGTTAGCTCAACATTCCCATTTTTGCTACCTAGATGGCTATAGTGGATTCTTCCAAATCCCTATCCACCCCGATGACCAAGAGAAAACAACCTTTACATGTCCATGGGGTACTTTTGCATATAGGAGGATGCCATTTGGGTTGTGTAATGCACCCGCCACCTTCCAAAGGTGTATGATGGCTATCTTTTCGGAATACATAGAAAATATCATGGAAGTATTCATGGATGATTTCTCTGTTTATGGTTCTTCTTTCGATGATTGCTTGGCTAACTTGTCCTTAGTATTGCAAAGATGTGAGGAGACAAATCTTATCTTAAATTGGGAAAAATGCCACTTCATGGTAAGTGAAGGTATTGTGTTAGGACACTTGGTGTCTAACCGTGGCATTGATGTTGATAGGGCCAAGATTGAAACGATAGAGAAGTTGCCACCACCTACCTCGGTGAAAGGGGTAAGGAGTTTCTTAGGGCATGCCGGTTTTTACCGGAGGTTCATTCAAGATTTCTCTGAAATTTCCAAGCCTCTCACTAACCTACTAATGAAGGATGTTCATTTTGTCTTCTCCAAAGATTGTCTTGAGGCTTTTTGTAGGTTGAAGAACGCTTTGATCTCCGCACCTATCATGCAACCTCCGGATTGGAGTTTACCGTTTGAGATGATGTGTGATGCAAGCGATGTAGCCGTTGGGGCTGTTTTAGGGCAAAGGAAAGATGGGCGCACTCATGCCATTTATTATGCTAGCAAGACGCTAGATGATGCCCAACTTAACTATGCCACAACCGAGAAAGAGTTGCTAGCGGTAGTGTATGCCTTTGAGAAGTTTCGGTCATACCTTGTTGGAGCAAAGGTCATAGTCTATACGGATCATGCTGCGATCCGTTATCTCCTTACAAAGAAGGATGCCAAACCTAGGTTAATTCGGTGGATCCTTCTTCTTCAAGAGTTTGATTTGGAAATCCGGGACAAGAAGGGATCCGAGAACTCCGTGGCGGATCACCTTAGTAGACTACCCCCCTTAGAGATTGAGAGAGATGACATCCCGATTGATGACTCATTCCGGGATGAGCAATTGCAAATGGTGGAGGAGTGCTTGTTCCAAGTATCTAGAGGGAGTGAGCCGTGGTATGCCGACATAGTGAACTACTTGGTGTGTGAGGAAGTGCCTCCCGGATTAACATATGCCCAAAGGAAGAAGTTCTTCAAGGATGTGAGGCACTACTATTGGAGTGAGCCACTTTTGTTCAAAAGAGGGCCGGATCGAATGTTTAGAAGATGCATACCGGAGGATGAGGTGGAGAGTGTGATCCGCCATTGTCATTCCTTGCCATGTGGAGGGCATGCTAGCTCACACAAGACATGTGCTAAAGTGTTGCAATCGGGCTTCTTTTGGCCTAGCTTGTTCAAGGATGTGCAAGGCTTTGTGGTAGCTTGTGATGCTTGCCAAAGGACGGGCAACATCTCAAGGAGGAATGAGATGCCCTTGAACAACATACAAGAGGTAGAGATATTTGATGTATGGGGTGTGGACTTCATGGGACCATTCCCTTCTTCATGTGGCAACCTCTACATCCTATTGGCGGTTGACTATGTTTCAAGATGGGTGGAGGCAATCGCCTCTCCTACAAATGACGCCAAGGTGGTGGTGCGGTTCTTCAACCGAGTGATCTTTCCTAGGTTTGGAACACCAAGGGTGATCATAAGTGATGGAGGGAAGCACTTCACAAATAGGAACTTTGGAGCACTTTTGGCTAAGTATGGGGTGACTCATAAGGTGGCAACACCTTACCATCCCCAAACTAGTGGCCAAGTGGAGATCTCCAACCGGGAGATCAAGGCTATTCTTGAGAAGACGGTATCAAGGACGAGAAAGGATTGGGCTATGAAGCTCAATGATGCCTTGTGGGCATATAGGACCGCTTTCAAGACACCAATTGGCACCACTCCTTACAAGTTGGTCTATGGCAAGTCTTGCCACCTTCCGGTAGAGATGGAGCATAGAGCATACTGGGCTATAAGGTGGTTAAACTTTGACCTCAAAGAAGCCGGTGAGAAGCGTTTGCTTGATATAAATGCTCTTGAAGAGATCCGGTTGGATGCTTACGAGAATGCTCGGATCTACAAGGAGCGAACCAAGCGATGGCATGACAAGAGGATCATCCCGAAAGAGTTGAGTGTAGGAGACCTTGTCCTTCTTTTCAACTCAAGGCTGCGGATATTCCCCGGAAAGCTCAAATCAAGATGGACCGGGCCATATGTGGTGAAGAAAGTTTTCCCTCATGGAGCGGTAGAGATAGGAGGAGATCATTGTGGTAACTTCAAGGTGAATGGGCATCGTTTAAAGAAGTACATCCCGGAAGCCCCGGTGGAAGTGATTGCCCCGCTTCACCTTGATTGAAACGCTCCTGAATTTGGTCAAGCTAATGATCTTAAAGAAGCGCTTAATGGGAGGCAACCCATTGGTATATATTTTTCCCTTTTGTTTTTCTTGCTTTTGTTTAATCTCACTCTTGGTGTGCTTTGTTTTTCTTTTGTGTTTTTGGGTGCTAGATCTTGTTGATTGTCATGAGTTATGAGATGTTGGAGGTCATGTGAAAGCCTCATGGACCAGTTGAAGGTACAAGATCCAAGCACATGGACGAGGAGGAAAGCACCCAGAAAAATCGGACTGTTCATGCATAAAATCGTCCGATTTTCTGGGCAACTGGGCCGATTTTTCCTCTGTAAAGGAAAGTGATGATCTCCAATCAAGTATGGGTGGAGCGGACGTGGAACTTGGACGGCTTGCGGTGCCAAGCGCGGGTTCCGACACCATAATGAACATCAAGAGCTCTCTACCATCCTTGATCGATCATCCACCATCATCATCCAATGTGAACCGAAATACCAAAGCATCACCAATTTTACATTGTGAGGACTCTCTTTCATTCTTTATTTAGCTTCCACATTGGGGACAATATGTTTCTAAGTATGGGGTGGGGTTCTCATGATCACTTGCATGATTAGCATCTAGGATAGTTTAATTTTGTCACATGTTTCATTATGTCTTGCATTGTACATACATATTTCGAAAAATCAAAAAAAAAATCAGAAAATTTTAAAATTTTAGTGCTTCTAAAGCTTGGGAATGACCCTTATGATGAAAATTGTCTTGTGAATTGGCTATGAATGGCCTTATGTGTCAAATTTATGATAGCATATGTGGACTTGAAGTACTTATCTTGAAACCCATGAATGAATTTGTGATCATGAACGTTTGCCTTGATTGAATTGAGTATTGAAAGTCGAAATTGCATGCTAGTTCTTGCACATCATTTAGGAATGAATAAGGCAATTCATCTTTCTCTACTTTTCATCTTGATCATGTTGTTTGAGCACCTCAATTGATAAAAATTTGACCTCTTTTGACCCATCCGGGAATAGGAGCATGATAGTGTGTTGATGTGTGTGAAAAGCAAGTGTGGGGTGAAGTTGTTGATGAAAGAATGATGTGAATGAAATGCTGAAATTGTTGTGAAAGTGTAGACAAAAATATAGGTTTGGGGACGTTGGTTTAAATGACAAGTAACTCGGTACACTTCACATAATCGGGTGTTGGTGCTTTGCCAAAGTCAAATAAACCGATAGTCCTAACGAGCTTTGGTATGTGTGCCCGGTGTGGATGCATCTCGAAAAATAGAAAAAGCCCGAGAATGGCTAATCACCAAGGTTTCGGCTTTTGTACACCAATGCCATTGTCTCAAAAATAAAAGAAAGAAAAGGAAAATGAAGAAAAATATACACTTGAGGGAAGTTGATAAGAAATGTGAAGTTGTGGTCGTTTAGTTCCTTTCCCGGATTAGCATCACATAGCCTAGAAAATTCCCACCTAATCACAACGTTTCTTAGCCTTCTATTTTACAAGTCCTTATGACCTACTTGCATGTGTGTAAGACTAAGTGATTTAGATTGGATATGCTCATGATCATCTTGACTTCTTCATCTTTACACTTCATTGCATGCTATCAAGTTAAGTGCAATTGTCTTTCCATGCTTTCATTTATTTGATACATAATTGCTTGTCCATTGCCATGAAACATGACTACGAAGGTGATCCAATATTAGAAGCACAAACCCAAAAAGATTTTGCCATTTTTCTGCATACATAAATCATGTCATCTCTTAGTCTATAGTTGGGAATTTGCTCGGGGACGAGCAAACCTTAAGTATGGGGTATTTTTGATAACACGATTTATGACTTAGGATTAGGTAATCATTTAGATAGAATTTTCACTCATTCATGCACGTTTTGGCATTGGTTCATGACGTCTTCGCTCAATTCATGCACATTTCTAGAAAAGACGTCTACACCACCTTTTATCAGTTTTGTAGGTAATTCGGGGATCTATTGGACGTTAATCGATACATTTGAGGGCCAAGCCTCATGATGGTACACATCCAAAGCTTTGGAGGAGCATAATTGGAGCAACAAAGGACACAAAGACCACTATTGGTGCAAGCAATGGAGCAACTCATGGCTAGACGATCATAGCATGTTTCTGCTGAAGAAAATCGGACCAACAAGCAGTTAAATCGGCCGATTTATTGCTCTGGGTCGATTTTTAGGCCTTTGACAGCTTAAAGCCACGTGTCCCACGATCTCTTGTCCGTCCTTGCTCTTGGTGGAGAATATAAGTGGTCCTGCAAGTGGTTGCTGAGCATCTCTCCTCTCCCACACTCTCATTCACAGCTCATCAATTTGGGGAAAAGATTGGAGGAGAAGAAAAGCTCTAAAAAATTGAAGGAAGAAGAAGAACACCATTGTAGGAGAATAGTGAGGTTTTGAGTGATTTTGAATTACTTTTGTAGTCTTGGATTGAAGAACTTTTGCAAGGATTGTTAGGAACGTTTTGGATCTTCATTTAAGAGTTTGTAAGTCTTGCTACAACTTGGATTTGGCTAAGATTTATTGATTTTGCTTGCTCATCTTTCATTATTCATCTATGAACACCATGTATGCTTGTTTGTTGATTTTGGATCTTGATATGCATATTATTGGCTAGTTTATTGTGATTCTAGAGTGATGGATTGATGGTTATGGCTAGGGTGATGATAGGATGGACTTATATATTAGTTTAGGATGATTTGTATGCACGAAACCCATTCCAGAGACAAAAATCGACCTGTTCATCATGCTAGATCGACCGATTTTTGTATGATCCACCCGATTTTCTTCCCTGTTGCTCTTTAATTGATGAATCTGCATGTTAGAGTATTTGGTTGTTTAAATCCTAGTGTTTATTTAGCCTACTTTAGCTTAGGATCACCTAATGCTATCAATCTAAGTGAGGGAAGAGATCTACCCGATGATTTCCGACCTTAGATACCTAAGATGATGAATGCTAGGTAGAAGTGAGCTTCATAAGCCGCTATTGGATCGAGTGTGCTAGGATTAGTACTTGAGACTTCCCTGTTCCGAGACTTACCCGGTAAGGAGAGGGTTGCACCCTTAAGTAGTATCCGGTTTGTGTAGAACTCCCTATTTAACCACCTTGAGACCTACCCGGTAATAGGAGTTAGATGCGGGACTAGTGAAGTGAGAGACCTACCCGGTAATTGCTCCCATTAGTGAAACACTCTTCCCCAACACCGCAACTTGTCCTTAGAATCCTTAGAACCTTGAATCCTATGCCATAACCGGAAATCTTGACCTCTAGAATCTACTTTTCTCTCTCGATCATATTCTTGTGCTTTGTGTTACTTACTCGTTTGCTAGTTTAATTTGTTAGTTGTTTTATTTCCTTGCTTGACTTGTGATCTTTGTTTGATCACCATAAAAACCAACAAAAACATTGAGTTTTCCATTTTCTTTGTTTCTCATCTTATCTTAGTCTAGATTCACACTATCTTTGATCATTGCTTGACTCGATTTCACCTTAGTCTTTGTGTCGACCTCGGAATACTTACCTTTCTACAAACGTCCCGTACACTGCGGGTTCTCTAGGAGTTAGGATAAATATAACGAGTATAAATTTAAGACTTATTGCGTGCACATCACATCTATTCCTAGACGTAACAATCGTAGCATTGACTTCAGTGAGAGAAGAAGGAGAATTCTTCTAGGTTGTATCTCGGACTCTTTGAAGCAAATAATAGATAGTTATATCATGCGAGCAAAGAATGTAAGAGCCTAGTTGCTGAGTTGCTGAGAGAGTGGGATGAGGACCCAGATTAGGCCTAGACCGCCCCTACGTGACCCTGTAGGCACCCATGCGGTTTGCTTGGGCTGCCCCTGCGGCTCACAGAATCCGCCCTTGTGGATATGTGTGTTGCAACCGTCTTCTTTGACTCGTGCTTTACTCTTTTTACCCTTTTTAAACTTCATCTCTTTTATTCCGATGAGGGTTTATCTTTCAGCTTCATCTCTCTCTCTTGCGAACATTTTCTTCTCCTCTCTTCTCCTTTGGATCTTTGCATGATCTTCTCTTAAGTCTTGGTTGTACAGTTTATACAGTTTTGTGCATTTGTTTTTATATCTGTCAGTGCCATGTTGTAAGGTCCAGTGAACTTGTTGTCAGGCTAGGGTCAGGATTCATTGTGAGATCCTATCCCAATGTGGCACTCCAAGTCCCGCAGATTCGGGGTGTTACAAAGAAACCCTAGGACGGAGCGTAGACTGTTAGAGCTGAACTTCATAAACATATCACCGTGTCGATCTTTTCATTTATGCATATTTCTTGCTTAATTGTGACTAACGTTGTTTTACAAGTTTTCGGATTAAAGGCCTTGAAATCACTTTCAAAGCCCTTGAAAACCAGTTGTGTCACAAAGAGCACAGATCGACACCAAGGCCTTGAAATCAGTTTTAAAGCCTTGAGATAGGATTTTGCGAAAAGTTCTCATACTCTATTCAACCCCCCCCCCCTATAGAGTATATGTATCCTTTATATTCACCTATACGGTTCTTCAAACTTGTTGAGAAATTATTGGGACAACTCCCATTCGGTGACACTTCCGGATGGTATGTATTGATACCATTTCTTTTTCTTGCCTCTTAAGAAAAAAAGAGAATGTTGTCAACCTTATTTCGAGGACTCAACTCCTCTCATCTTCACCATTTCTAAAAGCTCATTGTATGTTGGTAAGTGGAGATGTGGATTCTCGGATGACCCTCCTCCAAATTGATTTTGCATTACAATTTGAATCATGAAACTCTTGATCTCAAGGTTTTTGGGTACACTATTCCCAAAGACTACACCCGGTGGTGGAATATGCTTGGCCGTATCCATTCATTCTCTTTGGGTCATGGGAGCATACACTCTAGCATTGCCTCCTCTTGGTAGCGATGAGCAGATTGCGGTTTGGTTTGGCAAACCGCAAGTTGCGGTTTGGTTTGGCAAACCGCAAGTTGCGGTTCGAACCGCAACTAATCGTTTTACTTTGCGGTTCAACATCTTTTGCGTTGCGTTTGCGGTTCGGTTGATGAACCGAACCTCAAAATGCGGTCCAGACCACAACCTAACCGCAAAGACTGCAACTCAATCGCAAAAACCGCAAAATAAAACCCGCAAAACAGCAAAAAACCGCAAACAACCCGCAAAATGTGGTTCATTTGTGGTTCGAACCGCAACTGTGCGGTTCCCGGTTTCTAGGTTTGTGGTTCGGTTCGGTTGCAGTTTTGTTGTTTAAATTGATACTCAAACCTACTTCTAGGCACCTCGCTATACATCTCATATTGATACATGGCTTCTCTGGCAAGATCCTCTTGAGCTAATAGTGTAGCTTCAAGATTAATAATCCTTTGCTTTTGTAGCTCTTCTTTTTCCTTAGCTTGAGCCATGTTCCTCTCAACTTTGTCTTCTTGATTCATAGTAAATCTTTTTTTCAGTTGCTTTCTTATCATCCTCAAATTTCTTTCAAGTTCCATATCAAATGGTGTGAGTTACTTGTTTGCAATCCTTAGCATACAAATGAGAACCTACAATCAAAGACACAAACACAAGTGCATCAAAAGTAACAAAACACTCAATACTAATAGATAACTCTTCACAAACAAAGTTAAACAATCAATAGTCCCCGAAAAAGGCGCCAAAAACTTAATGTTGAGTTTGAGACACTATTCTAAATCACATAGTACTGCAAGTGCACAGCCGTGTCAATGTAAGTATATAATTTTGCATCAAGGTCGAAATTCCAAGAGACTATGTATGTCTTAACGATTGTCTCAAGTTCAACTAGTAAAGCATGAGTGTGTAAATGAAAGGAAAAGGGGGTGATCAAGTGATCAAATGTATTGGGTTATAGGAGTGATAAGTGAAAAGTGAAAAGTAACAAGGATCAAGTGCCAATATGAGAAAACACTAGGAATTGGGGTTATTCCTCCAAACCATAACTAGAAGTAAGATCAACCATATTGTGTTCAATTATTGAGGAGAATTTAAGTCACAAATATTGAAGCAACATGGTGAAGGTATGCTTTGCCAAAGCATTTGTCTTGTTTTAACTAGTGATTTTCATATGGTGTTTGCTATTTAAACACTAGTTGATAAGCTTTCTAGAACTTATGATTATAATAGACTATGCAAGTATCACATGGTGTTTGTTATTTACTTGCACAATCTAGCATACTATAGTTTGGACATTCACAAGACAAGTAATCTAGTCATCCTTTTGGCTCAAGCTAGAATTAATCAAGGAATATAGGCATCAAACATTGCACAATAACCTTCGAATTACTTATTGGTCTCATCTAGGGTGATTGATTAATAAATCACTCATTCATATATGCTTGAAAATATACAATAAGTTATGAGAACAATCTTGACTATTTCTAATCTAGCATCTGACATTTAAAATAAGTTCAAGCATGGATGAATTTCAAGATGAACTCAAAACCTAATATATGCTAATAAACATGCATTTGATTCTCTATCAAATCATAAACACAATATAGGACATACTAAACCTAGCATGATTTGGAGTTTGCACCCCAAATCCTAGCAAGAGGACTACTCACACATGGCTGAAAATCTCAATACACAAACAGTAGATATAGATAACATGGTGACAAACTAAACTTGAAATAAGGAACTTTTCGAAAAATAATGGAAGCAAACGGACTTACCAAGCTAAGGTTATGATCGAAACAAGATCTAGAAAAAAGAAATATGATGAACTTCGAGAACTTCTACAATCTTTAAGGCCAATTGGCCAAAACCTTACAAATGAGAGAAATAATTTGTAACTTGAGAAGTGAATAGGTTTTTGAATGGTCTCTATTTATAGGCTCCAAATCGTGCCTCCCCCCCCCCCCCCCCCCCCCCCCCCCCC
>BSUD01000008.1:88213923-88364415 GCA_033239045.1 Fagopyrum esculentum | reverse complement strand
CCTTATGTTAGATAAGAAATAATAATCATAATAGCATAGAAAGAATATACAAGAGGGAACACTAAAGAAAAACATGATAACCACCATATTGTGAGGAATATCCACTCCCTTCTCTCTTCCTTGTTATAGATATAGCCGTACAAAGAAGAGAAAATCACAAATGAAATACTTATAATAAATTAATATTTCACATGTAATAAAATTATTAGTCAAAAACATAGCATGCACGAAATAATTTAATACAAACTAGCATAAGCATCATTCAGTTTAGCATATCAACATTATCTTTCCTACAAAACTCTGCCTCTCCCCAATCTTGCCACTTAAATAAGAAAACATAGACAGGTACAAAATAAGGGTGTTGGTCTAAATTGTTTGTTTCTCTTACTCGTACTAAATGCATATTGGAATTAATCCTACCGACTACTACTACTTCACTAAACCAGCTTGAAACAAAAAAAAAATAAGAATATGATGTAAACATTACCTGAAGAGCTCTATCTGAGTGATCATCCAGAAGATAAAAGGAAAAACACCCCAGAAAAAAATGTCGGGTTATACCAAAAGTGGGTACAAAATTATCCAAAATGCTTCTCCATTCTTCATCAAGAACTGTCCATTGTCAATCAAACAAGTAATAAAGAATTGGAATGGAGTTAAGGAATTTCAAATTCTTTAGTTGAACATATGGGAAGTGAAATATATATATATATATATATATATATATATATATATATATATATATATACATATATATAATAAAACATGTAATGGATACAATAGCCTGCTTAGCAATCACCATATCACAACTTCAACACAGAAAAAGTATGTCAACAACGGCACTCAAATTTTCAAAGGGATAACATCCCACCAATCCCTCAATCTTGCACCTGATTAAAGAAGAGCCTCCATCCTTCTGTAAGGATACAATCTCTTGTTCAAGGTCGATGTTGTAAAATCCGGAATTTTTATTCCGTCTATTTCCGTTATTAAATAGATCTCGATCAGTTGACCCATATCCGTCTACTTAGTTAGACATATTATTATAGGATTTATCATTTTATGTAGATTCCTTCACATAAAATGATAGAATCTTTTATATAGTTTATCATTTTATGTAGATTACTTCCGCATAAAATGATAGAATTCTGAGCCGATCTTAAACTAAAATAAACTCCCTATCCGCCTAGTCCGTATATTTATATATCGGGATCTTGTCCAGCCAGAAACTCGCTAAATTAAGGAGCCCAGATGCAGCCATTTTAGCCCATCTGTTAACATATATTTCAGCCAGCGGATCCAGCGCCAGCAGCCCAGTCCAGCGCCACTCCAGCCCAGCGCCACTCCAGCCCAGCAGCATCACAGCTCCAGTCCGCTGCTTGTCTTGGCCGCAACACCAGCGTTGCCAGCCCAGTCCGTGAGCTGCTCCAGCTCGCTTGTCCAGCCCGCTGCCTTGTCCGCCCCAGCCCTATGCGCGGCCCAGCTCTTCTGCAGCCTTCAGTTCAGCCCAGGAGAAAGGATGTTGTTCCGCCTCCTCCAGCTCAGCAGCTCCAGCCGTTTCATGAGGATTCCAGCGGCCGTTACACGGAATCAATGTAGGCGATTAAGGCCATAACTCAGCAGTAACGCTTCATCCTATCTTCATACCTCTTTTGCTTCTGAAAATTGCATCGCTCCAGCCCTCTACTACGTATCTCCTCCCATTCTGCGTTTCCTTTTCTTCTGCACACACCCAACAGCGTCAAGAGCAACACGTAACTCTCCTGCACACGTCCGGTCCGTCCTCTTCTGCACACGTCCAGCCCGTTCCAGGCGTAGGAAACACCCTGGGAGAAGCCAACGTACCTCACGCCGCTTTTGCTCTAAGTGGTGAGTCTTCGTCCCTCTCCTCCCTTTCCTTCTTCCTCTTTCCGGATCTGAACGTGACCAACGTGCAGAGGCAGTGTGATCAACCAGCAGGTTCGGTTTTGGTACAGATCGGAACCAACAACAAATTAACCTTCTAGCTGCAAACCGGTAAGAGCCTATACTTGAATTAAAATAGGTTTCCGATTAGTTTAAGGGGAAGCTTATTGTATAATCTTTTGTGTGTATATTATTTCCGTAATGATAGATTGATGAGCTGCTGTAATTCGACCTTGAGCATAGTCAAGATAGTAATAGGTAGCTGCTGAGTTTATAATTAAAATGGTGGAAATAAAGGGCTGCTGTAAATTCCAATTTATTCCTTCAGCTTTTAGGTGATAAACAGCCTATCTTGTCGGCCAATTATTGAACGTTTAGAAAAAGATCCACCGTTGAATTTTGGATATGTTGTAGATGGATATATGTAGTTTAGCATATTAAACATTGAGAAGAAATGAACGGTCGGATTGAAAGTTATGAACTCCCGAAGTTAGGTAGTTGAGCAGTTTTGGTAAACTTAAGTTTTTGGCTAAGTATAGGATTTGTTAGTGAAGTAGTCAACTTGGTGAATTATTATAAAATTAATGGCTGAACAGTTTAGAGAAATTTTCCTCCTAAGGTTAGATAGAACCTCATAGATGATCTGGAGATTTAATTCGGAATTATTTTAAGCTGTTAAGAATTTTATATTTAGAGCCGAAATTAGACCTTTACGATTCTTCCGAAAAATAGAAACATAGGAAAAATGTCAGTTTGGAACCAAATAAAATTTTAGGAGTTAGAATATAAATTTAGAACCTCAAATAGGAGTTTAGACATGAATTTTAGGGTTTTCGAGAAAATCGGAACCAAGGGACCATTTTACCCTAAACTAATACTGTAACTAGTATGTCTTAATACCTTATTCGATCTTAGAAGTTTTAGACTTCTATCTACGTGAGAGTGTGCTAATACACTTATCGCCTTTGACAGGCAACTGAGTGGTTACAGTTTACAGAGCGAGTGGTTTATAAAGAGTCGAGCGTTATAACAGGTAAGTCCTTTGGGCTTACTTAGCTGACTTCTAAATATGAGTATAAATGATGATGGTGGTGTGTAATTGAAATGTGTAGAGAGATAGGTTGTGATATATAATTACCGACCTTTATTTTGGCCTAAGAGTAACGGGCGGTGGCATTCTGCTCAGTAGCTGGCTGGCGCTGGGGGTTTCTTTCGGGACTAGTCCATACATGGTTTGTAGTGATGCTACCAATGGAAGTCAGCTAGACCTACACCAGTTGGATAAGGAACGGAGGCGAGAACTAATAATAATTCTCGTGCCACAACTTAAATTGAATAATGTGAATCATTTAAATAATAGATAATAAACGGTTGAGTGCCAGCATGATGTTTGTTTATTTTGTTTCTGCGTGTGCTTGTGCTGTTATCATTTTGCTTATATTTGGATAGTTAGTTAACTGTTGATATGTTGTTTAGATTTGCCACAGGTTAGAGCAGATGCCGAGTGATCCAGATGGTAGTGGTCAGCCAGGGTGTCGTACTTTAGGACGTTTTACAGTTTCTGCATTTGTGGGTTTTACAGTTGAACATTGTTTCCTTTCGTACTTTGTTATATTCCGTTTTCCGGCTGTAGTCGATCTGGTCACATTCATGCATTATTAAGAACTATTTTATGATTTCTGATTTTCCTTATCTGTGCCTTGTTGTAAGATCTCGTTAAGTTGTTGTCAAACTAAGGTCGGGACCCACTGTGCGGTCCTAACCAGTAACTCCCTAAGTTATAAAATTTGGGGTGTTACAACATGGTATCAGAGCTCTAGGTTGGCAACAATGACACTTGAATCTTCTAAAAAGGTCATATAAGTAAATAAACGGAACCCGAAAAGGGTCTGAGTTTTCCAAAGAGAATTTTTGGTGTTAAAATGCATACAGAGTCGGGTTGGGATAGAAAGTACGGATGACCACCACTACCTCTGCGGATCTCGGTAATCTTAGAATAATTATAGACTTGTACTGTTATGATAGATTAGCTAGTTTATAACTGTAGTTATTAATATTCGTGCAGATGGCACGTACTAGGGCTGCACAAGTGACTGGCCGAGATAGGGGTCGTCCTCCCTTCCCCCAGTCAGACAGGATCGAGCTGATAGCACCCCTGCTGTAAGAGGGTGTGGTCGTGGGGGTAGACCTCCACTAGGGAGAGGTCGAGGACGAGTTCCTCGAGAGGACCCACCTGCAGCAAGCATACCAGAGGCTGCTGTAGAAGAAGTAGCTGAGAGTGTAGGTCCCGAGGTCAGGCCTGAGACTGCCGCTAGGTCTGGAGCGCAAGGAGCACGTTCTACTGAATCAGGACGTGTTTCTATTGGAGCATCTCAGTACAGGGAGTTCAGAGCCTATGTTGAGCGCAGGGAGGAAGCTGCCAGAGTTTAGAGGCTTACTCAGGTACCACCGGTGGTACCGGCTAGGTCAGCTCAGGTGACACGGGGAGTGTCTCAGGTGCCGGCTGTATCTGAGAGGAGGGCTGATGCTGATAGAGCACCTACTGGGTCCAGAGCATTGAAACCTGATGAGTGGTTGAAGGCTTTCAACTCTCAGAAGGTTCCTTCATTTAGTGGAGAAATAGGGCTAGAGGTGGAGCACTAGATAGGGAAGATTGATACTGCTTTGGAGGCAATACGTTGCCCCGTGGATCGACAGGTAGATTTGATACAGACCTGTTTCACAGATGATGCTCATTCATGGTGGCGTACCATTCGTGGCCGAGTCACTAGCTGGGAGCAAATAAGGAACATTGTTAGAGACAGGTACTGTCCAGTTTCGCTGAGGAGAGAGAGATTCCAGGATTTCATTGAGGCGGGATTTGAAGATATCCCGATTGCTGCAGCTATAAAGAAATTTCAGAAGGAATTGACCTTACTTGGACCTTCTGCACCTCCAGAAGAGCAGCATGTTTACCTTTTTTCCAAGAGGTTGAGAGAGAGTACCCGATCCTACCTGGTTGGATTCCGCTGTGAGACCTTGTCTGATTATCAGGATAGGGACTCTGCTTATGAGAGAGATAGGCCAGCTTCTAGGAAAGCAGCTTAGTCTAGTGGGCCGGATAAGCGGCAGAGGACAGGACATGCTGGTAGTAGTGCAGCGGTAGCAGGTTATAGTCGAGGACAGACTCAGGGGAGGTCCAGCTACCACTCTACAGTTCGTACTCCCGGTGGAGATCGACAGTGCTTTAACTGTGGTGGCCGTGACCACATCAAGACGGATTGCCCGAAACCACCTATCACTTGCTTCACTTGTGGGAAGCCGGGACACAGGGCTACTTTCTGCCGTCAGGGCAAAGCTTCTTCTCAGCAGGGATCTTCTCCTGCAGGTGCTGAGAAGAGTGTACAGAGACCCCCTCAGTACCGAGCTCCGAGTAAGCAGCAGCAGCAGTACCGGGCTCCAGGACATCCTGCTTCATACAGTACTACACAGGGATCAGGTCGTGGTAGAGGACGTGGTAGTACCACTGACACCAGAGGAGGACCATCGAGAGTGTTCGAGCTGAGGAACACTGAGCAGCCTGCAGCATCTGCGACCACAGGTACTATTTGGATCCATGACTTACCTGTGAGAGTTTTATTTGATACGGGTGCTACGCACTCATTTATATCAGATACATGTGTAGATAGGTTGCCCTTAGCTACAGTAGAGGGTGTACCTTTTGTGGTTGGGTTACCAGATGGGGGTAAGGTTAGAGGATCTCGAGAGATTTATGACTGCCCTATTCACCTGGGGGGCCGGATTTGGTTAGTAAATTTTCTAGTCATGCCCTTAGCACATGAGGACGTGATATTAGGGATAGATTGGATGACTAGACATGGAGCCGTCTTGGATATTGGTAGGAGGACTGTGACTGTCGCCACGGAGGAAGGCCACAGAGTGATATTCCGAGGTTGGGACCTCGAAAAGTCCGGCACAGTTATCAGTGCAGTGAGAGCAGCCAGACTGATAGCACAGGGTTGCGAGGCCTTCTGGTGTTATGCCATGAAGGAGCGTAAGAGCCTGACAGTAGAGGAGATACCAGTTGCCTGCGAGTTTGCAGAGGTATTCAGCGACGACTTGCCAGGGCTACCTCCACAGAGGAGTGTTGACTTTAGCATCGAGTTAGAGCCGGGCACGAGACCGATCTCGAAGGCCCCGTACCGCATGGCCCCGATAGAGCTGCTCGAGCTGAAGAAGCAGTTAAAGGAGTTAGTAGAGAAGGGCTTCATACGCCCTAGTGTTTCTCCCTGGGGCGCACCAGTGTTATTTGTGAGGAAGAAAGATGGATCGATGAGGCTGTGTATCGACTACAGGGAGCTGAACAAGGTCACCATCAAGAATAAGTACCCACTGCCTCGCATAGATGATCTGCTGGACCAGCTGCATGGAGTGTCAGTGTTCTCGAGGATAGATTTGAGATCGGGTTATCACCAGCTGAGGGTGAGAGATCAGGACATACCTAAGACGGCATTCCGGACTAGGTATGGTCATTATGAGTTTGTAGTGATGCCATTCGGGCTCACTAATGCGCCAGCAGTATTTATGGAGTTGATGAATGGGATTTTCATCGACTTCTTAGACCAGTTTGTAGTGGTCTTCATTGACGACATTCTGGTTTACTCTAGAAGTCGAGAGGAGCATGCCGGACACTTGAGGACAGTGTTGCAGATTCTACAGGATAGTCAGCTATATGCTAAACTATCCAAGTGTGAGTTCTGGATGTCAGAGGTGGCGTTCCTAGGCCATGTAGTGACTACTGAGGGGATTAAGGTCGACCCAGCGAAGATTGAGTCAGTGTCCTCTTGGCAACCTCCGAAGAATGTTAAGGAGGTTCGCAGCTTCCTTGGATTGGCAGGTTATTACTGTCGGTTTGTGGAAGGGTTTTCCCTGATAGCCCGACCACTTACTTCTCTCCTAAGGAAGACTACTCGGTTCGTCTGGTCTGAGCCGTGTCAGCAGAGTTTTGATGAGCTGAAGAGGAGATTGACGTCTGCTCCGATCTTAGCACAGCCTGAGGGTACAGAGGACTTTGTAGTGTACAGTGACGCATCCAAGCTGGGCTTGGGGTGTGTCTTGATGCAGAGGGGTAAGGTTATAGCATATGCGTCTCGACAGCTGAAGACGTATGAAGAGAACTACCCCACTCATGACCTGGAGTTAGCAGCAGTAGTGCACGCTCTTAAGATCTGGCGTCATTATCTCTATGGAGCGACCTGTCAGATCTTCACAGACCATAAGAGTCTGAAGTACATATTCACTCAGCGGGAGTTGAATAACCGCCAGAGACGGTGGTCAGAGTTGATCAAGGATTTTGACCTTGAGATTCTCTACCACCCCGAAAAGGCAAATGTAGTTGCTGACGCTTTGAGTCGGAAGACGCCTCGGGAGAAGGCGATAGCTCGGTTGACCGTACAGCCACAGTTACAGAGAGACTTAGCTTGGTTGGAGGTAGAGATCCAGTTCCCCGATACAGCTCATCAGTTAGCCACCTTAGAGTTACTTCCTGACCTGTTGGGTGAGATCCGACAGAAGCAGGAGACCTGTCCGATGTTGACCCGGATCCGAGACCGGATGTCACGAGATGAGGCACCTCAGTTCACTATCGGTGCCGATGGAGTGATGAGACGGCAGGACCGTATCTGTGTGCCATCAGACAGTGAGCTGAGACAGAGGATACTGGGTGAGGCTCATGCTACCCCTTACTCCGTACATCCAAGAGCGAGTAAGATGTATAAGGACGTAAGACGTTCCTTCTGGTGGGGTGGTTTGAAGCCCGATGTGGCCCGATATGTAGCCCAGTGTGCGACATGTCAGCAGGTCAAGATTGAGCATCGTAGATCCGGAGGAGAGCTACACCCACTTCCAGTACCACATTGGAAGTGGGAAGACATTTCTATGGATTTCGTTACTGGATTGAGGCTCAGCAGAGATTTTGATGCCATTTGGGTGGTGGTAGACCGGCTGACGAAGACCGCACGTTTCATTCCGATCAAGGAAACGTGGCCGGTAAACCGTCTAGCAGAGGAGTTCACCAGACACATTGTGAGACTCCATGGAGTACCGAGGACTATCGTCTCCGACAGGGATGGACGTTTTACCTCGAGGTTCTGGCAGCAGGTACATACTGCTCTGGGTACGAGTCTTCACTTTACCACTGCCTACCACCCACAGACAGACGGTCAGTCAGAGAGGACCATTCAGACCCTAGAGGACATGTTGCGGGCATGTGTGCTAGATTGGGGACAGGTATGGCCGGATCACCTCCCACTAGTAGAGTTTTCATATAATAACAGTTGGCACGCGTCTATTGGGATGGCACCTTATGAGGCTTTGTACGGACGGAGATGTCGTACACCGTTGTGCTGGGATGAGCCTAGCAAGGCCGATGGAGTAGTACCAGATCAGATACAGGACGACATCGCCCGGATTGCCTTAGTCCGGGAGAGGATGTTAGCAGCTCAGAGTCGTCAAAAGTCCTACGCCGATAAAAGGCGTCGACCTTTGGAGTTTAGAGTAGGTGCACAGGTGTGGTTGAGGGTGTCACCTACAAGAGGAGTTAGACGTTTCGGACTTAAGGGGAAACTGAGTCCCCGATACGTCGGCCCATTTGAGATCGTAGAGAGAGTCGGAGAGGTTGCCTACCGACTAGCACTGCCACCGAGATTAGAGGGAGTACACCCAGTTTTCCATGTATCTCAGTTGCGAGAGTACATACCGGACCCTAGACATGTCATCAGTCATGAGGATCTGATAGTCGAGCCAGACCACACTTTCGTGGAGTATCTAGTAGCCGTCCTAGAGCGTAGCATTAGGCACCTACGTTCTAAGGAGATACCAATGTTGAGGATTCAGTAGTCTAGACGAGGAGTTGATGAGGCTACCTGGGAGACAGAGGAGAGTATTAGACGTAACTACCCTGAGTTCTTTGCGGAGTTAGCCGCTACCTCAGTATCGACGGGTTAGTACCGAGACGAGACCTTATATGACTTCTGTGATTATATGTTTACATAATTGTTTATGTCTATGTGCTTGATGACGTGAGTAGTTGCTTGCTAGAATATATTTCTCGAGGGGAAATGTATGGGGTAGATACCTTATCCTAAGTTTCGGGACGAAACTTATTTTAAGGGGGTACTGATGTAAAATCCGGAATTTTTATTCCGTCTATTTCCGTTATTAAATAGATCTCGATCAGTTGACCCATATCCGTCTACTTAGTTAGACATATTATTATAGGATTTATCATTTTATGTAGATTCCTTCACATAAAATGATAGAATCTTTTATATAGTTTATCATTTTATGTAGATTACTTCCGCATAAAATGATAGAATTCTGAGCCGATCTTAAACTAAAATAAACTCCCTATCCACCTAGTCCGTATATTTATATATCGGGATCTTGTCCAGCCAGAAACTCGCTAAATTAAGGAGCCCAGATGCAGCCATTTTAGCCCATCTGTTAACATATATTTCAGCCAGCGGATCCAGCGCCAGCAGCCCAGTCCAGCGCCACTCCAGCCCAGCGCCACTCCAGCCCAGCAGCATCACAGCTCCAGTCCGCTGCTTGTCTTGGCCGCAACACCAGCGTTGCCAGCCCAGTCCGTGAGCTGCTCCAGCTCGCTTGTCCAGCCCGCTGCCTTGTCCGCCCCAGCCCTATGCGCGGCCCAGCTCTTCTGCAGCCTTCAGTTCAGCCCAGGAGAAAGGATGCTGTTCCGCCTCCTCCAGCTCAGCAGCTCCAGCCGTTTCATGAGGATTCCAGCGGCCGTTACACGGAATCAATGTAGGCGATTAAGGCCATAACTCAGCAGTAACGCTTCATCCTATCTTCATACCTCTTTTGCTTCTGAAAATTGCATCGCTCCAGCCCTCTGCTACGTATCTCCTCCCATTCTGCGTTTCCTTTTCTTCTGCACACACCCAACAGCGTCAAGAGCAACACGTAACTCTCCTGCACACGTCCGGTCCGTCCTCTTCTGCACACGTCCAGCCCGTTCCAGGCGTAGGAAACACCCTGGGAGAAGCCAACGTACCTCACGCCGCTTTTGCTCTAAGTGGTGAGTCTTCGTCCCTCTCCTCCCTTTCCTTCTTCCTCTTTCCGGATCTGAACGTGACCAACGTGCTGAGGCAGTGTGATCAACCAGCAGGTTCGGTTTTGGTACAGATCGGAACCAACAACAAATTAACCTTCTAGCTGCAAACCGGTAAGAGCCTATACTTGAATTAAAATAGGTTTCCGATTAGTTTAAGGGGAAGCTTATTGTATAATCTTTTGTGTGTATATTATTTCCGTAATGATAGATTGGTGAGCTGCTGTAATTCGACCTTGAGCATAGTCAAGATAGTAATAGGTAGCTGCTGAGTTTATAATTAAAATGGTGGAAATAAAGGGTTGCTGTAAATTCCAATTTATTCCTTCAGCTTTTAGGTGATAAACAGCCTACCTTGTCGGCCAATTATTGAACGTTTAGATAAAGATCCACCGTTGAATTTTGGATATGTTGTAGATGGATATAAGTAGTTTAGCATATTAAAAATTGAGAAGAAATGAACGGTCGGATTGAAAGTTATGAACTCCCGAAGTTAGGTAGTTGAGCAGTTTTGGTAAACTTAAGTTTTTGGCTAAGTATAGGATTTGTTAGTGAAGTAGTCAACTTGGTGAATTATTATAAAATTAATGGCTGAACAGTTTAGAGAAATTTTCCTCCTAAGGTTAGATAGAACCTCATAGATGATCTGGAGATTTAATTCGGAATTATTTTAAGCTGTTAAGAATTTTATATTTAGAACCGAAATTAGACCTTTACGATTCTTCCGGAAAATAGAAACATGGGAAAAATGTCAGTTTGGAACCAAATAAAATTTTAGGAGTTAGAATATAAATTTAGAACCTCAAATAGGAGTTTAGACATGAATTTTAGGGTTTTCGAGAAAATCGGAACCAAGGGACCATTTTACCCTAAACTAATACTGTAACTAGTATGTCTTAATACCTTATTCGATCTTAGAAGTTTTAGACTTCTATCTACGTGAGAGTGTGCTAATACACTTATCGCCTTTGACAGGCAACTGAGTGGTTACAGTTTACAGAGCGAGTGGTTTATAAAGAGTCGAGCGTTATAACAGGTAAGTCCTTTGGGCTTACTTAGCTGACTTCTAAATATGAGTATAAATGATGATGGTGGTGTGTGATTGAAATGTGTAGAGAGATAGGTTGTGATATATAATTACCGACCTTTATTTTGGCCTAAGAGTAACGGGCGGTGGCATTCTGCTCAGTAGCTGGCTGGCGTTGGGGGTTTCTTTCGGGACTAGTCCATACATGGTTTGTAGTGATGCTACCAATGGAAGTCAGCTAGACCTACACTAGTTGGATAAGGAACGGAGGCGAGAACTAATAATAATTCTCGTGCCACAACTTAAATTGAATAATGTGAATCATTTAAATAATAGATAATAAACGGTTGAGTGCCAGCATGATGTTTGTTTATTTTGTTTCTGCGTGTGCTTGTGCTGTTATCATTTTGCTTATATTTGGATAGTTAGCTAACTGTTGATATGTTGTTTAGATTTGCCACAGGTTAGAGCAGATGCCGAGTGATCCAGATGGTAGTGGTCAGCCAGGGTGTCGTACTTTAGGACGTTTTACAGTTTCTGCATTTGTGGGTTTTACAGTTGAACATTGTTTCCTTTCGTACTTTGTTATATTCCGTTTTCCGGCTGTAGTCGATCTGGTCACATTCATGCATTATTAAGAACTATTTTATGATTTCTGATTTTCCTTATCTGTGCCTTGTTGTAAGATCTCGTTAAGTTGTTGTCAAACTAAGGTCGGGACCCACTGTGCGGTCCTAACCAGTAACTCCCTAAGTTATAAAGTTTGGGGTGTTACAGATGTGCTATTCAGGTCCCTTTTCTATCTCAACGTTTAATAGTGCATCTTCAATTAAAAAAAAAAAGTGTACCTTGTGTTGTGGCACCCGTAGAGTAGTTTGTTGGCTCAGGCCATGCACGTGTTATTGTAGCTGACTTTCTTTCTTGGAAAAGGTTACGCCATGATGGCAAGTCAATATGTTGTGACCTTACCGCACTAAGAAATTGATATCTTTTATACCACATCATCATCTCCAAATGCTATGTTCAAAAAGAGAGCAAAAGTTTAACAAAATAATTGAAATCTAAAACCATAATCATTGGCAGTTACTATGAAGAGCTAATAATCATGCAATGTATACATATTGAGTATTCAATGGCACATGTAAAGAAAAGAAGAACGTGCAGTAGTGCTAGTAACTCATATGGATGGAATGAATTCCAGTTGTTCTAGTAGGAGGCTACAAAATCTACAAGATTAATCACAACAAGAAGAGGTGAAACTTGTTAGACTACAACTACCAAGCAAGAACTATAAATGGATGAAGTAACGCAAATCAACCATAATTTTATTGCTTATAAGCTGCAACTAAGGTTAGCAGCAAACTAGTTAGACTACATCTTATGTTAGCCAGCAACAATAGAATTTTGACAGCTAGCTAGATCCATGGTTAGATGTTCAGGCTTTGTCACTTATTCCTAGGTAATGCGAAGACATTGAATTATTTCTCTTTCACTCAATCCCTATGAGTTTGTGGAGTCTTTGCACAAAATTTCATTTTGACTCTATTTATGCAACAGCAATATCATGATAAAATTAGTAATAAGCTCATGTTAAAAAAGACGATAAGTTAAATGAAGCATGAAAGTGTTGAATTCAGGTAGATGAATTTAAAAAAAAAAAAAGAAATACCCAGGAGAGTATGAGGAGAAAGGGTATTGACTTCATCTCCAAGTGACATTTTAGCATCATTGTCTACCTAATTGGTACAACCCTTGACATTGTCTGTTGAAACACCATCTACTTCAATATCAAGTATCAAGCTCTTCATCTTCTCATTTCCAATAGCATCGTCCCTGTCAATTTGCAAATTATCAACACAAAGAAGGTCATTCAACGCAACTAAAAAACATGAAAGTGAATCGATGAATTACAAGGGTTGACATTGTCTATTGAGACACCATCTACTTCAATATCAGGTATCAAGCTCTTCATCTTCTCATTTCCAACAGCATCGTCCCTTTCAATTTGCAAATTATCAACACAAAGGCAGTCATTCAACGCAATTGAAAAACATGAAAGTGAATCGATGAATTACAAGGGTTGAGATTCAATCCATACAGATAGTAAATTGAGTAAGACTTACTCGAATTCAGAGGGGCGTTGTATCTGCGGTTAACGAACGCTCGAAGGTTCAATCTTTGTGTGATGGTGGTGAGTTCCTCCTACAATCATGCACTTTCATTTCTCAAGGGATCGAAGAGAGAATCCGGGTAGTGGCTTTGTTGTCTCAAGGGATTTAGGGTTTAGATTTGAGGGAAGAGGGAACAAAATGTTGGTGACGGAAGTTGATGTTTAGGGTTGATGGAATTTGGGCAGTGCTTGGTTGTCTCGAGGAGTAAGATAGGAGAAGGTCACACGTGATCTTGCTTTTTTTTTTTGTAAATATTTTAACCACGGTTATTACATACAACCGTGGTCCGATAATCAAATTTCACCCCGGTTATAAACGATAACCGTGGTATTTCTCGAAAAATATGTCCGCACCACGGCTATTGCATATAACCGTGGTCCGATCCCATTAAAATATAGTTTTAAAAAATGTTTCTCCACGGTATTTATATTAAACGGCGTCCCAAAATGTTGTTGACCTCGGTTTTACTGAACCGCTCCTACCCAAGGGAGGTATACAAGGGGTCTTTGTACTAGTGAAGAACGTGACAAGGAGAAAGAGGCCACAATAACGTGTTTCAGATGCGATAAACAAGGTCACTACGCATCTAACTGCCCGGATCGATTGCAAAAACTTCAATAATCATCGATAATATGCTTTAGATGTGATAAAAGGGGTCATTATGCATCTAATTGCCCAGGTAGATTGTTGAAACTACAAGAAACGGAGGAGAAAAAGGATGGAGACACATAGGAGGCCGATGAATTGATGATGCACGAGGTGGTGTATCTCAATGAAAGAAACGTGAAGCCAAGTTTTTTTGAAACCAACCTGGACACAAAGAATGTTTGGTACCTTGATAATGGAGCAAGTAACCATATGTGTGGAATTCGGGAATTCTTCGTCTTGATTGATGAAAGTATAACGGGGAAAGTAAAATTTGGAGATGATTCACGAATTGATATTGAAGGAAGAGGGTCCGTTAGATATTTGTTCAAGAATGGTAAAAAGAAGATATTGCATAATGTGTATTAAATACTAGATTTGAAGAGCAATATAATCAGCCTCGGTCAAGCTACGGAAGCAGGGTGTGAGGTTCGAATGAAAGAGAATATGCTAATACTCTACGATTGATTAGGTCAGGTGTTGGTGATAACGACAAGATCGAAGAACCGCCTATATAAAGTTACACTGCATGTCGAAAGTATCAAGTGCTTTCCGGTGACAACAACAAGCGAATCCGCAAAATGGCACGCACGGCTAGGTCATGTAAACTTAGAGACTATGAAGTAAATGATCAGTAGAGAACTCGTGAATGGTATACCCAAAATTGACATTGAAAAAACATGTGAGTCATGCCTCCGTGGGAAACAAACGAGGAAACCTTTTCCTCAAGAAATTACATTCCGGGCAACACAACCTCTTGAGCTCATCCATGGAGATCTCTATGGACCTATCACACCAGCCACACCAGCCCAAAAGAGATATGTGTTTGTGCTCATTGATGATTATTCACG
Organism: Fagopyrum esculentum; assembly: GCA_033239045.1. Taxonomy (NCBI): domain Eukaryota; kingdom Viridiplantae; phylum Streptophyta; class Magnoliopsida; order Caryophyllales; family Polygonaceae; genus Fagopyrum; species Fagopyrum esculentum. The sequence goes on along the minus strand of BSUD01000008.1, from coordinate 88,349,706 downwards.
CTACATGTGGACTATTTTGATGAAAGAGAAGAGTGAGGCACTCAAGAAGTTCAAAATTTCACAAAACTTGTTGAACAAGAACAAAAGTTGTGATCAAAATACTCCGAACGGATAGAGGTGGAGAGTTTACCTCTCATGAATTTCAAGCTTTCTCTGATAAATATGGCATTCAGAGGCACTTAACTGCTCCATACTCCCCTCAACAGAATGGGGTTGTTGAGAGGCGTAATAGGACCTTGTTGAAGATGACAAGAAGTATCTTGAAGCATATGGATGCACCAAATTATCTTTGGGGAAAGACTGTGAGGCATGCTACCTATTTGATTAATAGAGTAGCAACGAGATCCTTGGAGGGGAAAACGCCGTACGAGATGCTTAGAGGAAAGAAACCAAATATTGATCATCTCATAATATTTGATTGCGTTGGTTATGTGAAAACAGAAGCAGTCGGAAGAAAGAAATTGGATGATAGATCAAGAACCTTGGTTCATTTAGGAACAAAACCTGGTTCAAAGGCTTATCGTCTCTTTGATCCTACAACCAAGAAAATAGTAGTCAGTCAAGACGTTGTTTTTTATGAAGAAAAAAGGTGGAACTGGAACAAAGTTGAGAGGAAATTGAGCAATGATTTCGGAAAATTCGATGTGAATTTAGGAGAATGGGGTCACGGTGGCATAAGGAGAATTGAGAACTCTCAAGAAACAAAGTATAGTGAACTTGTACATCAAGTAATGAGGGAAGATGTGGTGAACGACGATGTAGAAGATGATGTTAGCGATGAAGAAGAAGACATTGATGAGGTTGATAACAGCGTACAACCACAATTGAGGAGATCAACAAGACAAAGTGTGAGACAATCTCACTTTAACAATTATGTTATGTATTGGGCTGAAGCTGAAGGAGAACGCCTTTTGTTGTCACTGAATGATGAGCCGTGGGATTTCAGTGAAGCAAAAGAATTACAAGTTTGGATAGAAGCTTGTAAGGATGAAATTTTTTCCATTGAAAGAAATAAAATGTGGGAGTTAGTATATTTTCCGGTGGGAGTCAAGCCGATTGGATTAAAATGGGTATTCAAAATAAAACGTAATTCGGATGGAAGCATTAACAAGTACAAAGCAAGATTGGTGGAAAAAAGGTTTGTTCAACGATATGGCATTGATTATGATGAAGTTTTTGCTCCGGTGGCACGTATTGAAACAATTCGTTTCATTATCACTTTAGCGGCCTCAAGTGGATGGGAAATACATCATCTTGACGTAAAAATCGCGTTTCTTCATGGTGAGTTGAAAGAAGAAGTTTATGTTACTCAACCGGAAGGATTCATAACAGTTGGAAGTGGAGAAAAGGTTTACAAGTTAAAGAAGGCTCTCTATGGTCTAAAGTAAGCGCCTAGAGCATGGAATGATAAGTTAAACAAAATTCTTAAGGAGCTAAGATTTCATAGATGTTCGAAGGAACCGTCTTTATATCAAAAGAAAGTAAAAAAAAAAACTTCGCATCATTGTGGCTGTGTATGTCGATGAATTACTTGTCACAGGCTCATCCTTGGAGTTGATATTTGAGTTTAAAAGGGAAATGGCAACTAAGTTCGAGATGAGTGATCTAGGTAAACTGGCATATTATCTTGGAATTGAGGTACATCAATACGAAGGATGAATTGTTTTAAAGCAAGAGAGATATGCTCAGAAGATATTAGGAGAAACGCGCATGGATGGTTGTAATTCAACACACATTCCGATAGATATGAATCTGAAGTTGTCAAATTCAACGGAGGAGAAGTGTATTGATGAAAAGGAATATAGAAGAAGCATTGGATGTTTAAGGTACTTACTCCATACACGACCAGACTTGTCCTATAGTGTTGGGGTTTTGAGTAGATACATGCACGAGCAGAAAAAAAATCACACAGAGCGGCATTAAAGCAAGTGTTGAGGTGTTTACGTGGGACAACCTCGTTTGGTTTTTTATTTCACCGAGCAAATAAGGTGAAATTGGTAGGATACAATGATAGCTCACACAATGTTGATGTGGATGATGGTAAAAGCACAACGGGTAACATCTTCTACCTTGATAATTGTCCAATACTTGGTGCTCGCAGAAACAAGAGACTGTGGCATTGTCATCTTGCGAAGCAGAGTTCATGGCAGCTACAGAAGCAGCTAAACAAGCAATTTGGCTTCAAGACTTGCGTAGTGAGATTGCTGACAAAAGTTGTGAGAAGGTGACAATACGAGTTGACAATAAATCGGCCATAGCGCTTACAAAGAATCCGGTGTTTCATGGACGAAGCAAGCACATTCACACTAGATATCACTTTATAAGGGAATGTGTTGAAAATGGACAAATATAAGTCGAGCATGTCCCTGGGAATGAGCAGAAGGCGGATATTGTAACAAAAGCCCTTGGAAGAATCAAGTTTAAAGAAATGAGGGATCTCATTGGCGTGATGGACTTGAGTGAAGATGACTTCAAGCTTAGGAGGAAGAATGTTGGATTAAGCTTGAAGTTAGCTTGAGTTAGAAGCTATGCTAATCCTAATCAAGTTGTGTTTCCTAAAGAGATTAAGATTAGAATTATCTTTAGGAGTTATCTAAATATATATAGATTTATTTATGTTTAGGATTTATCTAAAATATAAGATATATTCTAGTAATCTCCTATATAAGGAGATCTCGAGGTATGGTAGAGACATGAGTTGTGAGAGTTTTTGAGTTATTTTTTCTTTGAGATTAATAAGAGAGGTATTCTTATGTGTTCTTTGAATATCAAGTTCTATAGAAGCAACCATCAAAAAGTGATTAGAGAAAAGAGAAATGATTAATAATAATCTCATTTATTAGAGATTAACTAAAGTGGAGGATTAAGGAAGGTAAATACTGAATTGCGTCGTTCGATTCGTAATAAAGATTATTATGAATACAAGTTAGTCTTGGATCAATATATATACTTTAGTTGATCCATGTTTAAGCTCCGCCTTCAAGTTCATACCTACATTTTGTGAAATGGTAAATGTTATAAGATCCGCCTTCAAGTTCATACCTACATTTTGTGAGCACCAGTGACGTTACCGAAACCTTTTGTTTCGTCAAGGCTCTGCAGGTTAATTGCTCTTTGTCTGAAATGGACATCCATTCCCCCAATCCTTAGTCCTTGTCAATCCAACTTTATGTGTGGAGGAAATAATCTCTACCAAGTCGATTACGGATCATAAATGTTAAATGGTCAACTCTGCTATTCAGTCAACCTTTTTCTTATTATTCGTCAACAAATACAGAAATTTAAACTCTAATTTGATGATAGAGAGAAGGTGTTGAGGGTCCAATTCTTTATTCTGTTGTTCACTACTTTTCTTCTGCTACCGTCTATTGTCTTTTTTGATTTGTCAAAATGAAGCAAGGGAAGGCACCTCTTCATAGTTGATATGAAGCAAGGGGTCCCAGGGCCACTACTACTACTACAAGCATATGTACCTCTTAGTAGTTAGCTTGCCCTTATTTGGCTTTAACTTACGTGGATTTATATTGGATGGCTCATGAACCGCTGTCAAAGACCCATATTACCGACCATGCCGGAATGACTATTACTTCTATCCCGCTCAAGGTTGGGATTCACGATGAAACTATGATTAAGCCAACTACAACAGACGAGCAAGATTGGTTCCGTCAATGTTATATTAGTCGGATGGATGACCTAATTCACGGAGCCCCGACTGCTAGTAACATCCATTTTAGCGTGTTTTACTATCCTAATTCTTATCCATATCTCGAGTTTTGCATGGTTAATCTACGACCGAGGGTTCGCATCGGGGGAAGGCCCAAGACTCCGCGTACGTACCACCCTACGACCGAGGTCGTCATCATTGGTGGGACCATCCGGAAGCTGATGACGACGGCTACCGGAGTGCTCAACATCATGGCAAACCGAGGGCAAAGATCTACTTTCCGAAATTCGACGGGGTGATCCGCGTGGATGGGTCTTCAAGGTAGAAAAGTAATTTCGTTGATGAGATGAAAGTTGAAGTCGCAGCAATGCATTTTAAGGGCGATGTTCTTGATTTCTACGTCTGGGAGAGGGCGAATGTTTAATATGGGAACATCTAGTTCGAGTCTTTCAAGAGAATTTTAAATCCCAGACGAGTTCTTGTAATCCGACAGACCGCCTCTGGCTGAATGCCATTTGGATTTCGCGAGGCGTGGCCTTCTCGGTGCCTTTATCGCAGCACAAAACCAGCTTCCCAACTTAGCTTTAAAGTTTGAGTCTAAATTGGGCCGAACTCGAAGCCCATAAACAGCTTCCCAACTCTCTAGGCCCAATACTTTCCCAAACAACGGACTCCACGAGGATACCGATTCAAGGGACGAGGGTAAGCTTGTGGTTGATTTAGTTTTTTTTTGTGACCAACTCAGCCCGAGAGTCGCCATTCACATGCCACGTATCATCATCCGACAGAAATTTTTTTAGGTTTGACATGGGCACCGCTGAATTGGTATTGGGAGTTAGATGGTTGGCCTCATTGGATATCAAATGAAGCCAATTGGTTACAGTTGTTTTTGTCCTTTAATCAACAAGGGAGAAAGGTAACAATTCATGGCATCAAAAACAAGGCCACATGTTCTTCTCTAGCCTCGTTCACCTTATTCCCTGTTTGATATTAGACATAATTTATTTTTTAGTTTATTCGGATAATTGGAGATTGTTATAGATGGATCGAGATTATTCGTGTTTGTTATATTTTGGTTTTGGTATAAGTTTATTCGGTTAGACTGTATAATGCCACATTACAAAAATGTCGTTATATAAGCATGTGTGAAACACGTGACTTTCATCCCATTCACTTCAACTCTAAAAATCGATAATTCTATAAACGTTTGGTTTGTTTGCTGCTACAACAATAAGGACGAAAATCTCCATCCTCTACACCCTAATCAATAGGGACAAACGTTCGAGTAAACAAGTAACAATCTCCATCCTCATAATCGATTTCTCAATAGCAATTTATTGAAAATCTGGTTTATTGTAATAGATTTCAATAGCAATTCATCCTCATTCAATTATGTCCCTCCACTGTAATTGATTAAAATGAAATTGAGTAATATTTTTCAATTCTGAGTATTAACTAGAAGTTTCCTACACAATTTTGTATGATCATTATTATATCTATATTATATACCAATGATATATTTCATAGATGAACATCAATATAAAATGGTAGGAAATTGTTTACATAGTAGATTTTTGGCGGGTGAGAAGGCCCTAACATTGTAGAATTTGGATTTGTAATCAAATGGTTACAGATAGTTGTAAATAAATTTTAAGAAACTAAGATGGATAAATGATTGAACATTGAGGATCTGATAAGTATTTCTTCCATCAATGTTGAGTAAATATTGAATTATTGCTTATAAGGTTGATAACTTGACATGGATTTGATGTCAATGAGGATACTAGTTTGTAAAGTATTTTGTTATGCATTGTTCAAAGTAAGGGTTGTTAATAAGTGAGATGTACATTTTAAAATTTAAACTAGAAAGGATAAACCTTGTTCTTAAATAATTCTGTAACTACAAATCTATTGGATTAGGTGGGTGAACTTTTATGTACCTAGAGGGTCTGTTGTAAGCATCACTATTAGATTATATGTACACATATACCCTTGTATTAGAGATATGTGTCTTAAACATATAATGGCTACATTTGTCTTGTGTGGAGCTGATTTTTCTACACAGTTTTACGTGCTCTTTTGTATGGTAAACCTTGCTGATTTTTGTGCTATTTTTTATGTTAAAACGTGGTGTTAATTGTGCTTTTTTTATGTTGAATCTTGCTTTCTTTTAAGATGTTTTTTTGCTGTGAATGTTGATGATGCATGTTGTGTATTATCCAATCATGCAATATCGGGTTGAGTATTCTTTTTTTTGGTTGTTATATTTTTTGGTAAGTATTGTTACATAGAAAACGGCCAACGCGAATTAGAAAATGGTGCAACAAACTAAGAATAAAGCTTATTTTGCGTGGAATGATGCACTAACCAAGACTTCTTGGAAATCTTATGTGATTTTCAAAGAATAATGGACTAAAAAATGGTTTATGCTGGATAGCTTTTAAACAACAATTTGAGTTGAATACTTCAACAAAATGTCTAAAAATATTTTATATGTTTTCGTATGCAATTAACTATTGTCACTCAATCACAAGTACTACCAAATGCCATACATACATGAGAACAACGATTACCATGTTTTAAAAAAATGTTCTTCATCCACAGATTCAATCAATGATGGAGATGTTATTCGAGGGTTCGGTAGCGGCCGGTTCACATTGTGTTGCTCCATCAATGGACCCCTCATCGTCCAACACTTCAATTGAAGCGAATGATGAAGAGGTGGACCCGATTGATTGAGATCGTTTTGAATGTAGCAACCGATCTTACCAATGATCAAGAAACAAATAATATGCCTATTGCCGAAGAAGAAAATCAACCAGCTTCGTGCCCCAACCGGTCACGTGGAAAAGGGAAAGAACTATACGATATGTGTTCGCAGGGAGTAAACAAGCACAATGTTAGGAGGAAGAGCAGTCAGAAATCTGAATACCTCGAACATTTAGCTTTATCAAGTACGTGAAGTTAATAGGAAGATGATTGCCTTTAGTGATGCTGAGACGCAAAGGTCTACCGCAGATGAAACCTCAAACAAATCCCCGCTTTGCAGCAAGTGACTCAATGAGTGTGCTTTGTAAGATGTCCAACGAGGGATTGATATCATCGGTTTCACCGGTTTGGTGTTTTGTTGTCTCTTTGTTAATGTTTGGAGCTGCTTGTACGATAATCATGTTGATTCATGGAAATGAAGATAGAGTTCAATGATTTGAATGGAAGTACAAGAAAGAGGAGAAAAAGGGTATCTTTCTTGATGTGTGATTGTATTGTCATGTGGCCATATCTCATTCAGAAGTCGGTGTTCCAGCCAATATGGATCAACATATGAATTATCTTTCATCTGCAAAGAATCATCAACTGCATTTATATTTATATAGGTATAATTCATATTCAATAATGTATGGGCATGTTTCTCTCTTTACATGGGCATGAAGGATGTGAATCAGATGGCATTTAACTTTGGTGAAAACATAGTTGAAAACATTAGAGTCCTTCCTCAACAATTACACTAATGAGCCTTGATAGTGGAATTTATTGACAACAAATCTTGATCTCAAGTCCTTCTAAACACCTCTCGACCAAAACCACATGGCTTTCACCGGGCCGGATATTAACGCATCTTGAGCCTTTAAGCTTCTCTGGCGTGCTCTCCATGCCCTGAATCCTCCTCTGAAGGTCCGAGATTTTGGATATTTCTTGCCAAGATTTCTAGAATCCAAAGACCAACATTGACAGCTTCAAAATCTCGACCCCGACTTTGCCTATATCTCAACTCGAGATTGACAGTACATGGGCCGAGATTCCTTCTTTGCAACTTTTCTGATAGCTTTTTCAGAACTTTTTGGCCGACCTTTTGGAGTATATAAGTGGTATTGCACGCTTTTGTTGGTGATCCCTTCACACAAACACACATTTCAATCTGCTAAGTTTATGCTGAATATTTTGCTAAATAAAGTCAAATTTATGTTTCTATTTCTAGATATTCTTCTTCCGGTTGTTTGGAGTCTTCAATCTGCTAAGTTGGATATGTTCTTCTTTGTTGCTTTCTATACATGAGTTGCATGTATTCTCCATTTTCATTTGCAGATTTTTCTATGTATATTATTGGCTAGTTCTCTTGAGATTCTAGGGTGATATATCTTGATTATGGCTTGGATAGTGATAGATGAGCTTGCATGTTAGGTTAGGTTGGCTGATTGCACAAACCTTGAGTTTATTGAGTTGAATCTAGGTTACATTTGTCTAAGCTAGCAAATCTAATTAGGATAGAGGCTTACCCGGTAATATCTTTCCTTGGATATTGATGATGATAAATTGTAGGTAGTAGAGGTGTTAAAAACCTCAATTGGATTGTGTGTGTCGGTTTTCTACGTGAGATGAGCTAAATTCCGAGACTTACCCGGTAAGGGTTAGCTTAACCTTTAGGTAGAGAAACCGATTTGTGATGAATTTCCGTCCTTAGTGGCTTGAGACTTACCCAATAATAGGTAGTTTGGATCGCAACTAGTGGAATATAAGACCTCCTCCGCAATTATTCTCATCGACAAACATTCTTCCTTCTAACAATCAAACCGAGTCTTTTAGAAGATAGCTTGAATCCGTTGCCATAATCAATGATCATGAACCCTAGAATCCGTTTTTCCAATTAATTTTTATCATCTCGCTTGTTTTGTTTGTTTATTTTACTTGTTATTTTAATTTGATTTTTGATCAACACCAAACCAAAACTCAAAAAAAATGGATTTTCTAACCCGTTTTTATTTTTCTCTTTTCTTAGTCTAGATTTATACTATTTTTTATCATAATTGCAAACCAAATTTATCCTAGTCTTTGTGTTCGACCTAGGAGTACTTACCTTGCTACGGAACGACTCATACATTGTGGGTTCACTAAATAATTATAGGCATCTATTGCAAGTAAACTAAATTTTAAACTTAAACATCGTTTTTGAAGTGAACAAGATTTTGGCGCCGTTGCCGGGGATTAAGTCTACTTTGATTTTTAACTTGATTGTTTATGTTGTAGGTCTTTCTTTTGCTTTTGATCTTGCTTTGCCTTTTGTCTTTGAATTTTTCAGGATTTTGCCTCGCTTCTAGGTGCATGCGAAGATCCCGGGATTTCAAGAACTTCCTTTTGATCCCGAACAGGAGAAGAGTTTGCAGAAAAGATCCAAGCTAACCAAGATGATCGGAAGAAACTTTCAAGCGAAGCTTGATGATGCTATGGAGCAAATTAGGCTTAGAGATAAAGCCTTGAAAAATGAGAGGAAGTTAGCTAGAGAAAGGGATGAAGCTACCATGAGAGAAATTGAAGATATAAGAGCCAACAAGAGACAAATGCTCTTACAACATAATGGAGGAAGAAATCAAAACCAACGAGAGGAGAACATTCTACAAAAATGTTCCTTCTCCTCCACCGGTGAGACAAGTCCGAGTTGAGCCAAATGTGGGGCAACCACAAACACTTGGGAAACAAATGAATCCCACTCAAAGGATTCATCGTCCGGAGTCAACCTTGAGATCCCGCCGAGCATGACTATGAGTTCCGCCCTCAAGTTCTTTTAAATGATCCAACACCACCAAATTAGAGGATTAGAAGGGGAATCTCCTTATAAAAACCTCATGATTATGAGATTATAATGGAGGCATTGAGGCCCGCCTGGATGGAGAGAAACAACCACAAGCTTAGGGCTTTTTCTTTGTCTCTCAAGGATAAATCTCTAGCTTGGTATATGATGCGGGGTTGATGCCACAATTTCCCAATCTAGACTTGAAGTTCACGGATGGACAAAAGAAAGAAATCTCGTTATAGAATATAATATAAGAACAGACCGAGATTCTGTAAAACTCAAAATGTGAAATTATGGATTATATGGAAAGATAAGAAGATGAATAATGAACTAAATTAATGAAAATATAGGAAGAAAAACTTAATGCTTAGACTTGCAAAGAACATTGATTAATTGGATCAAAACCATCAACAAAGAATTACCTTAACCCTTCCTTCTTCAAACTTACACAATTCTTCTAAATAAGGCAAGCACAAGGAGGGACTAGTTTGACTAGTAGCACCAATCTTCAATAACATTAACACACACAAGAACAACCTATCAAGGACTCACAACGAATGCAAGTGGATTACCTTCTTGCATGATCACTCCTCCAATGCTGATTCCCGATGCGTCACACTCAACCTCAAATGGTTTAGTGAAATCTGGAAGTGCAAGAAGAGGTGCATGTGATAGTTGCCACTTCAACTCCTTAAATACTTTCTCTTGCGCTTCTCCCCGCTCGAACTTTACTTGCTTCTTCGTCAGAGACGTGAGGGGGATGCAATAGTACTAAAATGTCGTACAAAACGTCTATAGAAAGTAGCTAGTCCATAGAAGGATCGAACATGTCTAATGGTTGTGGGCGTCGGCCATTCTTGGATTTCCTTTATCTTCTCTTCATCCACTTTGAGACCTCTTGTACTCACTACAAATCCAAGAAAAATAACTTGATTACTATTTCTTAATATTACTATATAAAGATTCAGTTATAAGAGTTCCTAGTACTTCCCTCAAGTGTTTCTCAAGCTTCTCAAGAGATTTGTTGTAGATGAGAATGTCATCAAAGTAGACAACCAAAAACTTTCTAATGAAACAACGTATTACATGATTCATCATTATAATGGAAATGTTAGGAGCGTTAGTCAAACCAAATTGCATAACCAACCACTCATATAGACCAAACTTAGTCTAGAATGTCGTCTTCCACTCGTCTTCTTCCCACATTCGGATTTGATGATATCCACTCTTAATATCAATCTTTGAAAACATAGTAGATCCACTAAGGTCATATAACATATAATCAAACGGGGAATGAGATGCCGATACTTGACGGTAATATTGTTAATTGCTCGACAATCAACACACATCCCCCAAGTGTTTTCCTTTTTAGGAACCAAAAGGGCGGGAACTGCACATGGACTTAAACTTTCTCGAACATAGCCTTTATCCAAAAGCACTTGAATTTGATCCTGAATCTTCTTACTCTCTTGAGTGCTCATCCTATAAGCGGGTCGATTAGGAAGTGAAGCTCGTGGAATGAAATCAATTTGATGCTCAATGCCTCCAGAAGGTGAAATTCCTGCATGGATCTCATCTGAAAAAACTTCGTAAAATGCATCCAAAAGATGTAGAATGGTTTTGGATAAGGTAGCCTTGACTTCATCACTCAAATTCACAAGGCTTTCTGGATGCTAAAAGAACTCGATTAGTCTCAGCAAAAGGAATCTCGGTGCAAATCTCGAGCGAGATTTTGTCACTATGGCTAGAACAAGTTTGGCTACTGGAATGAAAATCTTGTGTGCTAGAACGAGATTTGGAATTTCTCGGGTGAGAAATTCCAAATCTCGGTCGAGAACAAGTTTGTCCGTCCAATTCTTCATTGGAATGCGTTTCTTTTTCCTTTTGCATGCTAGAATCTTGTTCCTAACATTTTTCATATTTCTTCTCATAGCTTTCTACAATATGTAAGGGCGTAATAGGTTTTAAAGTTAACGTTTGACGCTTATAATCAAAAGAATGTCTATTAGTATGTTCATCATGCTTGATGTTCGCTCCCAAATGGATGTAAATATAATGAACGATATAGTCTTAAATTTATACTTGTAATAAAAGCCTCAACAAATAGCAAACCTACACCGTATGGATCGTTATGTAGCAAAAGCAAATATTCCAAGGTCGAACACAAGGACTGAGGTGAAATCGATATAAGTGATAAATCAAATACATAATAGACCAATGCTAAAAATAAAGAATGATTCAAGCAATTCACAATAAAGACAAGTAATATGATAATCGGACAATGCAGATTCTAGAGATCAAGGTATCCGGTTGCTATTTTAGATTCAAGATGATGACATGAGTTATGAACTATATTTAGGCATGCATTTATATAGATTTTTCCTTTATTTTGGATGCATAAACATGTATCCATGACATTTAAGCTCATATTATCATACTTTGATAGAAAAGATGTCTACACAAAGTTTTCTTGTATTTGTAGGTAAAATGGTGAATTATGGAGCAAAATGACACATTTAAGGATTAAGCATTGATGCGGAACAAAAAGGAGCATAAAAGGGAGATAGGAAAGAGCTGGAGTGAACTCTGATACCGCGGAAAAGTGATCTCTAATACCGTCTGATATTGCGCAAAGTATTTTCTGATACATAGCCAAAGTATTTTCTGATACCGCGTGCCGTAGTGGGCTTTGATACCAGCGGGCTCATATTCTTTTTCGGCCCAAAAATTTTTGAGTTTATCTTTAAGTTAGGATTTATCTTCAAGATTATCTATCTTTAAAGATTATCTATCTTTGAGATTACTTATCTTTGAGCAAGCCCCAAGCTTATCTAAACCCTAGATTTTCCCCTATAAATAGAGTACGTCTCACCACCATCTAGGGCATCTCATCTAACACACTACAATTCGCATCTCCCATCGATGGCTGGATAGGAATTGACAACTCCTTCCACCCTTAGATTGACATCCAATTCCATACAACACTACTGAGGAATACAATCGAAGGCGCTGGGGAAAGCCTTCGGAGTTGAAGATCGAAGGAAGTTCAAAAGTTCTAGTCCAAGAATAGAGTTCTTGGAAGTTTTGTGAGTTTGATACTATATTTTGTCTTTGTGAACGTGATTTGGAGTTTGTTATTGAGTTTTTCTTTGAGTTTTGAAGGATTAAACATTGTTCATACGCTCTTGGTTTGATTTTATTCAAGATTCAAAGTTTTCTTATCATTCTTCACTATCTTAATTTAATATCTTCTTTGATTTTGATAATGTGTATTCTTGGCTAAAACCCTTGTGATGCTAGGGTGATTGGTTGAAGATTGTGGTTAAGATGATGATAGAATGACCTTCCTAAACAGACTGGACCCTGAGAGTTGAGTTTAACCTTAACGAGAAGCAAAATTCGGGGTGTTCATAGTAAATTGACCGATTTCTAGGGATGAACAACCCGATTTTCCTTTTGTCGTACCTATCTTGCCTTATCCTTTATCCCTGGTTAAAGATTGCTTAAATCCTAGCCTTGTTGAACCTTTCTCACCGATATCCGAGTGTGGGAAGAGACTAACCCGGTGATTTCCGTCCTTGGTTGTCAACGATTACAAGTCCTAGGTAATAGAGGATTCAAACTCCTCTATTAAGGTTGAGTGTGCCAAAACCCTTACCTTTGTGAGTTAACCTTATTCCCTTGGGTTTGTGTTTGGTTTTGAGAATATTATCCTTCCCTTAGATCTTCTATCTTATCGAGACTCAACACCCTTTATTTAGAGCCTTTGGGTTTGGACATGGGTGGTGGAGACTTCACCGTACATCATACCATCTTAGAACACATAACTTTGCAATCCGAACTCTGTCCATACAACCTTTAGAAGTCTTGAATCGAAAACCACAATCGGATTCCTTGATCCTTAGAATCATTTTTCCCTAATATTTACACAAAATCAATTCTTTGTGTTTTCTTGTCAATAGTTGCATCTTTCTTTGTTGGATATCTTTTTCTAAATTTGATTTCACCAAATCCCTGTGTTCGACCCAAGAATTCTTGCTTTTATTACAATTGATCTAACCTTCATCGGGTAAGTATCAAGGCTCTAAGGATAGAACATATACTCAAAGAAAGATGCAACTAGTGGAATATAAGACCTCCTCCGCAATTATTCTCATCGACAAACATTCTTCCTTCTAACAATCAAACCGAGTCTTTTAGAAGATAGCTTGAATCCGTTGCCATAATCAATGATCATGAACCCTAGAATCCGTTTTTCCGATTAATTTTTATCATCTCGCTTGTTTTGTTTGTTTATTTTACTTGTTATTTTAATTTGATTTTTGATCAACACCAAACCAAAACTCAAAAAAAATGGATTTTCTAACCCTTTTTTATTTTTCTCTTTTCTTAGTCTAGATTTATACTATTTTTGATCATAATTGCAAACCAAATTTATCCTAGTCTTTGTGTTCAACCTAGGAGTACTTACCTTGCTACGGAACGACTCATACATTGTGGGTTCACTAAATAATTATAGGCATCTATTGCAAGTAAACTAAATTTTAAACTTAAACATCGTTTTTGAAGTGAACAAGATTTTGGCGCCGTTGCCGGGGATTAAGTCTACTTTGATTTTTATCTTGATTGTTTATATTGTAGGTCTTTCTTTTGCTTTTGATCTTGCTTTGCCTTTTGTCTTTGAATTTTTTCAGAATTTTGCCTCGCTTCTAGGTGCATGCGAAGATCCCGGGATTTCAAGAACTTCCTTTTGATCCCGAACAGGAGAAGAGTTTGCAGAAAAGATCCAAGCTAACCAAGATGACCGGAAGAAACTTTCAAGCGAAGCTTGATGATGCTATGGAGCAAATTAGGCTTAGAGATAAAGCCTTGAAAAATGAGAGGAAGTTAGCTAGAGAAAGGGATGAAGCTACCATGAGAGAAATTGAAGATATAAGAGCCAACAAGAGACAAATGCTCTTACAACACAATGGAGGAAGAAATCAAAACCAACGAGAGGAGAACATTCTACAAAAACGTTCCTTCTCCTCCACCGGTGAGACAAGCCCGAGTTGAGCCAAATGTGGGGCAACCACAAACACTTGGGAAACAAATGGATCCCACTCAAAGGATTCATCGTCCGGAGTCAACCTTGAGATCCCGCCGAGCATGACTATGAGTTCCGCCCTCAAGTTCTTTTAAATGATCCGACACCACTAAATTAGAGGATTAGAAGGGGAATCTCCTTATAAAAACCTCATGATTTATGAGATTATAATGGAGGCATTGAGGCCCGCCTGGATGGAGAGAAACAACCACAAGCTTAGGGCTTTTTCTTTGTCTCTCAAGGATAAATCTCTAGCTTGGTATATGATGCGGGGTTGATGCCACAATTTCCCAATCTAGACTTGAAGTTCACGGATGGACAACAGAAAGAAATCTCGTTATAGAATATAATCCTAGCCGATTTCTAGGGATGAACAACCCGATTTCTAGGGATGAACAACCCGATTTTCCTTTTGTCGTACCTATCTTGCCTTATCCTTTATCCCTGGTTAAAGATTGCTTAAATCCTAGCCTTGTTGAACCTTTCTAACCGATATCCGAGTGTGGGAAGAGACTAACTCGGTGATTTCCGTCCTTGGTTGTCAACGATTACAAGTCCTAAGTAATAGAGGATTCAAACTCCTCTATTAAGGTTGAGTGTGCCAAAACCCTTACCTTTGTGAGTTAACCTTATTCCCTTGGGTTTGTGTTTGGTTTTGAGAATATTATCCTTCCCTTAGATCTTCTATCTTATCGAGACTCAACACCCTTTATTTAGAGCCTTTGGGTTTGGACATGGGTGGTGGAGACTTCACCGTACATCATACCATCTTAGAACACATAAGTTTGCAATCCGAACTCTGTCCATACAACCTTTAGAACTCTTGAATCGAAAACCACAATCGGATTCCTTGATCCTTAGAATCATTTTTCCCAAATATTTACACAAAATCAATTCTTTGTGTTTTCTTGTCAATAGTTGCATCTTTCTTTGTTGGATATCTTTTTCTAAATTTGATTTCACCAAATCCCTGTGTTCGACCCTAGAATTCTTGCTTTTATTACAATTGATCTAACCTTCATCGGGTAAGTATCAAGGCTCTAAGGATAGGACATATACTCAAGCCAACTACCCTACCTAAGAGAATAGAACTAACCTTCATCGGGTAAGTCTCAAGTTAAGCTCACTTAAGCAAGAAGTATGGCACACTCAAACCAATAAAGGGTTTTGAATCCTTTATTCCCTAGAATTCGTCATCGTTGGTAACTAAGAAAGGGAATCACCGGGTAAGTCTCTTCCCAAGATTAAATGTAAGCCTTAGAGTGATCAAAACACTCAACAAAGACTAGGAATTGGTCATCTAACACTCAAGCATAAAGATATATCATCTACGGATCAATAGAAGAAACCTCAATGGTTCTATTATAAACCGCGGTAGTGTTTCTTGAAGAACAGACCGAGATTCTAAAGGTCGAGGTTTAAACCAACTCTAAGCGCCCAAATCTAACATAAAGGCTCAATCTATCATCATCTTAACCACAACCATCAACCAATCACCCTAGAATCGCAGGGGGTTTAGCCAACAATACACATATTCAAATAAAGAAAGGTAAAAGAGGAATTCAAGAAAATCATAAGCTTTAGAAAAGAAAGAAATACTTAGCAAGATGTCTTCAATATCAAAAAGCAATAGCAATCCAACAACAAAGTCAAAATCTTCAATCCAAAAGCAATGAAATCAAGAACCTAATCTTTCTCTCCAAGAATTCTCACAGAACTTTCTCTCACAAGTGTTATAGCCAAGATCAATGTTGTAGATCTAAGTGTAAGTGATATGCGTGTAACGTGTGTCGAGGTCCTCTTTTGATGTTGTTGGCATGAGTGATTTATAAGAAAGAGTCTAGGGTTAGATTAGAATGGACCAACTCCAAGGGTTTCTTGCGTCATGGGCCGAAAATAAGATAAAACGTGGTCACGCCTTGTAGTGATCTCAGCCGCGTTTCCTAACTTTATCAGGGTGCGGTTTCTCAAATGCGTTCCTTCTCCTTGGCTGCTTTCTTCAATCCCTTGGTGATGTCTTAGCTTCCCTTTTGTGCTCTTCTATGCTCTGCCTCAGGGCTTTTTCCTCATATACTCCATCCCGCTCCAAAATCTGCCAAATTGTCTGAAAACAAGACAAGAATCTGTGTAGACATCTATTTTAGCATTATATGCAAATTTAAACTTAAATGTCATGGATTCATGTCTATTCATGGAAAAAAAAAGGGAAATCTACCTAAATTCAAGTATAAACTAAGGACATAATTCATGTTATCACTTGACTCGTCTATCAAATTGCCATGGACGTCCTAATAGATATGACATGCTTGCATGGGCACAACATCACAAGTAATGGTATTCTCATAATTACCTTAGGTGATGGTAACATGCGCTTGCCTATTAACTTTTAATTCACCACAATCATCCATCCAATGCAGTTTGTATGGTCTAGGATGATAAAATGTAGTAATTTACAATTTATCAATCAATTCACTACTAGCAATATTACAACAACTACCACAATTAACAATCATATTGCAAACCTTTCTCTTAACAAGACATCTAGTATGAAAGAGATTCTCCCTTTGATTATCCTCACATGGAGCTATATTAACATGCATTGTTCTTCTAGAAATCCAAGACTCTTCATGCTCAAACTCAATGCCTTTATCTCTATTATGTTCATGCAATGCAATGCATTAAGGTGTGTATGACCATTCTCATGCTCTTCTTCACTTTTATATTGTCCAAGTTGATTTATAAATAAAATCCTTTTATTAGGACAATCTCTCATATAATGACCTCTACCTTGACACTTAAAGCATACAATATCTCTAGAAGAGAAACTAGAGTTAGAAGTGATCCCTTTATTATCCTTTGAAGGCTCATTCAAAGGGATAGAGTGTGTAGAAGCTTTGGGATCTACTGGATTTGGATTTCGACTTATATTCTCGTCTTTCTGGACGGTCATGATCTCGGGCAAGATTATTATTGTTTGGCCAAGATTTTTGTGATTTCCTCGAACTTGCTCCTTGGTTCCTTTCTTTGAACTTCTTTTCAATTTTTATGGCCAAGTGCAGCAAACCTGTCATGTTATCATAGGAATATAAGTCATTTTCATTTGTTAAGGATGGATGCAAAATACGTAGATAGCGAGCCATCGTTGTCTCCTCATCCTCTATGACATTGGCCTTCACCATTTCCATTTGCATTGATGTATACACTTCTTTTGCAGTCAAACCTTGCTTGAGGTTCTCTAGCATGATGTGGAAGCACAAATATAGCTCTCATTAACGCCTTCATTTGCTCCCAAGTGTTTATGTCCGGATCGATTGTTCTTCTTCTTTCTTTGACGAGGTGATCCCACCACACTAACGCATATCCTTGGAGTTTAAACGCAGAAAGTTGGATTTTCCTTGTCTCACTAAATTTATGACAAGACCAAATTTGTTCAATTCTAGTCTCTCATTCCATGTAAACGTCCGGATCACATTTTTCTTCAAAACTCGGAATCTTGACCTTAACTTTGTCAATTCCATCATTATCATTGGGAGGCCTATAAGATTCCAAGTCATGACCTCTCCTAGGACGATGGTTACGTCTAGGATAGTCTCTCCACATGCCTTCGTTACCCTCTTTCTCGAATTCTTGAAATTCATTAACAAAATCCGGAATAGTAGTTGTATGAAAATTTGGATACGGATATCCCATACCTAGCCCTAGAGGGGGTCTTATAAGTGGATAAGAGGTTGGTAGCATAAGTGGATTGTGTGAGCTTTTGCCTACCTCGGTAGCAAATCTCGGTTGAAATCTCGGTTGGATAGGGGCGAGATTTCTTCTTTGGGACGTATTTCCATTTTCTCCATCAATCCAGCCAATGTTGATATTGTAACTAGTAGTTATTTGAGCAGATCCATTGCCTCTGGTTCTGAGGAATCACTTTTATGTGACCCTTGAGGGAAACCATTCTTAGACATCTAC
Source organism: Fagopyrum esculentum (assembly GCA_033239045.1). Taxonomy (NCBI): domain Eukaryota; kingdom Viridiplantae; phylum Streptophyta; class Magnoliopsida; order Caryophyllales; family Polygonaceae; genus Fagopyrum; species Fagopyrum esculentum. The sequence goes on along the minus strand of BSUD01000008.1, from coordinate 88,331,430 downwards.
ACAAACACGCAAAGTAACAACAAACTAGTGAAGTTAGTGAAGATAAGGGTCCCATACTTGTTTTCTCTCGCACTCATTCTCTGTTGGTATATCTCAAGCTGGTTTGATGTAGTTGCCTTCGATGTATTAATGCTTCTTTATAAATTGGTGACTAGCTTCAAATAGAACTCCTTGGATGACTTAAATAGTCAACTTGGTTTGGAATACGTCCTTGTGTTGAAAGATAGTCACGGTAAATCTGTTGGAATCTCTTCACACAATGGACACAAAGTGGAAAGTATATTGCAAGTAGACACAACTAGTATGATAGAAAGTATAGATACTAACTAACAATCCCAAAGAAACGGACTCAATGTGTTTAGAGTAGAAAAGAAGCACAAAATAGGCATACAAGAGATTAAGAAGTGAGTTTTTACGTACCTTGAACTTCTGCAATTAAAGAAAAGAGATAGTCGGTAGGTTTAATCTCAACAAGAAGTTAGGATTTTTTGCTATGAAATGTGTCAAGGACGGCATGGAACTTCTTCTTTGGATGTGCTCTTTAACTTGACACTCTTGAATTTCTCAACTTTTCTTTCAAAAATTTTCGATAAATACACAACAGTAACAAACTTCGGGTGAAATCTCGGCCGAGATTTGCACTATCGGGGCCGAGATTTTCGATTTGTCGGTGTTTGAACGACAATCAACAAAAACTCATGAGGTTATAATTCTTCCTTGTTGACTTCCCCTTGTTCCTTGTTAATCACTTCTCAATTGGATCAATGTAGTTGATGATAGGGCGTTTGGGAAAGTGTAGGCTTTATTGTGGAGCTATGGGAAAGAGGTTGACATATAAGTTATATGGATGCAAGGGTTTGATATATAGGCTGTTGTAGGTTATAGAAAGAGATTCGGAAAAGATATTCAGTTAGGATTTATAAGATATGATAAGATCCCACCTACTAGATAAGATCTCAACATAAGATTTCTTGTAAATCTCTTTCCTTTTATGAATATGCGTATAGATATAATCAGATTTCCCTTCAACTCCAAGTATGGATCTCGTTGGGATAAGGAGAAAATCACGAAAATTGTTGTTCGCCACTAAGCGTGCGTGCAAATAAGCTTTAAATTTATAAAACTAGAATCAAGCAAGCTGTAACACCCCGAATCCACGGGTTCGGAGCGCTACGGGTTAGGACCTCACAATGGTTCCCGGCCCTTAGCCTGACAACAATTTCACTGGATCTTACAACAAGACACAAATAAAGGCAAAACCAAAATTCATTTTAATGCAATGATATGTTACCCCAAAAGAAAACAACGAAAGACTTTAGCCGAGATACAACGCTAAAGGCAACCTCCATACACGCGACATACATAATACCCTAAACAATACATAAAAACAACCCCCAAAACTCATCCTAAAATGTACGGACCCCGGCTGCCCACTCTTCCGGATCTCTCGGCCGCGCCCCTAACCTGCAAGGCAACAACAACAATATCGGTATAAAACCGTTAGCTAGCATTCAAGGCATTAGAATCATGGTATTGGCACACACACACATAAGGCATCATAAACACACAACATGTTCCAAAACACACAATCCGGTTTATTATTTTTTTATTATTAGGTCATATCCCGTTCTAATTCAACTTCTTTTGTGACACGAGAATCTTAAAGATCTCGCCCTTGTCCCCTTTCACCATACGGGTTTGTACTTGATGCGGATCAGCATCACCCGATGGGCTAGTGGCAAGGCACCTCCCAGTCATCCCCATTTTGGATTGGACAAGCGGTCACCGCCCGTTATCATACACTTGGGCCAAATATAAATATATAAAGTCGGTGGTCCTATTACCGGTTTAGATGTTATAACATAAGCAATAAACACACACATAAACAATAAACACACACCACCAAACACGCATTGAAACTAATACAAAGAATACGAGCTAAGTAAGTCCGGAGACTTACCTCGTCACCACACTCAACTCACAACACTCTCGCTTCCTTAAGGAGGAAACCCATAACCGGCTCACAAGAAGATAACTATATCAACAACAACTCACTCACAATAGAAGTCTTAGACTTCTATACAAATGATCTACGCAAGACCATTTGACTCTCAGTTCTAGGACCGCATCCTAGAATCCCCCATGCTCACATCCCACTCAACAGAAGCTAGAAGTCCTAAGACTTCTAAACTCTCGGATCTTGCAAGATCATAACTCACAACACCACTAGGATAACACGTTCCTAGTCTCGATGCTCTCACAACAACATGTAATCCCAAACCTCAAGCCTAATGATTCTCACAAGATCAAACCATATAACTTAAAGTCTTATAACAACCTCACAAGATAACCAACATCTCAAGCTTAGAATCAACATTAATCCATCAAACAATATCAAATCCTCAAAACTCACCTAAGGTTCAAAGTCACTACTTGACATTCACTCTAAGTTATGCTAGATCCAACCTAACATGATACTAATACTAGACATAACTAAATCGAGTAAGATCATAAACTCGGGGAAAAGGGTACTCACATGACGTCAAAAGACGGAAGATGATTTAAGGATGTCGACTTGGACTTGTTAGGTCTTTATCGGGACGCTTCCAAACCTAACACCAAAACTATATAAATTTAGCTTATACGCTAAATTTGAACGGAAATAATTTACATATATAAATCCAAGGAAAACTCGCTTTCAAAACCAAGGTTAAAACTCGTTAAAACCATTTTCCGAGGCAATTATACCAATATGGAAATTTGGTCATAAACCGCAATTAATCTTTGAGCCATAAACCAAATTTAATCCAACAAAGGCATAATATATAGTATATATAAATATAAGAAAATACTCGAAGTAAAACCCAAGTTTAAAAACCGTAAATACATTTTCCGGGCAAACTATACAACTCTAGAAACTTGGGTCATTTTCCGTAAACAAAACCTTTGGGTCAAATCTGTAAATATACAAATAGGGCACTTCAGCAACTTCACAAAAGTTGGGTCAATTCTGCAATTATAAAAATATGGGTAAAATCTGTAATTACATTAAAATTTTGGGGGGCCCGATTTTAAATTAGGGCAAAGGTTATCTCTTAAACCTTTTGTCTTATGACGGGAAAGAGAGGAGCAGTGAAGCGCCGGCCTTTTGCGGCGGTGGGCAGATTCGGGTGTGGCAAAGACGGAGCCTGCTGGCGGTGGCCCCGGGGAAGGAAGCAACTTGCGGCAAGAAGTAGAGGGGGTGGGTCTCCTTCGTTCTCCGGACAAGCTTGTGCAGACAGGGCACGTTGAGAGCCTCTCCGGCGTTAGGCGAGGCGAGGCCCCAAGCCTCTGGTGGTGGCGGACGGCGAAGCTCCCCTCTGTTTTCTGCAGTGGTCTCCTTGGTTGCGTTCCCAGTGGAGATCAGTGGCCAGCGTCATCTCGAAGACAATGAGATCGTGGAGGCTGCAGTTCGTGACAGAGGTTTCGAGAAGAGGGCAGGGGCGGTTCAACAGGGAAACTCATTGGTGCATTCCGGTGAGATCCACGGAGGAGGTGAGTGCAGACAGGACGAGAGGATGGAGGCTCGTTGCTCCTGGTTGCTGACGAGTTCGAGAAAGAGAGAACAGAGATGGTAAACCGAGAGAGAAAGAAAGTGTGATGGTGTTGAAAGGTGAGAGAGATGGAGATCCTGGGAGATAGTTGTTGTTGCAGGTGAGGAAGGAAGTGAGTGGTGAGAGCAGGTAGCGTAAGAGAGCTGTGAAAAAGGGGAACTCGAGGGGTCGGGTAGTAGAGGGATATCATCACTCTGACAGAAAAAAAATAAAAAAAAGAAAAAGAAGAATAAAAATAATTAAATAAAAACATGACATCGGTAGTTAAAATAAATTCGATCGAATAAACCGGACAGGATTTCCGGTTTGAAAACTCCCGAACTTTCCGTGAAATATATTACGGAATATATATAAATGTAAAATATATAAACTCATAAAAATTTAATTTACAAAGTGACAATACTCTTAGAATTATTTTAAGTGCTTGAAATATCGATAAAAGTAGAAAAATAAATATCGAAAACGCATCCAATAAATGAGGTGTTACACAAGCGAACCCGCAGTGTACGGATCGGCGTAGTAAAGCAAGAATTCCAGAGTATCGAACACAAGGATTTGGGGGGAACAAATTCAGTTTGCAAATCGTCAAGGAAGTAAAGGTAATAAGCTTTGCAAATATTGGGAAAACAGCAACCCTAAAGATCCAGGTATCTAATTGTGACAATCGATTCAAGATATACTAAAGAACTAAGGAAAGAGTTAAGAGTTGCAAAGGTATGCTAAGGTAAAGCAATGTACGGTGAAGTTCCAAGGCTTTATACGACTTATCTAAAGACACTCTCTATAAAGGTTGTCGAGGCTTCAATATAGAAAGGATCTAAAGACATGAATTAATCTCAAATACCCAAACTTGCAACCCAAGGATCAAGACTAACTAAACCGATTAAGGTTGTGACACTCGAAATCGAAGTAGAGGTTGTTGAGGCTTCACTACTACCTAGAAAAGGGTAAACCTAGACTAGATTAAAGCTAATCTTTAACCTTGGATCAAAGTAAAAGCAAAGTTTGTAAACTAGGGTAAATCACGGGTAGTTCTTGAGTTCCACGGCCGTGGAAGTTCAAGAACAGACCGTGATCTTGGTTCGTCGACGAGATCTCTCTAACTCTCAGGATCAAATCAATTTACGATCGATCTATCATCATCTAAGCCACAATTATTAACCCTTTACCTTAGAATTGCTAAAGGGTTTTAGCCAATAACCATTGTCATAATATCAAAAATCAAATTAAGAAGAATGAAATATGAAAACCTTCAAAAACTCAAATATAACTCAAAGTCAATCTCAAATCTGAAACACAAATCGGAATATTCAATGGATTCGGAATAGAACAAAAAACCTCACAATGATCCTAAGCAAACACAAAGAACGGGATGTCAATCCGTCTTTGATATCAAAACCCTAGGAAAAAGGGCGCAACTTCTGCCACACAAAATCTTCCGAAATCCAAATTGCCGGCGCTTCCGCTAGATCCTTCTCGAACTCTCCCAACAACCCTAAGCAAGGCTAAGCGATAAGCGTGGATCCCCGAAACTCTATTTTCTGACCCTTTTATAAGAAAGGATAAAATAACCGTCCGGTCCATGTGCGTAAATGATGTGGCAATAATTGGTTCGTCAAAAGATCGCCTAAATCACGGTCTCAAGGGGTTCCACGATCGTGGTTTAGAGCGTGGAATTGGATTACGGTTACACAAGATTTCCACGACCGTACTTTATACCGTGTAACTCTCTGGAATACTCCACGTTCATGATGTCAAGATCCACGGCCGTGGTTTAGAGCGTGGACTTCTCTACGACCGTATTTTAGAGCGTGGAAGTGCAAATTGCTTGTGGTTTCCTTTGTGTCGTGCCATCCCTCATCCTAGCATCTCCTTTGACTTCTTTCATGTGTTCCTAATCCTTGGATGTGCTCAAATCTTCTCCTATCTCTCTCAAATGGTCCGGTTTTAGCTCTTATTCACCTATAATCATCACAAAGCTAATGTAGACCTCCACATCGAAAATATAGAAAAACTAGCTAACAAATGCTTCAATGCCTTATCAATGAACACTATAATGGATGAAAAACAATTAGAAAAAGTGCCTAGAATATCGCAATATTTCATGCTAACAAAATACCCCATACTTGCCACTTGCTTGTTCCCAAGCAAGGTCTTTTGAAAGCTTTAGAACATAAGTTAGGATGAAATATGCATGCAAACTCAAAAACAAAACATCTTTTAGGTAAATGTGCTTCTAGTCAATAGATCATTCTCAAACCTTGCTTCATTCATTCTTAAACGCTCATATACATAACCAAAGAATATAGAGGAAAGAAACATCATGAATTGATCAAACTTCAATGTAAACATCATAACCTTCAAGCATTATCAAAATCAAGCATAAGAAACTTCAATTTAGATCACCAAGCCAAATAACCCTCTTTTGATCTTAAGGACTTCCAAATAAGGTCTAGAATGTGGAAGGGAGGGAAAACATATAAGGAGTGTGGTGTATGAATCCGGGAAAGTGGACAACTAACTCTTTTCTTTTTATTTCGATTTGCAACACCATCAACTTTGAGCTTTGCTCTCTTCTTTTCTCATCATTTTTCGACTTTACTTTTGGAGTTATGGACAACGGTGCACAAAAACCAAAGCCTAGGAGATTGGCGTTTCTCAAATTTCAAGATGCCTCAAACCCTTGATGCACATACCATAATCCGTTGGGAATATCGCTCAATCCGACTTTGGCAAGACACAAACACCCGGCTATGTGAATGGTGCCGAGTTACTCATCGTCATGATTGACTTTCCCAAACATATTATTTCTATTCTTTGAATGCAAACAATTGATTTCACGGCCCTCCCACATCAAACATGCCAAAACATAACTCCTCCAAATTCCCGGATAGTTAAGGGAGGCAATTATTTCATTGAGGGGCTAAATGAACAAAGAAAGGAGAAAGAAAGGTCGAATTGCCTTAATCATTTCATAAAGAAGTATAAGAACTTATCATGTGATTTCAACTTCGATTTCTCAATATGATTTAGATAAAACTCTTCACATTATGAAACTTGCAAGAAAGGATAATCAACACATTCAATTCCTTTTCAGTTCATTATTCGTTTAGGAATACAATTGTCATCAAAAACTTAATCCACAAGTAGTAATTATCATAGAAATCATCTCAATTCTTAGAAGCACAAAACCTTTTAGAATTTTCAAAATTTTTCAATTTTTATGGGTTTTTAAAAAGCTTTTTCATGCAATGCAATAATGAAACATGTGACAATGAAATGAAACATGCAAAGTGTTCTCGAATCAAGGCAAGCAAAGTGAGTAGAGTTATTACAAACGATAGTCACACCCCACCCCATACTTGAGACAAACATTGTCCCTAATGTTCAAAAAGAAATAAAGAAAACAAAGAAAGAAAATGAACTCACAAGACGGCGGTGGAGCGGCTAATACTGTCAATCATCCATGGTCATCACTGAGGTGGAGGCGGTGGTGGAAACGGGAAGAAGCCGGGGTCGAAGTTCCGCCCAAACTGCTGGCGGTATATGTCTCTCATCATCCTATCATACTCATCAGCTCGTGCATCCCTAGCGTCCTGCCCGATCTCCAAATCTCCTACTCTGTCGGAGAGGTCGGTAGCATAGTCCGGTAGCTACTCATACCACCCCGGTGCTTGGCTGTACCAAGCTGGTGCATCTTGTGGGGCTGGTGCTGACGGTGGTTGTGCATACCATGTCGGTGGAGCTCCCATTCACTTCAGTTGTGATCTATACCAATCAGGAGGGGTATCCATCCATGTCGGCCTCTCACTCATGCTAGCACGGCGAGAGGAAGAGGCTCCTGAAGGTCCAGCTGGTCGTGGTGAACGCCTGGGAGGGTCAGGGAAATGTGCCGGCTGATCCGGGAAAGTGCCAAAGTCATGCTCCTCACCTCCTCCCTCAAAACCATCACCTCCTCCTATCTCCTCCTCATATGCAGCCGGTACCTCAACGTGGACGTAGGGAGGTGCTACTAACCTATTTGCATGCATAGCAGCGAATGTCTGCTTCCAATTATAGCATCCAGCCATAATGGAATACTCAGGGAGCCATGGAACGCCTCTACCTCCTCTATCCTCCCATGGTATGGCAGCGGTAGGTGGACCTCTATGTCTAGGAAAGATCAAACCTCTAGTCATGAGGCTCTGGAGACCCAGCGGTCTCGCCGCTATCCTAGTGCAAGCAAAAAAATCTATCCCCAACTGTCTAGCGATGTGGGTGACCATACCACCATATCCTATGTTCCCGGCTCTCTTATTCTTGAGCTTACTCATGGTGGAGGCTAGAAGGGTAGCACAGTCAGCAGGTCTACCGTGCAACATAGCATAAAGGAGGAACAACTCATTTGTCTTAATCTTCTGAGTGGTCTTGGTCCTAGGGAAAATACACTCAAAAAGTACTCTGTGGGCTATCTTCAAGGCTAAGTGATAGATAAGCTTAGCCTTGGTGTCAGCTGGCTGCAAGCGGTCCTCGCTGGCATAGATCATAGCAATGTCCTCTCAAAAATCCTTAGCGTATACACCGCTAGGAAAACGACCATTGAAGGTCTCTTGGAACCCAAAGAAGGCTCCGAACTCTAAGATCGAGAACTCGTAGTTCTCCTTCATCAGCCTAAAGGAAACTGTCCTATCCACATGGCTATGCACAAAAGAGATCACAAACTCTCGAGTAATCTCCTCATATGCGTCATCCCTAATAGTGGAGAAGATGATCAAGCCGGCTCTATCTAAAAGCCATGTAAGGTCATTCACCACATTCAGTGGCTCTAACTCCTCAAGAACTAAGTAGCGTGGTCCTATGACCGCCCTCTTCTCGATCCTTTCTAAGGCATCAAGGTAATCCTCATGGATTTTTGGAATTCTAGGGGGTGGGGGTGATGCTGGCTCACTAGGAGGTACTTGGGAGGAGGAGGAAGCATCACCTTTCCTCTTCTTACTTCTAGTAGACATTCTCCTAATCAAATCCATTTCAGAGGCAAAATTACGGCCTGTTCTACAGATTCCACGGCCGTGGTTTACCCACAGACCGTGATTCGGCTCTGAATTTCTCAAAACTCAATCAATTCACACCAAATTCACAAAGCAGCAGTCCTAGACTAATTCCAATCCAATTCCAATCAGTTCTCCTAAAAATTCTTGCAAAAATTGAGCCAAATCGACAAAGTAGAGAAAGAGAAGAAAACCTAGGTTTTGGATTTTTAAAATCCAAATTCCGTCTTCTTCAGGGTTTGTTCGCTTGATTTGTTGATTGGATCTTGTAGATGGTTGAATTTGCTTCACTTTAAGCTAAAGAATCGTTCGAAACGATTACCGAACGAAGATTTGAGAGAGGAGAGATGGGTTCGGCGATTTGGGCGTGGAAGAGGGTCGTGGAATGGCAATTTTTGTGTGGTTTTTGTGAAGAAGGTGGTTTATATAGTGGCCGTAAATTTTTAGAAAATTACGGTCACTCGGGGTGTTCCACGGCCATGGTTTTGTACGGAACCGTGGTTTTGGTGATTTTTCTCATAATTTTGCAAATTACGGTCACTATAGCTTTCACGACCGTGGTTTTGGGCGTGGAACTCTCTGTAATGTGCCAAAATCCAAGTTTCGTCAATTTTCTTCAACTTTTCCTTCTCTCTTCCATATTCTATTGCTCCTACATCCAAAAACACGAACATACCAGAAGGTATCGAAGGCAAAACAAAACAAAAACGTCTAAACTACTCTAATCTACGAATGAAAAATAAAAACATAAGTGCAATACCTTGGGTTGCCTCCCAAGAAGCGCTTGTTTAAGGTCCGTAGCTAGACCGTACTTACACTTATTCGAGTGTGGTAGGTGCGAACTCCTCAACTTGGAGTTCCGGTGAGTACTTCTTGAGTCGTTGACCGTTCACCTTGAAGCTTCCGCCCTTTTCACCCCATACTTCAACTGCACCATGGGAAAAAACACGTTTGATTAGATAAGGTCCGGTCCAACGAGATTTAAGCTTACTTGGAAAGAGACGAAGTCTTGAATTGAAGAGGAGAACTTAATCTTCTTCTTTGAGGTATTTTGGAATGATATGCTTATCATGCCAACGCTTCGCTCTTTCTTTATAGATCTTGGCGTTTTCGTAGGCGTTCAAGCGAAGTTCTTCAAGCTCGTTAAGGTCCAAGAGGCGCTTCTCGCCTGCCTCCTTCATGCTGAAGTTCAACCACTTTATTGCCCAATACGCCTTATGTTCCAGCTCTACCGGAAAGTGACAAGACTTCCCATACACAAGGTTGTATGCGGTCGTACCTATGGGAGTCTTATATGCAGTCCAATATGCCCACAATGCATCATCTAGCTTCAAAGACCAATCCTTCCTTGTTCATGAAACCGTCTTCTCTAGGATTCCTTTAATCTCTCGGTTTGAAATCTCCACTTGTCCACTTGTTTGTGGATGATAAGGGGTGACGATCTTGTGAGTCACCCCATACTTAGCTAGTAGAGCTTCGAACCGTCGGGCAATGAAGTGAGAGCCTCCATTACTGATGATAGTTCGTTGTGTCCCAAATCGAGGGAAAATGGTCTTGTTAAAGAACTTAACCACAACCATGGCATAGTTAGTAGGAGAGGCAATTGCTTCAACCCATCTCGAAACATAATCTACAGCTAGAAGTATGTATTGGTTTCCACAAGTTGATGGGAAAGGTCCCATGAAGTCTACTCCCCAAACGTCAAAGATCTCTACCTCCTGAATGTTGTTAAGAGGCATCTCATTTCTCCTAGAGATGTTCCTTGTTCTTTGACAAGCATCGCAGCAGGAAACAAAGGTTTGCACATCTTTAAATAAAGTAGGCCAAAAGAATCCAGATTGCAATACCTTAGCGCTAGTCTTGTTCGAGCTAGCGTGTCCTCCACAAGGTAGTGAATGACAATGACGGATAACGCTTTGCATCTCGTCTTCCGGCACACATCGTCGAATGATGCCGTCAGGACCTCTCTTAAAGAGGAGAGGTTCATTCCAAAAGTATTCCCGAACATCCTTAAAGAACTTCTTTCTTTTTGCATAGGATAATCCGGGTGGTAATTCCTGGCAAACCAAATAGTTAACAAAATCAGCAAACCATGGTTCATTACCTTTATTGATCTTGTCGATGCACTCCTCTATGATATGTAAATGCTCGTCCGGAAAGGAGTCATCTATGGGTAGATTGTCGTCCTCTTGATGTGGTAGACGACTCAAATGATCCGCAACAGAATTTTCCGAACCCTTCTTGTCACGGATCTCTAGATCGAATTCTTGTAGGAGAAGAATCCATCTAATTAGCCTTGGTTTTGCATCCTTCTTTGCAAGTAAATACCGGATTGTAGCATGATCCGTGTATACAATCACCTTTGCACCTACAAGATAAGAACGGAACTTTTCAAATGCATATACAATTGCTAGAAATTCTTTCTCGGTAGTGGCGTAATTAAGCTGCGCTTCATCTAGCGTCTTGCTAGCATAGTAGATAACATGGGTTCGTCCTTCCTTCTTTTGCCAAAGCACAACTCCTATAGCTACGTCACTTGCATCACACATAACCTCGAATGGAAGATTCCAATCCGGAGGTTGAATAATCGGGGCTGAGATTAGAGCTTCCCGAATCTTATGAAACGCATCTAAACACTCCTGCGAGAAATCAAAAACTGCATCCTTCATCAATAGATTAGTAAGCGGTTTTGATATCTTAGAAAAATCCTTTATAAAGCGCCTATAATATCCAGCATGGCCTAGAAAGCTTCTTATCCCCTTCACCGAAGATGGAGGAGGGAGCTTTTCTATGGTCTCTATCTTAGCCTTATCGACTTCAATCCCTCTACTAGAGATCAAGTGTCCTAATACAATGCCTTCTTTCACCATAAATTGACACTTTTCCCAATTAAGAACTAGGTTAGTGTCTTCACACCTTTGTAGCACAAGAGAAAGGTTAGAAAGACAATTTTTGAAAGAGGAACGATAAACAGAAAAGTCATCCATGAAAACCTCCATGATTTCCTCTATATACTCCGAGAACATAGCTATCATTCACCTTTGAAAGGTGGTTGGGGCGTTGCAAAGCCCAAACGGCATTCTCCTATAAGCAAACGTACCCCACGGACACGTGAATGTGGTCTTCTCTTGATCGTCTGGATGTATCGGCATCTGAAAGAAACCACTATAACCGTCAAGATAACAGAAATGTGAGTGTTGTGCTAACCTCTCAAGCATTTGGTTGATGAATGGTAGTGGGAAGTGATCCTTCCTCGTTGCATTGTTTAGCTTGCGGTAGTCTTTGCACATCCTCCATCCCGTCACGGTTCGTGTAGGAATGAGCTCATTGTTCTTGTTGGTAATGACCGTCATTCCTCCCTTCTTTGGAACCACCTGTACGGGACTCACCCACTTGCTATCGGAGATAGGGTAGATGATACCTGCATCAAGTAGTTTAAGAATTTCCTTCTTGACAACCTCCTTCATGGTCGGATTTAACCGCCTTTGAGGTTGTCGCGAAGTTCTAAAATCTTCTTCCATTAGGATCTTATGCATGCATAGTGAAGGCTTGATCCCTACTAGATCCTCTATAGTGTAACCTAAGGCTTTCCTATGTTTCTTAAGAACAACCATAAGCTTACTATGTTCATCTATGCTTAAATCGGAATTAACAATTACCAAAAAGGTAGAATTAGGTCCTAGAAATGCGTACCTTAGATGTGCGGGAAGTGGCTTCAATTCCATCACTATAGGACTCTCTAATGACTCTTGAGGAGTGTGCAATGCTTCCTTAGAAGTCTCTAAGGGTATAGAAGTTGTTGGAGAAGAATCAAGAGAAGTGGTAGAAAGAACGTAATTGTCCTTAGATTTTCCCAAAATTACGGCTCCCCTGTTTCCTCCGCGGCCGTGGTTTTGGGCGTGGAAGTCAATTACGGTGCCTCTGCTTGTTCCACGGCCGTGGTTTTGGCCGTGTAACTTACTAGAGTCCTCTGAATAGCTGATTACGGTCATGTTGGTGAAACCACGGCCGTAGAATAGCACGACTGGCCGTGATTCCTCACGTTCTCTGACCCATCGTAGAGTTTTTCAAACTCTTCTTCATACACTTCCTTTTACTTCTCTAAAGCTTCAATTTCCTTATTGCATTCCTCTTCTTCCCCTATGTCCATAATGCTCATAGTGATCACCTTTTGCAAGGGATCTTTGAAGAGAATCGACTTACTTCCTCTCTAGATAACTCTTCGTCATGGATGTTGAATATATCCTCTTCAAGAGCTGGTTCTTTCATCAAAGTGGAAAGAACGAACTCTACCTTTTCCTCTCCTATGTCGAAGGCGAGTCTAGCATTCTTGCAATCAACCATACAACCGGATGTTGCAAGAAACGGTCTTCCGAGTATGATCGGGACCGGACTATTTGCAGGAATGTCAAGCACAACAAAATCTATTGGAACATAGAACTTACCAAGCTTGACCGGGACGTCTTCAACTATGCCGACGGGACGAGTTATGGATCGATCCGTCATGTATAACGTTATCTTCACCGGTTTAGGTTCGCCTAAACCGATCTTCTTGCATAAGGCAAGCGGAATGATGCTAACGCTTGCTCCTAAATCACATAATGCATCATATGTGACATCTCCCACTCCTATGGGAACAGAAAATGACCCCGGATCCTTCAGCTTTGGGGGCATCTTTTCTTTCATTGTCTTGATGAGATCCGACGAATCCGAACTCATCTTGACTTCTCCAAAATCTTCTAATTTCATCTTGTTAGAGAGGATCTCCTTTAAGAGCTTTCCATAAGCTGGCATACCTACAATCGCATCAATGAAAGGTATATTAATATGCAGTTTGCTCATGAGTTCAATAAACTTACCGAATTGTTTGTCTAGACGCGCTCTTGCTCTAGATTGTGGGAATGGTAGGGGAGGTTTGTAAGCTGGAGGAGGAATGTAGATGTCTTCCTTCTCCTTCCCCTTTTCCTTCTCTTTTTCGACGGGAACTTCCACAAACTTAGGCTACGGGTCGGTGGTTGTTGCTCCGCTCCTAGTTGTGATAGCCATCACCCTTCCTTTCGGGTTATCTTCCGTCTTTCCTGGAAGTTTTCCTTGATTCCTAGGAACTTCCTCACCATTGCTAAACATTTGGTTTTCTAAAACCTTTTGGGCTTTATCAACCTTAGTAATGTGACTCTCCAATCCTTGAAGCTTTCCCAAAATCGTTTCCAACATGGGATCGGGCTTCTCTTTCCCCGAAGTGCTTCCACTATTAGATGTTTGCTCCTGACTTTTCAAAGGAATGGAAGAAGAAGAAGGTGGAGTTAGTGAATTTCCTGAATTAGGATAAGAATTACCAGAGTTTTGTTGTTGGTTGGAACGCTAATTGTTGTTGTTTGAACCCCTATTGTTGTTCCAATTGTTATTCCGGTTGTTGTTGTTGTTCCAATTGTTCCGGTTGTTGCGATTTGTATTCTCATTCCCATTGTGGTTATTTTTGTTTCCTAAATAACCAACGTCTTGCTCCTTATGCTTTGGAAAGCTAGCCTTGATGACTTCCTTCAATTCTTTAATCTCGGAGTTGAGAGAAAAGATTTGAGTTTGAGCGGCTTGTGTTAGCTTTGCTCCTTGCTCCACTCGATTTGCTTCTACCTTCCGGTGAGAATACTTCTCAATGACTCGGGCTTGCTTCTCAATGAAGTCTCAAGCGTCATCTTCCCTCATGTCCATGAATGTACCACATGAAAGGGATTGGAGCTTGAATTGTGTTTCCATATCCAGCCCCTTATAGTATATCTCCAATAGCTCCAATTTGGAAATGCCATGATGTGGGCAATCCAATAGTAAATCCTGAAATCTTTCCCAAGACTGGAACAAACTTTCATTAGATCTCATAGAAAATGCATTAATCTTACATCTCAACTCCGCCGTCTTGGATGGCGGAAAGAATTTGGTGAGGAACTCCGAAGAAAAATCCTCCCATGTGTTGAGTCTTCCATTTAGAAGAGCTTGATACCAAGATAAAGCTTTCCCTTTCAAAGAGAAGAAGAATGGCTTGATCTTGTAATTATTGTTAGTTGCATTCTTTGGCTTCATTGTCTCCATCAAGATCTCAAAATTCTGTAAATGTTGATGTGGAGATTCAACACTCGTTCCTCCAAACTGACTTTGGCGAACGATGGTAATAACTTGTGGGTTGAAGCTAAACCCCTGCATATCATCAGCATCAAAGTTCACACCTAGACGACGTGGTTACTGAATTGGATCCATCCTTTGGCCAAGAGTTCTTGGCTCTTCATCCACACGAGCGGCTCTCGCACCCCTAGCCGGGACACGATAATTGGCAGCCGGTCTTGGATTATATTGATTCATTTTGATCGTGGGATTAATGTCCTCTAGTTGTGGCATGGAAGAGTCGCTATCCTCATCGGATGAATTAGTTCTAACCGATCTTGTCGGTTTTCTCCTCTTCTTCTTCTTGGAATCGCTCAATTCCAGCCTCATTTGAAACATCATGTCCCTGAGCTCATCAATTTGCAATTGATGACGGTCCGATTCTTCCTTGCGAGTCTTCTCGCTCCATCTAAGTTGAGCTTCGAATTCCTCCAACTCTGCTTGAAGATCCCGCTCCTTGTTTTCAGCCATTTTTCTTTCTTTGAGCTTCTTCCTCAAAGTCTTCTCAAGTTCTTGATCAAGAGGTAAGAGGTCTTTGTTATTCCTAGACCTGCGCATATACCTAAGGTAACCTGCAAATATCACTCAAAGGAGATATCAAATAACAAGGGCAAGCTCCCAAGCTTGACAACCGATAACCGAATTCGGCCTAAACCAAATCCCCGGCAACGGCGTCAAAAACTTGTTCGCCACTAAGCGTGCGTGCAAATAAGCTTTAAATTTATAAAACTAGAATCAAGCAAGGAAACCCGCAGTGTACGGATCGGCGTAGTAAAGCAAGAATTCCAGAGTATCGAACATAGAGATTTGGGGGGAACAAATTCAGTTCGCAAATCGTCAAGCAAGTAAAGGTAATAAGCTTTGCAAATATTGGGAAAACAGCAACCCTAAAGATCCAGGTATCTAATTGTGGCAATCGATTCAAGATATACTAAAGAGCTAAGGACAGAGGTAAGAGTTGCAAAGGTATGCTAAGGTAAAGCAATGTACGGTGAAGTTCCAAGGCTTTATATGACTTATCTAAAGACACTCTCTATAAAGGTTGTTGAGGCTTCAATATAGAAAGGATCTAAAGACATGAATTAATCTCAAATACCCAAACTTGCAACCCAAGGATCAAGACTAACTAAACCGATTAAGGTTGTGACACTCGAAATCGAAGTAGAGGTTGTTGAGGCTTCACTACTACCTAGAAAAGGGTAAACCTAGACTAGATTAAAGCTAATCTTTAACCTTGGATCAAAGTAAAAGCAAAGTTCGTAAACTAGGGTAAATCACGGGTAGTTCTTGAGTTCCACGGCCGTGGAAGTTCAAGAACAGACCGTGATCTTGGTTCGTCAACGAGATCTCTCTAACTCTCAGGATCCAATCAATTTACGATCGATCTGTCATCATCTAAGCCACAATTATTAACCCTTCACCTTAGAATTGGTAAAGGGTTTTAGCCAATAACCATTGTCATAATATCAAAAATCAAATTAAGAAGAATGAAATATGAAAACCTTCAAAAACTCAAATATAACTCAAAGTCAATCTCAAATCCGAAACACAAATCGGAATATTCAATGGATTTGGAATAGAACACAAAACCTCACAATGATCCTAAGCAAACACAAAGAACGGGATGTCAATCCGTCTTTGATATCAAAACCCTAGGAAAAAGGGCGCAAATTCCGCCACACAAAATCTTCCGAAATCCAAATTGCCGGCTTCCGCTAGATCCTTCTCGAACTCTCCCAACAACCCTAAGCAAGGCTAAGCGATAAGCGTGGATCCCCGAAACTCTCTTTTCTGACCCTTTTATAAGAAAGGATAAAATAACCGTCCGGTCCATGTGCGTCAATGATGTGGCAATAATTGGTTCGTCAAAAGATCGCCTAAATCACGGTCTCAAGGGGTTCCACGACCGTGGTTTAGAGCGTGGAATTGGATTACGGTTACACAAGATTTCCACGACCGTACTTTATACCGTGTAACTCTCTGGAATACTCCACGTTCATGATGTCAAGATCCACGGCCGTGGTTTAGAGCGTGGACTTCTCTACGACCGTATTTTAGAGCGTGGAAGTGCAAATTGCTTGTGGTATAGCATGAGTTATAGTCTATATTTTGGGGTTTGTTTGGACGTTTTATCTTCAATAATATGCATGTTTGTATGTGCATAATGTGATTTTACTACCATTTCATCTACCTTTGCGAGAATCGAGGTCTACACCTAGTTTTGTTGTAATTGCAGGTAATTTGGTACGTTTTGCATCAAAAAGGAGCGAAATGAGTCATGAGTCATTTGGAGCTACATCCAGGGAGCATAGCCATGGATTAAAGATTTACTTTGGAGCAGATTCGAGAGATTTCACTATCTGTTGTGACTCACCTCGGTTGACCAGAAATTCACCTCGACCGAGGAGATCCAGAGACGCCGACTCGACCGAGGCGAACACCTAGGACGAGGCGAGAATATTTTATTCTTGGATGAGATCTTTTTAAATTTGGAAAGTGATCTTATATTTTTGGGCTTGGCTCCTGGAAGGAAGGAGATATACAGAATCATATATTTTACCTATATTTATGGGAAAATATCTTTATAAGATTTATTATCTTTGGGGGTTTATTTTCCTATAAAAAAAGGTTGGATTTTCCACAATTTGGGGGGGCGCTTAGGAATCCGCTTACGGCTGGACATCCCGTATACGCAGCAGCAGCAGCAGCATACTCCAATTTGGGAGTTTTGAAGAACCTTTTTGAAGGTTGAAGGAAGATTGAAGTCTATAGCTTTTATAGCTTTTTGGAGGGTTTTGTAAGATTGTCTTCAATTCCCTTACTTGTTGTCTTGTCTTTTTGGATTACTATCCAAGGAACGCTTTGTTGTGATATTTGATTCAGTTATTGAAGTCTTTTCCTTAAATTCTTCTTTGTTCAAATATTCACCTTCTTCCCATATATTTAATACTTTCATTATGATGATGAGTGGCTAATTTCCTTGTGTGATTCTAGGGTGATTAGCTGAAGGTTGTGGGAAAAACAATGATAGAATAATCTTAGATTCCAGTAGGATCCTGAAAGTTCGAGTCTTTAACCTTAACCCTAAGCATCTCGTTCGGTTGATGAACATCTCGGCCGGGGTGGAATTCTTCTGACCGAGGTGACTTATCCGACCTAAAACAGAAGGTTAAGTGTTAGAGTTTGCTAAATCCTATTCTTATTACACCTTCCTGGTTCAAAGCAAGCTTAGGATGAGACTTACCCGGTAATTCCTTAGTTTGTGTACCAACGATCATAAGTGTAGGTAATAAAGGTTTATCCTTTATTGGGGTTTGAGTGTGCTTCCATCCTATCTTTGTGAGTTAGCCTGAGACTTACCCGGTAAAGGTTGATTCTATTCCCTTAGATGGTGTGTTAGTTTGAGGTTATAGTTCTTTATCTTAATTCCTTGAGACTTACCCGGTAATAGGAGTTACAGTTTAGGATTAGTGTGTAGTGAGACTTACCCGGTGATCTACTCCACTTTAGTAACACCTTCTCCACGCAAAAATCTCAGCTTTGTCCGCTTATCTATAGATCTTGAGTTGGAACCACAACTAGATGCTTTAATCCCTAGAATTGCATGTTTGCTTTATTGACTTCTTATTCATCTTTGATTGTGTTAATCGCTCTTGTGGTTAGAATTGACATAAGCACACCGTATTGACTTTGTTTCACCGAGTCCATGTGATCGACCCCTGGAATTTTCTTGCTTTTACTACGATTGACCCGTACACTGCGGGTTCGCATCCTTGTTTTAAGCTTAAATCTAGGGTTATAAATTTAAAGCTTGCACACACCGTTTGGAGCGAACAAGTTTTTGGCGCCGTTGCCGGGGACTTGGTCTAGACCGAGCCGGTACGGTTTGCTCTTGGGGCGCTTGCCCCGTTTCATCTAACCACTCTACTTGAGTGACGAATTTTGCAGGTTCTTTCTTAGGTATATGCGAAGAACCCGCGCTGGGAAGGAAATCGTTCCTTACGATCCCGAACCAGAAAAGACATACAAGAGACGCTTAAGAGAAGCGAAGATGGCCCAACAAGACGATCGCGATCTTGCGGCCCAATTGAAAGAGGCGCTAGAGCTGCTACGCCTCAGCAAGGAAGAACTCAGGCAAGAGAAAGAAGAGAATCGCACCAAGACTGCAGCAATCAAAGCTGAGATTGTAGCCATACGAGACCAGATTCTACTTCGACCGAGGGAAGATCCTCCTGTTGATCCTCGACCGATGCAGGATCGAGTAGTTGACCAGCGACCGAGGGAGATTCCAGTACCTGACACCCCGGCCGATGTACTTCCACCTCGGATGCCAGTCCGAGATGTTCTTCTTGCAGGAATCCCACAAACCCTAGGTCAAAGGATGGACCCTAATCAACAGCTGAGGCGTCCAGGGGTGAATCTAGGAGATCCAGCGGATCATGACTACGAACTTCGACCGCAAGTTCTGTCCATGATTTGCCAATGCCAATTCGGAGGGCTAGAGAAGGAGTTGCCGCATCAACATCTTCAAAACTACGAGATCTTGATGGAAACCTTGCGACCTTCCAGAATTGAAAATAACAACTACAAGCTAAGACCTTTTTACTTTTCTTTAAAAGATAGAGCTCTTACTTGGTATCAATCTCTTCCTCCAGGAAAAATTAGCACATGGGAGGAGATGACTACGGAATTCTTAACAAAATTCTTTCCCCCCTCAAAGACCGCTGAAATGAGAGGGAAGATCAATGCTTTCATCATGAAGGACAAGGAGAGCTTGTCCAAATCTTGGGAGCGGTTCAAGGATATCCTTTTGGATTGCCCACATCATGGGATTCCAAAGATCGAGTTGTTGGAGATCTACTTCAAAGGGCTGGACGGAAGCACCCAGTTCAATCTCCAACTACTCTCCGCCGGTACCTTCATGGACATGGCGATTGACGAGGCTTGGGACTTCATTGAGAAGCAAGCCTTGCACATGGAGAAATATACCCACCAAGGAGCTGAAGGTGGAGTTAAAAGAGTCAACTTTCAAGAGACTCAATCCAACAACAATCAACTCACGTCGTTGAAGAATGACGTGAAGCAATTGAAGGAGCTCTTGATGGCTCAAACTAAGAAGGAAGAGCAAGGGCAAAGGAACAACAACAATAACGGGTACCGTAACAACAACAACGGTTCCCGAAACAACAACTACAACAACAACAATAGAGGATCCAATAGCAACAACTGGAGGGCGAATAACCAAAACCACGGTAACAATTATTCAAACTCCAACTCCAATGATTCCTCTAACCCTTTCCTCTCTTCCCCTTCTTCTTCTTCTACTCCATTGAAAAGCCAAGGGCAAGGATCAAGTTCGTCTCAGCCAGAAAAGAAAGACGCAGTTCTGGAGGCAATCTTGATCAAGCTTAGCGCTATGGAGAATTCTATGACTTCATTTTCGAGGGCCCAAAAGTCCCTCGAACAACAACTTGCTAATAGGGCGAATGAAGCGCCAAGAGATCCAGGGAAGCTTCCAGCGAAGACGGAAACTAACCCTAAGGGCCAGTGCATGGCCATAACGACGAGGAGTGGACTTAAAACTGCAGATGCAGTACCTCGCTCGACGCAGACCACCTCGGTCCAGATCCAGTTGAAGAACACATCGACCGAGATGCCAACCGAGGCGGAGCAACAGAAAGCAGGAGGGACGACAGAAACTTATGTCCCACCTTCTGCATATAAGCCACCACTTCCATTCCCTCAGTCCAGAGCCAGAGCACATCTAGACAAGCACTTTGGTAAGTTTCTTGACTTGATGAACAAGCTACATATTAATATTCCTTTCCTTGATGCTATTTTAGGTATGCCCGCCTATGGGAAGTTCTTAAAAGAAATCTTATCAAGGAAGAGGAAGCTGGAGGATGTTGGTGAAGTTAGAATGACATCTAAATCTTCGGAGCTTATCAAGATCATGAAGGAAAAGATGCCACCTAAGTTACGAGATCCCGGCTCATTTTGTATTCCCATTCAAGTTGGGGATGTCACTTGTGAAGCCCTTTGTGATCTAGGAGCCAGCGTAAGCATCATCCCGCTGGAGCTATGCACTAAGATCGGTCTTGGAGAGCCCAAGCCGGTCAAGATCCGACTTTATATGGCGGATCGCTCCATTACCCATCCCGTGGGCATCTTGGAAGACGTTCCGGTCAAGTTAGGTAACTTCTATCTACCTATAGATTTTGTTGTACTTGACATTCCCGCAGATTATCCTGTTCCTATTATTCTCGGGAGACCATTTCTAGCAACTTCGGGTTGCAACGTGGATTGCAAGAACGCCAAGTTGAAATTCAACGTTGGTGGCGATGAGGTGGAGTTCGCACTACTTGCAGCCATGAAAGGGGAGCAGCTAACTGATGATATCTTCAACATCTACGATGAAGAAGAATCAAGAGAATTGGTGAGCTCTATCCTTATTAACGACCCACTCGAAAGAGTTATTAGCTTCAGTTTAATGGAGGAAGGTATAGATGCTTCTTGTGATGCAGATATACGGAGCTTGAAGGCACTGGAAGAGGATCCAGGAGCTACAACTGAGAAGCTAATCCAGGAGACGAAGATCTCCGGTCTCGGATCCAGTAGCAGTACCTCGACCGAGGCACTTTCTGGACAGAGCGAGGCGACTGAAGAACACCTCGGTTAACGCCTATGCGCCTCGACCGAGGTCGATGGAGAGACGATTCTAACTGAGACTTCATCGAGTCCAGTTTCTGACACCACTCCACTGAAAGGAGGAAGCAAGGATCCCTCTCAGAAAGCACCGCCAGTTGTGGAGCTTAAACAACTCCCTAGTCACTTGAGGTATATCTTTCTTGGGCCGGATTCTACTTATCCCGTTATTGCTAGTGCTTCCCTCTCCGATTCTGAATTGTCTAAGTTAATGCATGTCCTGAGAAAGCATCGAAAAGCTATAGGTTACACCACGGATGATCTTATTGGCATTAAACCTTCTTTCTGCATGCATAGAATTCTAATGGAAGATAATCATAAGACTTCACGGGAACCTCAAAGACGGTTAAATCCGATCATGAAAGAGGTTGTGAAGAAGGAAGTTCTTAAGTTGTTGGATGCGGGTATTATTTATCCTATCTCAGACAGCAAGTGGTTAGCCCGGTGCATGTCGTTCCGAAGAAAGGAGGGATGACCGTTGTGACAAATAAGAACAACGAGTTGATCCCAACGAGGACCGTTACAGGCTGGAGAGTTTGCATCGATTATAGGAAGCTGAACACGGCAACCCGGAAGGATCATTTTCCGCTTCCCTTCATCGATCAGATGCTCGAACGGTTGGCCCAGCATTCACACTTTTGCTACTTGGACGGCTATAGTGGATTCTTCTAGATTCCTATCCATCCGGATGATCAGGAGAAGACCACTTTTACTTGTCCTTGGGGGACGTTTTCCTATCGGAGGATGCCATTCGGATTGTACAATGCACCTGCTACCTTCCAGCGATGCATGATGGCAATCTTTTCCGAGTACATAGAGGAGATCATGGAGGTATTCATGGATGATTTTTCTGTATATGGTTCCTCTTTTGATGATTGCCTATCTAACCTTTCTCTAGTGCTTAAAAGATGTGAAGACACTAACCTTGTTTTAAATTGGGAGAAGTGTCATTTTATGGTTAATGAAGGCATTGTGCTAGGACACCTCGTCTCTAATCGAGGTATTGAGGTCGATCGAGCTAAGATCGAAACTATTGAGAAACTCCCTCCTCCTTGTTCTGTTAAAGGTGTGAGGAGTTTTCTCGGGCATGCAGGTTTCTATAGGAGATTCATCAAGGACTTCTCTAAGATTTCTAAACCTCTAACTAACCTCTTGAATAAAGATGTTGTTTTTGAGTTTTCGCAGGAGTGTCTTGATGCTTTTTACAGGATTAAGGAAGCGTTGATCTCCGCCCCCATTATCCAACCTCCTGATTGGACCTTACCCTTTGAGGTCATGTGTGACGCTAGTGATGTAGCCGTAGGAGCGGTGCTTGGACAGAAGAAAGATGGACGGACCACCGCCATTTATTATGCTAGCAAGACGCTAGACGAAGCACAACGCAACTACGCTACCACCGAGAAGGAGTTATTGGCGGTTGTATATGCTTTCGAGAAGTTTCGTTCCTATCTAGTGTGGGCGAAAGTCGTTGTCTACACCGACCATGCGGCCATTCGTTACTTGTTGGCTAAGAAAGATGCAAAGCCGCACCTTATCCGATGGATTCTCTTGCTCCAGGAGTTTGACCTAGAGATCCGCGATAAGAAAGGATCCGAGAACTCAGTTGCGGATCACCTCAGCCGGCTACCGGAATCCTCCCGCGAGACGAATAATCCACCCATAGACGATTCATTCCCCGATGAGCACTTACACTTGTTGGAGCGTTTGATGGATCTACTCACTTCACCCCACGATGGAGGTGAAGTATGGGGTGAGGGCACCTCCCACCTCGTTTGAGACGCATCATGGTCCAGCTAGCGACCTTAAATCAAGCGCTTCTTGGGAGGCAACCCAAGGTATTGCTTTCTTCTCCCTTTTCTAGTTTAGTTTAGATAGTTGCCTTGTTTTTGTTTTCCTCTAGACAACAACCAGGTATTCCAAAAGGAAGGATCACAGTTCAGGAGCTACATTGGAAGAACAAAATTTCGAGAAGTTGAGGAAACGAGCTTTACTGACATACATCTCGGGTACTGCCAGAACACCTCGACCGAGATGTGCTTTGCCAACCGAGATGGTCTTATTTGGGAGCTGTTTCTTACTTCTTCATGCAGTTTAGCTATATCCGGTGAGTACTCTTATTTCCAGACTTATATTGACCCACTGGGACAGTGTGTCCCAAGTATGGGGTGTTTGTATTTATGTGATGACTTTGATGTACTTATTTGACTATTTTGATGTATGACATTTTATCGGATATTTTATTTATGCTTCACTTCTACATTTATATGATTATCTGATATTACATGCATACCTACAGGTTATTTGATTGAAAAAAACGTCGAAACCGAAAAAAAAATGGTTTAAAAAAAAAAAATTTTGACCTCGACCGGGGAGATTCTGGCCAAACGAGGTGTTTCACCTCGGTTGAACCAAGAACACCTCGACCGAGGTGTGTTAACAGAAAGTTTTCGAAAACGATTTTGTGCTACTTATTTGGATATGATCTCAGTGAAGATCTTGTTTACTGACTGGTTTTAAATTCTTTATGTGTTTGAAAGGTTTTATAATATGTTTAAGTTGCTAAATGCTTTGTTTGAAATTATTAGCATGTTTAATACTTTGTTTTTATCCAAATTATGTTGAATTTGAAGGTTGGCACCGCAGGTTAAGTTCTCTCACTTTCTTCTTGGAAAGACCAAGGCAATTCATTCTCTTCTTCTTCTTCTTCTTGATCATGCTTAGCCCCTCATATACATTTTGCCTCCCTTCACCTATCCGGGAATTTGGAAGCAAGCGAAGTGGTAAAAGCAAGTGGAGTTAAAGTTGAGAAGTGGCTGGAAGTGAAAGTGTTAGAAAGCAATAATAGGTTTGGGGAAGTCAATCATGAAGATGAGTAACTCGGCACCATTCACATAGCCGGGTGTTTGTGTCTTGCCAAAGTCGGATTGAGCGATATTCCTAACGGGTCATGGTATGTGCATCAAGGGTTTGATGTATCTCGAGAAATTGATGATTGCAGATTTCCTAGGCTTCGGTTATTGTGCACCTCTGTCCATGCATCCCAAAAAGTAAAGTAAAAGAAAAAGTGTGAAATAAGCGAAGCTTATTGGTGGAAGATGTTGCAAGTCAAAGTGAAAGTGAAGTTCATCCTTTTCCCGGATTCTAGCACCACATTACCTTACATACATCCCTACCCTACACGTTTCTTAAACTTTTTCTTTTGGGAAGCCCTTGAGACCTTGAGCTTGTTGATTGACTTAGTGGTTTAAACTGGACTATTCATGATTAATTTTGATAATTATGATTTATTATGCATTCTATGATTTTATGCAAAGATGAACAACTTTCTTATATTTATAAAATGTTTTGATCATATTGAGTTTTTAATTCCAGGAAGTACTCTCTTAGAGTGATCTATGATAGTTGCACACCATAAATGTTTTTGAAAGACTTTTTCATTGATTTTCTTGACTTATAATCCATTCTATCTTGTCTTCTATATGAGGAACTTGCTTGGTTACAAGCAAGGGCAAAGTATGGGGTATTTTGATAGCATGAATTATAGTCTATATTTTGGGTTTGTTTGGACGTTTTATCTTCAATAATCTGCATGTTTGTATGTGCATAATGTGATTTTACTACCATTTCATCTACCTTTGCGAGAATCGAGGTCTACACCTAGTTTTGTTGTAATTGCAGGTAATTTGGTACGTTTTGCATCAAAAAGGAGCGAAAGGAGTCATGAGTCATTTGGAGCTACATCCAGGGAGCATAGCCATGGATTAAAGATTTACTTTGGAGCAGATTCGAGAGATTTCACATTCTGTTGTGACTCACCTCGGTCGACCAGAAATTCACCTCGACCGAGGTGATCCAGAGACGCCGACTCGACCGAGGCGAACACCTAGGACGCGGCGAGAATATTTTATTCTTGGATGAGATCTTTTTAAATTTGGAAAGTGATCTTATATTTTTGGGCTTGGCTCCTGGAAGGAAGGAGATATACAGAATCATATATTTTACCTATATTTATGGGAAAATATCTTTCTAAGATTTACTATCTTTGGGGGTTTATTTTCCTATAAAAAAGGTTGGATTTTCCACAATTTGGGGGGGCGCTTAGGAATCCGCTTACGGCTGGACATCCCGCATACGCAGCAGCAGCAGCATACTCCAATTTGGGAGTTTTGAAGAACCTTTTTGAAGGTTGAAGGAAGATTGAAGTCTATAGCTTTTATAGCTTTTTGGAGGATTTTGTAAGATTGTCTTCAATTCCCTTACTTGTTGTCTTGTCTTTTTGGATTACTATCCAAGGAACGCTTTGTTGTGATATTTGATTCAGTTATTGAAGTCTTTTCCTTAAATTCTTCTTTGTTCAAATATTCACCTTCTTCCCATATATTTAATACTTTCATTATGATGATGAGTGGCTAATTTCCTTGTGTGATTCTAGGGTGATTAGCTGAAGGTTGTGGGAAAAACAATGATAGAATAATCTTAGATTCCAGTAGGATCCTGAAAGTTCGAGTCTTTAACCTTAACCCTAAGCATCTCGTTCGGTTGATGAACATCTCGGCCGGGGTGGAATTCTTCTGACCGAGGTGACTTATCCGACCTAAAACAGAAAGTTAAGTGTTAGAGTTTGCTAAATCCTATTCTTATTACACCTTCCTGGTTCAAAGCAAGCTTAGGATGAGACTTACCCGGTAATTCCTTAGTTTGTGTACCAACGATCATAAGTGTAGGTAATAAAGGTTTATCCTTTATTGGGGTTTGAGTGTGCTTCCATCCTATCTTTGTGAGTTAGCCTGAGACTTACCCGGTAAAGGTTGATTCTATTCCCTTAGATGGTGTGTTAGTTTGAGGTTATAGTTCTTTATCTTAATTCCTTGAGACTTACCCGGTAATAGGAGTTACGGTTTAGGATTAGTGTGTAGTGAGACTTACCCGGTGATCTACTCCACTTTAGTAACACCTTCCCCACGCAAAAATCTCAGCTTTGTCCGCTTATCTATAGATCTTGAGTTGGCACCACAACTAGATGCTTTAATCCCTAGAATTGCATGTTTGCTTTATTTGACATCTTATTCATCTTTGATTGTGTTAATCGCTCTTGTGGTTAGAATTAACGTAAGCATACCGTGTTGACTTTGTTTCACCAAGTCCCTGTGATCGACCCCTGGAATTTTCTTGCTTTTACTACGATTGACCCGTACACTGCGGGTTCGCATCCTTGTTTTAAGCTTAAATCTAGGGTTATAAATTTAAAGCTTGCACACACCGTTTGGAGCGAACAAGTTTTTGGCGCCGTTGCCGGGGACAGTTCTGATATGTTTAAGTTGCTAAATGCTTTGTTTAAGTTGCTAAATACTTACAGGTTATTTGACTGAGAAAAACGTCGAAACCGAAAAAAAAACAAAATGGTTTTAAAAAAATTTTTGACCTCGACCGGGACAGTTCTGGCAAAACGAGGTGTTTCACCTCGGTTGAACCAAGAACACCTCGACCGAGGTGTGTTAACAGAAAGTTTTCGAAAACGATTTTGTGCTACTTATTTGGATATGATCTCAGTGAAGATCTTGTTTACTGACTGGTTTTAAATTCTTTATGTGTTTGAAAGGTTTTATGATATGTTTAAGTTGCTAAATGCTTTGTTTAAAATTATTGGCATGTTTAATACTTTATTTTTATCCAAATTATGTTGAATTTGAAGGTTGACACCGCAGCATAAGTTCTCTCACGTTCTTCTTGGAAAGACCAAGGCAATTCATTCTTCTTCTTCTTCTTCTTCTTGATCATGCTTAGCCCCTCATATACATATTGCCTCCCTTTACCTATCCGGGAATTTGGAAGCAAGCGAAGTGGTGAAAGCAAGTCAAAAGTTGAGAAGTGGCTGAAAGTGAAAGTGTTAGAAAGCAATAATAGGTTTGGGGAAGTCAATCATGAAGATGAGTAACTCGGCACCATTCACATAGCCGGGTGTTTGTGTCTTGCCAAAGTCGGATTGAGCGATATTCCTAACGGGTCATGGTATGTGCATCAAGGGTTTGATGCATCTCAAGAAATTGATGATTGCTGATTTCCTAGGCTTCGGTTATTGTGCACCTCTGTCCATGCATCCCAAAAAGTAAAGTAAAAGAGAAAAAAGTGTGAAATAAGCAAAGCTTATTGGTGGAAGATGTTGCAAGTCAAAGTGAAAGTGAAGTTCATCCTTTTCCCGGATTCTAGCACCACATTACCTTACATGCATCCCTACCCTACACGTTTCTTGACCTTTCTTTTGGGAAGCCCTTGAGACCTTGAGCTTGTTGATTGACTTAGCGGTTTAAATCGGATTATACATGATTAATTTTGATAATTATGATTTATTATGCATTCTATGATTTTATGCAAAGATGAACAACTTTCCTATATTTATAAAATGTTTTGATCATATTGAGTTTTTTAATTTCCAGGAAGTACTCTCTTAGAGTGATCTATGATAGTTGCACACCATAAAAATATTTTTGAAGGACTTCTCATTGATTTTCTTGACTTATAATCCATTCTATCTTAATTTCTATATGAGGAACTTGCTTAGGGACAAGCAAGGGCTAAGTATGGGGTATTTTATCCCTATGACCCTACTTTGTACCCCTACATGCCACCACCACCACCGGATCAGGACTTCTGAGGAGCTGCAGGATTTTATTTATTTTATTTTTATGCAGTTCGGCTCTTTATCCGGTGAGTACTCTTATTTCCAGACTTATATTGACCCACTGGGACAGTGTGTCCCAAGTATGGGGTGTTTGTATTTATGTGATGACTTTGATGTACTTATTTGACTATTTTGATGTATGACATTTTATCGGATATTTTATTTATGCTTCACTTCTACATTTATATGATTATCTGATATTACATGCATACCTACAGGTTATTTGATTGAAAAAAACGTCGAAACCGAAAAAAAAATGGTTTAAATAAAAAAAATTTTGACCTCGACCGGGGAGATTCTGGCCAAACGAGGTGTTTCACCTCGGTTGAACCAAGAACACCTCGACCGAGGTGTGTTAACAGAAAGTTTTCGAAAACGATTTTGTGCTACTTATTTGGATATGATCTCAGTGAAGATCTTGTTTACTGACTGGTTTTAAATTCTTTATGTGTTTGAAAGGTTTTATAATATGTTTAAGTTGCTAAATGCTTTGTTTGAAATTATTAGCATGTTTAATACTTTGTTTTTATCCAAATTATGTTGAATTTGAAGGTTGGCACCGCAGGTTAAGTTCTCTCACTTTCTTCTTGGAAAGACCAAGGCAATTCATTCTCTTCTTCTTCTTCTTCTTGATCATGCTTAGCCCCTCATATACATTTTGCCTCCCTTCACCTATCCGGGAATTTGGAAGCAAGCGAAGTGGTAAAAGCAAGTGGAGTTAAAGTTGAGAAGTGGCTGGAAGTGAAAGTGTTAGAAAGCAATAATAGGTTTGGGGAAGTCAATCATGAAGATGAGTAACTCGGCACCATTCACATAGCCGGGTGTTTGTGTCTTGCCAAAGTCGGATTGAGCGATATTCCTAACGGGTCATGGTATGTGCATCAAGGGTTTGATGTATCTCGAGAAATTGATGATTGCAGATTTCCTAGGCTTCGGTTATTGTGCACCTCTGTCCATGCATCCCAAAAAGTAAAGTAAAAGAAAAAGTGTGAAATAAGCGAAGCTTATTGGTGGAAGATGTTGCAAGTCAAAGTGAAAGTGAAGTTCATCCTTTTCCCGGATTCTAGCACCACATTACCTTACATACATCCCTACCCTACACGTTTCTTAGACTTTTTCTTTTGGGAAGCCCTTGAGACCTTGAGCTTGTTGATTGACTTAGTGGTTTAAACTGGACTATTCATGATTAATTTTGATAATTATGATTTATTATGCATTCTATGATTTTATGCAAAGATGAACAACTTTCTTATATTTATAAAATGTTTTGATCATATTGAGTTTTTAATTCCAGGAAGTACTCTCTTAGAGTGATCTATGATAGTTGCACACCATAAATGTTTTTGAAAGACTTTTTCATTGATTTTCTTGACTTATAATCCATTCTATCTTGTCTTCTATATGAGGAACTTGCTTGGTTACAAGCAAGGGCAAAGTATGGGGTATTTTGATAGCATGAATTATAGTCTATATTTTGGGTTTGTTTGGACGTTTTATCTTCAATAATCTGCATGTTTGTATGTGCATAATGTGATTTTACTACCATTTCATCTACCTTTGCGAGAATCGAGGTCTACACCTAGTTTTGTTGTAATTGCAGGTAATTTGGTACGTTTTGCATCAAAAAGGAGCGAAAGGAGTCATGAGTCATTTGGAGCTACATCCAGGGAGCATAGCCATGGATTAAAGATTTACTTTGGAGCAGATTCGAGAGATTTCACATTCTGTTGTGACTCACCTCGGTCGACCAGAAATTCACCTCGACCGAGGTGATCCAGAGACGCCGACTCGACCGAGGCGAACACCTAGGACGCGGCGAGAATATTTTATTCTTGGATGAGATCTTTTTAAATTTGGAAAGTGATCTTATATTTTTGGGCTTGGCTCCTGGAAGGAAGATCATATATTTAGGAGATCTATTTTTGGAGATAAGATATATTTTATTAGGAAATTATCTTTTAAGATATTTCCTATAAAATTATCTTAGAAAGATATTTATTTTAGGAGATATGGATATATTTATGGGAAAATATCTTTCTAAGATTTACTATCTTTGGGGGTTTATTTTCCTATAAAAAAGGTTGGATTTTCCACAATTCACCCATCTTCGGATCGCCGCAACGCACCCCGCATACACCCGCTATCAGCGCAAGTAATCCGCCTACACCGAAGGAACGCAGCAGCAGCATACTCCAATTTGGGAGTTTTGAAGAACCTTTTTGAAGGTTGAAGGAAGATTGAAGTCTATAGCTTTTATAGCTTTTTGGAGGATTTTGTAAGATTGTCTTCAATTCCCTTACTTGTTGTCTTGTCTTTTTGGATTACTATCCAAGGAACGCTTTGTTGTGATATTTGATTCAGTTATTGAAGTCTTTTCCTTAAATTCTTCTTTGTTCAAATATTCACCTTCTTCCCATATATTTAATACTTTCATTATGATGATGAGTGGCTAATTTCCTTGTGTGATTCTAGGGTGATTAGCTGAAGGTTGTGGGAAAAACAATGATAGAATAATCTTAGATTCCAGTAGGATCCTGAAAGTTCGAGTCTTTAACCTTAACCCTAAGCATCTCGTTCGGTTGATGAACATCTCGGCCGGGGTGGAATTCTTCTGACCGAGGTGACTTATCCGACCTAAAACAGAAAGTTAAGTGTTAGAGTTTGCTAAATCCTATTCTTATTACACCTTCCTGGTTCAAAGCAAGCTTAGGATGAGACTTACCCGGTAATTCCTTAGTTTGTGTACCAACGATCATAAGTGTAGGTAATAAAGGTTTATCCTTTATTGGGGTTTGAGTGTGCTTCCATCCTATCTTTGTGAGTTAGCCTGAGACTTACCCGGTAAAGGTTGATTCTATTCCCTTAGATGGTGTGTTAGTTTGAGGTTATAGTTCTTTATCTTAATTCCTTGAGACTTACCCGGTAATAGGAGTTACGGTTTAGGATTAGTGTGTAGTGAGACTTACCCGGTGATCTACTCCACTTTAGTAACACCTTCCCCACGCAAAAATCTCAGCTTTGTCCGCTTATCTATAGATCTTGAGTTGGCACCACAACTAGATGCTTTAATCCCTAGAATTGCATGTTTGCTTTATTGACTTCTTATTCATCTTTGATTGTGTTAATCGCTCTTGTGGTTAGAATTGACATAAGCACACCGTATTGACTTTGTTTCACCGAGTCCCTGTGATCGACCCCTGGAATTTTCTTGCTTTTACTACGATTGACCCGTACACTGCGGGTTCGCATCCTTGTTTTAAGCTTAAATCTAGGGTTATAAATTTAAAACTTGCACACACCGTTTGGAGCGAACAATGGTTTCCTTTGTGTCGTGCCACCCCTCATCCTAGCATCTCCTTTGACTTCTTTCATGTGTTCCTAATCCTTGATGTGCTCAAATCTTGTCCTATCTCTCTCAAATGGTCCGGTTTTAGCTCATATTCACCTATAATCATCACAAAGCTAATGTAGACCTCCATATCGAAAATATAGAAAAACTAGCTAACAAATGCTTCAATGCCTTATCAATGAACACTATAATGGATGAAAAACAACTAGAAAAAGTGCCTAGAATATCGCAATATTTCATGCTAACACTTGTTTGCAAAGTAACATCAAAATCTCGGGCTTGCACACACAACTGCGGGCAAGACTTCGCTGAAACATAGGCAAGATTACAATTTGGGTTGGATGGCTTGTGTTTGGCTATGGCGTTTCTTTCTTCTACAATAGACACAAGTGAACGTACCTTAACTCAAATAATCTCACAAAGAATAGCAACAAGAAAAGACCCAATTTTTATATGACTCAAAGAAGACTCAAATAAAAATACCCAAACCTTGTTGTATGGTTGAGTTGAACTTCAATCTATTAGCTTTGGTAACACTTTGATGTGGGGTTGGTGCCATAGTTTCCCGATCTAGACTTGAAGTTCACGGAATGGACAACAAAAAGAAATCTCGGTGTAGAATGTTAAATCTCGGGCGAGATTTATAAGAACATGTCAAGATTTTGTAAAACTCAAAATGCGGAATTATAGATAATATGAAAAAATAAGAAGAAGAATAATGAACTGAATTGATGGAAATATAGGAAGAAAGACTTAATGTTTAGACTTGCAAAGAACCTTGACCAATTGGATCAAAACCCTCAACAAAAAATTACCTTAACCCTCCCTTTTTCAACCTTACACAAGCCTTCTAAATAATACAAGCACAAGGAGGGACTAGTTTCACTAGTAACACCAATCTTCAATAAGATTTACAAACACAATAACAACCAAGAAAGGACTCACAACGATTCAATCAAAGGCTCTCTCTTTTGATTGAATAAGAATGAATAAAACACAAACCAATCAGCTAAGCTGGATCTATTGTTCTTTGTTGTTTTCAATATATGAGTTGCATGTATTCTCCATTTTCATTTGTTGATTTTGCTATGTATATTATTGACTAGTTCTCTTGAGATTCTAGGGTGATAGATCTTGATTATGGCTTGGATAGTGATATGTGAGCTTGCATATTAGGTTAGGTTGACTAATTGCATAAATCCTTGAGTTTATTGAGTTGATCTAGGTTAGATTTATCTAAGCTAGCAAACCAAGTTAGGATAGAGACTTACCCTATAATATCTTTCATTGGATATTGATGATGATAAACTCTAGATAGTAAAGGTCTGAAAACCCTCTATTGATTTGTGTGTGTCGGATTTCTGATTTGAGATGAGCTAAATCCCAAGACTTGCCCGGTAAGGGTTAGATTAACCCTTAGGTAGAGAAACCGATTTGTGTTGAATTTTCGTCCTTAGTGCCTTGAGAGTTACCCGGTAGTAGGTAGTTTGGATCGGAACTAGTGGAACGTGAGACCTCCCCCATAATTATCCTCATTGACGAAACATCATTCCTTCTGGCAATCAAATCGAGTCTTTCAAGAGATGGCTTGAATCTGTTACCATAATCAATGATCTTGAACCCTAAAATCCGTTTTTCCGATTGATTTTTATCATCTTCTTATTTTGTTTGTTTGTTTGTTTGTTTTACTTTTTACTTTAATTGATCTTTGATCAACACCAAACCAAAACTCAACAAAAAAGGATTTTCTAACCTGATTCCATTTCCCTCTTTTTTTAAGTCTAGATTTATACTATTTTTATCATAATTGCAACCAAATTGATCTTAATCTTTGTGTTCGACCTTGGAGTACTTACGTTGCTACGGAATGACCCATACACTGGAGGTTCTTAAGTAGTTATAGACATCTATTGCAAGTAAAATAAATTATAAACTTAAAATCGTTTTTGAAGCGAACAAGAGACAAGATGTTTTAATGCATTTCGAATGGAGAAGTGAGTATTCCAAAATATATGCAACCTTTCGATCAACAAGTATGGGTTATGTATTTCAAAAAATATGTGTCATGTGGAAAAGATTGACATATTGTACACAGTAGCTCAAGGCCTTAACTATTGAGCCGTTTGTGAGAGGTTTCAACGATCTACATTGACTATTTTGAGCGTTGATCACGAGGTACTATAGGCTATAGGCAGTCACCGTAGAGAACTTAAGGGTATGGCTAGAAATCTAAAAAAATCAACGGATCCGTTGTTTTCAAAACTCCCAAATCACATTAAGAATGACACTCGACATTCTCAATACTTCAAGGGGGTTATTGGTTGTATAGACGGTACACATATCATGATGCAACGGTTTTCGAACAATCAGTCAATACATTGTCTATGACTTTTCCACATCCTCCAACATGTACTATTTGATCAAGTCAATACACCGTCTTGTTTGCTATAACTAATTTATTTCAATCAAATTTGAGTACCTTGTGATTAGGTCGTTATTATTTAGTAGACAAGGGTTACCCAGACAAGGAAGCTACATTGTTCCCTATCTTAAGAAACAATATCATCTATCATAGTTTGAGAATGTACCACCAGACAATGCAAATGAGGCATTCAACAAATGACACTCATCACTGCGTAGTTGTATTGAGAGGTCATTTGGCATTTTTCAAGGCATGTTGGAAGATACTAAAAGTAATTCCAAGTTATAGTGTAGACACAAAAGTTGACATTATTTTGGCATGTATACCCTTGAACAACTTTTTAAGAAAATATCGTAGTATAACACGTGGTACAGAGGACGATATGTTCACGAGGGTGCATGATGAAGATCACTTGGAGGACGACAGTGATGACAACGATGTAGAAGATGACAATGATTTTGATGGATCTGAAAGTGACCCAGATCATCCAATTAATAATGGAGAGACAAGAAAGATACGAGATGATATGGATGTTATGTTGTGGGTTGAATTTTTAGGATTTCTACTTAAGTTTTCACCTTTTTGTACAATCAACAGTGTTGGGTGGTGGAAACCTTTTTTTGTTAAATTTAGCATATAAACAACCTTTTTTTTATCCATTTTGCTAATTTGCTGAGTTATATTCATGAATTATATGTTACATTTGCAATTTGTTATTGAGCTTACGATTCTGTTTTTGTTTCTCATTTATGTCCCTGGTGAAATCAACTCTGATTCCTCTTTCAATAGGTCTCATTAATCAATCTAGTGACATTTCCAAATTTAGCATATGGAATATTAGCTAATGGAATGCTTAGCCCCTATGATTGACCGTGTATTGCCCAATAGTGTGAAAAGGTTGGCCTTTACTTGCAGGCTTTTCGGGTAATAAAACCTCTTATTTGAGATGAATGTTAGGTGTTAAGAGTGTCATAGTCAACACACATTCTTTCTTTTTAAGTTGTTGTCAATTTATCTCTACAACTGACTCAATGACCTTGTTTTTGCTTGTGAGGAATGTAGAGATGCCTAATCTTTGATTGTGCTTGATGTCTAATATAGACAAAAAAAACACCATCAATACTTTAGACATGGACATTTATTTATTCACATCCTCAAAACATCTGAACACATTTTGAAGAATCATTTGCCCCTAAATTTTGTGAAATAGTTGAAGTAGATATACACCTTCCATTTTGATGAACCTGAAGTATAGTTCAAAGATCACACAACAAAACTTCAAAGTTATACTAGATTCACAAACTAAAATATGTTATACACATTGCCAAAGAGTATTGTGAACAACTAGGTATAGATTGTTGAATTAAACCAAGATATTAGCACTAAAAAGGATGACTCGCCACACAAAAAAAAAAGAATATTGATCTAGAAAATGAGGCATCTAAACATATTAAAATTTAACCTATAAGAAGATTCGGGCATGTGAAGCAAGTAAAGATAATGCCACAGTAGTAATCAATATTGCATCTTTCTAGTTTGTTAGAGGTACCCTATAGTTTGAATTGCTTGGAAATCCTTAGGTTATTTTAGGAGGAACTGCGTCATAGTATCACTAATGTAGTGAAACAATCTGCAACACTCAATCGTCCAGGTGCTGAACTGCAATTGAACCGAACTACAAACTAAAATCCGATAAAACGTGGACAACAAACCGACCCGCCTAAGTGCGTTGACGACTTTGGTTCGAACCGCAAATGAACCGCAATTTGCGGTTTTTGCATTTCAGTTGCGTTTTTGCTAGTCGGTTGTGGTTTGGTTGCGTTCTGGACCGCTTGTTTTACGATTACGTGAACCGAACCAATTCCTGCATTATATTTACAATTGATGTCGAAAGACTCGAAACGCACTAATCGTGAAAAAAAATAACAATCATCCAAAGACTCCAAACGAGCAAACGATTTTCAGACTCCAAGTCATGATTCATCCATCAAACTAGCAAACAAATTCTAGAGTCCGAACTAGTAAACAAGTTCAAACTTCAAAGTACCATTATGACAACATCAAAAAAGACAAAAATAAGACCATTGACCAATCATGATTCATCCATCATGCTCCAAGACTTCAAGTCCATGATCCACCACCTACCAACAAATTCAACAATTCAAAAAGGCAACAAGCAAGTTCAATAGTTAATTACAATATAAATTTTATGATTAATTAGTGGATAGTATCATTCATTTATACCATAGAGTCTTTGACTTAGACTTATGAAACTGTAGTAGGTTGACTAGGCTCCTTTTCAACACCAACTAATGAGTTAAATTATTCCAACTCTATACACATGAAAACAATGACAACAAGTAAGCAAATATTGCCAATAATTAACATTTTACACAATATTATAACTAAGTGAAAATGAATGTTTAAATGTTTGAGCATTACCTTGTTATATCTTCATCATCTCTTCATTTTCACCGTCTAAATTTTCCTCACCAATAGCGTTATTATTGATGGTAGAGTTAGACCTAATTTTTGCATGTATGCAATATTGTGCACAAATTAGACCTTTAACTGTCTATAATAAGAAGATAACAATTAATAAAAGTTAAAACATAATACAAAAACATGTTATAAGTTATAAGCATATAACCATACCTTGAGATTTAAGGAACTTCTATACTCATCTAGAATACGTCCTCCGTACTGAATGTAGATTCAGATGGAACAATACTGACCGGGATGGCTAACACATCACAATCCATATGTTCAAGGATAATTTATCTTCCTTCATTCAATCTCCACCACCCCAATATATTAGTCATCTTAATTGAAGACCTCTGCTCAATCAAATATCCTTTAACCTCACATGTAGCAAATCCACCATCAGAAACTTCTTTGTCCTCAAGTTGTACATATAGACTTTGAAAAAACTTATTACCTGAGGTAATAAACTCATTGTCCACATATATTCATAAGAAGACACTAAATAATAAACAATTCCATAAGTTTAAAAGGTAAAAGGAAGTAATTTACCTCCTTTCCCTCCATATGAAGAAGTAGAACTTGATGAAGATTGAGTAAATAGGTCTTGAGAATGTTGAGTAGTATACCAAACCTTATACTAATCAAATAGTATAAAAGTGTAGTCCTTGACTTGTTGGGATAATTCTCTACCTATTTCTACCCCATATATCTGTCCTAGAGCCACTTTCACCGTAATTATCTTCTGTGATGGATTCAAAACAATAGCAACAAAAATCAGGATATTCATCTTCTCTAAAACTACCTTAATACTTATTACATTTTCCCTTCATCTTATAGTCATTGAACAACAATCCATACCATCACTGCTCAACCACTAATCCAACACAATGAGCTTACCAATGTAGAAGAAATCATTATTGACCGTCTCATAAGATGACTCTGGCACATCTTTAGTGAACTCATAAAACTCTGCTAGAAACTTCACAAAAAGCTCATTCTTCTTCCATTCATCTATAGTAATTGTCCCTAAGCAATCATCATCACCTCCTCTTGGAGTATCAATCCGGTCATAAACAAGCTTGTATATTTAAATCAATATCAAGCATCATATACGTGGAGTTCCATCTAGTAGCTACATCATGGACTATATATCTTTTGTTTTCAATTTTTTACCTTTTAGCTTCTTCTTTAAACACATGTAGTCTATCAGGAGAGTATCTTACATGCCGGACAATAAACCTCAGTTTGTCAACACAAACGATATGCAACTTCAAACCATCATTAACAATCATATTACAATTGTGAGCTACACATCTCATATGCAAGTTATATCCACTATAAATGCATGATCCATTTGCTACAGTTATTTCTTTCTAGGTAGCACGCATCACATTTTAAAACTAGCATTATCAACGGTGAATTGGTAAACAACTTGGCATCTAAACCACATACCCTCAAATAATCATCAATCCCTCTAGCAAATGATTCACCCCTATCACTGGTTATTTGACAAAATTTTAATATCCTCCTTTGCAAATTCCAATCAATATCAATAAAATGAGCAGTTACAACCATGTAATTAATTCTATGAACTAAAGTCCATGTGTTAGTAGTCAAACTAACTCTATGACAATTCTTCTTCAACCAACCATGCAATGCAATCATATCATTCAAATACACCTCAAAACAATCTCTAGCAATAGTGTGAAGTGAAGGTACCTTAAAAGTAGGACAAGTAGCAACAAATCCTTTAAAACCACGTTTTCCCACTTGTCTAAAAGGCAATTCATGAACATTTATCATTTTAGCCAACAAAGACTTCCTATAGGCTCATCTTGATTTAGCACCCCACTCTTCATTGTACATTGTCCACTTTAAGTAATTTCTTCTT
Organism: Fagopyrum esculentum; assembly: GCA_033239045.1. Taxonomy (NCBI): domain Eukaryota; kingdom Viridiplantae; phylum Streptophyta; class Magnoliopsida; order Caryophyllales; family Polygonaceae; genus Fagopyrum; species Fagopyrum esculentum. The sequence goes on along the minus strand of BSUD01000008.1, from coordinate 88,293,127 downwards.
AGAGAATTTAGTTTGAGTATCCTTACTTTTTTTGGCTAGATTATCTACACATCTTCCAAGATGACCAGCCAGATTTATTGTGTCATTAGTCTTTTGAGCAGGTGCAAATGTCTTGTGACAATGAATGCACTCCGCCCTTACTTTCTTTCTCATTAAGGTATTGTTTGTAGTAATCCTAAAACAACCCTTTTTCCCTTTTCCTCCTCTTTATCTCGATGTAAACTCTATCAAAAAAAGTACGAGTACTTGGTGCCCCGGTGGAGTCGGTGCACCAGTACTCGGGGGTGGTAGGTTCATTGACGGCGGCAACATCACTTCTTGACTCTTATCATCGTCCTGATGACGATAAGAATGTGTTGAGGCATCCGAAGCGAAAGCAGGTGGAGTAGCGCTAGATGATCAAATCCTTTTGATGGAAGTTTACTTTCTTCATCCTCTTCGTACTTGGGAGCTCGACATCTATATTAGTATAAAGCACAATTGTCATTTCAGAGGCTTATTTTCAAGTGCATTAGCTTGGCATATCTTCATCATCTCTTCATTTCATCATCTAAATTTTCCTCATCAATAGTGTTACTAGCGATGTTAGAGTTATACCTAGTTTCTGCAAGTAGCCAATCTTGTGCACAAACAAGACCTTCAATTGTCAATTATAAGGAGATGATAATTAATAAAAGTTGAAACATAACACAAAAACATGTTATAAGTTATAAGCAATTAACCATACCTTGGGTCTTAAGAAACTTCTATACTTATCTAGAGTACGTCCTCTGGTACCGATTCCAGATTCACATGGAAATACTTACTGGGATGGCTAGCATATCACGAGTCATATGTGCAAGGATATGATATCTTTCTTTATTCAATCTCAACCACCCGAATATATCAGTCAACTTAATTAAGGACTCTACTCAATCAAATATCCCTCAAGCTCACTTTGTAGCAAATCCACCATCAGAATCTTCTTTGTCCTCAAGTTGTACATATAGTCTTCGGAAAAACTTATTACCCGTGGTAATAAATTCATTGTCCACATATATTCATGGGAAGATACTTGTTAATAAATAATATTATAAGCTTTAAAGTTAAAGGAAATAATTTACCTCCTTTTCCTCCACGTGAAGAAGTAGAACTTGATGAAGCTTGAGTAACTAGGTCTTGAGAACGTTGAGTAGTATGCAAAACCTTATACTACTAAAACAATCTACAAGTGTAGTACTTGACTATTGGGCTAATTCTCTACCTTTTTCACCCCATAAATCTGTCCTCGAGCCATTTCCACCATAATCATCTTTTGTGTCGGATTTAGAACAATAGCAACAAGCTCAATCACGAGTCATATTATGGGATGGCTAGCACATCACGAGTCATATTTTGCTACATTATCATATTCATCTTCTCCGAACTACCTCAATACTTATCAAATTTTTCCTACATCTAGATAGCCTACATCTAAATAATGTAGCAGAAAACATTATTGAGCGTCACATAAAATGACCTTAACACATCTTTAGTGAACTCATAACACTATGCTAAAAACTTCACAAAAAGCTTAATCTTCTTCCACTCATTTGTAGTAATAGCCCCAAAGCAATCATCACCTCCTCTTGGCGTATCAATCCGGTCAAAAATAAGCTTGTATTTCAAAGCAACATCAAGCATCATATAAAGAGAGTTCCATGTAGTAGATACGTAAAGGACTATCTTCATTTTGCTTTCAATTTTCAACCTTTTAGCTTCTTCTTTAAACATGTGTAGTCTAGCAGGAGATATCTTACATACCGGAAAATGGACCTCACTTGTCAACACAAGTCATACGCAACTTCAAACCATCATTCACAATCAGATTACCAATGTGAACTACACATCTCACATGCAAGTTATGTCCACTATAAATCTGTGATCCATTTGCTACAATAATCTCTTTCAAGGTAGCACATGTAACATCCGATTTTCTGGTTGTCACCGCCCCCTCAGTGATAGTGTCCGCCCCAGCGGCAAGTAACGTTTGTGACCGCCCCCGCGGTGACATCGGCCGCCCCTGCGGTGACAGTGGCCGCCCCTGCGGCTAGCCGCAGTCGTTGTAACACCCCGAATTCTTGGAACTAGGAGAGCTACTGGTTAGGACCTTACAATGGGTCCCGACCTTGGTTTAACAATAACTTTACTAGTATCTTACAACAAGGCACAAATGTATTTAAATTCTTTGAAAATAACAAACAATATTTGTATGAATGAACAACACATGACAGCCTTAAAAAACATATATATATATATATATATATATATATATATATATATATATATATATATATATATATAGAACATGCATGCCGAATGGAAGACTCCCCCGTCCCCATCTAATGAGTATGTGGACCCGGCTGACCATATTTTCCGGATCTCTCTGCAACTGTCTATCTCTACAAAATCTACAACACGGAATAACCGTTAGCTAACAATCCAAATATAAATAGAATAAAGATAGCACAAACACATCCAAGGTAACATAAACACTCATCATGCTGGCACACAATCCTGTTATTATTTGATAGCTTAGGTGATTCACATCCAAGGTAACATAAGCACTCATCATGCTGGCACACACTCATCATGCTGACACCTCCACCGGTACCATCACCACAAACCAAGTCTGGACTGGTCCCTAAAGAAACCCCCAGCGCCCTCGGGCTAACTGAGCAAAATGCCACTGCTTGTTACTCTTAGGTCAAATATGTAGGTCGGTCGATAATTAATAATAAGTACAATTATAAACACATCATTCAAACACCACTATCATTATTCACACTCATATCCAGAAGCTAGCTAAGTAAGCCCAAAGGACTTACCTGAATCGAAACTCGGTTCCCGTTATCTCAACTCGGTCCGCAACTGTTGGGACTCAATTGCCTGTCATAAGGGCAAGTGGATCAAAATACATCCCATATTCTTAGAAGTATATAACTTCTAAGATGCACAATCCCTTCAATAGAAATTACTAAAATACCCTCCTAAGGTAAATGACCATTTTACCCCTAGTTCCAAAACTTCCAAAAATACCATATTATATGCCTAAAAGCTTATTTGGGACATAAATTCATATTCTAACTCTTAAGAGTGAGTTTAAGTAGAAACTAGAAAAACTACACATTTCCCTAACTTTCAAAAAGGTCACTAGGATCCAACTTTAACCTATGAAACGAAACTCAAATAAAAATATAAAATTCCAATAAAAACACCTAGGTCTTCTTTGATATGTATACTACTCATAGGAGCAAGAAACTCTCAAAAATCCCAAACAACAACTTCTATACAAATCTCCAACGTTGGTTCCAGAATCTAGAAATTCTATACTTAGCCAAAATTTTCCTTACTGGAAAAACTGTCCAAATGTCCTACTTTGGGACCTAGTAACTTCTAATCCGACCGTTAGATTATTCTCAAATTTTAATACATCAAACTACACATATCTACCTACAATATACCAAAATTTCAATGGTGGATGTTTGATCTAAAGTATCGAAATACAGTCTTACATTCAACAGGTTCTACCCAAAATTCCGGACATAAAATAAGGCATGTAAGGAGGTTCCCCTTCGATCCACCCCGCCAACATTCCTGGACATACACTTATGTAGGAGACCTCTAGTTTAAACCTTAAAGCCGGCAGGTACACACACAAAACTAAACATTCTCAAACATATACTTATACAGGAGTCATACCTATTCTAATCCCAATCAACCTCTACCTCAATCCTTGTTATACTCTCCCCAACCGCCTACTGTAACAATGGCACACGGTAACGAATCAAGAGATTGAGTGTTGAGGACTCACCGGTTTGACTCGATCGACGCTATCGATGGTAGTCCTTGACAAGGAGAGAGAAGACTGGCGTGTGTGGTGTGGCTCGTGATTGGGCTGCAAGGGTCCGGGTCCTTGCGCTGAGAGGTCCGTTTGTACTTGATTCACTACCACAACACAAGGTCACTACCCACTATCGTTGTTATGGAAGAAGGCTCGTGGAGGGGAGAGTGGATTGCATTCGGACTCACCTTATTATTGAGGGAGTGCGGCGCCGATCCAGGAGGAGTCTGCAGTGGGAAGTCAATGGCGTCTGGCTCTGTTCATCTGTATGACGGGGTCTCCGTTCAGCAGCGAAGGTATTGCAGAAGAGACGGATAGGGAGAACAGGACTCACCATGTCGAAGCCGGCAACGCACTCGCAGTCACCCGTGACGCCTAGTCCGTGAATCGTCGGTTCTACTGGCGAAGAGCTTCGCTTCCAACTGGGTTGGTTAGGGCTCCGAAATTGATCGTGTACGAGATGAAGTTCAGCGGCGCCGAGAGGTTACGTGGTTTAGAGAAAACAAAGTTTGCAGCAGTTAAGGGTTAAATTAGGTTAAGGTTAAATTAGGGTTAAGGGTTAAATCTAATTAATCCAAATTTTAGGCCCAACTCTTGTAGAGGCAGCCAATTCATGCGGCAGTATAATATTGATGGGCCCATAATGAAAACAATGGCCCATCATAAATCATAGAAAGAACGATCTCTCTAGGGACCCGGTATAAATGCTAATTGTCATCCGAAGAATTTGTAAACTAGATACGACTACCGGATGAAAATTTTCGGATTTTACATCAGTCACCCCTTAAAATAATTTTCGTCCCGAAGCTTACATCTAAGGAACTTCTATTCCAATAACTTCCATAAAAAGGCCCGTAATATCTAACTCTTCTTCTAAAGAATCCTCATTCTAACTTTCTATCATGCAAGAACCAATCAATTATCATAGTCAAGCAACACATAAAAACAAATACTCAAACCAAATATATATATATATATATATATATAGTCATGTAGGTTACCCAAAACGTCATCCGAGTAATAACTCGTCGATATCGGGGTTGCGGCTGACTCCACAAAGAATTTTGGATAACTACTCCTACAATTATCCTCCGTCTCTCGGGTAGCCTCATCGGCTCCTTGTCTAGACCACTGGATCTGCAGTATCGGTATAGCTTTAGACCGTAGATGTCTAGTACTACGCTCTCGGATGGCCACCGGATATTCTACAAAAGTATGATCTGGCTCAATTATCCGATTATCATAGTTGATGAAATGTCTCAGATCCGGTAGATATTCTCTCAACTGAGACATGTGGCACACTGAATGTACTCCCTCTGGTATGGTAGTAGAGCTAGTCAATAAATAACTTCTCAATCCACTTTACGATATCAATGATTGTCTTTCTAAGCTCACTTCCCCTTCTTTTGGTGACTCTACTGAAATAGTTGTAAAACTTTATTCCTTTCGTTGAGTCCACTTGCTCCTGATCTTTGGGAAGATCCCGACTATCAATTCTAAAACAATGATTTGAGACATCTCCTGACACTTTACTAAGTGTATGCTATTTGTAAGACCACTTACTTGGTCTTGTCTCTCTACTATAACTTAGTCGGACCGTTCCTCAAATAATGACTCAACACCTCCTTCTTGTCAGACTTTCAACTTGTTGTAATTCAAAATAACACTCTAAGTGGAGGTTTTCAGATAGATCTCTAATTTAATTTTTTTTTAAACTTGAGGTCATAAATAATATAACATTGAGTTTCCTAGTATGTGGGTTATGGGCCTATTGCACTACTCTGATCAATATATTGTCACCCATTAATCATAATGGCATCTTATGTGATTTAGGATGATTTCTCAAACTCTCACCTGCAACTTCCCTTCTCATAATGGCAAGATCCTCTTTAAATAGATCGTTAGTCTAAAGATGGTTACTATAGTAAAGGAGAGACTCGTACGCTGGTCGTGACTGCTGGCTATCAAAAACCTCAAAATAAACCGTCCATCTTTGTCACAACTATGGTCCTCGACCCCGATGCAGTTCCACAATTGGTTTTAGAGAACTCCTTAGCAAAATAACTCACCGGTCACGTCTCCTTGGAAGGATTGGAACGTGCGTCTTAGAAATTCCCGGAACTCACTTTTGTCTCATCAAAACTCGACTACTACTCGACAAGACTACTCAATGTGGTTATCATTCGACAATCCTTTTGACCTTCAACTTAGAGGTACATCACGTTGACCTACAAGTCATTACCCTGACCTATTTACTATTTTGACATGAACTTTTCTATTTAGCTCCCAATTCTCGAGGTGTGGTTACAAGTCCACATCGAAACAAGAATACCAACCACATGATGGTCTCTCATGCTTGTCTTGTAAACTCTTCTAATCGATGTCTCATCTTGTAACATTTTCCTTGTCCGACTCGGTCTCTTACTGTCAATTGATCATTATTACTCATTCAATGTTGAAACCTCAATCATGATGTTGTCCCCTTGCATATATTTCATAAAGGGATCCTCATCTCAACATTTTATTTACAGTTAGCAAGACTCGTCTTTTGGATTCGTGACTTTCCTCCTCGCTGGTTAAGCTATCCGCCCGATTTACGCTTCATCCATCATAGTTTTATCGGTCCGATAGTATGACCTTTATTAAACATCTATCAGTACCATTTGTATAAGAAACATCAGATGCATATGATTTTCTCAAAAATCAAATTTTTCGACTTGCATTTATTATGTTGTCCTTATATTCGCATCGCGTTACCTCTTTTCAATCTTTACACTCAGTAGGATAGTTAAATCCCTTTGAGTTTTTTTTTGTACACGCTTTACGGACCATATTGATTGGTCTTATTACTTTCATCAACTCTTATGCCATCAGTCGAGAGTGGACTTCTAGCACACCATTTGTACGCAGTCTCACTACTACTCCTCCATCCACATATTATTTTTTTTCAAATATAGCTGGAATTTTCATTAAAGTATCACCATTTCTCATTAAACTCTTATATAAACACCTTTTGGTAATCATTTTATTGGGGTTATACGGATCCGTATAACAACCTTCAGTCATTCAACTTTACTATTTCTTATGTTTGTTCCAACAAAGATGTAGATTTCATCTACAATCACCTCACAACTCGACAAGACATTTCACCAAGGCATTAAATCATACTTTCTATGTTTGTGCTGCATCTATAATTCCAATTACTTTGTGTTATATCTTTAGTCATAAGGGCTTCCTTGTCAATCTAGAAAATTGACCCCGGCTTTTGCTCGGAAGATCACCATCAGTATCATTCGTGTGGAATGTTAAGTACCCTCTGTTTGGACTGACGTAGGACCGGATCAAAATCATATGTTTCTTCTTACTCTTCTAGTTCTTCTTAGACGAATACATCCGTAGTAATATTGATCTATAAAAACTTTCCTTAGCATGTAGGTAAGCAATTGCTCATAACAATTCTCTTTATACCATTAATGATATACGGGGGTAAATTTTGACCGTCAAAATCCTCTTCTTAAATTCTTAATTAGAGTTACCGAAATGGACTCATTCAATGTTACTATCAAGCATATTAGGACTTGTATTAATTTAACTTCATAATTGTCATAGTTGATCTCTTTAAGGATTTCTCCACACGTCGATAAAATTCCTTTGTAACTCTGTGGTTAATCTTCCTATTAGCAGACCAGTCACCACTAGTTAACCCGCACGTGTAAAATCTCAGCTGTTACCAATTAGTCTATTGTTCACCTTTTACAAGGTCATAGACGTATTTTTCTTCTACCTCTTTTGAAGTTTGATATACCTGGTGAAAATATATCTCCTCTAGTTTCTCCGTTTATACTCCTTTAGCTCCTATAATTTACACTTCTCTTTCTCACTATAAGATCGCTATGCTCTTACGAGTCCAACTATATCATTCATCTTCCGTCAATGAACTTATCAAATCTTCTACGATAGCTTGTAGGTGTGTCTTCATGATTCTTTTTACCCGAGTTATCGTCTACTTGCGGTTCTCTAATATGAACCGTTAGTGTTGGTAACTTAAATCCCTTTGTGGATGAGAAATAATTGGGGACCCTTAAGTTCACCAAGACCATTCTCACATACTCTTCTTCCTTGGGGTGTTGGTTTGTAATGCCGCCTACATAGAAATCCGATCTTTGTTGTATCACGATCCTTGTTGTAATTCCCGTGTGTCCTAGGAGGCCACTCCACTTCCATGTTTGTAAAATCTACCTTCCACATTTTGGTAACCCGAAAGCTTCCATTTTGCGGTTCTTTAATTCTTCATATTTGGATGGACAATATATCTCATCTTGACTCCTACGCTTATGAATGTCTGGGTTATTCATCTTGATTGTGACGTCGAGTAGATTGTCGAGAGTGATCATATTTAGCCCTGCTTCTGGCATCAATCTTTCACCTCTTGGTCCGTCAGTGAGCTTAAATTCAATGTCTCTTGTCTGGATCGCTATTATCTCCCTTTTGACTTTCATACCTATGACTGTTTCTGACGCCATTCTCTTTGTTTGTAACGTCACTTTACACAACTTGAAAGAGTCTCTGAGTTGCAGTTCCCAATTTTCCTAATTGACGGTCATCCATTGCTTTTTCGGAACTACTCTCATGTATATTTTTCATTTAATTTTGTTGCTTTGACTCGAGGTCTTTTCTTCTTTGGTTTTCATTTCCGTTGGTGTTGTCTTGGGGGCTTTATCCTTTTCTACTTTGACGTTCCTTAACAAATTCGAATGAGTTGTCCGGATGTTCGCCTAACCTAATGCTCCTAAGCTGAGTATACTTATCCTCGCGTTGCCACCTTCAAAATCTATAACCATTATGCTACTAACATACTGCCTATACTCATCTATATAACATATCTTTGTAATCAAAATAAGTCAACCTAATATTTCTAATAATACTAAGCTGCCGAGATCCGCGGAGAGCGATGTTGGTCCGACGTACTACTATCCCAACAACCCAACTATACGTGTGTGTAAAAAAAAATTCGTTTTGATATTCTTAGACCCCTTTCGGGTTGTAGTTATTTTCTACATTCGGTCTTTCAGAAGATTCCAAGTGCCATTGTTGTCAACCTAGAGCTCTGATACCATGTTGTAACACCCCGAATTCTTGAAATTCGGAGAGCTACTGGTTAGGACCTCACAATGGGTCCCGACCTTGGTTTAACAACAAATTTACTAGGATCTTACAACAAGGCACAAATGTATTTAAATTATTTGAAAATAACAAACATTATTTGTATGAATGAACTGCAACAGAGCCGTCAGGAGTCGATCACAAATTCACGCCCCCTTCTCGATAAAGCACGAAACCTCCAGTAGATGACTGCATCAAACCTCAAAAGATGAGAATGGATAACATGGATATCTTGATGAATAAATGTGTAGAACTTGATGGATAAGAGAAAGATGATTTGTAGGGAGAAGATTGTTGTATAGAAGTTTGATTTACGTTATCGGTATTGATTGATTTTAGGTTTTGTATGCAGTAGGGAGGACAATGTTAAGAGAAGGTTGGATAACAACTTGGAAACCGAGAGGACTTTGTTAAGAGAGGGTTAGATAACCAATTGGTAACAGAAACATTGTTTCCATTGGTTTTAATATGGTTTAAATCTGAACCAAATAAGTGACTAATGCTTATCTTCTCTTGAAGCTATGTGAAGAACTGCATAGGTGAATATAAAGAATATATAAGATACTCTAGAAGGGGGTTGAATAGAGTATGAGAACTTTTTGCAAAAATTTATCTCAAGGCTTTGAATCTGATTTCAAAGCCCTTGATGTCTATTTGAGCTCTTTGTGACACACTTTGATTTCACGGGCTTTGAAACTGATTTCAAGGGCCTTGACTTTGTTAACCTGCAAAACAAAGTTAGTCACAGCAAAACAGATATGGTGCAGAATTGAAAAGATCAACACGAGGATATTTTTATGAAGTTTTGCTCTAAATAGCCTACTCTCCGTCTCAGGGTATAGTCGTAGGATCTAACTATATATTATCAGCTTCAAAGAGTCATAGATATAATCTAGAAGAAATCCCCCTTTTATCTCACTGTAGCAAATGCTACGATCTAGCTCCAACTCTTAAGCTAGCTATAATAGCCTAATTACTTCGCAGAGTAACAAAACTTTCGAGTATAACGCTCTTTAGATATGTCAATGGAGCTCTCGAGTTTATCTCTCTCTGAGGAATAAAGCTTTTGTATAAAGAGAGAAAGAAAAACTTCTTGGATCGAATGAAGACACTTTTAGATCTCTTGAAGACTTTGGATATTTCCGAGTAAGCTTCTGCTTTTTTCTTCTTCAATCTTGATCTTCATTTATAGTCTTCTAGGAGGAACTTGTAGCCGTTATAGAGAGTCGTCGTAACGTTCATATTTCCTCCATAGAACACGCTACTTGGTTGAGGTGAAGTAGCCATTGTAAGATCTCTCCTCTTCTTCTTCTTCTTCTTCTTTTTCTTCTTCTTCTTCTTCTTCTTCTTCTTCTCCTCCTCTTTGACGCTCGTTGAATATCTTCATCACCGTAATCTTCTCTTTGGAAATCAGTCGTTAAAGATCTTTGTTTGTTGAAGATCCTAGATCTTCCTGTTATCTTTGGTTGTTAAGATCTTTATGAGATCTTGTTGTTGGGGCCAAGATCTTCTAATCAAATCTGTTGAATATCTTCTAGTTGGTTGGCCAAGATCTTCTCTTAAAATCTTGTTGGAAGTTCTTCTTTTTATCCTTTGAAGATCTTTTTGTTGGCTGACCAAAATCTTCTCTTAAAATCTTGTTTGAACATCTTCTTGTTATCCTTGGTAGAGATCCTTGAATTGGTTGTTGAGATTTGAATCTTGTTTAAGAAAGCCTTCAGCCGAATTTTCCTTTGCATCACTTTTCAAGGCTTCAATGTTTATCCCTTGAAATGTGTTTCAAGGCTTCCTGTTTGTCCTTTGAATTCTGTTTCAAATATGCTTGTCCTTTGTAATCTGTTTCAGGGCCTGCATTCTTCCTTTGAAATGTTTTTCAATGCTTGCATAGATTTAACAAACACAAACCAACACAAGCAATCTAGAAATATGATCGATATTTGTTAATTTATAAAACCGCTCATAAACTTTAAGTCTTCCATCATTCACATAGACAGTTCATAATCAAGGTGGAGTTATCACTATGGTTCGTAGGGATTCCAGATGAAACTGATATAGTCATTAGGAAATCAAAACAGATTTATCATGTTCCGATACATCTCAGTAAGGAACAGAAGGCGGAGGTAGTGAAGAAATTAAATGGAGTAATGGATTGTACGATGCAAACCTCTCTATTGAACAAGGGCGAGGTGGAGACGGAGGATTGAGGAGGCGGAGGCGACTCCATTGAAGATCGAACGAGGATTGAGGAAGCGGAGGCAATGTAATGGAGTTTTAATAAAGAACAGAAGAAGAAACTAATTGGAGTAATGGAGATGCAATCCTCACGGATAGTTAATGGAGTTTTAATTGGAGTAACGAAGAAGAAATTAATGGAGTTTTATAAAATGCAGCGTTGCGTTGCGGTCTGGACCAAATTTATGGTACAGTTGATGAACCGAACCGCAAACCGCAACGCTTATTATCATGAACCGTTACCCGAATCGGATAGTTGCGGTTCGGTTGTGATTTAGACCGCTCTTTGCAATTTCGGTTTAATTAAGTGAACCGATCAACACCTGCTCAACCCTCCACGTAATCCTCCATTTAACAAAATCAGTGTGAGAGAAACATCACTCATCATCTCATACAAGATCGAGTGAAAACGATTTTAATAATTTTGTGATCCCATATTCATAATTCCAAAATATTAGAAATTCGAAGCATATACCAAAGGAGCCCTAAATTATTCCCCAAATCCAATAATCCCAAAACGAATATCCACTGCCAGTAGTTCACTCTCATTATCCATCGGATCTCTTTCTTCCTCAATTCAACCCTTTTTCTCCAAATCCCAAATACTTGGTATTAATCAGTTCAAATCTCTTGAGTTCCTATTTAACGATCGATCATGACGCCCTCTTCTTCTTCTCTCTCTATAAATCTCTCTCTTCCTTCCCATTATCTCTCCCCAACCTGCTCTTCTCCTTCCTCTTCCTCTCTCGCATTCCTTTGCTTGTCTAATTCTCACAGACCCAAACCCATTTGCTTATTCAGCTCAAAGCTTAAGTTTTTGGAGATTAGAGGACTCAAAAGGGGCAAAAGGGTTAAAGCTTCCGGCAAGGACGAACAAATGGCGGTTACCCTTGATGATTTGACGGACAAAGACAAGGAGGAGCCTATTTTGGAGGAGCTCCAAGCTGAGACTTCTTCCAGGCCTCGTAGGATTGCTCTCTTTGTCGAGCCTTCTCCATTTGCGTGCGTAATTTTTTTTTTTTTTTGGCTTTTGAAATTCATTATCATTTATCATTGTTCTTGCATAAGTAAATATGATCCGACTCTTGTAGCTTATTTTTAACTGCTTTATCGCCCATATATAGTATTTTTTAAATTGTAAAATAAAATAAATTAATTTTTTAATCGGAGAAATAAATATTTAAATTTGAGAAAAAAGAAGCCCATATAAAAACAATTAAGTTGCTGATATTTTTAATTGGCAATTGATATATTTAGTGCATTCTGTAAAATTAAAAATTAATATAAATTAATAATTGACAAAAATAATTTTCATGACATAAATTGTAAACTCGACCCGTTTACTTAAATTACTTTTTGAAACTTAACCTGACATAAATTACTATTGTTTTAGCATATATAATAGATTTCCCCTCTTTTTTATTCTTATTACAACGAATATTAATTATTTAGAATTTTTGGGAGTATAATTACGCTCCGGCGTAGTTGAATTTTTTTTTTTTCATGGACTCCAAGAAGTTGGGCTGATTTTTAGAAATTTTCGTCGGTATGTCTCGGATCATATTCGGTTCAAACTTGTTCACTTGACTAAACAAATAGGATATGAGCATATTATTGGGTTAGATTAAAATTTAGGCTTTGCTCAGCTCTAATCCATTATAAACAAGTTGACCATGGTATGTCATAGCTCGACTTGTTTGCCTCGAACAACCTAAAGATGACCAGACAAGTTTCGATGGTTGTTATAAGAGTTAATGGTACCTCATTCACTTAACTAAACACTATGATACTTTTTTAAGTTTGCTTCAAATTTAGGCTTGGTTCAGTTCCAAATGAGCTGAACATAGACATACCAAAACTCGGTTTATTAAGCTCAATTAATAGCCCGAGTTCCTGCCTATGGTGCCCATCTTGCCTAGCTGATTGAACCTTAAGGTTTATGGTGTTGAATTGTCAATAATGCAAACAAATACCTGCTCTACTTCAAATTTCCCATGGATAGATAGAGTAACAAAAAAAAGCCTATCTTCAAATCTAATGTAGAGTTTTACTGGTAATTCTACCATATGTGAATTCCTATGGACTTTGTGGGTTTTAACTGTATTCACTGGGTGTACTCTATAACATTAGCTTCTGTTGAGAACTATCAGCAATGGTGCTGTTTTACCAAGGTTCAGAGTGTCTAATAGCCTGTCTGGCCACCTGTAACTATTTTCACATCACAATTGGCAGTCTATGACCTTTCTGTTGGATGTAATTTCTTCATGAATTTTCTGCTACTCCATCATTAGTAATGTTAAGCAAATGACATTCTACTTTTGCTGAAAACTTGGGAAGCTTGTAAGAGAAACAGTCAATATTCCAAATTTGTTGCAGTTCAAATACCTATGTAAAAATCAGATGGATTCTAGAGGGCTTGTACCACATTATTCTTATTCCATATTTCAATTTTGGCCAAGTTTAGTGGCACTAGTGTTGGCTAGTGTCGAATGTTGCGAACTGTTCTGCATATTCAGAGTGTTGGTTGTACAACGATCTTATGACATCCAAATATAGGCAGAGTTGCTTAATTGGTCCATTACGGTCTAATTTCTGATTTAAGGATGCATATTCTGATAAACCTTTTTTTTTTCTTGCTTTTTGTTTTGCAGTTATGTGTCTGGATATAAAAATAGGTTCCAAAATTTTATCAAGTACCTCCGTGAAATGGGGGATGAGGTATATTCTTTTATTGATCTTGTTGCCTGGTGGTCAAAAACTAATGTGACTTAGTAGAATTTTCTACGTTAGAGCCACTTATTCAAGTAGCTAAGGGCTCAATATGGTATATCCTGAGAGAAAAATTTTCATTCCCTGTCTCCCTTTCGTGTTGATCTTGTACAAAAAAATATTAGATTCATTATAGAGGGAAACCTATTGTAGTTGGTGGTCATGTAAGAATTCTCCTAGACTATTTTGTAACATGTGTTCTTGATTCAGGTTATGGTGGTAACTACACATGAAGGTGTTCCCCAGGAGTTTTATGGAGCTAAATGCATTGGCTCACTCAGGTAGCTAAAGACTAAATCCCATTGTTTTTTTCTTCTTCTCCCTCTGTATTCTCATTAATGTTCACTGTCCAGTGAGGATTTCTCTATTAACAGAACCAGTGAATGATGATCCCTTTTTAATTATTTTCTAGGAAAGTAAACTCGTGGATTGAACTACAATACTTCACTTTCTCGTTAATATATTTTGTGTTTGAAATTATTGTAAGTTTTCTTATATGGGACAATTTGTTGATTTATTTGGATGTGCACATTTGACATGGAGTTTTGAGAGATAAAATCTCCATGAGCAAATGGCAGTGTGGGGAGCATAATATTTTCTTAGCTGAAGTGTAATAGAGCATTAATGTGCAGAAGCTAATGAATTTTTAGAATCAGCCAATCAGGTACCATGATAAAATGCTTGTGTAATCTTCCCCTTAAAATGTTCACCTAGATTGACCAACTGAGATAATATGTTAAATCATCTAAATTGAGGTATCGATTCTAAGGGCTAGCTAAAGATCAATGCCAAATCTATCAACAACAATTGCACGTGTTGCTTGTTCATGCAATTGTTCATCTATGATAATGTACACTACAAGTTTACAGCAAACAAAATATATTTGACCTCAGTTCATAGTGCATCAATCTCTTTTGCAGCTTTCCTTGCCCTTGGTACCAGAAAGTGCCCCTTTCTCTTGCTCTAAGCCCAAGAATAATTTCAGAAGTTGCTGCATTCAAACCTGATATAATACATGCATCTTCACCTGGTGTGATGGTAGGATTTAAAAATATTTCTCTTCCCTTTTCAAGATTTTACTTGCTACCTCAAGAGGAAGAGCTGATTAGTGAGATACATTCAAATATCATGGTTTTCAGGTATTTGGGGCTCTTGTTATCGCAAAAATGCTCTGTGTTCCCATAGTGATGTCCTATCATACCCATGTACCTTTGTAAGTTTGCGATGGTCTGCAATAGTTGTTTTCCCATGGATAGAAATTAGAAAGAAAGGATTTGGCACAACTGTAGGAAGATATTCATGGTTTACTGCAATGCAGATATATTCCAAGATATACTTTTAGCTGGCTGGTGAAACCAATGTGGATGGTTATAAGTATGCACTCATACTCCTTCTAGCCTATCTTTTTCCAGTTCTTTAACGTCACATCATAACTAAGTGTCCCCCCCTCCCCACCTTTTCTACCAGAATTTCTTCACCAAGCAGCTGATTTGACTTTGGTTCCATCAGCTGCCATTGCAAAGGATCTTGAGACATACAAAGTGGCAGCAGGTACATCAAGAGATATCTAAACTCAGAACTTTCGCACCTGGGTTATAAGTTTCTAACGAAATTGAAACACTTTACCTGCTGTTTATACCTTCTTTTCTCATACCGCTGAGTTGAAAACTTGCTTATCCCACATTGTCTTCCTTTTTCGGTTGCTTTATTTGCAGCCAACAGAATCCGTCTTTGGAATAAAGGAGTGGATTCTGAAAGCTTTCATCCACGTTTTCGATCTCATGAAATGAGAGTAAGACTCAGGTGAGCTGGCTTGCACTTGTATTATGCATACTTAGATCTTTTAATAGTATATAGCATATGCAAACTGGACCTAATCTAAGTGCTTAGATCTCTTTTTGATGATTTTTTATGGGCCTGATCAGCAATGGAGAGCCAGAAAAACCACTGATAGTTCATGTTGGCCGGTTGGGTGTAGAGAAAAGCTTGGATTTTCTCAAGAGGTACTACTGCAATTTTGAATCACACCTCTTTATATTGCTTGCATAAAATTAATTTATCGTCCACTTTTCAGAGATTTATTGAGGAGTTTCAGAAGGCAGATAAACAGATAATTGAGGCAAAGGGAACGCTACAATATATATGATAACGAAACTTAGGTTATACTTGGGCGTCAAGTATAAGACTAGGTCAATCAGTAAAAGCCCAAACAGATGACAAACCCGAGAAACTCAATTCAAGGCATATCAATACATCCAAATGAAAATTTTCTTTTCCAGTTTTCTTAACAATTAGCTCAATTGACATGTGAACTCAATTTCATGTTAGCTTGTCTCTTCTTTGAAGCCTGGAAAGTGAATCCCTATGGGTATACTGATTCAACATGGTTTATTGCATTGCTCATTTGACATGGCTTGTCCTTTTCCATGAAGTTTTGAGATACTTGTTTGAAATTTTTTACTCGTCGAAGTCTGAGGGTTGAAGTGTTGTGTTTTTTACTGTTTGAGGATCCCTGTGATTATACCGATTCTGTGTGTTATTCAAATAGGGTTATGGACACATTACCAGAAGCCAGGATTGCTTTTGTTGGAGATGGTCCATACAGGTGAGTTCATTTGTCATATTTGTTCTACAAAGTAGTTATAAAATATTCACAACAACGTAGCGAAGTACTGAAATTTATACAGACTTCCATCGAGTTGTATCTGGATATTAAATGGACTTAACAAACACAACCTTTGTAGATTGAGGTGATATCAATATCACATGATAAGTCTTGGTTGAAAGATGCCCTTTCCCTGAAATAGTGAAATGTAAAGCTGATAATGATATGCATTTGCAATTGACAAATTCATAGGGAGGAGCTAGAGAAGATGTTCACAGGGATGCCAGCTGTGTTCACAGGAATGCTCTCCGGTGAGGAGCTCTCCCAAGCATACGCAAGCGGAGACGTCTTTGTGATGCCATCGGAGTCAGAAACACTCGGACTGGTGGTGCTTGAGGCCATGTCATCTGGGATCCCGGTGGTGGCCACGAGGGCCGGAGGAATCGTGGACATTATCCCAAAGGAGCTGGAAGGAAAGACTGGATTCTGCTACACCCCGGGAGACCTCGACGACTGCCTTGCAAAGCTGAAACCGCTGTTGTGGGATGCACAACTTCGGGAGAGGATCGGGCAGGCTGCTAGGGTGGAGACGGAGAAATACGACTGGAGGGCAGCCACGAAGATGATACGAAACGAGCAGTATAATGCAGCCATTTGGTTTTGGAGGAAGAAGAGAGCTCAGTTGCTTAAACCCATCCAGTGGCTGGTTAAGTTCTTCTTTAGGTCACCTGAGGTGAGTTACAGGTGAAGAGCATGTTTCAGAACCATGATTTGTATATTACTTGAACCAACGAGTATCCAGTTTGAAAGATCATTAGGGAGGGACTTTCATTTGTACGCCTGGTAGTTTGTAGCCTAATAAACAGTTGGATCTGTTGCATTTTTTGGTATATATATAATATGTATTTTCAGTGCTGCAAATAGATTCAAAATGTTATTGCAATATTTTACAAATGCAGAGGAAGAGAGGCGGCGCGGAATACAGGTTTTTGTACGACACAATGAAATAATTTTCCCCCACGGGCAATAGATGAAACCTAAAGCCCGGAGACGAGAATGTCATGAGCGTTTGGATGATGAAACCAAATAGCAGCTTTATGATCTCCTGATCCTGAGATAGCGAACGACTTACTCAAGATTATGCTAGAAAAGAGACAAAATCAGAACAAGGAATTGGACTTGCAACCAGCAAATTGATCAGGTGTTCTCTATCCAATATTTATGGGTAAGGGTCCGTTCGGTGAACTTGATGGAAATTATTTTGAGGATTTTCATCCCCAATAATCCCATAATCCCCATTGAAGTGGATGAAAATTTTTCCAATTTTCATCTCCAATAATCCAATAACCCCAATAATCCCCAATAATCCCTACCCACCAAACACACCCTAAGTGATTTCTAGCATCTTTATTTCCTCTTCTGAGATTTTTGATATGGCTTCTGAACAAACCCTAATAATGCCTCTGATAGAATATCAGATTGTCTGAAAATATTGATGATTACGAGTAAGCTCTCCGTATCAATCTAGTATACGCAAATCACACTAAGACATTAGGAGAAAACTATGTCCTATAAGGGGTCGTTTGGTACGTTGAAGTATATAAGATACCAAAACCACAAAGATTCTTTTTTTTGTCCAAATCCCATATGGGTTGAAATTAACATCAAGGACAAAAAGATCAAATATCAATGAAATTTACAAGAGCAAAACCTACGTTAGGCATACATATTTAGAACGAGCAAATTTCAAGCATTCAAAGAAACAATCTTCTTCTTGTTTCCTTTTCTTTTCAAAATCCATCACCAAAAATTGAAGAGTGAAGGAAAGGATCGTCAAGCATAGCAACAACCCCCTTGCTCCTGTTTGGTCGGCAAACAGTGGCAGCAGTTCGGCTTGGTGGCTTGCTCCTGTTTGGTCGGCAACAGTGGCAGCAATTCGGCTTGGTGGCAGGACGATGGAGAAAAGAAGGATACTGGAGCAAGAGAAATGTCGAGAGAGATATCGATACCTCCAAAAATATGTATATCAAAATGGAAAAATTAGAGATATGATGTGTATCAAATGATACCAATATCTTGAAAATACCAAACATAAGATATGGGTATGGGTGATACCCATACCCATATTTTTAATTAAGGTATGAATACTAACCGACCCCTAAATTTCTTGTTAAAACCATCAAAAACTTTCAAACAAAACGCATAAGCATAACTAAAAGTATTATGAAATCTAAGATGAGTGAACATATCCTCTCGTTCAAAGAGAAAGTCTGCGAGATCCCAAAAGAAATCCAAGAAATTGGAAAGTGAGTTGAACACTCCCAAACTTACTAGTAGCAACAACACTAAAGAAGCAAACAAAGATGCAAAGATATAGGAGGATGCATCCAAGAAGGCGCGGAAAAGGAATGCCAATGGATTGTTGAATGAAGAGGCAAAACTCGAGGAATACTTGAACCAACTGTCAAAGGTGAAACCCGACTTCACCAAGACCATAGAATCATCTCAGATGGGAGAGTTTTCGGAGTTCCTATGAAATTTAATAAGGTTAGAACAAAATTAAGATCACAATGGAGAAACATCAAAGGGAAGGGGTAAATCATCCCTAACCTGAACCAATGGTTTGAAATTAACTTTTCAAAGACAAAGTTATGATGTGGGATAAAATATCACATCACATCTTTGGTCATATACTCATACCTAGGTCATGGAAGTCCGACTTCAATGTCATTACGGAAAACATTTATGTTGTGGATGTTTAGGCTTGAATCCCCCTTATCCCCGGAATATATCAACAAAGAAGCCAGAAGAACTATTATTGAGGTGAACAAAGTGAGTAAATTTATTAAACTTGATCCTTTCTCGAAGAAAAGAACGGGTGTTATCTGTAACACCCCGAATCCGCGGGACTCGGAGTGCCACATTGGGTTAGGATCTCACAATGGATCCTGACCTAGCCTGACAACAAGTTCACTAGACCTTACAACATGGCACTGACAAATATAAAACAAATATATAAAACTGTATAAACTTTACAACCAAAAGGTAAAACAACATAGCCGAGTATAAACAACAACACCCTCACACAGGAGGTAACAAAAGATCATCCTCACGCAAGAGGGAAAGGTAAACAAATCCAAAAGCCCACAACATCCTATGTACGAGAGGTCCTCGGCCTGCCACTCTGCTAGATCACTCAGCAGCACGCCTATCCTGTGGGGCATCTACAACATGGTAATAGACCATTAACTAACCATACATATATAGAGTAATGCATAAGCAAAAACACAATCATGGAAAGATAAACACATTAGCATGCTATCACACATTTACCCAGTTCATCATCTTCATATAATAGTCATTCACTCAAGTCGTATATATATAAGTGAAAGTATGTGACACGAGGACCGATACAACCCCGCCTCTGAGTGCTATATCCAGTTGTACGAGTATCGGTCACACTATCTGTGTACCCTATGGGAGTGGATTGCGCCCTTCTTATAAACCAGACTGGCCTAACGTCAAAGAACCTCCCAGACTCCACTACGGGATGAAAGGGAAAGGTTATCACAACCACGCAGTGGGGTAGTCAATAAAATATAGGTCGGTATAAACGACAACTCATGCTATCATAGCAAACATATAAAACACACACCACTCATGCAAACACCCAATATAAGGATGGTAGCTAAGTAAGTCCTACGGACTTACCTCAACCTCGTACACAGCTCAACCACAAACAACCACCAATCCTGAGAGAGGGGCACTGCCTAATAACAAGGCATAGAAAGATATCAACCTTTATTCATCAAAGGGGTCATGCCTAGACCCAAAGGGATCCATAGGGATCATACTCCACCTCAAAACCTCAACTAACATCAACCTAAGTCCTTTAAGTTGTACAAGGAATATACTGATCATAACCTCAACCAAGCACATCCTCACACCTCTAGCATGGTCATGTACACTCACACTAGGAAAGGGGGGAACAAAGGCATCCTAGGGAAAGCCTAGAAGCAACACACACTTGTAGAACCAAGTGCAGGACCTTGCTGATCCAGGTGGGCGCAGGGGCGGGTCCTGGGGCGGCTACAAGGTGGTGCAGGGGCGGCTGGACAACAGAGAACGCCACTTCAGCCCTTTCTTCACTTCTTCCTTCGATTCCTTCACTCCTTCACTCCAACACCATACATACAGAAACATACATAAAGCCAATTAAGGCTGGAACAAGATCCAAACCTAGGGAATCTAAGCTAGGCCAAGGAAAGAGAAGGAAAGATGAAGAAAAGCCATGAAAGCTTACCATCTGAGCTTTCTAGGAGATCAACACAACACCAACACAACATCAAGCTGGCTCATAATGCTCAGCAACAACAACCATCAACAACAGCAAGCAAAGCTATCCAAGATCTCTCACAAACTCAAGAAAACTTTAAGAAAACATCAAAGATGATCCAAGGAGAGATGAGAGGAGAAGATGTACGTAGGGAGAGAGAGAGAGATGAAGCAGAAAAGAGATAACCCTCATCAGAAGAAAGAAGAAGAAGCTTATAAAAGGTAAAAAGAGTAAAGCACGGGTCAAAGGGTCAAAGAAGACGGCTGCAGCACACAGAGCTGTAGGGGCGGACTCTGTGAGCCGCAAGGGCGGCTCAGGCAAACCGCACGGGCGCCAACAGGGTTACGCAGGGGCGGTCTAGGCATAAACTGGGTCATCAGCTCACTCTCTCAGCAACTCAGCAACTAGGCTCTTGCATTAATTATGTTAGGATCAACATCAACACTAACTTAAAGATGAAACCAAACTACTTTAAGTGTTTTGATGAAAATGAGAAAACTAAATTATTTGCATCTTGGTTTGATGAATTTTATAAGGGATGTGGCTTCTATGCCAAGAAAGATCATGACTTTGAAAATTGTTGTCTCAAAACCAAAGCTAAGAAAATAAATTTTATGTTCAATAATGGAAAAAGTTGAGAGGGTTGTTTCAGCAACAAAGGGAAAAAATTGATCAGGAGAATGAATGGATTTCAACAAAAATTTCCAAAAGAAAAAAGAGAACTCATTTTATCTATGTGGGTAGTTTTAAGTCATATTTAACAAGCTCTAGTGGGATAATTGTCTCATTCAATGATGGTTCCTCCCAAGGTTCAAAAAGCATCTCTAAAGAACCTACTGATGGAAAAGAAGGCCAAGGAAACCAAACTCCCATTGAGAAAATTACCGAGGGACAACTTCCCCTTTATGGTGAGAATAAGGAGATGTTTGGCAAACCTATAGTGCAACCCACCTTCATTGAGGATGAATTGTTTGTTGCTGATATGATTAAGGATCTTGAGGAGGCTGATAACCCTATTACCATCCATGATAGTATGGAGTCGGTTGCCCTCCTACAGTAAATTGGTTCCCCTATTTATGATGGCATGGTCATATGTGACAGCTCTTTCCACTCTTCTCACACCAATAATATGTAACATCTCAAATTTTTAAACCCCAGATGTTAAAGGCTGGGACCTCACATTGGGTCCCGACCTTAGCTTGACAAAAATTTCACCGGATTCTTCAACAAGGCACAAATGTATAAGAAACAAAACAATAAACTAAAATGTGCGGAAATAATAATGTTATGATAATACATAGTATGAAAATCTTGCCATAAGCTTAACCACTAGCACTACATGAATGCATTGACCTGAAGAAAACTCAATCCTAGCTTGTACACGGACCCGGTTTTCCACCCTCTCCACAATACTCTATAACTTCTTATCTTGTAGAATTCTATCAACCATGGCGGTAAAAACCGTTACCTAACAACCTAAGACACATAGATACAAACTATAATAGCACATACATACGTCATAAGCAGCAAGAACACATATAAGCTTGCTTTCATAACAAAGTTCATTTAATATTTTCATTAAGTGATTCACTCTAAATTCAATTATGTTGTGACATGGAAGGTCTACAGACCTCACGCCTCTGTCCCCGTATACACGTGCAATAGTGGATTCTATGCACATTTGTAACACCCCAAATCCGCGAGACTCGGGATGCTACGGGCGGAGACCTCACAATGGGTCCTGACCCTTAGCTTGACCACAATTTCACCAGATCTTTTCAACAAGGCACAAATAAAAGGCAAAACCAAATAGTTTGAATGCAATGTGACAACCGAAATACGATACAAAGTGGAAACTCCAACCGAGTCCTCAAAACAGCATACACTCATAACGACTAAGGTACGTCTACTACGGAACATAATAAAAAAAACCCCAAACCCCGTCCTATAATGTACGGGGACCCCGACAGTCCACTCCTCCGAGTCACTCGGCGGCATCCATAACCTGCAAGGCATCTACAAAGGCGGTATAAAACCGTTAGCTAACATTCTAAGCATTAGAAAGATGCTAAAGGCACATACACATGTAATGGAACGTAAACACATGACATGATATCACACAAGCCGTTTATTATCTTTCATTTACGTTATTCCTTTACTAGTTCAATTTACGGTGTGACACGAGGATCGAAATGACATCGCCCCTGTACCCTTTCACCAAACATGTTTGTACTTGATGCGTGAAGAACCGTAAGGTGAATATAAATGATATAAATACTCTAGAATGGGGGGTTGAATAGAGTATGAGAACTTTTCGCATAAACCTTTCTCAAGGTTTTGAAACTGATTTCAAAGGCCTTGATGTCGATTTGAACCCTTTGTGACACAACCGGATTTCAAGGGCTTTGAAAGTGATTTCAAGGGCCTTGAATTTGTAAACCTGCAAAACTAATTTAGTCACAATAAAGCAAGATATGGTGCGGAATTGAAAAGATCGACAGGTGATATGTTTTCGAAGTTCGGCACTAATAGCCTACTCTCCGTCTTAGGGTATACCCGTAGGATCTAACTATCTATTATCAACTTCAAAGATTCCTAGATACAACCTAGAATAAATCTCCTTCTTCTCTCATTGTATACAATGCTACGATCTAGCTCCAACTCTTAACCTAGCTATAATAGCCTAATTACTTCGCAGAGTAACACACACTCGAGAATAACAGTCTTTAGATATGCCAAAGGAGCTCTCGAGTTTATCTCTCTCTAAAGGATAAAGCTTTTGTAGAAAAAGGGAAAGAAAAAACTTCTTGGATTGAACGAAGATGCTTTGGATCCCTTGAAGACTTTGGATATTTCTATGTAAGCTTGTGTATCTTCTTCTTCAATCGACATCTTCATTTATAGTCTTCGATGGAGAAGTCTTCTAGTTGTTGGGAAGATGACCGTTGTGGGTATCTTCTTCTCCATGAAAAACGCTTCTTGGTTGAGACGAGATAGCCGTTGTAGATATGCCTTTATCTTCTTCATCTCCTTAAAGCACGTTGATTCTTCTTCTCCGTAATATTCGTACGCTGTTTGAAGATCTTTGTCGTTCAAGTATTGAGATCTTCATGTTTATTGAGATTCGTTGAAGATCTTCGATATCTTATTCAGAAGAAAATCTCGCGCAATATTGAGGATCTTTGCGTGATCCTATATTGTTGGACCGTATCTCCTTGGTCTAGATCTTCTTGTTGGTCAAATCTTCTTGGAAGATCTTCTCTGGATCCTTGGTTGATTTTGTTAGAGATTGAATTCCTTCCAGCCGTTATGTCCTTTGAATCTTGTTTCAAGGCCTCCGTGTTGAACCTCTTCAAACTCTACGCTTGTCCCTTGTATCTGATTTCAAGGCCTTCATCTATCCCTTGAAGTGCTTTCCAAGACCTGCATACATTTAGACAAACACCAAAACAAACCAAGCATACTAGAAATACAATCGATAATTTGTTAGTATAGAAACCGCTTATTTGTGTTAAGTCTTCCATCATCACATATTCAAATATATACTCAAGGTGGAGTTTTCAATCTCCCCATTGATGATAGACAACACAAATATCGTACATGCAATTTAGAGTTAGGGATGCATATGTAAATATCAAACCAACTTAAATGCAGAATGCAAAAATATCAATATGTCAGATTATAATGTCTTCCCCTTTATCTTTCAACAAGGGAGAAAATAGTCAAAGCACGGAAGTTTTTAAAACCTATTACCAACCCAAAAGAGAGTATTTCCAAAACCACAAAAAGAGTATAAACAACAAGCCCACAACCATCATATGCTCAGTCTTGATCATCCTTATAAAACTCCCGCCATGCCCTGGATGAAGCAGTCTTGTGACTTCTATCATCCATTTCAGCTACTAAGCGCCGTCTCTTCTCTTCAGCTCATCATTCCTTGACAACCTCATATTCTTCCACCGTCAGAATGGTTGGTTCAACAAGAGTAGGATAAAGGATAAATTTGTTCTATACTCTTTGTTTACAGTTCATCACAACATTTTCGACCTTTCACTAGGTGTGTTGAGCTGCGTCTTCAGTCATAGATAATATTCTTCCCATGGTGGTAAGAGTGAGAGCATTCATAAGGTATGTTTCATTTATTTTGGTGTACATAATAAACAACAGCTCATGCATCCATTCTCCGTTTTGTGTCAAACTGAAAATCAGAGAGTTCCCGATTCAAAGAACTCAATTCCTTCTCACATCCATCTAACCTGATTTCTTGAGGAGAAGGAGAAGTTGATGGAGCTGCTTGGGAAGGAGGTCGAATAGCCCCTTTTCCCTTCAATGTCCAAGCCCCTGCAAGTGTCTTCTCAATCCATAATCTTCCCAAGTAGGATTCATCGATTTTGCCAGAGGTTAGTTGTCGATCTTCAGTGGATATGTCAATGGAAAAGTGATCAAAGATCTTGGGCAGTAGCTTTTCATAGGACAAAGGGATAGCTCGTTTGGAGTTAACAGTATGTACCATATGATTGAGAATGAGGTTAGGTACATCAATATCCAATCCAGACATGATCAGATGAATCAATTCCAAAGATTGATCGGTCAACAATTCTCTTGAATTTGCATGAGGGATAACACATCTAACCAAAATGGTAAACACAATTTTAGCATCTAGGGTTAGAGAAGTGTGAGTGAGTTGACGGAGATGTGAAGTTTGGAACCAGAAATTTCCCTTTTGCAAGGCGAACACTTTCTGACCGAGATGGGTGTTTGAGAGAAAGATCTGTAGGGATTCCTAAAATCTCACATAAAATAGTAGGAGTGAGAAGAATTGGAGTACCTTTGACAGAAGTTTCAAGGGTGAGAATTCCCTTTTCTCGTTTGGTAATGAGATTGACATAGAACAATCTTGTAAGTCTTGGGAAAGCAGAATCTCCAAGGTTTAAGATCTTCGAGACTGTGGAGTTTTTAAGCGTTGCAATGCAGGGGATCTGAAGAGTCTTTAGAAACTCAATATCCACCAATTCACACATACAGAGAGGACGATTGTGAAACCCATCAAGCCAAGATCCCGTAGCTTGAAAATTGACGAACGAGGAAGTTGCAATGCCGGTGTTCTGAGAAATCTACATATCGTCAAAAAAGTGTTCATCTTTTGTGGAGGAGGAAATGTGAGTTGATTCCTTCTTGAAGGTCGAAGCTTGACGGTGAGCAGATTTCTTGCTTCTTGGAGCCATAGATGGATTTGTGAGAGAAGAAATCAAGGGTTTTGAAAAAGGGTTTTTGATTCTGTAAAACCGTTGAATGGAAAAGGAAGAGGATTTAGGCCATTAAAGGGAAAAAGAAAACAATTTATGATTTTAACAAGGTCTTGAGAAAATCAAGGCCTTGAAAAACGTAAATTTGTTTAAATACTTTCCAATTTAATCTCAACAACCCTTTTCAAATCTTTGAATCCGTAGATACGGAATTTTGAAATCATTTTTAAAATCCTTCTTTAAGATAATTTAGAGATTATAGTATCTAAAAGATATTAATCCCTAGATAATCCATGATATTAAATTTTGCCATTGAATTTTATTTCAAGGCCCTTGAAATTGAAGAATGGGCTGCATACGAAGGAGAAAATAAAACGATTTACTCCCGCTACGTTAATGCTTCCTTGTTCAACATACCAAGCTCTAATCTAATAAAATTAAATTGATCTTCAGGTAGAAGCTTAGTAAAGATATCTGCAAGTTGCAAGTCAATTGATATAAAAGAAATCGAAACATCACATTTCTCAACATGATCACGTATGAAGTGATGGCTTACATCGATATGCTTTGTCCTTGAATGATGCACATGATGTTTAGTAATCGAAATAGCACTAGTATTATCACATTTAATCGAGATACCTTTTCAATCAAAGCCGAGATCATGAAGTTGTTGAAATATCCATAAAATTTGTGCGCAATAGGCTCCCACAGCTATGTATTCTGCTTCAGCTGTGGATAAGGCGACATATTTTGCTTCTTGGAGTGCCAACTTATTAGGGATGACCCTAAGAATTGACAACATCCACAAGTGCTTTTTCTATCGACCTTATAGCCTGCAAAGTCTGTATCTGAATAACCAACGAGGTGAAATGAGCTTTGACGTGGGTATCAAAAGCCTAAATCCTTAGTTCCATTGAGATACTGAAATATCCTTTTCACAGCTATCAAGTGTGACTCTTTATAATCAGCTTGAAATCTTGCACACATGCACACGCTAAATATAATGTTAGGTCGACTAGCGGTTAGATATAACAAAGAACTGATCATACCTCGATACACCTTTTGTACAACACTTTTACCGTCTTTGTCATGGTCAAGTGAAAGTGTAGAACTCATAGGAGTTTTTGCGACCTTGAATTGATTCATCTTATACTTCTTAAGCGAGTCCATGGTATACTTGCTTTAGTTTAGAAAAATTCATTTCTTTGCTTGTGTAACTTGAAGTTCAAGGAAGAAATTTAACTCGCCCATTAAGCTCATTTCAAATTCCCTACACATAATATCTGAAAATTCCGTGCATAGAGAATCGTTAGTAGCACCGAATAATATATCATCAACATAGATTTGTACTACTAATATATCGTTTCCTCTGGTTTTGATAAATAAAGTTTTGTCAATCAAACCTCTTTTAAAATTGTTTTCAAGAAGATACTTGGACAATCTTTCATACCAAGCTCGAGGAGCTTGCTTAAGACCATAAAGAGCTTTGTCCAATTCGAAAACATGATTTGGAAATCATCATTTTCAAAACCAGGTGGTTGAGCAACATAGACTTCTTCTAAGAAGTCGTTTAGAAATACATTTCACATCCATTTGAAATAACTTTCTGCTCATGAAAGATGCAAAAGCAAGTAGCATACGTATGGCTTCTAACCTGACAACCGAAGCAAAATTCTGCTCATAATCAATACCTTCTTCTTGGTTATAGCCTTGAGCTACAAGTCGTGCTTTATTTCGAATGACTTTTCCATTTTCATCCAACTTGTTTCGAAAAACCCATTTCATGCCAATGCCGGATTGGTGTTTCGGTCTCGATGTGAGAGTCCAAACCTTGTTTCTCTCAAACTCATTTAGTTCATTTTGCATGGCAATGATCCAATTGGGTTCTTGAAGAGCCTGAACATAATTCTTGGGCTCAATGAGAGACACGAACGTCGAGAATGCACATAGGTTATTAACTCTAGATCGAGTTTGAACTCCTGCGTTTGGATTTGAGATCACATTCTCTGGTGGATGGTATGAAGAATGTTGAAACTTCCTCCTTTGTAAGATGGAAAAGATCCTCAAGATTGAGGCTCATTTGCTTGACTAGATTCAGGTACCACTGGAATGTTGCCCTTGGATCCTATATCAAGACCTTGAAGTTGAGTTTCAAGGCCTTGAAACGGAGTTCTAACATCCAGTTTTCTGTTTCAAGGTCTTGAAGATGCGTTTCAAGGTCTTGAGATTGTTCTTCGGTATCTTGAATATTTTTTTAGATATTCTAATCTAGAGCTTTAGGATCTTCTTTTTTATCTGAATTGTGACCTTCACATTGATTCAGATTAAGATTTGCAAAACTTTCACTCACAGTACCATCATTGCTTTCATCAAATATGACATGAATACTTTCCTCAACGATTTTGGTACGTTTATTATAAACACGATAAGCTTTGTTATTTGAAGCATATCCAGTGAATATTGCTTCGTTACTACATGCATAAAATATACCAAGGTTATCTTTGTCATTGTTATGGACAAAGCATGTACATCCAAAGGGTTTAAAATAGGAAATGTTAGTTTTTCTACCCTTAAAGAGTTCGTAAGGAGTCTTTTTCAAAATAGGAAGGATTAAACATCTATTCAAGATGTAGTTAGCAGTGTTTACTGATTCAGCCCAAAAACTTTTTCGCAAACTATTTTCTAAAAGCATGGTCCTAGACATATCCTCTAGGGTGCGGTTCTTACGTTCCACAACCCCGTTTTGTTGAGGAGTTCTAGGAGCTAAAAAGTTGTGTGAAATACCATATTTTGCAAAAAAAAATAATCAAACTTTAGTTGATCAAATTCTCTACCATGATCACTTCTTATAGAAACGATAGGTAGGTTTTTCAAAGTTTGCAACTCCTTACACAATTTTGAAAACTCAAATAATCCTTCAGATTTTTCCCGTAAAAATGAAATCCATGTAAAACGAGAAAAATCATCCACAATGACAAGGATGTATTGTTTACCTTTGGGAGATTTGACACGCATAGGACCACAAAGATCCATGTGTAGAAGTTCAGTGGGTCGAGAAGAACTTACAACCTTCTTTGGTTTGAATGAACCTCTTGTTTGTTTACCTTGTATACAAGCCTTACATAGTTCATCTACCTTGAAGTTTAGATTTGACAAGCCACGTACCAAATCTTTTGAAAGTAAATTCTGCATTGTGTGCATGCTTCCATGACCAAGTATTCTATGCCAAAGCCTTGGATCGTCAGTCAAGGCCTTGAGACACTTTAGCATAGTTCCTGAAACATGGTTAGTGCTCATAGAATAAACATTGTTAGATCTAAGAGTTGTAAGCACAATATCACCCGATGTCTTGTCTTGAACTTCACATTTTTCTAAATTAAAAATCACCTTGTTGCCTTTATCACATATTTGAGAGATGTTAAGCAAGTTATACTTCAAACCGTCAACAAGATACACATCATCAATGAAGTTAGATGAATTATATCAAATTTTACCAATGCCAATAATGTCACACTTTCCTTTATCACCAAGCGTAATGGTTCCACATGATTGCTTCTTTAGATCTGAGAACAGTGAGCTTTTTCCACTCATATTTCGTGAGCAACCACTATCTAATATCCATTTATGCTCCTTTACCTTGGTGATAACCTGCAAAACAGCAAACATCAACCTTTCCGGGTCGACCAAATGGCATATTTTGATCCATATTTAGGATCAATCATGCTTGGTCGTCTAGTACCTTTAGGAACCCAAATTTGCTTAACTTGTTTCCTTAGACATAGAGGATAATTGTTTCTAATGATGTAAGAATCATTTCTTCTATATGGACATGTTGATTTTACATGACCCTTTTTACAACAATAGAAACATATGGGCATATGAATACTTCCTTTAGCCTTGACAAAAGTGGTAGTTGTTTTTCTGGGAAAACTGACATGAAAACCTATATCATTTTTGTTAAGGGAAGATTGTTGCTCACCCATCATCCTTTCGAGGTTAACTTTTGAACGAGTGAATTGAATGAGTGCAGCCTTCTGGTCTTGACACGTCACAGTTAGATCAACCTTTTCTTCCTCTAGATCGATATATTCTCGATGGAGAGAAAAGATATTGCCCTTGATAATCGCATTTTTCGATTCCAAGGCCTTGATATTGATATCAAGGTCCAACTTTTCAATGTTAAGATTTTCAATCTCCAAAGACATATCACTTAATCTTTTCTCTTGTTTGAGAAGCTTTTCTCTCAAGGAACTTATCCTTACCCTATGTTCTTTATCACATATGATTATGTCTTTAAGGAATTGTGTGAGATCAGATTCAAGTTGGGACATAATGGTACTTACCACGTTATCAACGTTGTGATCTGGATCTTCTTCATGATCGGCCATAAGACAAAGGTTTGCTTGTTCTTTTTTGTCTTCTGATTCATTTGTGGATTCTGAATCACTCCATGAAGCTACCATAGCTTTCTTCTTTCAATCATTCTTCCTAAAGTTGTTCCTCTTCTTTTGTGGACAATCCTTTACGAGATGATTTGTTTCACCACATTCAAAACAAGTCAGAACTTTAGTTTTCTTGTTAGAGTTAGAAAACTTATCTCGAGGTCTTGATATTCGCGGATATTCTTTATTGTTTGCAAATTGTTTCTTCATTTGAAGAATCTTTGCGAGACCCTTGGAGATCAAAGCAAATGGATCTTCCTCATCTTCATCATCACTATCTTCTTCTTCTGATGGTATCTCATCCTTCTTAGACCTTAGTGTCGGGTTCTTTGTGTTGGATGGGAGCTCTTCATCTTCTTCACCAAGAACCATCTCGTGAGTGATGAGTTTTCCAAGAAGGTCGTCAAGAGAAAGAGTAGTGAGATTTTGAGCTTCTTCAGCTGCAGTCACCTTTGAACCCCACTTGGATTTAGGTAAGCTCCTTAGAACCTTTCTTACTTTTTCTTCATTTGTAAAGACTTTTCCAAGCGAGTCCAGGTTGTTCACGATCTTAGTGAATCTTGTGAACATTTCTTTGACTGATTCATTTGAGTTCATTTTGAATAACTCATATTGTGTGAGGAAGATGCTGATCTTTGTTTCCATGACTTGACTTGTTCCTTCATATGTGACAACAAGTTTGTCCCATATTTTTTTAGCACTCTTGCATGATGAGACACGGTTGAATTTATTTGCGTCGAATCCATAGTAGAGTAAGTTCATGGCCTTGTAGTTCTTTGAAACACTATCCAAGTCGGTTTGTGTGAAGTCAGCTTCCTTCTTTACGACTTGGACTCCTTCAACCGTGGTGGTTGAGATTTTAGGGTCATTTTGAACAATGCTCCAAAGTTCCATGTCCTAATCAATAACAAACATTTGCATTAGTGCTCTCCAATGGGTAAAGTTGTTGTCACAGAAGAGTGGTGGTCGAGATGTGGATCTTCTTTGAGCAAATCCTCCATCACCTACAAAGTTCATGATTAATCTTAGTGATGGTTAAATCAATATATGTGAGTCTAGATCTGATACCAATTGAAGAACCGTAAGATGAATATAAATCATATAAATACTCTAGAAGGGGGGTTGAATAGAGAATTAGAACTTTTCGCATAAACCTTTCTCAAGGTTTCGAAACTGATTTCAAAGGCCTTGATGTCGATCTAAGCTCTTTGTGACAAAACCGGATTTCAAGGGCTTTGAAAGTGATTTCAAGGGCCTTGACTTTGTAAACCTGTAAAGCAAAGTTAGTCACAATAAATTAGGATATGGTGCGGAATTGAAAAGATCGACACATGATATGTTTACGAAGTTTGGCTCTAACAGCATACTCTCCGTCCTAGGGTATACCCGTAGGATCTAACTATCTATTATCAGCTTCAAAGAGTCTTAGATACAACCTAGAATAAATATCCTTCTTCTCTCACTGTAGTCAATGCTACGATCTAGCTGCAACTCTTAACCTAGCTATAATAGCCTAGTTACTTCGCAGAGTAACAAACACTCGAGTATAACACTCTTTAGATATGCCAATGGAACCCTCGAGTTTATCTCTCTCTAAAGGATAAAGCTTTTGTAGAAAAATAGAAAGAAAAAACTTCTTGGATCGAACGAAGATACTTTGGATCGCTTGAAGACTTTAGATATTTCCGTGTAAGCTTGTGTATCTTCTTCTTCAATCGACATCTTCCTTTATAGTCTTCGATGAAGAAGTCTTCTAGCTGTTGGAAATATGACAGTTGTGGATGTTTCTTCTTCTCTATGGAAAACGCTTCTTGGTTGAGATGAAATAGCCATTGTAGATATGCCTTTATCTTCTTCATCTCCTTAAAGCACGTTGTTCGCCTCAAAGTGTGCGTGCAAATAAGTTTTAAATTTATAAAACTGAAATTAAGCAAAAGCAAATCCTCAATGTACGGATCGGCGTAGTAAAGCAAGAATCCCAGAGTATTGAACTCAGGGATTTTGGGGATCAAATTCAGTTCACAAATTATCGAGCAAGTAAAGTATATAAGCTTTGAAAATATTGGGAAAACAACAATCCTAAAGATCCAAGTATCCAATTGTGGCAATCGATGCAAGATATTCTATAGATATAAGGACAAAGTCGAGATTGCAAAGGTATAACTAATGTAAGGTTATGTACGGTGAAGTTCCAAGACCCTATATATCTCACCCAAGGACACTCTCTATAAAGGTTGTTGAGGTTGCAGTATAGAAAGGATCTAAGGACAAGAATTACTTTCAAATACCCATGCCCAAACCTGAGGAATCAAAGATAAACTAAAACGGTTAAGGTTGTGACACTCGAAACCGATATAGAGGATGTTGAGTCTCACTACTACCTAGAAAAGGCAAGCCAAGGCTAGGTTAAAGCAAATCTTTAAGTTTGGATCAAAGCAAAAGAAAAGGTCGTAAAACAGAGAAAATCACGGCTAGATCTTGAAGAACCACGACCGTGGAAAAGGCTGTCGACGAGGTTTCTCACACTCTCAGGGTCCAATCTGTTTACGATCAATCTATCATCATCTAAGCCACAACTATCAACCCTTCACCTTACAGTTGCTAAAGGGTTTTAGCCAACAATCATTGTCATTGAATCAAATATCAAATATGAAAGAGAAAAATGTAAAAACCCTCGAAAACTCAATAAACAATCACAATCAATCTCAAATCCGAACAACAAAGTATTATGTTTAATGAATGCAGAATAGGGAATAGCAATCCTCACAACAATCTTAAGGAATAACGAAGAATGGAGTGTCAATCCGTCTCCAAAGGTCAATCCTAAGATAATCTCGAAGTACACAATTTTCAAATCGCGTCTTTCTCAAGCCACAATCCAAAATCTCCAATCAGCCGTCAAATGTAAGCGTATGAAACCCTAAGCACTGAACTGTAAGTGAAGATTCATTTTTCTCCCGTCTTGAGCCATCTTATAGGGAAAAATAGGGTTACGAGAAAAGCCCAATAACCGTCGCTGACGTGGCAGATATGACATGTCATAACGTCATGGAAATCACGGCCAAGTGCAACATTCCACGGCCGTGGTTTAGGGCGTGGAATCCTCTGATGTGCTCCAAAATCACTCTCCACGAACTCAATGCATAACCACGGTCGTGGTTTAGGTCGTGGAACTCTCTGGCCTTCGTGAAAGCCTTTGTTTTGCAAACTTCTTTAATCATGCTCCTTCCTTAGCTTCTCCAAAGCATCTCCTTGACATTTAGCATGATCAAATACTCCTATCCCTCAACATTAAGCTCCAATTCAAGCCTTTATTCACCTATAAACATAATAAAGCTTGTGTAGATCTCTATATCGATAAAATAAGTAAATATGCTCATAAATGCTTCAAACTCATATCCATGTACACATCTAAGAGGGAAAAACAATCAAAACAAGTTCCTAAAATATAGTCATATTTCATGCTATCACACGTTGATTCTTCTTCTACGTAATCTTCTTACGCTGTTTGAAGATCTTTGTCGGTCAAGTATTGAGATCTTCATGTTTGTTGAGATTCGTTGAAGATCTTCGATATCTTATTGAGAAGAAAAATTCGCGCCGTGTTGAGGATCTTTGCGTGATCCTATTTTGTTGGACCGTATCTCCTTGGTCTAGATCTTCTTGTTGGTCAAATCTTCTTGGAAGATCTTCTATGGATCCTTGGTTGATTTTGTTAGAGATTTGAATTCCTTCCATCTGTTATGTCCTTTGAATCTTTTTTCAAGGCCTCCGTGTTGAACCTCTTCAAACTCTGCGCTTGTGCCTTGTATCTGATTGCAAGGTCTTCATCTATCCCTTGAAGTGCTTTCCAAGACCTGCATACATTTAGACAAACACCAAAACAAACCAAGCATACTAAAAATATAATCGATAATTTGTTAATATAGAAACCGATTATTTGTGTTAAATCTTCCATCACCACATATTCAAATATATACTCAAGGTGGAGTTTTCAATGCGAAATCAGCATCACCTGTTGGACTGGTCGTAGAGCACCTCCCAGTTTCCCCATTTTGAATTGAACAAGCGGTCACCGTCCTTTATCATACACTTGGGCCAATAATATACACACAGTCATCCTAATTCGGTTAATCGTTATAACAACAATTGTAAACACACACCACCACCACGCATCAAACTAATACATCAAAGCTAGCTAAGTATGTCCGGGGACTTACCTAGTCTCAAAGCTAGACCGACAAAAACCGCTCTCACTTCCGGTAGGAAGATACTCAACGCCAGATCAAAACAAGGCACGAAATCTACATCGCTCTCATAAGCTAGAAGGCCTTAGACTTCTAGTTATAATGATCTTTTACAAGATCCTACAAACCCACAAGCTAGGATAACACTTCTAATCTCCATGATCCTATAAGCTTATCATGTACATGCTATGATATCACTCCTTCCCACTGCCCCCACAAGGTCACACTCTACAACCATGCTAGAATACAACTTGGAAGCCACAAGGTCAAACACTTACATACAAACCTTCAATCCAACAACCCACATGCTCCCTTAGGTCCAAGCCACTAGATGGCATTCACTCTATGTTCAACTAAGCCATCCTAATCATGATACTAACACTAGATCATACTAGGATAGGAAGAAGATCCAAAACTAAGGATTTAGACACTTATTGGTCAAGAGACGCGACCGCGGAAACAAAAGGCACGATCGCGGAAGGGCACAGAACCCGCCCCCGTGGCTCACAAAATCTGCCCCCACGGTATACTGAATCCGCCCCGCGGCTGAACTCCAGAATGGTGATTTGTCGGGCTTCTATTCGATGTGCAGAAGCTCCTTAGTGCCTTGTGGCTGGCTTGCTCCATCTTGTATGTTCCCCCATGGATCCGCAACCAACATTACACCCTAGTCCATACCCACACACATGAAAACACAATAATGAAAGAATTGAGTGAAATTTTTCCCTAGGGCTCACACAAGGGTGAAGAAGAAGAAGAAGAAGAAGAAGAAGAGAACACTTACTAACAGTCCGGATATGCAGTCTATACCCAGGATTAGCATCTCACAAGAAGATCCATGGAAGATGAAGGAGAAGAAGGTGGAGGAAGAGAAGAGAGGATAGGACAAGAAGAGTAACGTGAAAGAGTATGAGAGAGGGAGAGGGGGAAATCCCGTTCACTCAGTTGAAGACATCATCGTTCTACATTAAACGCAGGGGCAGAAAGAAGACGGGATAAAAATCCCGTTCACTTAGATCACCGCGCTTGTGGAACGACTGAGCCGCGTCGCGGATGGCCGCGATTGTGGTTCTCCTCGGCCGCAGGAGCGGTGACTACCACTAAAGACTATCAAACATTTCTCCTACCGGAACTAAAATTCTAGGTGTTACAACAAATCCCCCTAAAAATAAGTTTCGTCCCGAAACTTAAACAAACGTCAATCCTCACGGTCTCAAAATTGAGACATGCACTCGGAACCTGAAGGCATCATCCTTCTACACTAAACGCACGATCTAGACAAGATATCCCATCAAGATCTAACAGATGATACACCACATTCCCACACGGGCACAAACTACACATAACATCACACATGCACACAAGATCTAAGCCATCGACCCTATCGATGCTACTAGCTCAGGGTACAAACTCGACGAAAGATACCATCCTCCGTTTCCAAGTTAGCCTCATTGGCTCCTCGTCTATGCCACTAGATCGTCATGACTGACAACGTACCTCGAGTAATATATGTACTCCCTCGATTTATACACATGAAACACCTGATGAACATCCTTTCAATCTTAGTGGCTACGCCAACCTGTAAGCCACTTCCCAAACTCATCCCGAGATCTCAAAAAGTTTAAAATGTCGGGGACTCAACTTCCCTTTGATGCCAAACATCTTACGCCTCGCACCTGTGAAACTCTTTACTCCACCTCCTCCATATCTGAACTCTAGAGGTCTGCGCCCTTTATCTGTGTAAGCCTCCTGGCGACTCAGCTCAGCTAGCATCCGCTCTTGGATCATCGCTACTCGAGCGATACATCTCGTATTCCCTCACGGTTACCCCCACCAGTACTACTCGACTTCCAACACAACGATGTATGACACTTCTTCCCATCTAATACCTCATAAAGGGATCATCTCAAATCGACACATGCAAACTAATATTATACGAGAACTCAATCCCGGAAAGTGTTCGGATCACACTTGTTCTCACTCCACCACACCTTCTCCCAACACATCCTTTAAGGCCTGCAAAGTCCTCTTTGATTGTCCATTTGTCTTAGGATGAAAAGCTATCATCAAATGCAACTAGTACCCAAAGCGGCATGATCTTGCAGCCAAAATCCCGAGGTGATTACCCACCTTGATCCGAGATAATGGTACTCGGTATCCCATGTAATTCCACTATCAACCTAGTAACTTTCTCGACTAGCCGACTCATCAGCACATTTCCCAAATAGGTACAAAACGTGTGGTCTTTGCCAGTGGGTCTACTACAACCCAAATCACATCACAATTCTTACCCGGTCCAAAACCGATAATAACATTTTGTGGAGACATCCTCACACTCCCACTGCGTACACACTAATTACGAACAATGCACTACAATGATAGTATTGACCAAATTGCAATCACTTTTAATAACTATGAATAATATATTAAACGATATGACACCTTCGTAACAAAACTAATAATAACTACGAATAATCCATTCAACCAACAACTCATACCTACTAATAATAACGACGAATAATCCATTCAACCAATAATAACTACGAATAATATATTAAACGATATGGCACCTTCGTAACAAAACTAATAATAACTACGAATAATATATTAAACGACATGGCACCTTCGTAACTATAATTCCGGTTGGTTTGACGTTGGAAGGAATGGTGTAGAGAGGAGAATGGCATTGGAACGAATCATAAAGATGAAAGGGGGAGTTATCTTGTAAATCTCTTCTAACAAATTATTTCCTATAATACAAGATTATAGGGATATTTTTCAAAAGAATTAATAGAGAGTGTGTACACTCTCCTTGTGTAAGAGTGATTATGGTTTTTTTATTAATTGATTTTTTATTTTACAAATTTCATCACTAATCTAGGCCATTGGATTTACTAAATTGGATGGCTCTGCTATGTTCTCATGATTACACGATAAGGCTTGTTCTCATATGATCTATACCCTATGTATATGTGTATATATATATCATACCCTTATCATCCATACAAGATTGGCATGACGCTCCATAAAAATACCGATATCATCTTAATGTGTATATCAAAGCGGTTATCTCTCGACCCTTCATCGGTCATTCTTTTCATATGCCCACAATGGTCTAACACACAGGCAAAACCTCTCTTGTTACTTCAGCAACATCTCAAGCCCCGCTTGGATGCATCACTATTTGTCACCAAGTCACAAGACTCTTTGTTTGTGCAAAAGAAATCGGAGTAGAGGTCACTCACCTCTTTGGCTTTTCAAAGCTCTACGGGCACGGCTCAGACCATACAATTATAGTATACTTCTTCAGAAGGAAGGGCGTTGAAACCATTCCGCAGCTCGGAATTTATATCCCACCAACTTAAAAGTTGTGTACCTACCTAACGTTTCTTGGCGGTAACACCGAAAAAACCACTTTGGTTTTCGTTGGATCAACTGGATCTCTCTCGTTGTCACTACGTGTCCTAGGAAGTCACCTCAGACGTCCAAACCCACACTTAGATAACTCTGCTT
Organism: Fagopyrum esculentum; assembly: GCA_033239045.1. Taxonomy (NCBI): domain Eukaryota; kingdom Viridiplantae; phylum Streptophyta; class Magnoliopsida; order Caryophyllales; family Polygonaceae; genus Fagopyrum; species Fagopyrum esculentum. The sequence continues at coordinate 88,254,712 of BSUD01000008.1, read as the reverse complement.
ATACTCCTATCCTACATAATCGGTATTATTGTCGTCCCGTGTCAAGCTTATTCTTCTCAACTCCGAGAGTACAACAAGACATTCATCGAAATGAGAACATAAGAATCATTCGTACATCTCACACATCAATAGCTACCATTACTAACATTAGGTTAGGCTCCCCCTTGGAACCACCTGACAAACCACAATTGTATAACACCGCTGCAACCCAATTCAGAGAATCGATGAATACTCATAATAAAATCTCTAAACTCGTCGATCGCACTCGTGAGCCCAAACGGCTTCACTACAACTTGTAGTGACCATAAAGAGTCCAAAATGTCATCTTACGTAGGCCATTTCTTTTATCACTCTTAGTTGGTGACATCCCGACTTCAAGTCGGTCATATAGAACATTGTAACCACTTGCAACTAGTCTAGCGAGTCGTCCACTACGGGGCGATGATAATTATTCTTATTGGTAGTCTCACACATTTTTTCGATAAATCAAGTATTTACCTCATAACCGTACCAAGATGCCCCATGGAGAACGCTAGGCGAATTTCCTAACCACGACATTGAAATATCCTCCTCGTTACTTCACCATGTACTAACATCAAAAGCTCAAAGCTTGCAGCGTTGTTATAGTCCAGATTATCCATTTCACGCCACTTCTACCACGGTTGCTCCGTGTTAGTCCGAAAACTTGACTCGCGAAAAATCATCCTATGTTTCATCAGAACGAACATACCATGCATCCTCTTTATATACTCCCGTCTACGTACAACAACAATGGAAGCCTCATCTTCCTCTTAATCAACTAGTTACCTTTACCATGCTCAAATCTTAAAAGTTCTAAATCGTGTCGTTCCTCATATGCCAATCCCATGACCTAAGAAGGTCACGTAAGGTCGTTACAATCTCCTCCTAAGAGATCTTGTTATAAGTACTTGCTTGGAACTAGTTCAACATTATTTGATTAAGGCAAAAGCGTTTTTGTTGATGTTCCTTCTTAATATTGACACTGAGCCACCGGGAATACTCTAAGTTCTTGTTACCGAATCTCTATATTCTCATAGTATGGGTACTCTTCCCATCTACACTCATCAATAGACAACCTGCACATGTGCGTTCTCGGTTTTCACTGGTTAACTTGTATCTGACCTTCTCCAAAGTCAACGACTTACCATTCTACTACACTTTCCATGTTACCATTCTCGAGAAGGTTACCCTCTCGGGGTACTTTGCCTTAACTCCTCTAGCTCATACTACACTCCACGCTTTCTTCTCTTCTATAAGATAACTATACCTTCTCGGCCATGTTGTGTCATCTAACCTACTTTTATAAGCTTAACCGCTCTTCCATTATGTCTTGTAAGTGCATCTTCTCAAATATTCTAACCTTAGTTATCCTCCACTCGTATTTCTCTTGGTTGATATCTTAAGTCTTTCGATAAATAAAAGCTCCTTATTGAGCCTCGTATCTTTTGAGAGTATCATCTATACACACTTCCTTCTCCTTGGTGTTGCTTAGCCTTATCACCATCATAAAAACCGGTTGACTCCGCTAAAGAAATTCTATCTCTCGAACTTTCACCTTGATTCTTCTCGTAACTCAGTTATGTCCGAAGAAGTCAATCCGTCTATACTCTCGTAAATTTAACACTTTATCTTCTAGTACCTCCATAAGCTTAACTTACGTGTCTCTTACATCTTTCGTAATTAGTTCAAGCACACTTCTAATCTCGACTACCGTGCTTAGGAGTCTCTAGGGAAACTTGTGCCTTACTTGGAATGCCATTTTTGTCCTCGCGAGAGATTGTAATCTTCTCTACTTGAGTCGCGTCTTCAGGTTATCGGCACGACACTTGGAAGAATATTAAGTTTATTGTCTCTAGATGCTTCATTGATGCTCCATCCTTGCTTCCTTAGAACCACTCTCATGTCTTCATGTCGCCTCCTTACTTGTATAGTTTCCATCTCGGTTTCGCTTAACTTGTCTCGAGGTTCCCTTCTACTTGTTCGTCCTTGCGGTTAATGCCATCATTAGTCTTCACATGGTTGCTTTGACATCCCCCAAAGGAGTCCGATGAATCGCCAGGGTGTTTTCCAGAACGTGATGCTCAATTTGGTAACTTGAGCATGCTCATCTTCGTGTGTACACTATCCTAAGCCAAAACGGAATTGTCCAAGGGGCGATGATAGATTTCTATCATCTTAACTATAGGGTCCACTATTACTAATATGATACTAGCATACCGAATAAATATACATAACTATACATAAGTCCTATGTTCATACTACTACAAGCACATCAAGTCCAGAAAATAACTATAATCCTACAAAGACCAAAGACATAGCTATAGTCCACATATATAACTATAATCCAACAACTAAGATGCTCAGTGGTGGTCCCATACATTCTATCCCAGACTCACTATGCTCGTGATTTGAAAACAAAATATGTTTTGAAAATTCAAAATCCTTGCGGTTCTGTTTGTTTGTCTATTCGGTCTTTTAGAAGATTGCGAATGTCATTGTTGTCAACCTAGGGCTCTGATACCATATTGTAACAGTCCAAATCCGTGAAACTTGGGATGCTACGGGTGGAGACCTCACAATGGGTCCCGACTCTTAGCTTGACAATAATTTACCGGATCTTTCCATCAAGGCACAAATAAAAGGCAAAACCAAATAGTTTAAACGCAATGTGACAACCGAAATACGATACAAAGTGGAAACTCCATCTGAGTCCTCAAAACAACATACACTCATAACGACTAAGGTAGTACTACTACGGAACATAATATAATACCCCAAACCCCGTCCTATAATGTACGGGGACCCCGGCTGTCCACTCCTCCGAGTCACTCGGCGGCATCCCTAACTTGCAAGGCATCTACAAAGGCGGTATAAAACCGTTAGTTAACATTCTAAGCATTATAAAGATGATAAAGGCACATACACATATATTGGAATGTAAACACATAGCATGATAAAACACAAGCGGTTTATTATCTTTCATTTATGTTATTCCGTTACTAGTTCAATTTACGGTGTGACACGAGAATCGAAATGAGCTCGCCCTTGTCTCCTTTCACTAAACAGGTTTGTACTTGATACGGAATTAGCATCACCTGCTAGACTGGTCGTAGAACACCTCCCAGTTTCCCCATTTTGAAATGGACAAGCGGTCACCACCCGGTTATCATACACTTGGGCCATTAATATACACATAATCATCCTAATCCGGTTAAACGTTATAACAACAATTGTAAACACACCACAATCACGCATCAAACTAATGCATCAAAGCTAGCTAAGTATGTCCGGGGACTTACGTAGTCTCAAAGCTAAACCGACAAAAACTGCTCTCACTTCTTATAGGAAGATACTCAACGCCTGATCTAAACAAGGCACGAAATCAACATTGCTCTCATAAGCTAGAAGTCCTTAGACTTCTAGTTATAATGATCTTTTACAATATCCTACAACCAAAACTACACCCTAGTGGCTGGCTTGCTCCATCTTGTATGTTCCCCCCATGGAATCAACATCGCTCTCATAAGCTAGAAATCAACATCGCTCTCATAATCTAGAAGTCCTTAAACAAGGCACAAAATCAACATTGCTCTTCGATGTGCAGAAGCTCCTTGGTGCTTTGTGGCTGGCTTGCTCTATCATGTATGTTCCCCCCATGGATCCACAACTAACACTACACCCTAGTCCGGATCCACACACATGCAAACACAATAATGGAAGAATTAAGTGAATCTTTCCCTAGGGCTCACACAAGGGTGAAGGGAGGAAGAAGATGAAGAGGATAATAAGAAGAGAAGAGAAGAGAAGAGGAAGAGAACACTTACTAACAGTCTGGATTTGTAGTCTATACCCAAGAGTAGCAGCTCACAAGAAGATCCATGGAAGATGAAGGAGAAGAAGGTGGAGGAAGAGAAGAGAGGATAGGAGAAGAAGAGTAACGTGAAAGAGTATGAGAGGGAGGGGAATCTTTTCAGCTGAGAAAACAAGGGTCAAAAGGTAGTCAAGGGTCACCCAAGGGACGGGTAACGAGGGGTTGAATCCTAAAGGAAATAACGAGAGGTCAGAAAGAAGACGGGATAAAAATTCCGTTCACTCAGATCACCGCGCCTGCGGAACGACTGAGCCACACTCGCGGAAGGCCGCGACCGCGGTTCTCCTAGGCCACAGGGGAGGTGGCTACCACTAAAGATTATCAAATCGCTCTCCTACCGGAACTAAGATTCCGGGTGTTACAACATCATAGTATACCTATGACGGACTAGTTCCAAAGACCCTCTCCGATTACCATGATCGGAGTGGATCATGCGTTACGAGTCATATAATCATGCACTTGGGTCTTAAAGAAAATTAATGTAATCATATTCAAGTTATTATTAACAATCAAGGCACACACCACTATCATAACACATAGACTAGTGCTTAAAAAGTTAGCTAAGTAAGTCCATAATACATACCGGAATCCGTTGAAAACTCGATAAACACATCTCATTAACAAGTTCTCGTCTTTGTGGTAGTGCTAACAAGACTTTTATAGCCGGAATGGACTAGTAGAAATTTATTTTTAAGACTAGCCTAGATTTTTGGGTAATTTACGGATACAACACTAACTTTTCTCAACATTACAAGATTATTCAATTGATCTCAAACACTCCAATCAGTCCTATAAGAATACAAGACCCTTTCTTGCTATAAAAATTATCAAAACATCCCAAACTTTAGAATTTGCATGAAAGGACCGTCTTTAGTACCATCCTGAAAATTCAGCAAACTACTCTATTAAGAAATGTTATAATCGCTTATTCAAATGTGACTAAAAAATTATGAAATTATTAAAATCTAGAGTACTAGATATAATGAAGCCACAACCCTTGACCTTGCCTCAAACGGAGTTCTAACGGAAGATAAACACACATTTGAACTTTGTATATTCTGAAAATTATATCAAACAACTCTTATTTCTAGCACATGAAATACTAACAAAATCCTCTCCAATGCTCAAAACTTGAATTTTTGAGATACCTTAAGTCCTTAAATAGAGGACTCCAATTAGTTTCAACCCTAAATATGTCTCGATGGTTATTGTAAAATTCATCTAAGACCGGTACTTTTCATGCGAGATTCACAACACTTACCAAAATCCAAAAATCATAATTTTCTCATCCTCGATCATGAAACCATAAAACTTAAGCATAATCTCACCAAACACTACTTTCATCCCAATTTTTATCAGAGATTTATAAATAACAAACCCTATAAAAAAAATAACCTCACAAACCTACATTCAACAATTGATAGAGAAACAACCTTCATATGTAAACTTGTAAAATTCGTATCTAAAAATCTAATTGTTGGATCTACTCCTAAACTTGATTTGTTTAGCTGGGATATATCAACTATGAGATATCCAAAAATCAACAGTAAGAGGTGAGTCTAACATAGCAAAAATGTATATCAAAGTTGATGTCAACATAAGCCCATAAATCTCCAGAAATTCCAAAAACCGATCCCTACTTTCATGATTCATAACTTACAATCTAACCTTTTTATCTAATCCAAAATTTTATATGTTCAAGTAGGATATATCAACTACAACATATCAAAAAATCAATTGTATAAAATGAGTCGAACATACCTAGAACTCTCTCCAAAAATGTTGTTTTCTCAAGATGCATACAGTGGACGAACATATTGTTTTTTGGGCTTGTCTTTTCTTTGTGTGGGTTTAGTGAAAATTAGTTCGTAGGAGGGAGAGGTTGTTGTTGTTGGTTGCTTGAATAAGAAAGGGAGGAGAAGTGAAAAGAGGGAGATGAAGAGGGTAGGAGTTGTTGTCAAAATAAATGGGTTTATTTAACATGAAATAAGAAAAACCAAAGAGGTAAAAGGGAAAGGGTAATATATATATATATATATATATATATATATATATATATATATATATATATATATATATATACATTGTGGTTAGTGAGACGAGTCTCCTAACCTTTGCAGTATGTGATTGTGTGTGCCTTGCTATTGTAGGCGTTGATTATGTTACGCTAAAATGTGTGTACGCAATAAGCCTTAAATTTATACTCGTTATAATTATCCTACTTCTAGCGCACCCGCAGTGTACGGGACGTATGTAGCAAGATAAGTATTCCAAGGTCGAACACAAAGACTAAGGTGAAATCGAATCAAGTTGTGATTGAATTTAGCAAGATCTAAGTCTAAAGAAAAGGAGCAAATAAAAGAAGAAAATCTCAATTGTTTTGGTTGTTTTTAGGTGATCACTTCAAAGATCAAATGCATGCAAACAATCAATCAAACTAAGTCGAAAAATCGGCACAAATAAACAAATCGAACAAGATGTTGATCAAGAGAAAAGGAAAACGGATTCTAAGGGTTGGAAATTCCGGTTATGGCATAAAACTCAAGTTATCTATTCATTCTTTGGATTGATTATGATATGTTGGGATTAAGTGTTCCTAAAATGGGATCAATTACCGGGTAAGTCTCATGATCCAACTAATCCACACCTAAGGTCTCATTACCGGTTAAGTCTCTAAGAACCTAAGGATAGGAATTTAACACAAACCGGATTGTTTAATTAGGGATCTAACCTATCCTCACCGGGTAAGTCTCGGAAAGGGAAGTCCTAATCAACTATCCTAGCACAATTAATCCAATGGCGGCTTATTAGGCTCACCATTACCTAAGGTTTTGCTATTCTAGATTCTAAGGGCAAGGATTACCGGGTAAGTCTCTCCTAACACTTAGTCGCTACACTAAGACACCCTAGGGTAGGTTAAACTCAGCAAAAACTTAGGGTTTCAACAACTTTATGAACCTAAGGTAAGATCCTTCGAACCAGGAAAAACCACGGTTCGTTCTACAGAAACCACGACCGTGGTTCTTCAAGAACTACCCGTGATTCCTAACAGTAGCTACGTTCATAAACAAAAATCATCCAAAGGTAAATCTAAGTCCGTCCTATCATAGATCTAGCCATAACCATCCTTTCCTTACCCTAGAATCACATCAATCTAGCCTACAACATTCATATCGGAAATCAAAACAAACAAGCATAGATTCACAACCTCCATTGCAAGAAAATGAGAGAAAGAAGATGAACAAATGAACTTCAAACTCAATCTAAATCTGAAGATGAAATTAGAACGACTTACAACCCTTCCAAAGGAAGGTTCAAGAGTTCATAAATCTCTAGAAATAAATCCGAAAATACAAGGGCTAAGTGTATCTTTTCCTCTCCTCTTCAATGGCAATGGCTCCTTTCTTCTTCTTCTTGCACTTCCCTTCCTAGAAAAATCCTTCTCTTCTTGGAATATATTTTGTTTAAGGAAATAGAGAATGTATGAGCTGCTCCCCAAACTACCCCAATTCCCAGCTGCCTCTAACAACTATCAAGGACCACTTTTATAACCAATTTCTTCATGAGCTGGCCATGAGAGTCGTGGCACAGCTGTCACGAGAATCTGGCAAATTCCACGGTCATTTCCACGGCCGTGGTTTTTCAGGAAACCGTGATTCTGTGCAGAGACTTTGTTTTGGATCAATAGGTTGTGGTTTGGTGCGTGGTCTGTGTTGGCAAGGTTCCTTGAGTCCTTCTCAGCCCTTGCCTTGCGTTCTAATGAGTTTGGAAACGTGTCCTCTAAATGAGCGACCCTCAAACGCGTCGTTTTGGCTCGAAACTTCTCGAAATACCTACAAAACGCACACAAGTCCGTGTAGACGTCTATCTCGACAAAATACATGTTTTGAGTGCAAAACGTATTGGACTAGTGCTAGATAATGCATGATTGAGCGAGAATTCTACCTAAATGTGCACCTAAAACTATGCTATAAATCGTGTTATCAAAATACCCCATACTTAAGGTTTGCTCGTCCCCGAGCAAATTCCCAACTATAGACTAAGAGATGACATGATTTATGTATGCAGAAAAATGGCAAAATCTTTTTGGTTTTGTGCTTCTACTATTGGATCACCTTCATAGTCATGATCATTGGCAATTGGATAAGCAATTATGTATCAAACAATAAGGGCATGGAAAGACAATTGTACTTAACTCAAAAGCATGCATGAGATGGGAGGACGGAGATGTCAAGAAGGTCAAGAGTCTATCCAATCTAGATTACTAAGTCTTACAAACATGCAGGTAGGTCATAAGGGCTTGTGACATAAAAGGCTAAGAAACGTTTCAATTGGGGAGGGGGATTTTCTAGGTATGTGATGCTAATCCGGGAATGGAACTAACTTCACTTCCTTGTCCTCGATCAACTTCCCCCAAGTGTATATTTTTCCCTATCTTGCTTTCTTTTCTTTTTCTTTAACTTATTTTTGAGACAATGGCATTGGTGTACAATAGCCGAAACCTCGGTGATTAGCCATCCTCGGGCTTTTTCTCTTTTTCGAGGTGCATCCACACCGGGCACACATACCAAAGCTCGTTAGGGCTATTGGCTCATTTGACTTTGGCAAGGCACCAACACCCGATTATGTGAAGTGTACCGAGTTACTTGTCATTTAAACCAACGCCCCCAAACCTATTTTGGCTACACTTCCACAATAATTTCAGCATTCCATTCACGACATTCTTTTCATTACATCTTCACCCCGCACTTGCTTTTTACACATTCAAACACACTAGCATGCTCCTATTCCCGGATGGGTTTAAAAGGAGGTCAAATTTTATATCAATTGAGGTGCTCAAGCAATCATGATCAAGATGAGAAGTAGAGAAAAATGAAATGCCTTATTCATTCCTAGATGGTATGCAAGAACTATCATGTAATTTCGATTTTCAATACTCAATCCATTCTAGGCAATCATCATGATCTCAAGTCATTCATGGAATTTCAAGAGAAGTAGTTCAAGTCCACATATGCATTTATCAATTCAACACATAAGGCCATTCATAGCCAATCACAAGAAAAGTTTTCATCATTAGGATCATATCCAAGCCTAGAAAGCACAAAAAATTTTTAAATTTTCTGATTTTTATGGAATTTTCGCTTTAAGTATGCAAGACATGTGCAAATATTAAACTATCCTAGATGCTCATCATGCAAAGGATCATGCAAACCCCACCCCATACTTAGAAACACATTGTCCCCAATGTGGTATACAAGTAAAGAGAGTGAAAGAAGGTTCTCACAATGTAAAATGGTTTTCTTCGGTATTTGGGAATTCTCAAGAGGATTGATGTTAGATGATCCTTTCAACCATGGTAGGGAGCTCTAAGCATCCTTCAAGCTTTGAAACCTGCGCTAGGCACCGCTAGCCGTCCAAGTTCCGCGTCCGCTCCACCCATGATTAGTGAGGGTTTCATCATCACCATTTCCAAGAAAGGCTTCCAATGCCACTAATGTTCTAGCACACATAAAATAGACAAAACACACAAAGCACACAAAAACAGAAAAATCTAAGCTAAAATGAAGGAAGAATGTTACCGATGGGTTGCCTCCCACCAAGCGCTTCTTTAAGGTCATTAGCTTGACCAAACTTCGGGAGTGTTTATGCAAGGTGAAGTGGGGCAATCATGTCTATTGGGGCTCCCGGAATGTACTTCTTCAAGCGATGCCCATTCACTTTGAAATCTCCACAATGCTCCCCTCCTATCTCAATAGCTCCATGGGGAAAGATCTTCTTTACCACATATGGCCCGGTCCATCTTGATTTGAGCTTTCCGGGAAAGAGCCTTAGCCTCGAGTTGAAGAGAAGGACAAGATCTCCTTCACTCAACTCCTTTGGAATGATCCTCTTGTCATGCCACCTTTTGGTTCTCTCCTTGTAAATCCGGGCATTCTCATAAGCTTCCAACCGGAGCTCCTCAAGGGCATTGATATCAAGCAATCTCTTCTCTCCCGCCTCCTTGAGGTCAAAATTTAGCCACTTAATGGCCCAATAAGCTCTATGCTCCATTTCCACCGGAAGATGGCAAGACTTGCCATAGACCAACTTGTAGGGAGTGGTGCCAATGGGTGTCTTGGAGGCGGTTCTATATGCCCATAGTGCGTCATTGAGCTTCATGGCCCAATCCTTCCTTGTCCTAGACACCGTTTTCTCGAGGATGGCCTTGATCTCTCGGTTGGAGATCTCCACTTGACCACTAGTTTGGGGGTGATAGGGTGTTGCCACCTTATGAGTCACCCCATACTTGGCCAAAAGTGCTCCAAAGTTCCTATTTGTGAAGTGCTTCCCTCCATCACTAATGATCACCCTTGGTGTTCCAAACCTAGGGAAAATCACTCGGTTGAAGAACCGCACCACCACCTTGGTATCATTCGTAGGAGAGGCGATTGCCTCTACCCATCTTGACACATAGTCCACCGCCAATAGGATGAATAGATTGCCACATGAAGAAGGGAATGGTCCCATGAAGTCTACACCCCACACATCAAAAATCTCAACTTCTTGGATATTATTCAAGGGCATTTCATTCCTCCTTGAGATGTTCCCCGTTCTTTGACAAGCATCACATGCCGCTACAAAACCTTGCACATCTCTAAACAAGTTAGGCCAATAAAAACCGGATTGCAATACCTTTGCACACGTTTTGTGCGAGCTAGCATGGCCTCCACATGGTAAGGAGTGACAATGCCGGATCACGCTCTCCATTTCATCCTCCAGTATGCATCTTCTAAGCACCCCATCCGGGCCTCTCTTGAATAGAAGTGGCTCGCTCCAATAGTAATGCCTTACATCGTTGAAGAACTTTTTCCTTTGCGAATATGATAATCCGGGAGGTACTTCCTCACACACCAAGTAATTCACAATATCGGCATACCATGGCTCACTTCCTCTAGCCACTTGGAACAAGCATTCCTCCACCAATTGCAATTGTTCATCCCGGAACAAATCATCTATCGGGATGTTGTCTTTCTCTAGCTCCAATGGTGGGAGTCTACTAAGGTGATCCGCCACCGAGTTCTCGGATCCCTTCTTATCTCTTATCTCCAAATCAAACTCTTGAAGAAGAAGGATCCACCGAATCAACCTTGGCTTGGCATCCTTCTTTGTAAGTAGATAACGGATCGCTGCATGATCCGTGTAAACTATGACCTTCGCTCCAACAAGGTACGAGCGGAACTTCTCAAATGCATACACTACCGCTAACAACTCCTTCTCGGTAGTAGCATAATTGAGCTGGGCATCATCTAGCGTCTTGCTAGCATAGTAAATAGCATGAGTGCGCCCTTCTTTCCTTTGCCCCAAAACGGCCCCAACGGCCACATCACTTGCATCGCACATGTCTCAAACGGTAAACTCCAATCCGGAGGTTGCATGATGGGTGCGGAGATCAAGGCGTTCTTCAACCTACAAAATGCTTCAAGACAATCTTTGGAGAAAACAAAATCAACATCCTTCATTAGTAGGTTAGTGAGAGGCTTAGAAATTTTAGAGAAATCTTGAATAAACCTCCGGTAAAAACCGGCATGCCCTAAGAAACTCCTTACCCCCTTCACCGAGGTAGGTGGTGGCAACTTCTCTATTGTTTCAATCTTAGCCCTATCAACCTCAATGCCACGGCTAGACACCAAGTGTCCTAACACAATCCCTTCACTTACCATGAAATGGCATTTTTCCCAATTTAAGACAAGATTTGTCTCCTCACATCTTTGCAACACTAATGACAAATTAGCCAAGCAATCATCGAAAGAAGAACCATAAACAGAGAAATCATCCATGAACACTTCCATGATATTTTCTATGTATTCCGAAAAGATAGCCATCATACACCTTTGGAAGGTGGCGGGTGCATTACACAACCCAAATGGCATTCTCCTATATGCAAATGTACCCCATGGACATGTAAAAGTTGTTTTCTCTTGGTCATCGGGGTGGATAGGGATTTGGAAGAATCCACTATACCCATCTAGATAGCAAAAATGAGAGTGTTGAGCTAACCTTTCTAGCATTTGGTCAATGAAGGGGAGGGGAAAGTGATCCTTCCTAGAGGCCATGTTCAATTTCCTATAATCTATACACATCCTCCATCCCGTGACCGTCCTAGTTGGTATTAGTTCATTGTTCTCATTAGTTACTACCGTCATCCCACCCTTCTTAGGTACCACATGAACGGGGCTAACCCACTTACTATCCGAGATAGGGTAGATAATTCCCGCATCTAGCAACTTAATGATTTCCTTTTTGACCACCTCTTTCATTATAGGGTTCAATCTCCTTTGATGTTCAATAGAGGGTTTGTGGTTATCTTTCATCATTATCTTATGCATGCACAAAGATGGCTTAATGCCAACCAAATCATCAATAGTATAACCAATGGCTTTCCTATGCAATCTTAGTTCATGCAGCAATTTAGCAAGTTCATCATCACTCAAGCATGCATTAACAATCACCGGATATGTAGAATTATCACCAAGAAATGCATACTTTAAATGAGAGGGGAGGGGTTTGAGTTCAAGTGAGGGAGGACCTTTATCGGTTGAAGACGATCCAAACAAGGTTGGATGAGATGAATCCAAAGCAAATGAAGATTCCCCTTGGCTCCTAGAAGCTTGATCATCATCAATAGCTGATTCAGGGGAAACCACGGCTGTAATCACGGGTTGCTCAACTTCCACGACCGTGGTTCCTTCCAGGCTTGTTTCTCGGAGTTGTCCAGAGAGTTTTACGGCCGTGGAACCCAAATCTCGACCGTGGAACTTGCAGCTGTTCACAATTTCTTCGTGGCTCTCAAATCCAACTCTTGGCTCCTCTTCCAATGCCTCCAAGGCTTTGATCTCTTCATTGCAATTCTCCTCAATGTCTTCCTCCATCATACTCAAGGTAAGAACCTTTTCCAAGGGATCCTTGATCAAAATCGAGCTCGCCATTTCTCTAGATTCTTCTTGCTCGACTATGTTGAAGATATCTTCATCAAGGGTTGGCCCTTTCATCATTGTGGACAGCTTGAACTTGATGTTCTCCTCTCCAATGTTGAAGAAGAGAGTCCCGTTCTTGCAATCCACTAAACATCCGGATGTGGCTAGGAAAGGTCTTCCTAGGATGATGGGAACCGGGTAATCCGCCGGAATGTCCAGCACTACAAAGTCAATAGGCACATAGAATCCTCCCAATTGCACCGGAATGTCCTCAAGAATCCCAACTGGATGAGTGATAGAACGGTCCGCCATATAGAGGGTCATCTTGACCGGCTTTGGCTCTCCTAGCCCGACCTTGTTGCTAAGTGCAAGCGGTATGATTCTTACACTTGCTCCAAGATCACAAAGGGCCTCGTATTTCACATCTCCTACTCCTATTGGGATGCAAAAAGAGCCCGGATCCCTTAGCTTGGGAGGCATTGCTTCCTTCATTGTTTGGATTAACTCCGAGGATCTCTTGGTCATCCTAATCTCCCCATACTCCTCCAACTTCCTTTTGTTGGAGAGTATTTCTTTCAAGAATTTTCCGTATGCCTGCATTCCTAAGATGGCATCCATGAACGGAATGTTAATATGTAACTTGGACATTAGTTCAAGGAACTTACCAAAGTGATTGTCCAAACGAGCTCTTGCTCTTGATTGCGGGAATGGTAGTGGTGGCTTATATGGAGGCGGTGCCACATAAGTTGGCTCTACATCCTTGCTCTTCCCTCCATCTTCATGCTTTCTTCCCTCTTCTACCACTACTTGACTCCCCTTAGCTTGGTCCTTGGGCAAAGGATCCTTCATACTCAACCCACTCCTTGTTGTGATAGCCAAAACTTGGCCTCTTGGGTTGTCTTCGGTTCTTCCGGGAAGCTTTCCCGGATCTCTATGTGCCTCACCCGCCTTTTGAAAGACTTGTGCTTCCAAGACCTTTTGAGCCTTAGAAATTGAAGTGACGGTGCTCTCAAGTCCACTCAATCTTTCTAGCAATTGTTCAAACATGACTTCGGTTCTATCTTTTGAAGGGTGAGTAAAACCGGGTGGAGGTTCTTGTGAAGCTCTTTGTGGTGGAGTTGTGCTTGTGGAGGCGGGAGGGTTCAAGGCTCCATCCGGATTAGAGTAAGAAAATCCGGGATGGTTGTGGTTTGGCCGGTAATTGTTGAATTGCCGGTTGTTGTTGAAGTTTCTTGGGCCTTGGTAATTGTTGAAGTTGCCCCTTCCCATATAATTCACATATTCCTCCTTGGAAGACAAGTTGGCTCGTGGAGGTGCTTGAGGAGTTGCTTGGCTCTTCAAGGTTGTAGTGCACAACTCTCTCAAGGATTTCAACTCGTTGTTGATGGCGTCAAGCTTGAAATTGCTCATGGTGACTTCACTCACCTCATATGCTCCCGCCTTTCTTCCTTCACTCTTCCTATGAGAGTACTTCTCAATCACTAGAGCTTGCTTCTCCACAAACTCCCAAGCATCATCTACATGTTTCTCCATAAATGTCCCACCGGAAAGTGATTGGAGCTTGAATTGACTATCTTCATCAAGCCCCTTGAAATAGATCTCTAATAGCTCAATCTTTGGTATCCCATGGTGCGGACAATCTAGGAGAAGGTCCTTAAATCTCTCCCAAGACTTGAACAAACTTTCTCTATCCCTCATCACAAAGGCATTGATCTTTCCCCTTAACTCGGTGGTCTTGGAAGGTGGGAAGAACTTGGTCAAGAACTCGGTTGTCATCTCTTCCCAAGTACCAACTCGCCCTTGTGGAATAGATTGATACCAAGCCAAGGCTTTGTCCTTAAGAGAGAAGGAAAAGGCCCTTAGCTTATGGTTGTTGCTCTCCAATCTTGGTGGTCTAAGAGTCTCCATCAAAATCTCATAGTTCATCAAATGTTGGTGAGGAGACTCTCCTTCCATCCCTCCAAATTGATTATGCCAGATCATTTGAAGAACTTGAGGGCGGAGCTCATAGTTGTGGGTTACGGGATCTCCTAGATTCACACCCGGTCGGTGTGCTCTCTGTGCCGGATCCATACGTCTCCCTAGGGTTTGTGGCTCCTCAATAGCAATGGGAACAACCCTAACATTGGCCGCCGGCTGCGGTTGTGGTGGAGGTGGTGGAGGTTGTCGGCGATTAAGCTCTCCTTGAACAAGAGCTTGCCTAATCTCTTCAATCTCCCTTCTAGTTTCCTCTTGCCTCTCATTGGCAAGTCTCCTTTCTTCCTCCAAGAGTTCATCTCTTAGCCTTATTTGTTCCAAGGCTTCATCCAATTCAGCTTGAAGATTTCTACCGGCCATCTCTTTCTCTTTTCGGATGTTCTTAGATCTAGATCGAAGGGTTTTCTCCGGTTCGGGATCGAATGGAGCTAAATCCTTGCCACGAGATCTTCGCATACACCTAAAGAGTAATAGATGTCCTGAAAAGCAAAGACAAAAACCAAAAAGAGATCAAAAGAAACAAGAAGGGTCTACACTAGAAACAATCACAAAATGGACTCAATCTAGACCTAGTCCCCGGCAACGGCGCCAAAAACTTGTTACGCTAAAATGTGTGTACGCAATAAGCCTTAAATTTATACTCGTTATAATTATCCTACTTCTAGCGCACCCGCAGTGTACGGGACGTATGTAGCAAGATAAGTATTCCAAGGTCGAACACAAAGACTAAGGTGAAATCGAATCAAGTTGTGATTGAATTTAGCAAGATCTAAGTCTAAAGAAAAGGAGCAAATAAAGGAAGAAAATCTCAATTGTTTTGGTTGTTTTTAGGTGATCACTTCAAAGATCAAATGCATGCAAACAATCAATCAAACTAAGTCGGAAAATCGGCACAAATAAACAAATCGAACAAGATGTTGATCAAGAGAAAAGGAAAATGGATTCTAGGGGTTGGAAATTCCGGTTATGGCATAAAACTCAAGTTATCTATTCATTCTTTGGATTGATTATGATATGTTGGGATTAAGTGTTCCAAAAATGGGATCAATTACCGGGTAAGTCTCATGATCCAACTAATCCACACCTAAGGTCTCATTACCGGTTAAGTCTCTAAGAACCTAAGGATAGGAATTTAACACAAACCGGATTGTTTAATTAGGGATCTAACCTATCCTCACCGGGTAAGTCTCGGAAAGGGAAGTCCTAATCAACTATCCTAGCACAATTAATCCAATGGCGGCTTATTAGGCTCACCATTACCTAAGGTTTTGCTATTCTAGATTCTAAGGGCAAGGATTACCGGGTAAGTCTCTCCTAACACTTAGTCGCTACACTAAGACACCCTAGGGTAGGTTAAACTCAGCAAAAACTTAGGGTTTCAACAACTTTATGAACCTAAGGTAAGATCCTTCAAACCAGGAAAAACCACGGTTCGTTCTACAGAAACCACGACCGTGGTTCTTCAAGAACTACCCGTGATTCCTAACAGTAGCTACGTTCATAAACAAAAATCATCCAAAGGTAAATCTAAGTCCGTCCTATCATAGATCTAGCCATAACCATCCTTTCCTTACCCTAGAATCACATCAATCTAGCCTACAACATTCATATTGGAAATCAAAACAAACAAGCATAGATTCACAACCTCCATTGCAAGAAAATGAGAGAAAGAAGATGAACAAATGAACTTGAAACTCAATCTAAATCTGAAGATGAAATTAGAACAACTTACAACCCTTCCAAAGGAAGGTTCAAGAGTTCATAAATCTCTAGAAATAAATCCGAAAATACAAGGGCTAAGTGTATCTTCTCCTCTCCTCTTCAATGGCAATGGCTCCTTTCTTCTTCTTCTTGCACTTCCCTTCCTAGAAAAATCCTTCTCTTCTTGGAATATATTTTGTTTAAGGAAATAGAGAATGTATGAGCTGCTCCCCAAACTACCCCAATTCCCAGCTGCCTCTAACAACTATCAAGGACCACTTTTATAACCAATTTCTTCATGAGCTGGCCATGAGAGTCGTGGCACAGCTGTCACGAGAATCTGGCAAATTCCACGGTCATTTCCACGGCCGTGGTTTTTCAGGAAACCGTGATTCTGTGCAGAGACTTTGTTTTGGATCAATAGGCTGTGGTTTGGTGCGTGGTCTGTGTTGGCAAGGTTCCTTGAGTCCTTCTCAGCCCTTGCCTTGCGTTCTAATGAGTTTGGAAACGTGTCCTCTAAATGAGCGACCCTCAAACGCGTCGTTTTGGCTCGAAACTTCTCGAAATACCTACAAAACGCACACAAGTCCGTGTAGACGTCTATCTCGACAAAATACATGTTTTGAGTGCAAAACGTATTGGACTAGTGCTAGATAATGCATGATTGAGCGAGAATTCTACCTAAATGTGCACCTAAAACTATGCTATAAATCGTGTTATCAGATTACTTCCCCAAGGGGAAGCTGTGACGTGGTACAGGTTACGAGTATATCAGGTAAGTCCATAGGACTTACTTAGCGTGCAGTTGTGGATTGTATGATTGTAATGGTTGTGTGTGCTCATATGATTGTGCATTTATAACCAAAACCGGACTAGGATGACCATTCATTACATTTATTTGGCCCAAGTGTATTATAACGGGCGGTAACTGCCGGTCTTTGTCTGCTGGTTAGGAGGAGGTGCCCTGAAGATGATCTCACAGGAGGGGACGAGTGAAGGTCACCCCCATGCAAAACTCCCGTGCTATGTTGGATGGGACGGGGTTCTTGAGGCTTCTCGTGTTACGAAAGAAGTTAAATTAGTAATGGAATAACGTAATGAAAGATAATAAATGAATGTGTGTGGCATTGCATGTTTGAGATGTTGATGTGTGGTTGTGCTATTACCTTCATGCTTTTCATTGCTGTAGCTAACGGTTTCATATCGTGTTGTAGTGTTCTACAGGTTAGGAATACTGCAGAGTGAGCCAGATGGTGTGACAAGCCGAGGACTTCTGTACATTAGGATGCGTGGGATGTGGGATCTTTTGTGGTTGTGGTTTATGTTGTTGTTTTGTACTCGGCTATGAGTTTGTAAACTCTTTTGATGTATCATACTCAACTTTTATGTATTTGATTTTAATCTACCTATGCCTTGTTGTAAGATCTAGTGAACTTGTTGTCAGGCTAGGGTGAGGATCCATTGTGAGATCCTAACCCAATGTGACACTCCAAGGCCCGCGGATTTGGGGTGTTACAGAGTTCGTATTAGAGCCTTAGGTTGACAACAATGGAACTTGCTATCTGCAATAAAGGTAGAGCGGGTAAATAAACAGAACCCACATGGGGTCTGACTTTTCAAAAGGTTTTGGTTTTAAGCGAGTACAGATGTTTGGGATAGTGTGTATAGAAGTCGTCACCCATTTGAGGATCTTGACAGTGTATATATATATATATAGAATCATACTCCCATGTAAACAGCCCTTATAGTGTACAATGAGAACAAATCGTAGCCCTTGATCTGATTAATCTAAAGGCTGAAAATTAACATAAATATTCAATGAAAAATTCAGCACACTCTCCTCATTGGAATGTGTAATACACTCTCCAAAATAAGGAAATTACAATATTTTTAAAAAATTATAAATGAGATCTTCTTCCACTATTTTAGGTAGTTACAATATACAGAATCTTCCAATTAATTTCAACAAAATCGTGGAAAGCAATATCAATTATATGGATGATACGTTTTGCTGAAACGCCATACACTCCATTGTCGCCGGAAGAACTGAACATATTTTCGCCGGAATAGTCAAAAGTAAGTGTTTCTTGTTCAGTATAGAATATTCTCGTCATCCAATAATCGGTTGAATTGTACTCAGATTGTTCGTTTTTCATCAATATATGTCCTCAATTGATCGTTAATTTGTGTAGGGGATTCAGGCAAGAAACAGATCCGGAATCGATGGAAGAAGGTAACTGAGCGTGGAATAACATTAACAGTTAAAGTAATATGTTAACGAATATTTGGTTTCATAATAACGAATATAATTGAATATACCACTGAATACGATTCGGTTACGGTGAAGGTTTACCTAAATATCAACTATTAAACAACTCGTATTTAAATTATCATAATATAAATATTTATTGAATTTTTTACAGATTCCCCATGTGAAAGAGATTGGGATGTTGATGGATCCGGCATTGATGCTAACATGGAGGGTATGGATGAATTTTATGAAGCAGCGGCAAACGAAGAATTCAATGTCGGAATAGTCATGACGCAATCGCCGGGTAAAACGAAATATTGGACTCCGCATTATGATGAATCAAACCATCCACGTATTGGAATGTGTTTCAAGACGCCGGAGGAAGGTATAGATTTTTATAAGACGTATGCTAAAGAGGTCGGTTTTGATATTCGGTTGTCATCTTCACGTATATGCTCAAAAGATGGGACTTTATTGCATCGTCGCATATTGTGTAGTCGGGCAGGATTCAAGGGAAATATACCCACTACCGGAAAGCGTCATAGAGTTTCAAATCGGGTTGGTTGCAAAGCAATATTTGCTATTAAGTATGCCGGAAACGACGTGTACATTGTATCAAAATTTGAGGCTCAACATAATCATTCGCTACTTGAAGGAGGGTCGAAAAAATTCATGAAAACGAACAGGAAGCTTGATTACGGACATCAGAAGTTTCTTATAAATTGCGCAAAAGCTAATTTAGGTCCAGCTATGTCACACCGTTTGATGAATGAAATTATGGGAGGGTCCGGAGATGTGGGACCTATTGTAAAGGATTGTCGAAATTTCAAGAGGGATTTAATGGCATACATATCCGGTGCGGATGCACAAATGATTCTGGATACATTCCACAAGAAACAAGAGCGGTGCAGTGGTTTCTACTTTGCATATGACGTGGACGAACAAAAAAGACTCACAAGGTTGTTTTGGTGTGACCCAATTGCTAGGTCAAATTTTGCAGCGTTTGGCGATGTGGTATCTTTCGACTCTACGTATCGATCAAACAAGTAAGTTTAAATAGTTATTTTATATTCAATCAGCATAATTCATTAATTCGGTATAATTAAAACTATTTATTGTATCATGAACATATCATCGCACAATGCAGGTATAGTATGGTATTCGCTCCCTTTACAGGAATGGATAACCATCGTAAATCTGTCACATTTGGTGCCGGTCTACTTTTGAAAGAGGACGTAGATTCATACAAATGGATTCTACGCCACTTTAAGGAAGCAATGTTCAGGGATCCCGCTGTTATCGTCACCGATCAAGATCCTGCCCTTAGGATTGTTGTGCCAGACGTATTCCCCGATACTAGACACCGCTTTTGTATGTGGCATATAATGATGAAATTGCCGCTTCACGTAAGGATCACAGTTGTATATTTGGTATACAAGTTTTAGATGTCGCATATATAATCGATTCATTGACGAATATATTATACTATTTCATTGCATATATTTAACAATTATCATTATTTACGATCTGACAGGTGGACAAAGTTGTGCTGTTGAACAAGGATTTTAGGCTGAAGATTAACAAGGTTGTTTGGAGTTACGAGACTACAGTCACGGAGTTTGAACAACAATGGGGGGAAATGATCGATGAATTTGACTTGGGTGCAAACACTTGGCTTTCATTAATGTACTCTTTGCGGCAATTATGGATTCCTGCATATTTTAGGGACGTACTATTGGGTGGACTGATGCGTACAACTTCGATATCTGAATCAGCCAATAGCTTTTTCGGTAGATACAACAAGCGGAATTTCACACTCATAGAGCTCATGATGCAGTTTGATAGTGCTATGGATGCTCAAAGGCATGCCCAATCAAAGTTGGACATGGAATCTGCAACCATGACACCCAATTACAAAACACCGCATGAAATAGAGAGGTTTGCATCGTCTGTATACACTCTCAAGACATTTTTAAAGGTACAATATGAGATATACTTTGCGTGTGTTAATTGCAATGTCACTGAGGAGACTGTTGTGGATGGTTATAAGACACATGTTGTTCGTGACGAAGGGTTTGGATTATTCACTGTACAACATGATTCGGATGTGAGAAAATCAACATGTACGTGCAACATGTTTAATAGGGTTGGTATCCCTTGCCTTCACATATTCTGCACCTACAAATATATGTATATGAAGGAGATCCCGAATGAGATGGTGTTACCTCGGTGGAGGAAGGATGCTAGACGGGTAGCCAGCACGAACATAGATCAGGTAGTTGTCCAACAGTGTATTGCATTGGAAGAGAAAAAAGAGTTAACAAATAAGGTATGGAGTGCAATATACTCGACAGTTGGAAGTGCAGTTGATGACACTGCAATGCTAGAAGATTTGTTGCAAACTCTCAATGCAAAAAGAGCCGAATACATGAAGTCTGATGATGTGTTACTCACTGTAAATCCATCAAAACAAGACATGGTTGAGAGTTTTGTTGGCATAAAAGTTCCACCAGATGTTACCATTCAGCCACCAGTGAAAGCAAAAAACAAAGGCACTCGTATAAAAAGTAGTCTCGAAACTGCAACTACGAAAGCAAACAAACCACTACGCAAGTGTGCAAGATGTGGTCAGCTCACTACACACGACAAGAGGAATTGCAAGGAGTCCCTCGAATGAGTACTATATGCTCATGAAGTTGCAATAAATTGTCTGTATTAGTTGACTCTCTATAACACTAAGACAGTATTATCTTATATATTCGAGAACTCAAATCTTTATATTCTACACTTTACATCGTCTGTATTCAATAGAAGAGATCATAAATATATAACCCACTAATATATTAGATATCAGTCAAATATACACTATCTATTATACAGAATTTAACATCATATACGGAAAAAATGTAAAGGTTGTTATTATCAACATACTACATATTATATATGCGACAAGTTGAACATATATATTCGTTACATATATTGACTACATTCAGTAACTTGATCATCAGCAAACAACATACTTATATTGTCTATATCGATTATATTCGGCAGTTCAATCCTTTATATTCAGTACATATTTCGCAGATATTCAAAGGTAATGGTCATTAACGTACAACACACTAACATATATTTAAAGGTAAGGGTCATTAATTGGAGTTAGCATACAAGAATCAAATCATACACGAACGGCTGTTGTAAATTAGTGAATTGACATTAAAAAAGACAGTAGTGTCAAACACAATAATCCATTCATAAGTGGTCAAAATAGCAAAACACAGAAAGACACGTTAGAATATAGTTTGAGAGACTGTAGCGAAATTGTTTTACAAAGCAACATAATAAGACACCAGCTTGGTCCATCTATTCATCATCATCTTTAGCGTTGTTCATCTCCAAAGCCCCTCTAGCAATCATACGCGGTATGTCATTCAACAATGCGTTCTCAGACCAATGGAGCAAAGTATATAAATATTTGACCCTCAACACCCCAATACTTTTCCTGGTTCCTCTTGCAAAGTTACACTCCCAATTGACATCCCCCTTGTAAGTTTCCATGTGACGCATCGCATATATACCGTTGTCTTGGCTAACACGCGTATCTCTCCATTTCATATTCACGTTGTGCATTCTGACCATGCTTTTCACTTTATGAGCCAGATCCGCATAATCATCCTCCAACAAATAGGCTTGGAATAGCCGCTTCTACACCACACACAAACTCACAATTGGTCAGCAAATATGTACGCATATAGCACCTTAGCAAGACCAACGCACGTGTTAATTGAAATAAAACTCACAATTAAAGTGAAGTGTTTAATGTATGGATGATTGAGTGTTGGTGGTCCACCCAGTGAGTTGTCAAGTATGTCTATGACACCCTCCTTCATTTTGAAGCACATAACGTAATAATGTTCATATACGCACATCGGAAACATAACCTGCGATACAAATAAAATATAGCCTTAGTTCATACTCTATAAATATTATAATGTTTATTTAAAAAAAAATTAATTTTATGTTACCATATCAAGATTTCTGAAATCTTCCATATGATTTGTTGATATTATGCACTTGTTGAGCTCGTAATTGAAAATTCTGTACATTTCTTCGAACTCAACTTCCTCTTCGTCACCCATTGAAAGTAGCTGCGTACAATGTTGCACCAATTGACAGCGTTAAGTTTCGGTTAG
The DNA here is from genome assembly GCA_033239045.1 of Fagopyrum esculentum. Taxonomy (NCBI): domain Eukaryota; kingdom Viridiplantae; phylum Streptophyta; class Magnoliopsida; order Caryophyllales; family Polygonaceae; genus Fagopyrum; species Fagopyrum esculentum. Next base: position 88,231,747 of record BSUD01000008.1, on the reverse strand, counting down.
AAACAAATAAGATTATACAGAATATTAATTGAAATGGTATTGAATATATATACACAAAATGACAGGATATATATTAATTTTCCACATTATCGTGCACGACACACCCACAAAAAAGATTTTCGGTGAGTTTTCTCCTCTATACCACTCAAGTGCGTTTAAATATGATGCCCAAGCATCCACAATAGCTGGCGCCACATTTGAGTTTCCTTGGATGGATTTACATATTTCAGTATCCATAACAATTGCTCCACGTTTGAATAGTATTTTCCTAAACAATATGGTAGTTTTATTTTAACCAACAATATATTATTAATACAAATTTAAGTTATAAATAACAATTACAACTGCTAGGAAGACCAATCACAATTACCTGACATTCAATGCCCTTACGAACTTGTTCAATGAATTCTCCTCAGCAGAACTTCGGCCAGCAATTTTCACAACCCTATCAACATATGGACTTTTATCATACACAGATCTCTTCATCTCCCTCTTTGGACGCGGAGTTTTTGACTTGACAACAGTGGGAGCATCCACTTTCTTACCCTAAGCATAAAGGTTATATACATGTCAAATATAATTTTATAAAATCTACCTGTCAAATGTGCAGCATATATATTCAACATCATACCTTTGACGAAACCAATGTGACCCCTGTTTGCACATCTCGTACAGAATCTTGAACATTGTTTTTGATCTTATCAGGATCATAAACAACGATTTCCTTCCCCTGCACATATACAACAACAAAATAACGTAAGCAAGTAATAGATGATGTTACAAACAAACCGAATATAATATAAAATTCAAATGAATACACAACAATAAATAGATGAATGTAAGATATTAATATGCATACCTTTGATGAGTTAAACGACACATCCATATCCAATGCAAAGTTGGAAGTTTGTGGCGCTGTTGTTGCGGTGATTTGATTATCAATGTCGACATCCTTTCCCTGCACATTTATAGATAAGTCCAAAACGTACACTTACAAGTTTATAAATACACACACATTGAACCGAATATATAAACACAAGCAATTAAATATAAATACATAATAATTGTGAATAAAACTTAATGAAATACATACACTAGATTTGTCAACAGCCCCTGACCGCATGGTATCATCCGCACACAGTGTATCACCATCAGTTGCTTCATCCTCATCAACAACTCGTACCTGGAACATCAAATATTAAAATAGCATTTTATATATATATAATAATAAACATTTGTAAACGAATAAATAAATCACCTCTGGTGCGACATGCGGTGAATTAAATATAATATCTTCCTGTTCATCCGTCCGGTTGATGATTTCATCATCTTTATCAACGGTCAAGTCCTGTCCCTTTAGGATGTTTGCGATGACAACATCGACGGGATCCAAACTCTTACCCCTAACACCGGGTATCCCAAGGTCAAAGGAAGGCCATTTGTTTTTCTCAGCTAAAACCGCATCCCGCAACTTCATCGCATCATCAATTTTCTTCATATTCGCCAACAATGTCTCATCGTTGAATATTTGAGTATTTGACTGAGTCATTACACACCCCAATTGTGTTGCAACGTCACTTGTGCTACCACCGGAGCTTGATTCACCACCACCTAACATTGACTTAAATAACCCATATGCAGCTTGAATAGCGGGATGACTCGTATATTCCTTTGGCGTCTCTTTCACCATATCAATGACTTTAATTACAGCACCCGCCATCTCCACAAACACATCTACAAACTTTCCAAGAAATTCCTGTGCATAATAAAGGAAAAAAAGTATATAAATAGAAAAAAATTGCAGCAAAATATGTTGAATATGGAAACAAGCAGAATATATTCGTTAATAATATAATAAATTATTCAACAGAATACCTCAACAGATTCATTTTCTTTCATTGAATTCACTCTATCACCATTTGTTGGTATGTCACTACTATCAGTGGGACCACATTGTTTACCAATATGTGTTTGTAGGATCTCAACTGTTGTAATGGGTGGATCTACACGACCTTTGCCAAAAGAAGCATTGTTCTTGTCTATCTTCTCCCTTTCGTATATCAAGTCATTTGTCCAGAATTTGAAAACAGGGACTCCCCTTTCCACAAGTCTGTTGTTCGCGTTAACAACCCGATCAATATACACAAGCTGCAAACACAAATTCAAAAACATTTATATATTATATACGTTAACTTTACACAAATAAAGTAAAATAAAACATTGAAATACTCACAATGAGTAACAAGACTGGACCTCTAAAACTTCCTTTTTCATTCAACCTGTAGTCTCTCTTCGATTCAACAAGGTTACGAATAATGTATTCGCACCAATCTAATTGTTTGATTTCATCCACACTACACAAGTGCTTCACAATGCCCTTGTTAATTTCACCACACTGGTGGCTGCGAACTAGAGTCGTGTAGAATAACACCACGAAATTCTGAATAAACTTGAAGCCTCCATCACTACATGATCTTATTTTTTCATTCAACTCCTCAAACCTGAGCTTTAGCGAGTTGTTACGAAACTGAGACTTCCATTCCTTTACGACCTCACTAGTTTCCTCAAGGCCAGTAGTACTAATCCGTTTGCCTCCCAGTGGAAGTCCAAAACATATATGAACATCAATCTCAGTAATGTAAATGCTACGCCCTCCTGGCAATTCCAAACTACAATTATTCTCGTCAAAATTGTCAACCAACCACTTCCCCAATGTGAGTGGTTGCTTCGACAACCCCAACTCCAACAAGCTACCTAAGCGAATACCTTTCACAGCCTCTACCTGCGCTTCATTCAAGCTTTTCAAACAATTGACTAAGGTCTTGGGTGATCCCCTAGTATCCAACTTTGGGAACTTGCCCACAACATTAGCCGTTCTTCTTTTTCTTCCACGTGTAGGCTTCTCATCATCACTTTCTGTATTAAGAACAAAAATTTCATACTTATGAATGGAGCAAAATAAAGGAAATAGATACTGAATAAAAAATCATACAATTTCGAATATATACATTATAAATCATCGAATATCAACTCATTAACAAAGGACAAACAAATCAATTTTTTCATAATATCTCAAAAGAAGAACAAAACTAGATGTTATTAATTAAAAAATAAGTAAACCTGCAAAAAAAACAAATTAAACTGTATAAATGTTACCGGATTCCAAACGGTTGTGTCTTGTAGGAACAGGATCTATGAAGTCATCATCGCTATTAGCCGAAATTGCTGGTTTATCATGTTTTCTTTTTGTTCTTGAATTCCTTACAATGTTAGCATCTTCTAAATCGTCTGAAGATTCTTGCATTGAAACAATCTTCCTTTTCCCACTTCTAATTTGTTGTTTCTTGTCTGAAACCATCTTGTTTTCTAAACACAACAATCAAATAACGACGAATATAATACATCAAATTCTGAATATATAATCCGCATAGCAAATGCATCAATAAAAAAGGCATCGAAAACAATAGAAACTCAAATTTGTGTAAGAATAGAAGAAGAACAGAATATTATGATGCTGTACGACGAATATAGTAACTTAATATACTGAATACGATCACCAAACAGGATAATATGATGTAGAACACCTCATAACTGTTTAGCCCACAAAAACCCCTAAATTGAAAAATCGAAAAAAACTAGGGCATTCAAGAATGTTCATTACCTCTACTGAAGACGATGAAGGGAGATTCAAGAACGCCGAATATAGTCAATGTAACAACAGAATATGGCAACTAACCAGTTATTCAGTTCTACAACTCCGAATACAGTCGACCACAAAACCGAATACGAAATCGATCTCCAACCACTTGGCCGGCGCCTTCAATGGCTCTGAATTTTTGAATGCAGCAGTTGAAGAAGAAGATAGGCACAAGAAAAATAGGGATTTCATTAGTTCAAATCATGAAAAAACCCTAAATTGAAGAATCGAAAAAAAAAGAGTGTTCTTCATGAATACCTCGAGTGAAGACGTAGAAAGTCGGACACGGTTGCTTGTGTAGATGAATGGGGAAGAAAGGCGACCACAGAAATCTCCTGCAACTATCGGCACCAAAGAAACGCCAGTTGAAGAACACGGGATTGTGTTATGGAGGAATAAGCGGGATATGAAATAACCGTAGAATATTTATTGGTTTTATTAAAGGGAAATTTTAAAATTGAGGGAAGTTATTGAGAGTATGTATCACACGCGCCTGCAACTTCCTTAAAAGTGTTTAGCATTTATATATATTTTTTTTGTTAATTAAGAAACTGCTTAATCTCAGCCGTCTATTATATTGATCCAACGAATATAATTCGTTCTCATTGAACACTATAAGGGCTGTTTACATGGGAGCCAAACTCTCTCTCTCTCTCTCTCTATATATATATATCTTTTATGTGCTGATGTGTATGCACATGTAATATATATATATATATATATATATATATATATATATATATATATATATACATAGCCTTATAAGTTAGGAGCGTATATTTTACAGATGGCTCAGACTAGAGCAGTATCTGTAGTGGGACGAGATAGGGGTACATCCCCTCTTCCTTCAGTAGCGCCAAGTCAGGGACCACTATCCGCTGTTGTGTTGCCTATGGCAGAGAACGAGTTTGAAGAGGCTGATTGTGTCTCCATGAGTAGATTCGAGTTTCAAGAGTATATGCAGCAAGTATATGAGGCGGCGATAGCGGGTAGATCTACACCGGATTTACCAACATCTGTGAGATCAACTGAAGCTTTTGGATTAAAGAAGAAACAACGGGTTGAATCAGCAAAAGACGAGGTTGGATATTCGGGTTGCAAACCAAGCCCGACTTGTGGACGTTTGAGTACTTCTCGTTTCACACGGACTTCAGGTGAACCGAGGACTTGTTACAATTGTGGGAAGCTTGGACATGTACGACCATAGTGGCCAAGATTGCCAGTGACTTGCTTTACCTGTGGTAGACAGGGTAATAGAACTGTCTTCTATAAGCAAACTAGATTGGCATCACGACAAAGTTTTATTTTTGCTAGTGTGAAGGGGGGTGGTCAGAAGACACCTCAACAGTAGATGCGGGGGCAGCAGAGAATCCCAGCTCATTCGCCTACTCAGAAATCCGTTCCCAGGCTGAGTAGAGGTAAGGGTCGTGGTAGGAGTACCACTGATACTAGAAGAGCTCAAGGTAGAGCCTTTGAGCTGGGCAGTGTAGAGGAGCCACCCGTACTAGTGGCAGGGATGAGACGTATATGTCTCAACTGTGGTTATCCAGATCATGTGCGCTCTGAGTGCCCCATGGTACCGATAGCTTGCTTCACCTGTGGTGAACTAGGCCATCTGGCCCCTTTCTGCCAGCAAGGTAGTGTTTCTTCTCATCAAGACCTTCCTCTTTCCGATGCAGAAAGAGTGGAAGTGGAGGCTATGACGATGACCTCAGTGATATCTGAGGAGCATATGTCTGAGATTGAGTAATGATATGTAGTAGAGCTTCGGGCGTTAGCGGTTACAGGTACCATTCTTGTTAATGGTTTACCTAGTGGAGTTTTGTTTGTTGTGAGTGCTATGCACCTCTTGTCTTTCGATACATGTGTTAATAGTTAATTGTGGATATAGTAGAAGATAGATCTTCCTTATAGGATTACGAGTTACGGGTCTTAGGTATCCGCGAGATATGTGGTTGTTCCCTTTGTTCAGGGACTTGTGTATGGCTTGAAGACTTCTTTGTCATGCCTTAGGTGCATGAGAAGGTCTTTATGTGTGTGGTGGACGAATAGATATCATGTTGGTTTAGATAGTAGTAGGAGGACTATTATAGTCTCTATTGAGATTGACTAAGTAGAGGTTTTCCGAGGTTATGACCTTTGAGGAGGTGAGTTGTCTTTAGTGCCGTATGAGCAGCGAGGTTGATAACACCAGAGGGTGATGTTTTTTTTAATGTTGTGCCATGAAGGAAAGAGATAGTTCCACGTTGAAGAGTATTCCAGTGGTATATGATCTTATAGATGTGTTACTGAACCGTCTAATCTATCGCCTCAGCGGAATGAGGACTTTGATATTGCGTTGAAGTATAGTACGAGACTGGTTGGGAGAAGGCATATGAGGTATATGGCTTGTTGAGTTGTTAGAAATTGAAGAAGCAATTTGAAGAGTGGTTTGAGACGGGCTCCGTTCGCCCTAGCACGTTCATTGCTACGTATGGACGACATGTTGGATCAACTAAGAGAAGCAATTGTCTTTTTAAGATTTTCGTATGCTTAGGATATCATCAGCTAAGGATGAGAGAGCAGCGTGGGCATAATACAACATTCCATACCCGTTATGGACATTACGAGTTGTAGTGTTGTCATCTGAGTTAAGGAACGTCCTAGTAGTCGTTATAGGAGTTGATGAACAGTGTCTTCATCTACTTCCTTAATCAGTTGGTGGTAGACCTTATTGATGACGTTTGGTGTACTCTCACAACAGAGAGGAACGTACCGGTTATTTGAGGACGGTTTTGCAGAATCCGAGGGATAGAAGTCAGTGTGCTATGCTCCCTAAATGTGAATAGAGATGCCAGAAGTAACCTTCAAGGTCAAGTTGTTTCGCCAGTAGGATCATGATTGATGTGACGTCCTAGTATGAAGTCTTATGGATGATACTTATGAACATTAAGGGAATGCGTAGTTCTCGGCCCAGCCGATTGCTACCAACGCTTTGAGGAAGGATTCTATGTGATTGTGCATCCAATTACGAGTCTTCTGAGGAAGACCACCATAAGTGTGTGGTTGAAGTAGTATGTCGGAGTTCTGAAGAGTAGAGGAAGCATTTGAACTCTGCTTCTATTTGGGATAATTAGAAGATTTTGGGAATCACGTGACTACGGTGCTGAGAATGTATGAGGAGAACTGCCCGACTCATGATTTTGAGTTAGTAGTGGTAGTTCAAGTGTCCAAATTTGAAGGCAATATCGGTGTGATATTTCATGTTAGATTCCCACCGATCATAAGAGTTTGAAGCATATTTGTATGCAACATAAGCTGAATAACCGCCAGCTTCGTTGATTGGAGTTGATCAAGGAGTTTGATCGTGAAGTTTGGTACCATTCTGGCAAGGAGAATGTGGTAACTGGTACCTTGAACTAAAAGACGCCTCGAGAGAAGGCGATTGTTGGAATTGTTGTACAGCCTCGGTTGCAGAATGATCTAGCTTGGTTAAAGTTGGACCTACAATTGTTGATAAGGACGTTAGTTTCATGTTTTAGGGGTTCTACCTGATTTGTTGGATGAGGTCCAACAAAAACAGGGGACTTGCCTGACCTTGAGAGAACTTGATGGAAGGATGCCTCATGGCGAGGCACCACATTTCTTTATTGGAACAGAAGGAGTATGAGGTGCCGCAACTGCGTTAGTATAACAGCTTATGCGGAGTCGAGTGGAGAAGATTACAATACACTCATAGTACACCTTCTTTAGTACATCCATGTACGAATAAGAGGTACCCTGAAGTAGTAGATCAGGTTAAAGTGTTACTGACCTGGAGATGAGCTCATCCACTATCAGTGCTATAGTGGAAGTGAGAGGACCTTTCTGTGGACTTGTGATGGGATTGAGACCCAATAAGAGTTTTGTTGTTATCCAGATTATTGGTAACAGATTTACAAAGTCGACACGTTCCATCTCTACTGAGAGACGTGGCCAGTGAATGAAATAACAAAGGAGTACACTAGACAGATGGTGAGACTTCATAAGTGTACCGAGGACGATCGACTATGATTGTAGTACACGGTTTACTTTGAGGTTTTGATAGCAGATTCAAACTGCTTAGGGAACGCGTCCACATATCATGATTGAGTTTTACCTCAGACAGACGGTCAGTCTGAGAGAACCCTCCAGAGCGTAGAGGACATGTTGTGAGCTTGTGGGATGGATTGGGAACAGGGACGATCTGTTTATCTCCCACTCGTTGAGTTCTTATACTACCACCGTTGGTATGCATCTGTAGGGATGGCCCCTATGAGACATTGTTTAGACATAGGTGTCATACACCTTTATGCGGGGATGAGCCTGGCAGTACCAGTGGGTTAGCGCCAGAGCAAATTCAGGATGATATAGCTCGAGTAACGTTAATCAGAGAAACGATGATGGCTGCACAGAGTCGCCAGAAGTCGTATGCAGATTGGAGGCGTCGACCTCTAGAGTTCAGGGTAGGAGCTCATGTCTGGTTGAGAGTATCTCCGACGGGAAGCGTTAGACGTTATGGCATAAAGGGAAAGTTGAGTCCCCGATAGGTCGGTCCTTTCGAAATACTGGATAGAGTTGGAAGAGCAGTGCACAGATTGGCTTTTCCATCGAAGTTAGAGGGTATTCACCCTATGTTTCATGTGTCTCAGTTGAGGAAGTACATACCAGATCTGAGGCACATTGTGAGTCATGATGATCTAGTGGTTGAGCCGGGTCACACTTTTGCAGAACAACCTTTTGCGGTTCTAGGCAGAGAGGTGTGAGACGCTTGCATTCGAAGGATATTCCTATGATGAGGCTACGCGGGAGACTGAGGATAGTATCCAAGGGAACTATCCAGATTTTTACACCGGGACAGATGCACCTGTAGGATCCACGATTAGATTTTGGTGCTATCTTAGTGAGTGTATGTTATGCTATGTGCTTATGTGATATGTTGTGTTTTCGTGCTAGCTGTGAGTTGTGCATATGATCTGTTAGATCTTGTTTGCTAGTACGAGATAGGTATAGCTGGAGATGGTTCTTTCCTCCATGCTACGGTGTATGTGTTAGGATTAGCAGGAGATGGTTCTTTCCTCCATGCTATCTTTGATGGACATAGTGTGAGTGGAGACGGTTTTCCTCCACATAGTTGTGTTACGAGTACGATTGGCTGGAGACGGCTTTCGTCCATGCCTTGTGACGTGGTTAGTAGTTGGCTAGAGATGATTTTTCCTCTATGCCTTTGGATAGCGTTATGATCTTGTTGATGGAGTTGGTGATTCCTTCATGTTGTGTTTTGAGGTTATAGAGTGTTATAGGTTGATACGTTTGAACGAAGATGTGATACCTCCGATAGAGAGAGTGTCTATACCTCGGCGTATGGGTCCGAGAGGATTTGGGAATTGTTCAAGTTTCGGGACGAAACTTCTTCTTAAGGGGTGTGTGATGTAATAGCTAGGATTTCCAAATTCTAATTAATGTTGATTAACTTAATCAGTGATAGTAATTGACATATAACTCGCAAAGATTGCGTAAGTGTTGTGTATAAGTCTCACTGTTATGTTCCTGGCGTAATTTTGGGCTTATGGTGAAGTTTTTACTTTTTCCCCTGGGTAATTATTTTTACCCTCCGGTATTATTTGGAGCATTTTGGAGCTCCAATTAATAAAAATGCAGTTGAGAGAAATGATCAGGACATCGGACATGTCCTAGATATGAAATAACATGGAAAGACAAAACGGCCAAAAGAGTCGTTATTTCGTTTCTTAACGGCGAAGAAAGACGGCTTAAGAATACACGTTTTTCGAGGCAATTGTGGAATAATTATCCCTACAATATTCAAGATTTATTGTTTCAATTTTGAGAAGTTTGGAGAAGGGGGTTCAACCCGCCATTAGATCGGTTAAAGAATAATTATCGACTTTGCTAAAGGATAATTATCGACTTCACTATAAATAGCGGAAAATCGTTTATTAATTCATTTCCTTTCACGTTTCCTCGTAAAAGCTCTGATTTCTCTCAAACTTCAAACTCAAATCTACTCCCCGTTTCTAATCCGATTTCAATTCCGTTTGAGTTTCTGGATTCCTCTCTTCATTCTCTTTATATCGGTACCGAGTTTCTGCATTTCCGAGCAGATGAAGACTTGGTCGAGCATATATGTCACCAGGACAGTTCCGTCGCTCAGATTCCGGTGATTTTGATGTTGTACATGCGTAGCCTGCGTCGTTGTGATTTCGAATCTTCTTTCAGATCGTCAATCGGGTTAGTAACGAATAAGTTATGAATTTATTTGTTTTCCGTACTACGATTTGGCCTAAATTGACCTTAGGCTTTTCAAAATGGATAATTAGAAATTCCATTATGATCATTATATTATTCTGGTGTTTATGGGTTGTTTGTTTGATGAAATCTGATGACAGGTGGGTTTAGAAATGGCCTACGGGCAAAACGTTATTTTGGTAAAATTTAATTAATTAATTAAAGGTTAATTAATTAAATTAGGATTAAATTTGAGATTGAGGAATACTGATTAGATGCATGCTAGGTGTCAGAATGAGTTGAGGATCATGATGATGTTATGGATATCTGTTATGGCTTTAAGGATTAGTATGTGTACGAGTATGATGAGATGTTATGTTGAGGATATGCCTTAGGCATTTATGAATGTATTGAGGATCTGAGGTTTAGATTTGAGATATAGGTTGGTTGTGTTTAGTGAGACGAGTCTCCTAACCTTTGCAGTATGTGATTGTGTGTGCCTTGCTATTGCAGGCGTTGATTACTTCCCCAAGGGGAAGCTGTGACGTGGTACAGGTTACGAGTATATCAGGTAAGTCCATAGGACTTACTTAGCGTGCAGTTGTGGATTGTATGATTGTAATGGTTGTGTGTGCTCATATGATTGTGCATTTATAACTTAAACCGGACTAGGATGACCATTCATTACATTTATTTGGCCCAAGTGTATTATAACGGGCGGTAACCGCCGGTCTTTGCCTGCTGGTTAGGAGGAGGTGCCCTGAAGATGATCTCACAGGAGGGGACGAGTGAAGGTCACCCCCATGCAAAACTCCTGTGTTACGTTGGATGGGACGGGGTTCTTGAGGCTTCTCGTGTTACGAAAGAAGTTAAATTAGTAATGGAATAACGTAATGAAAGATAATAAATGAATGTGTGTGGCATTGCATGTTTGAGATGTTGATGTGTGGTTGTGCTATTACCTTCATGCTTTTCATTGCTGTAGCTAACGGTTTCATACCGTGTTGTAGTGTTCTGCAGGTTAGGAATACTGTAGAGTGAGCCAGATGGTGTGACAAGCCGAGGACTTCTGTATCATACTCAGCTTTTATGTATTTGATTTTAATCTACATGTGCCTTGTTGTAAGATCTAGTGAATTTGTTGTCAGGCTAGGGTCAAGATCCATTGTGAGATCCTAGCCCAATGTAACACTCCAAGTCCCGCGGATTTGGGGTGTTACAAGATCTTACATACTAGATAAGATCTCAACTTTAGGCACAACTTTGTTCGCACTTCAATAGGATTGGGCGAGGTTTTCAAAATCAAGGTTGGCTTGTATTTGGCTATGGAATTTCTCTCTTCCAAAACTTGCACAAGTCAACGCACATTAATCTCAAATAATCTCGCAAAGATGGCGAACAAGAAATGACTTAACTTTTATATGACTCAAAGAAGACTTATACAAAAATCAAACCTTTGGTCGATGTTTGGACTTCAATCAGTTAGCTTTGATAACACTTTGATGCAGGGTGAAAGCCACAGTTTCCTGATCTAGATTGAAAGTCCTCAAATCTTCAACAGAATGGAAATCTCGGATGGATCACTGAAATCTCGGGCGAGATTTAATGAAGAACAAGCTGAGATTTATCAGAATTCAGAATGCGGAATAATGAATGATATGGAATGATAAGAAGATGATGATATGGAATGATAAATGATAAATATAGGAAGATAGGATTATTATAAGACTTGCAAAGAACTTTGGCTAATTATATTTTAAAACCCGATACAAAGAATTACCTTTCACCCTTCCTTCTTTAACATTACACAAGCCTTCTAAATAAGACAAGCACAAGGAGGGACTAGTCTGACTTGTCGCACCAACCTTCAAAAAGATTAACACACACAAGAACAACCTAGCAAAGACTCATAACTTTTCAATCAAAAACTCTCCATTTGATTGAATAGGAAATGATAAAATGCAAACCCCGTGTGCGAAGTCACAAGTATCTCACAATAATGTGAAATTCAATAATCACAACTAAGATATCTAACAATCTCCCCCTCTAAGACTATTTATAAGGGAGACCCTCGATGTAAACTAAGAAAAGATATCTTCTAAAGGTATTCTAGGAAAAAGAAATAATCTCAAAGATAGGACCAAAAGCTAACAAATTCCTTAAGATTGTTTGAGAGCTTTAAGGAAATAAAAATATAAAATATAGTTGCCAAATTTAAAAGATCTTTGGTCGGATCTTAACGCGTGTCAGAGATGAGAACTCGGTGGGAAATTTCGGCTGAGATTCCTGATTGTTGGCCGCGATTCTTCATCTCCAACTCTCCTTGATCTTCCTTGATGATGTCTCCTCTCGGGTCCTTTTTGCCCTTGATCTAGTGACTGGTCCTTGTATAATTGGTGTTGAGGATGGTCCCACATCACTACATATCCTCGAAGGAGTTTTGAACAAGCATAAAAATTTAATACTTTTTCCACTAGTCTATGTGATATGCATGCAATCCTTGATTTATATCTATAGGAAATTATTTCTTGAAATTCCTCTTTTACGCATCTAAAATCCCAAAAGATATGACGACAAGTAAATACCATATCAGTCGGTGTCACTTGACTTGGTCGAAATTGAAGTAGTGTACTCAAAAGACTTACGACGGTAACTAACATCATATAACTAAAATCTGGTGAGCAACACCGGGAAAGTAAAATCGGGTAAGTGAAGTAGGGTAACTGAATCTCGGGTAACCGGAACAAGATAACTACAATCGGATAATTGGAATAATGTAACTGAATTGAGTAATTGAAGATGGGTAGTTGAAATTGGGTATGTGAAATCGAGTAACTGAATTGAAAAACTAAAGTTGGTTAACTTAAGTTGGGTAATTGAAGTTGACTATGTGATATATTTTTTGTAGGAAGGAGAGTCAATGGTCTCCGCGCATCTAGTCGCACTTATTATATATAAAAAAAGGCTAAGTAGTCAACAAGTGGGGCATAGCCCGACCCCTAGAATCATGATCAATCCAGTTTATAATACCCTCGGAAGGGTCAATCAATACATGATAACCGACTGGATAACCAAAAGATAACTTAGTTAAACTATCCGTGGCATTATTTGTCTCGCGATAGACATGACGGAATTGGATAGTACAATCCCTTTTCAGGAAGTCTTGACACTTGAGTACCAGAATGGCGAGTGGATGACCTCGATGAATGTCGCTATCTAGAAGAGTATAGACCAAAAGTTAATTTGTTTCCAGTTCACCCGAACGGTAACCACACTCCCAAGACAACATTAGCCCGGGTAACACTTTCCATAATTTGGCCATGGGATTGTGCACATGTCAATACTAACGACAAAACCACGTAGCCATTAACCCGCACTATTTCTAATAACACCTGCCGCAAGACACCATCCCATCTTCTCTAACCGCGGCCATCTGAATTGATTTTGAAAATTCATTCTGACGGCTTGTTCCTATGAACATATATAAACCATTTGTGTGGACATTTCTTCTTTTCATTGAGGTTATCCCGAGCATTGACATATTATTATGCCTTGTATTAAATAAAAACAGGTTTTTCGCTTGAGAAATTCTTGCCTCTTAACACTTTAGCATTCCTCCAATTCCAAGTCCACTAAAAAGTAGCTACAAACACATCGCGTCAAAGAAAAGATTATTAAAATAAAGATTAGAGAAGAGGTTACCTCGTAATGACACTGCAAAAGGTTGGGTGAAGAAGACCTCCACATGACAATCAGCTTGAAATTGTTCCCACATTCGCAATACGGGTTCACACTAAAAAGATGTATAAATGATTAGGGAAGCACTATGTAGTAGTTACACGTGTCATTCATGGAAAGATGCCGCTTATTTCTTTCGTAGTTAGACAACACACTTCCTTTTACCATTTTCTATATGAACACTCTCCTACGTTCGAGAATCAATCTATTGAACATCGTGATCTCTATTCAATTCCGAATTCTCAGTGTACATGCCATTAGCTTTAAATTGCCAACACAACTCATCCTCAAGGTGCGGCAAATTGTTAATCTCTCTAGATTCCAAGGCAAGTTCAATAGGTTGGACAACCGCGAGACATAGACAAACAATGGCCGGCAAATCGTTATCGTATGTAAAGAGTACCTCTCTTCTGTAGAATCCCAAATGAAAGATTTGGATAGTTTCTCGATCTCATTGCATACCGTGTTGGGCAACACAAGAGAAGATAGAATACACTTGTATAGACGTAAGGACTACTTTAGTGATTGTAAGTCTACGTGTGAAACTCAGGTTCTACACTTCCAGCCACTCGGTCTTCCTTTGATCTTATCTAGCAGATATGTGAAGGGAGATTTAGATACTCTATTATGCAACTGATAACATGAATTATATGCTATCATATTCAAGCATATTACGAGTATTTCACCTCAATTTTACATACATTTGATGGGATTCATGTACCTTTTAAGTCTATATTCATATACATTTCGAGAATAGAGTTCTACATGAGTTCTTGATGTAATTTCAAGCAAAATGATGGAGTTTGGATGAGGAAATGGATCAATACCGGACTTAACATCATGATGGAGCAGGAAGGAGTCTAAAAGATAGGAAAAGATATGAAGAAACCATAAAGAAAGATAGAAGACGAAGGTAAAAGATAACACGTTGCAAAGAAGAAAATTCGGTCTACTTTTAATAAAATCGGTCAATTTTCTATAGATCACCCGATCTTTATCTTGTTTGAGTGATTTCTATCAAGAACGTCTTCAAAAGATAAGAATTGCAACCCTATTTTTCTTCTATAAATAAAGGGCGTCTCGCAACATCATACATCATCCAAGTACATTCAGAAGCATTGAAGAAACCTTAGGAAGGAGAAGGAGAAATGCATTCGAAGATCCGGCATTGAAGATTGAAGAGAAAGTGAAGTTCTATTGAGATTTTTTTTCTAGTTTTTTATTCTTTTGTCGTTGTGAACACATGATTTGGAGTTGTCTTTTGCTTTTAGTTAGTTTTTGAGATTGATAAACCTTTGTTAAGGTTTTGTTTGTTTATTATTCAAGATTTGTCGTTTTCTTGATATTCTTGATTCAATATCTATCTTGATTTTAACAATGTATTATTGGCTAAAATCCTTGCGATTCTAGGGTGATTGTTGAAGATTGTGGTTAAGATGCTGATAGAATGAACCTCACGTCGAGATTGGATCCTGAGAGTTGTGTTTTACCTTTGCAGAGAAGAAAAATTGGGTTGTTCTTGAGGAAGATCGACCAATTTTCATGGAAGAACATACCATTTTCCTTCTGTCGTACCTTTGATGCTTTATCCTTAAACTAAAGTTAAAGTTTGCTTAACCCTAGCCTTGTTGAACCTTTCTAACCTATATCCGAGCGTGGGAAGAGACTTACCCAGTGATTCCCTTGTCTGGCTGCCAACGATGATGAGTTCTAGGTAATAGAGGACTCAACATCCTCTATTAAGGTTCAAGTGTGCCAATCCCTTACCTTTGTGAGTTAACCTGAGATGTTTAGTTCTATTCCCTTAGGTTGTGTTTGGTTTGAGAGTATAGTTCATTTTCTTAAATATCTATCCCATTGAGGACTCAACACCCATTATTTAGAGTCTTTTGGTTGGGATTAGTGGATAGTGAAACCTCACCGTGAGTTATCGTCTTATAAACATATTTCCTTTGCAATCCCAGCTCTGTCCATGAATCCTTAGAAGTCTTGAATCGAAAATCACAATTGAATATTTTGATCTCTAAAATCTGTGTTTCCCAATTTTTGCATACATACTCGTTATTTGTCTTTTGTTTGTTATTTGTCTAAACTAGATTTCTTTACCGCTTGATTTCACCAAGTTCATGAGATCGATCCTAGAATATTTGTTTATGGTGCGATTGATCCGTACACTGCGGGTTCGATTTTTCTTATATTCTTGGAACAAGTTTTATCGTGTAATCATGAGAACATACCTTATTGTTTAATATATTATTCATGGTTATTATTAGTTTTGTTTAGAAGGTGTCATATGGTTTAATGTATTATTCGTAGTTATTGGTGGTTGAATGGATTATTCGTAGTTATTATTAATTATGATATCTACCCTAAATCTCGATCCTTAATACTCACAATCCGACGGTCTAAGATTCTTCTCATGATACACAATTAGGCTTGTTCTCATGGGAACCGCACCCTATATATATATATATATATATATATATATATATATAGGGGATGTTCAGGTAAGGCCCATTATTGTGGTAAGGTTGTGCGGCTGGCTGTGCGCTTGACACGTGTCCAAATTTTTTTTTTTTTTTAAAAATATATTCTGGATATTTTTAACTATAATGAACTACCAAGTTATAAGTTCTGCACTATTCTCTTATAAACTTTGAACTATTCTCATATAATTCATGAACTATTACTTTTTAATATATTATATCAAATTATTTCTAAATTAATCGTTTATACTTTATGAACTATTCTATTATGATTCATGAACTATTACTTTTTAATATATTATATCAAATTATTTATAAATTAATCGTTTATATGTTATGAACTATTCTATTATAATTCATGAACTATTACTTTTTAATATATTATATCAAATTATTTACAAACTAATCGTTTATATGTTATGAACTATTCTATTATAATTCATGAACTATACCTTTATGAGCTATTCACTATCCCTTTATAAGTTTTGCATCATCATTTTCATTCGTTTCGGTAAAAAAAATTCTTTCGGGACACGTGTCAGCCGCACAGTCTTACTTGAAATTAAGGGTCTAACGTGAACATTCCCCCCCCCTCTCTCTCTCTCACTCTCTCACTCTCTCTATCTATCTATCTATCTATCTCTATATATATATATATATAGAGAGAGAGAGAGAGAGAGAGATTCTGGTTCAAATGAGGAGCACCCTTGTGGATAGGAATTAGGAGAGCCGTGATAGTGACACGTGACATGCCACGTCACCACCACAGAATGAACAATTAGTAATAAAAAGATGAACACTACTTATAACAAAAAAATGAACAATCATTAATAAAATTATGAACATTGACTCTTAAAAAAATGAACACTTATTGTGAAAAATATAAACAGTGTAATTGTAAAAATGAACACACACTTAAAATAATGAATATCATATTTTTTTACACGATTTGAAACAAAAAAAATTTTAAATGAACATTTAATGTTAAAACATGAAAATTCGTGTTGGGAAAAAATAACAGTTATTAATAAAAATATGAGCACAACGACTTCTTAAAAAATGAACACTTACTTTAAACATGAAAACCATAGTCAAAAAAAATGAACACATACTTGTAAAAATATGAACAACGTTTTTTTTTATTAAAAAAAATGTGACGTGGCATGTCACGTGCCACCACCCTAACTCTCCTCATTCCTATCTAGAAGTCTCCTCCTCACCGGAACCGGCCTACATATCTATATATATATATATATATATATATATATATATATATATATATATATATATATATATATATATATATATATATATATATATATATATATATATATATATATATATATAGGGTCCGGTTCTGGTGAGGAGGACCCTTATAGATAGGAATGAGGAGAGCAGGGGTGGTGACATGTGGCATGCCACATCACCGTTTTTTTTTTTCCAAATTTTCTTTTTGTAAATGAAAATTGGTGTTCATATTTTTATAAGTATGTGTTCATTTTCAAAAGAGTCATTGTTCATATTTTATCAATAAATGTTCATTTTTCCCAACACTAACTATTCATTTTTTAACATTAATTGTTCATTTTTGTATTTTTTTTAAAAACATTTTTTCGGTTTTTTTTTTGAAAATTATGCTATTCTTTCAAATCGTGTTAAT
>BSUD01000008.1:88111751-88213832 GCA_033239045.1 Fagopyrum esculentum | reverse complement strand
TTTTACAGTTATGGTGTTTATAATATGCTATTCATTTTTTTTGAAAATTATACTTTTTTTTAAAATCGTGTTTATAATATTCAGAGATCGATTACATAAAAAATTGTGAAATCAAAGAGAATACAAGACGATTCAGGTTTTGTTTCTTCGAATTTCTACTCTCACTGGTTATATTTCCATTCTTAAGGTTTATATTTCATTATGATTGATGTTTGTGTTCGAAATCAAATTTGTTTGAATCATTTTGTGTTTGATTGAGAAAATACATGTATATACATATGTTGAGTTGGTTTAATAGCTCCAATTGAATAATCTATATGCTCCTTTTAGTGTGCACGTAAACTGTTCGGCAAAATGTCTTATAAAAAAATAGTTTATAATATTTACAAGAACAATGACATAATAAGTATGAACGCTGACGAATAAAAACATGAACAATGACGTACAAAGGTATGAACACTGATGACTTATCTATAACTTTCACACATACATAACATATTATGATCATCTTTTAACGTTTTGTGATGAGTTTTTTATTTTATTTTTTGTGGTTATATATTGTAAATGAACATCTATGCATTATAATGAACATAAAAGAATAAATGGACATGACATTTGATGAATAAAATACTATGAACAATAACATCAATGTACAAAAACATGAACAATGACATATAAAAGTATGAACACCAATAACTATTTTGAACGTAAGGATATTTTTCCAAATTTTAAGTTAATTTACAAAAAAATGTCATTAATGATGAGTGTGTGGCCCTTGATTTAAATTCATCCAATGGTTTACGGCTCTCCTAATTCCTATCTATAAGCTCTCTCCTTAATTGAACAAAATATATATATATATATATATGAAAGACGCTATTATGGAGTAGCATATTCTATCCACCTAACGAAATTACTATTCATTGGTGGGCAAGTTGCAATTTAGTATATCGGATCTTTAAATTGATTAATTAATTAGGGCATCCATGCGTGTTTAATAATAACCAAAATATAAAGAGGGGGTGCATCCTTATTTGTTTTAGGGTGGTGTTGTATATCCATAATAAAGAACTACGTACTTCATCAAGGTTGTAAAATATTCACATATTGCATCAATTCTCTTTATCTATATACTTAACTCCAACATGTCATATTCAACTACTTTTGTATTTTAACTGTTAAAGGTATACAGTAGAAGGTTAACTATGTAATTAGGGCTCAAGACAATTCACCCCATGAGATGCAAAGTAAAAATAGAATAACAAAATCATTATGCACATAAGTGGAAGCCTATTGATTCCACACTGAAATAAGATGCGGAGTAGAAACGTTTTATACTGAATTCCACATTTAGGATGCGGAGTAGAAACCTTGTCTATAAACTAACATGGTTTCTATTTCGGGAGTTAAGTGCAAAATTGTTCCATTTTTATTAACTAAGGGTATACAGGGTCTCCGGTGATCACTGTCTTCACTTAATGTTCTTGCGGTGTTCCTAACAACAAGATTACTTAGTAAAATTGTATTTAAACCGTTAGTTATCGATTCTTATTATTTAGCTATATCGTCAAGGGATCTCAAATAACTCAAATAGAATATAACCACCATCACATTTTCAACATGACATCCTCAAATATAACATATATATTGTAATAACAACTCAAGCTTTAAGTAGTACTAAGATGTATGTATATGATCAGGGAGGATCAACCGAAAACATTTAATACGATAAGAGTAAAAAGAAAGGTAGTATGTTTATAGATTTTTTTTTATATGACATGTGAATATAGACTAGATTCGTTTGGTTTGGAAAGTCGTAACCAAAGGAGGCTTGTAATACAAAACAAAAAAAGAGGTCGAAAAAGAAAGGTAGTATGTTTCACCCACAGAAAACATGAGACGTCTCTTCGTTCCTCCACTTGTTGAATTTGTTTTTAATAGAACATGTGCAATTGTCAAGTAGTAGACAAACAAAACACACAATCATGTTACTAGTTGCCAATTGCAACTTTTCTTTTCTCGATTACTACATCCCCTTCAATTACTTTACCCATTCTCAATCATCAAACACGCTCTATTATCCAACCATTTTCCACAATCTAATAAACCCTAACTATTTTTTTTACCTTCAATTCAATTTTTATTTTTACTATTAAATTATAATCCAATAGTTAAATTAATATATCCTCCATTTTTTTAATGTTTTTTTTAAATTTAAATTTTCCATAAGATTTTCTTAATTTTATCTAGAGTATTATAGAAAACCAAGACCCACAAGTGAATATTGGTTAACTATACACGATAATAAGTTGTAGTGTTTGTCTTCTTTTTTTTTTTTTGTTTATAAATGGATTTTTTTAAATGTATCGGCAAAAAACTATATTTATCACCTGAAGTACGTGACTCGCATGCGCACCTTATGGTTATAACTACGAGTATGGTGTGATGCAGGAAGTTTAGTAGCCGTAAAACTTATTTTCTTTCTTGACCTGATATATTTTATATAACATAAAGATATGGATAAAACGGTAAAGTATATATAAATTTAACCTAATCCTAATTCTATCTCGAACACTCTTTTTAAGCTAGACGTGAGATTCAAAAACTTCAAGTTTGAAGTAGAAACTTGGTTTTTTTTGTTTTTGACGCTCCTCATTACTTGTCTTGCACGCCGGTAGGTTGAGCCTAGGGTGCACATAGTTGAGCCCTAGAGCGCACGTAATTGGCGTCCTAGGGAGTTGATATGAAGACTTGATGGACCCTCTTCTCTTCATTGATCTTTGTTTTGTTTGCGCTAATATGACGCTGGTAGGTTAGGTCCTAAGACATAGGTAGATTAGCGTCCTAAGGTAAGTTAGACTTTAGACACAGGTAGATTAGCGTCCTAAGGTAGGTTGACGTCTTGAGAAGTTGAAGCGAAGGATGAAATGAGGACTTGATAGACCCTCCTCCATTCTTTGATCTTTGTTTTGTTGGCACCAATATGACGATGATAGGTTGGACCTTAAGACATGGGTAGATGAGGGTCTTAAAGTAAGTTAGGCACCAAGACGCAAGCCGATAGGAGCCGGTGTCAAGCCGCCATGAGCAATCTCAAGCCGATACGAGCCGATCAACTACGCATATGGAATGTGTAATTGTAGTTTATATATAAAACAACCTTTTCTTTTTTAACTACAACTACGCGGACCGAATTCGTAGTTATAGTTGTTTGAGAGTGTTTAATTTTTAATGTTTTTTAACTACAATTACACATTTCAGCTGAGGATTAAAGAATTTGACAGGTACGCCTAATGGCCTTTATAAATTACTAAAATAGTGAAATTGCTATGTAGTAATGATGAGACTGAGATATTAACCTCATGTCTCGCACATACTTATAAGATCAAGATCGATCTTAGGAGAAGCGATGTCTCGCTTTGACGAATTAATTAAGAAACCAAAATCAAAGAATAAAGTAATCCGAATATGTACAAAGAGATATAAACGAGTTTTAAAGAGTAAATAATAGAAAATAAATGTAAAATATAAGACAAGTGATAGCACTTGTTGTAATTTGATTGCTTTTAAAGCTCTTATTTACTTAGACTTTTGTGGAATGTGTTCAAGAACACTTAGAACTAGAAGAGAGGAATGAACAAGAAGAGTAGATTTCTTGCTTGCTCTTGGTGCACTTGTTACAATGGGTGAATGCCTTTATTTATAGGCAAAGTGAAGGTGAATTTCCTAATAGAAAAATTAGGAGGGTAAAGAAGGTGAACAATTCACCTTGTACAATTTACCACAAAATATCTAGCAATAATTCACTCTAGAATTCTCCTAGCAATCATGTTAGTAGACATACAAGTATTTGTAACTTATACTTGTAGAATGTATGTCTAACATGTATTTGTGATATTCCATAACACTCCCCCTTGAATGTTCACCTTCTTCCATTATCAAACTTGAGCGGTTGTTGTTGACTCCATACTCATTATACGCTTGGGTGAAGCTGCCTCATTAAAAACCTTGTCAGAAAAAACCCAATGGGATAAAAACCTGATCGAAGGGAAAAAGAGTGCAGCGCGAATAATGCTCCCCCTGATTTCAACATATGTCTTGGAGTCTACACATTCCAATCTTGCGCACAAGCTCTTCAAATTTCTTCGGGCACAATGATTTTGTGAACAAGTCAGCAAGATTGTCACTGGAACGGATTTGTTGAATATCAGCTTCCCCGGTTTCCTCCAGCTCACGAATGGAAAAGAACTTTGGCAATATATGCTTTGTACGATCTCCCTTGATATGTCATTTCTTCATCTGAGCAATGCATGCTGAATTATCTTTGTACAAGATGGTTGGTTCTTTAGTGATAGGTTTCATCCCACATTCCTTTTGTATGAACCCGATCATTGCCTGTAGGGACACACACTCTCTTCCAGCTTCATACAAAGCGATCAACTCTGCGTGATTTGAGGAAGTGGCGGTAATTGTTTGTTTTGTTGACTTCCATGAAATTGTTGTTCCTCCATATGTGAATACGTATCCGTTTTGGGATTTGGCCTTGTGTAGATCAGACAAATATCCTGCATCTGCATATCCAACCAAAGTGGCATCTTCTTTGTATTGATAAAATAGACCAGGATCATGTGTACCTCGAAGGTAGCGGAATATATGTTTGATGTCATTCCAATGTCTTCTTGTAGGTGCACAACTGTACCTAGACAACAAATTTACAACAAAGGCAATATCTGGTCTTGTATTGTTAGTCAAATAAATTAAAGCACCAATTGCACTTAAATATGGCACTTCTGGGCCAAGGATTTCTTCATCCTCTTCTCGAGGACGGAACTCATCGTTTTCCACATTAAGGGATCGAACAACCATGAGTGAGCTTAAAGGATGTGCTTTGTCCATGTAAAATCTTTTCAAGATTTTCTCAGTGTAATTAGATTGATGGATAAAGATTCCATCTCTTATGTGCTCAATTTGCAAGCCAAGACAAAGCTTAGTCTTTCCAAGATCTTTCATCTCGAATTCTTTCATCAAATACTTTGCAGTTTCTTCAAGCTCGT
Source organism: Fagopyrum esculentum (assembly GCA_033239045.1). Taxonomy (NCBI): domain Eukaryota; kingdom Viridiplantae; phylum Streptophyta; class Magnoliopsida; order Caryophyllales; family Polygonaceae; genus Fagopyrum; species Fagopyrum esculentum. Next base: position 88,208,778 of record BSUD01000008.1, on the reverse strand, counting down.
TGGAAGTTCCAACGATATTTAAATCGTCAACATATATTGCGATTATAGCAAATCCACTTTTGGATCGCTTGATGAAAACGCATGGACATATAATGTTGTTCTTATATCCCTCCTTGAGAAGATATTCACTAAGACGATTGTACCACATTCGTCCTGATTGTTTTAATCCATACAAGGATCTTCTCAATTTTATGGAAAACATTTCTCGTGGCTTTGAGGAGTTGGCCTCAGGCAATTTTAGTCCTTGTGGGACTTTCATGTAGATGTCGGTATCAAGTGACCCATATAAATATGCAGTCACGACATCCATAAGACGCATATGTAGTTTTTTAAAGACAGTCAGGCCAATTAGGAATCTAAATGTGGTTGCATCAATTACTGGCGAATATGTTTCATCATAATCGATTCCTGGAATTTGAGAAAAACCTTGGGCTACAAGTCTCGCCTTATATCTCACAATTTCGTTTTTCTCATTTCGTTTTCTTACGAAAACCCATTTATAGCCGACTGGTTTTACACCCTTTGGTGTATGAACTACAGGCCCAAAAATTTCACGTTTTTCAAATGATTTTAATTCTATTTGAACTGCCTCTTTCCATTTTGGTCAATCCTTTCTACGACGACATTCATCAACTGATTTTGGCTCAACGTCATCATCTTCAATTGCGATATCATTAGCCACAAAATAGGCAAATATATCATCAACAATGATATCCTTTATATTCCATTGTATCCTTGTATCGACATAATTTATAGCAATTTCATAGTTGTCGATTCTTTCATCAAGGATATTATCTTCATTTGGGATGTTCTCATCCTCATTTTCTTTGTCTTTCTCATGTTCCTCATTTGATTCATTCACTATAGCCTCTCCTGCTATACCCTTTTGGTTCCTTGCTTTTCTCGGTTTTAAATCTTTTGAACCAAGTGGTCTACCACGTTTTCGACGTGTTGTAGACTCATTCGCAATGGACACATTTGGTTGTCCAATGGGTACATCAATTTTTGCAGGAGCATTTGCTGCAGGAACATGTGACTTTACCACCTTCTTAGTGTCTGTAAATGCATCTGGTAATTGATTTGCAACACCTTGTAAGTGAATGATTCGTTGAACTTCTTGTTCACACATTTTTATTTTTGGATCAAGGTGTGATAATAGTGTTGCATTCCACGTAATTTTTTTCAAACTTGGGTCCACTTTCTTCTTTTCTCCCCCTAAGATTGGGAATGTATTTTCATCAAAATGACAATCAGCAAACCTTGCTGTAAAAAATTACCCGTTGTTGGTTCAAGATATCTAATGATCGAGGGGGATTCAAAACCAACATATATTCCCAATCTTCTTTGTGGACCCATCTTTGTACGTTGTGGTGGAGCAATAGGAAAATAAACTGCACATCCAAATATTTTTAGATGTGATATATTAGGCTCCTTACCAAACACTAATTGCAATGGGGATTGTTCATGGTTTGCACTTGGTCTTAATCGGACCAAGGCTGCAGCATGCAAAATCGCATGTCCCCAAGCAGATGGTGGTAATTTAGATTTCATCAATAATGGTCTAGCAATTAATTGCAATCTCTTTATCAATGATTCAGCAAGACCATTTTGTGTGTGAACATGAGCTACTGGATGTTCCACATCAATCCCAATTGACATGCAAAAGTCATTGAATGTTTGGGATGTAAATTCTCCTGCATTGTCAAGCCGGATTTTCTTTATCGTATAGTCCGGAAATTGAGCTCTCAATCGGATTATTTGAGCAAGGAGTTTAGCAAATGCCGCATTTCTAGTTGATAATAGACTTACATGTGACCATTTTGTAGATGCGTCAATTAACACCATAAATTATCGAAATGGGCCACACGGTGGAGCAATTGGTCCACATATATCTCCTTGTATTCTTTCCAAAAATGCAGGAGTCTCACTTGTAACCTTACTTTTAGAAGATCTAATTATTAGCTTTCCAAGTGAGCAAGCCGCACAATTAATATGACTTGGGGGCAGAACTTTCATGTTCTTTAGTAGGTGTCCAAGTGAACCCTTTATAATTTTGTGCATCATCGTTGATCTTGGGTGACCCAATCGGTCATGCCAAAGTGTAAATTCATCTCGGTCATCCGAGCTTTTCTTAGATATCACATTAGCCTCAACCGGATAAATATATGTCTCATATAATCCGGAGGCTTGTCCTCGCATTTTCTCAAGGATCTATTTCTTATCACATTCATGTGTTGTGATGCACAAATATTCTCTCCCATTTTCATTCATGGTTTCCATATGAAACCCATTTTGACGCACATCCTTAAAGCTCAATAAATTTCTTCGAGATTTACTCGAATATAATGCGTCATTTATTACTATTTTTGTTTCTTTTGGGAGTAGAACAAGAGCTCTTCCCGAGCCTTCGATGAGTTTAGCCACACCAGATATGGTATTCACATTTCCCTTAAAGGGTTTCAATTGTGTGAAATACTCTTTATTTCTCAAGATGGTATGTGTGGTGGCACTGTCCACAAGACATTACTCCTTCTCATCGGGTCTTTCCTTAGAAGGTTCCATGTATTCTATAAAGAGGGAAACATTACTAAGTCAAGCCGTTAATAAAGAAAAACTTCTTATTATACATCAGGATAAGCATATTTTACATAGTCCTACTAGATCTTAAAGAAAAAAAACATTACATGACATTTCATGGCATTACATCATATTATACAATATTATACAATAAAGGATGATCCCATAAGTTCTTAAACCAATGCTTCAGTCCAAGGCACATGCATCATCATTCTCAAAGTTGAGAAAGTGAGAGACATCTAGGCTGGTCATGGGTGAACTACCAACATCTTTGTTTTCAACAAAGTTGGTTTCATTAGCCTTTTCTTTGTTTCTTTCAGCTTGGTAAGCATCCACCAAATGTGATGCGGTACGACATACTTTTGCCCAATGACCAGCTATGCCACATCTGTAGCAGACAGTTCTTGGCTTATGAGAGGGCTCCTTTTTATCCGTCTGGACCTTTCGCTTTTCATTCCCATAGTTACCTCGATTATCATGGCGGCCATTATTATAACCTTGCCAACGGCCACGACCGCGACCACCACGACCACCACGGCCATCACGGCCACCTTGATCTCCACGACCTCGATCACGGTTATTATAGTTCCGTGACTGTTGCCCACGTTCTTTGCGATTTTTGTTTTTGTCATCGGATGTCTTTTCAGTGGCATTGACATCCGGAGCTGCTACTGATCCAGTGGGTTTGAGGTTGTGGTTTCTCATTAAGAGCTCATTATTCTTTTCAGCCACTAATAATACTTTCAAGAGGTCTGAGTACCTCTTGAAGCCTCTTTCACGGTATTGTTGTTGCAACAATACATTCGTGGCATGCATAGTAGAGAATGTTCTCTCTAGCATTTCTTCTTGAGTGATCATATGACCACATAGCCTCAATTGGGAGGTGATCCTGTGGATAGCACTGTTGTAATCAGATATGGACTTATAGTCCTGGAACCTTAAGTTGTTCCATTCATACAGAGCTTGTGGGAAAAGGACTTCCTTTTGGTGTCCATATCTTTCTTTCAAACTTTCCCACAACTCTTTAGGATCCTCCACAAATAAGTATTCGGTCTTGACGCTCTCATGAATGTGGTGGCGGAGGAATACAATTGCTTTTGCCTTCTCTTGTGGAGTGGCATCATTGTTCTCCTCAATTGTTTTTTTCGCCTTAAGATGGGTCACCGCATCTACCTTCCATTCAAGGTATTTATGCCCCGATAAGTCAAGAATGTCAAAGTCTCTTTTTGCAATATTTGCCATTGGTTACTACATAAACATATAAATCAAGTATATAAAGTAAGTAAAAATGCAGAATTATAAAATTGTTAGTACATGTTAGCCATATGTTAGTCATGTGTTAGTAATATGTTAGACATAAACATAAGCAAATAAATAGTCAATAGTCACTTGTGTTAGTAGTCCGTCACGTGCAGTCCTTGTGTCATTGTCCGTCAAGTACAATCATGTAAGTCATAGTCAATGGTCTTAATAGGAATGTCGTGTAAGTCATAGTCATAGTGTTATTAGTCATTAATAGTCCATGAAGAGTAGTCATGTAAGTCATATCAATAGTCCGAAAAATGGTTGATTATGTATCATAAATTGTGATCATAGGGTTAAATTAGTCTAGTGGAAAAAATTGTAAAAACCGATTCCTTTTATCCTCTTTAATCTCCATCCATTCATTTTACTTTCATTTTCACTTTCACTTTCACCATCCTTATCTCCTTCTTCCTTAACTCCATTTTCATTATTCAAGCTCAAAGAGAAAAAACCATGGCCGATGATGAGATTACTAGTCGGCTTGTTGCTAATAACAACCGATTTTTAATCGAGCTTTTCATTTGCCTTGTTCTTATTTATATCATCGTCATTATCATAATCATTATTTTGATGGGAAACCTTCGTTCATAAACCAAGTGGTGAGAAAACAAGAAGTTTGTGGGGCTTCGTCAAAAGAGGTAAGCAAATCTTAATTTTGTTTGTATCTTAGCATAAATCCAAAAACCATGATTTTATTTTGACAAAAGTTATTTTAGATCTCATGTTAAAATAACGAGTTTTTGATGTAGAGGTTCCCGAACTTGGGCAACTACAGAGCATACTCCTCGGATTTAGTTAGTTTACAAATACTTGAGTTTTTTATGTAGAAGATCCCGCGAAGGGCAACTACAAAGCATAATCCTCAAGTAGATTTTATGTAATAGTTTTGTGTAATGAAAGACTACGGAATGTTTAAGAACATACCTTAATAGTAGCAAAGCTCAGTTGGAAGTTAGAACCTCGTGTTGATAACGTGTTGTAATTTGATTGCTTTTAAAGCTCTTATTTACTTAGACTTTTGTGGAATGTGTTCAAGAACACTTAGAACTAGAAGAGAGGAATGAACAAGAAGAGTAGATTTCTTGCTTGCTCTTGGTGCACTTGTTACAATGGGTGAATGCCTCTATTTATAGGCAAAGTGAAGGTGAATTTCCTAATAGAAAAATTAGGAGGGTAAAGAAGGTGAACAATTCTCCTTGTACAATTTACCACAAAATATCTAGCAATAATTCACTCTAGAATTCTCCTAGCAATCATGTTAGTAGACATACAAATATTTGTAACTTATACTTGTAGAATGTATGTCTAACATGTATTTGTGATATTCCATAACAACACTAGTTTTTTTAAGTATATCAAAAAAGAAAAAAAATTATAATATCAAATTGATATCCATATACTTATATATCAAGGGTGTTGTTCAGGTAAGACACATTATTCCGGTAGGGCTGTGCAGCTGCATGTGCGGTTGACACATGTCCCAAATTATTTTTTTTTTTAGAAACAAATGAAAATGATGGTTCAAAACTTATAAAGGGATAGTTCATAACTTATAAAAGGATAGTTCATGAATTTTAATAGAATAGTTCGTAATGCAAAACTTATAAAAGATAATACATAATTTATAAAATGATAGTTCATAACATATAACAATTAATTTAGAAATAATTTGATATAATATATTAAAAAGGAATAGTTCATGAATTATATGAGAGTAGTTCAAAGTTTATAGGAGAATAGTGCAAAACTTATAACATGGTAGTTCAAAAAAATTTCATTCGTTTCTGAAAAAAAATGAACATTGTCCTATATATTGTCCTATATAACATATAAACGATTAACTTAGAAATAATTTGATATAAACATTCGTTTCTAAAAATTTCATTTGTTTAGAATTTTTTTTTTTGGGACACGTGTCAACCGCACACGCAACCGCACAACCGTAACGAAAAAGTAAACTGTATCTAAACATTGTCCTATATATCAGACCGTGGCTATGAATTTCTTCCGTCGAAACCCTATTTGATATTCAGATATGAATATCTAATACGTTTTTAAAGATGTTATAAATTATATTTAAATTAAAACTAGAAAATGACCATTAATCTACCCGTTTAATGTACTTGTCTAAAATTCAGCTGATAATCTCAGACGAAAACAAAACCTCTAATTTCATCACTGTGAGAGAACGATTTAGTCCCATCCCCCTTTATTTTCGTGTTCCCGTCCCACGACGGTGGCCGAATCAATATTCTTTTCACAAATTAAATATTAATTAACTAGAGATTGACCATTGTCTCTTACAAGCAGGTGCCCACAAATGCCGGCTCCTCCAATAGCAAGTCGAAAACAGAGCAATGGACCTCCCTGTCCTCTCTTTAAAGCTTTCTTCTTCTTCTTCTTCTTCTAACTACACTGAAAATATCCCGCTCTTGATTCTTGTACCACACTGTCTTCTTTTATCTGTTTGAATCAGCACCTATCAAACCCGGTTTTTGTTTTTCATTATCGCTTCAACTTGGAGCTTTTTCGTATCCGATTCTCCTCCATTTTCGCTCCTACCTTGGGTTTATCTCTCTTTATGGGCGTTTTCAGCTATTTTGGAATCTTCTGTTTTGGATTTTGCCACTTTTTTACTATTATTTTTGAGTGATTGAGTGGTCGAGCTCTAGGGTTCATCATCACTGGAATGTTCTGCTTTTCTTCCATTACATTATGGTGTGCCGTTGAGTTCCTCAATTGGTTTGTATTTTTGCAAAAGAAGGATTCCTTATCGCTTGCTTTGTCTCAATAAAAGTTGTTGCGGTAGTCACTCAACTGTTGGGCTTTATTCAACGCTGACTCAGTTTCACCTACACCACACCTAACCTACAACCTGTTTGATGAAATGAGTAGGAGACAAAAAGCTCCTGCTTCAGGATCTTACCATTGTGATTCAACTGGATGGTTGTTAGATGAAACCCACTGCTCAAAATGGAGCCTCGAGGAGAACAAGATGTTTGAGGATGCTTTAGCATTGCATGATAAGGACACCTCTGACCGTTGGATCAAAGTTGCAGCCCTTTTGCCTGGGAAGACGGTTGCAGATGTGATCGAACACTACAGGGAACTGGAAGAGGATATATGTGATATCGAAGCCGGGTTGATCCCCATTCCTGGGTACACTAGCAGTGCTTTCACCTTAGAGTGGGATGATTGCTCTAGAGAATTGTACACTCCAGTCGGAGGGGAGAAGAGAAGTTCGTCAGCAAATGCTTTAGATCAAGGGAGGAAGAAAGGCGTCCCTTGGACTGAAGAAGAGCACAGGTGAATCCTTTTTTATTCTCAGATGCTTTTAGTTGGAACTTGTACGTGAAGTGTTTTTTAGTTTTAAATTATCCAGTAGAGAGGTGCTGGGTTATGAGCTACATTCGTGGTTATTGTTAGAAGAGCTCGAGACAAATCTGTGCCAAACTCGCAATTATTTGACCTTTTTTCATATAACTGATTCATAATCTTGCTAGACAAACTTTGACATTGTTGTTTCTATCATGGGTTTTCAGGCAATTCCTATTAGGTCTTAAAAAATATGGTAAGGGAGACTGGAGGAACATCTCTCACTATTTTGTGACCACAAGATCTCCAACTCAAGTTGCTAGCCATGCTCAGAAGTTCTTCTTACGGCAACTATCTGGACCTAAAGATAAGAGGAGATCTAGCATCCATGATATCACGACTGTCAACTCTTCTAATGATAACTGTATAGATCCTTCAATTAGCAGCAGTACATCTCAATCATCTGATCACCCTATTTCAGAAATTCAACTGCCAAAGGGACCGCTCGACATGATTTTGAGTGAATCAAGTGAAAATTCATCAGTGAAACATCCATGTCACATGTTCTCATCCAGTCTTCAGCTACAGGATCAAAATATGAATAGAGGAGGCGGTGCATCTCAGTATGAGCCATGCAATACAATGTTTCAAATGTAATCCCAGAAAATTGAAGTGGGAACAGATCTCCTGCGAATATCTTAGCACGTTGTCAGGTATCGTTTTTTCGTTACGAGGTGGTCTGCTAGTGTGAATATCTCTATTAAGCTGTGTTGTATTTTATTGCATGGGGGTATTTTGTAGGTGGACGTTCATCTATATTTTGCATTCAAGATATACTTTGAATGATATCTTCATATTTGATAGGGATAGTTTGACTAAAAATCTTGTTTAGAGCTTTGCAATGTGCTTGTCTGTGAATATGTGCTGTCTCTTGTGTTTCTAGCTATTCCCTTTCCATTCTATAGGCTTTTGTTCCTTGATCTTGTTTACATTTGCTCAAGGCTGGATGACAATGAAATATTTGCAAAAAATACTGTTATATTTTACTCCATATGCTCAGCACAGTCGGCACTAGTGAAATAATTTAGACACAATGAACAATATGAAGTTGAAGTATAAACATTCCAGTTTGCCTTTCTATACCCTCTTTCATTTGTTCAATCATAAATGACATGTATAATTGTACTGGTACCTCAGTCCCCCCTTTTTATGATTTGACCAATAGGGTTTTCCTTTGAAGTCCGCACTCATTCTAGTGGCATGCCGTCTGCTTTGTTTGTCTCTGCCTGATTTAGCTAAGAGTTTTTCCAGTTGTTGTTTGAATAGAGTACCTCGAAGTTTTACTTGCACACACACAAACCACTAGCAACATGAACCACACGTGGCTGAAGGATCGCAAATTACATCATCCATCAAGTTCCTTATAGGCCACAATCTCTTAGAAGGAAAGAAAAGGTTGGTCTGTGTGTTTTGTGACGTTATAAAGAAGAAGTAGCTACAGCCCAATTATACTTGGTTAAAAAAATACCACCAAATCATGCATTTTTGGAATAGAATATATCTTATTGGTGGCTGGTATAGATTCTAGCCAAAACTTTGTCTAAACAATGGTGAATCGATCTTGATCTGCTTTCTTGTGGACCCAAATAGATCCAAGATGAATCCTGTTAGAGGCGGTTGATACATGATAATATACTCAAGGACTGATGAAAAGAACAGGGAACAGAAAGTAGGTAGAAAGGAGTAAAAGAATGTCATGTTGCACTTAAGAGTCTTAAAATCTTTAAGTCTAGTGATAAGATTTACAGGTATTTGATCATCATATACAAAAAAAATGAAATATTTCATGTAAAGTGAAAATATGATCAGATTAATCTTAATCCTTTCATATTACAGCTACTTGCTATAGTCATATGTTTTTCATATATAAATATCCTTGCCCAAATGCTGGACGAACTTCAAGGCATTTAGGAATTTGGAACTAGGCTGAAGAAGTAGTGAACGAAACACTTAGAAGTGCTTGGAATTTGTTGTTGAAACGAGCTTTGTAAATAGTTAGGCATTGTTTGTGTAAAGCCTTTTTTATGTAGCATCAGGGATTTCACAAATTGACTTACTTTATGGAGAAGCCAACAATGTAGAAACATTTATCTTTGTCAATTCAGAGAAGTATTTCAAACCACAAAATACAGGGAAAAGGTACAAATAATAATAACAAAAGGACATCATAAATACCCACTTAGCATTATTGATCAAATGCCTAAGAAAACCTTTACTTTGCTTTCTCAAGCAACGATCTAGACTTCCAACTGATGTAAGATATTAAGATTTCCAACCATTTTTATTGGCTACCTATTGAAAAAACACTTTCTTTCCACGATCTCTGTGTACATTCCTATTGTCTCTGTTGCTTGATTCATGCCTTCGGCTTCTTGATCATCTTCTTCATGATTCTGATAAAATAGAATTCTTTGAAAATAAACCTTTGATGTGTAAAATAGGGAACGATTCCTTCTACAGCCATATTTAGCATTTCGGAAGATCAGCTGGTGGTGGAAGAATAGACTCGTTAGGACCCCTTCCGTTGTCGACTAAGAACGCCATCTTCAATCCCCATGTCGTGTGCACCTCCAGATGACAATGCATGAACCACACCCCTGCCAATCATTCATTTCAACGGATCACACATAGTTTAGACACAAAATCTTACTTTACTATTTAATGTAGACCTTAGAGTCAGGCTGGATAGATGTTTCTGATGTACTAAATTACCTGGGTTATCAGCCCGGAATCTGATAGCTACCCATCCACCAGATGGGACTCCAATGGTGTTCCTCTCCACCGGATCCACCAAATTGAACTTCTTAGGATCTGAACTCGAGTTGTAATTCCCGAGACCCCTACCAACCGCGAAGAAGTTGAATCCATGAAGATGGACCGGATGGCTTTCAGGTGCTATGACCCCGGTGTCTTGAAGCACTACTTGAACCGTTGCGTTGTAAGGAAGCCTATAAACTTTAGTTCCATTCACAGTCCCCAAGTTGGCAGGCCCGGATCCAGTGTAGTTAAACTTGTTAAGTGGGTGACCCGGGAAGTCATCTGTGAAAACCCCACTTATGTTGAAGAAATGCGCTTGCAAGAGCGCAATCTTAGGCATCACAAACGTCACATTATTCATAGCTGCAACCACACGGCTTCCGTTGGCGGCTTTGCACGTGGGGCACGGGTTGATCCCGAGCCCGACTGTGATAAGAAGGTCGTGGTCGACCTTCTGCGGGACTCTTGCTGGGTACTTCTTAGAGTTCAGGGCCCGGAGCGAGTTCTGAAACTTGTTGGCTATCGAGGTAGCATTCTTTGGTGGCGGACTTGTGAGGAATGTCGGGGCAAGTCCGTTACGGGTCTGGCCCGCATAGTGGATGGTGGCTGTGGCAGTGACGTTGTCGACAGCAACGGGAGCATCCATGAAGGGTGAAGCTGCCACCAAGTACTTGGCCCCGGCAGCCACCTTGTCCGCCTTGAGGATAACATTGGTGGTCTGGCCTGGGGCAATTATAACAGTGTCGATTTCAAAGGGTTTTACATAGGTTGCATCGACCTCAACGACGGTGAGCTTGTGGCCGGCAATCTTGAAGAAGAGTTCCTCATTGAGCGCAGCATTGACAAGTCGGAGCATGTAAGTTTTGTTGCTCTCCACCTGCAAGCTGTACCCACCTTTCCCGGGGCAGCTAGTGAGAGCCCCTGGGTGGCCGTTGATGGTGTGTGCGTCGGAAACGTTAGGCGCCAAGCCTGATTTTGTGGCCTCATTGATCACCGCTTCCGTGTCCGACTTCCACCATTCTCCTGCACCGCCCCGTCAAAGTAAACGTTACAATAGTGAACTTATATATAGTGACAAATAAAAGTGTTGTTGTGCTCACCCAACACAACAACGCCTTATTTGACACATCCAACTTCGTGTTCTCATTTGCTAACAGCATTCCGTTTTAAAAAATAAAAAATTTGGTAAATAGCTCTTTTGGAAAAACTATAGAACTACTCTGCACTCTTCTCTCAAGGGTACATTTACTAAACACAAAATTAGAAAAAGTCTAATAAATCAAATTGTTTAGATAAAAATAAATAAATAAAATAAAAGTGTTGTTGGACTCACCCAACACAACAACAGCTTCCTTGTTGGGCTTGGGGAACGGGTAGGGAACACCGCGCTTGGGCAGAATGACAAGGGCGCCATGGACTGTGGACCTGAGCCAGAGGATGTGGGCGTGCCACAAAAGAGTGCCTCTTTGTCCCGTTAGGGTGAAGTTGTAGACATAACTTTGTCCGGGCTGAATCGGGCATTGCGTGATGTAAGCAGGCCCGTCAGCCCACCCGGTCCTCAGCTGCCGTACCCCATGCCTAACGAAACAACCCAACCCAATCCAGTCATTTTACATAATTTTTTGAGTATGATAATGAAGTTTGTGCGAGTAACATACCAGTGAATAGATACATTATATTTGACATGGTTTGTAACCTTGACAAGAACCGTATCGTCTTCCCTAGCGTAGAGGGTTGGCCCAGGGAATCGTCCATTGACGGTGACGATGGGCTTGCTCGAGCACAGCCTCGTGTAGTTACTCAGCACCACCTAACCCCATTTTTCAAAATTACTTTACTAAACTTTAGTTTGGACGTTACCCACAAGTTATCTAAATAGAAACCAAAATTCATACCTTCCAAAATTACTTTATTGTCACTGTACTTGCAAATTGTGTATTATATTTAAGTAGTTAATTAAGAATTTGTGCAACTCCGTTGATCTAAACTCGGAAGATATGAACATATAGAAAGAATCCAGTATAAGTTGAAGCACATGATATATTTGACTTACATTGAACTTGTAATGGCGAACCCTACATTCAACCAACAAGGCTGGAAACACGAAGGCGAATGCGAGAAAGACGAGAAACCGAAGGCCGCAAGCCACCATAGTAGCCATCTTTCTTCGGGTTGATTAAATTTGCAGCGTGTTTTGCTGTAGTGGAGTGGCTGCCCAACTCTCATCTTATAAAGTATAAGTAACGGATCTGTCGCTACGCTGTCGTTTTACTTGGTTAGGTGAATGAAAGGGGAAGGAGCTTAGGGGCTTAAGCAACAAGGTTTAACACAGGAAACATGACAAGCAACAGCAACAAACCAATTGCTGCATATATTTATTCTTAATTCATATAATGCCTTTGTGTCACATTTCCATCAAGTCTAAGTATATACTAATTATTGATGTATTACGGTATTTAAAAAATGGTCATCTAATTCTCTTGAAAGGCGAGTGCTTCTTGAACAGAACGAGGTTGATTGGTATCTCATGTCCAAATACAGGCAAATGCTCAACATAAAAAAAGTAGTAAAATGTAAGCAAGACGATTGCGTAAACGAATGTTAAATCCCACCCATTTTGTTGTTGTTTATAAGCGACGAATTGCAGGGATAATCTCATGCATATTAACTTATGATTTGTAACTATAACGTAATTTAGGAAGTCATTTCTGTTCTGGAGTCCTTTTAGGGCGTTGGTTTGAGGAGAAAGACAGGTTCAGGTTACTCAAACTTGAAACAAAGACCAACCTGCCAAGCCGATATGTCAAACATGATGCAATTACTGTAATTATATATCGGATAGAACTAACAAACTCAAGGGCCACGTTGCCACTAACGAGTTGAATTGCATAATCAACTAATTGAATTAAATCGCGTAATTTAGGCAGTCTTTATATTTAGGAATATTACTTGATAAAAAAGTGTCTAAATCGAGACATGCCATCTTCACACCATGGTATGTATTATAGTCGATGGAGCTATAATAAGAGCAAAGACACTGCAAATATGATGTGGAAAGTCAAGGCCATTTGAACAAAGGAGTAACATAGATCCAAGTAGCATCAAGGATAACTATCATGAGTAATATAGAAGCCCTAAAGGAAGGTCAATATCATGCGTCTACATACATACACCCCCGTTAGCCTTCTACAAGTTTACCCCCGCGCTTTTATAATATAATGAAAATAAATAAAAAATTGTAACACCCCCGTAAATCTTGGGAAATAAGAGAGTTAACACATGATGAGAAGTGTCTAGAACATGTGCCCCTTAGATCAAAAGTGAATGCAAAATTGGCAAGCGCATCCACCACCTTATTGTCTACCAAAAACACATGGCCGAGAGAGACTTCCCAACCCCGGTAAAAAAACGAAGCCTTGACACCTTAGTACCAGGCTAGAGAGTGGGTGAGAAGGATTCACACCGACGTCAATAAGATCCACCACCAACCTTGAGTCAACTTCAGCTTTCACCTATCTGCACCCTTTGTCCCATGCAAGTTCAAGTCATTTGGCAAAGTCCTCATAATTCTGCCGCAAAGGTTGAAGCAACCCTGATATTAACAACAAAACCCACAATCCATTCTCCATTGTGGTTCCTCAAAAGACCACCAGCGCAAGCTCTCCCCCTTTGACGTGGGACCATCTTCGACACTTTCCATACAAGGACTCATCACTAGGTCAAGAGTTAGAAGGATCCAAGAGAAGACATCTTCAAGGAAGATCAAGGGGAGTTGGAAATGAAAAAATCGATCCACAGCATGAAGAAATCGGTCGATTTTCTTATTACAAGAAAAACGAGTCACTTGTAAGAAAAATAGGTCCATCTCTTCTTCTGCAAGTCGATATTTCTCCTTTCCAACATATTTAGAAGATCCGGCCATGATCTTTATCTTTTGGCAGTTATATCTTGTAATAATTCCTTAAATCTCTCAGACTATCTTAAGGGATTATTTAGTTTCTATCTTTTTAGATTTTATATATCATATCTTTCAAAAGATATCTTTCCTATATTATCTTTTCAAAGGATATATTTTATAGATCATATCTTTTTAGTTTTTCCTAATTCTAGTAGATTTAATCGCCCTTATAAATAGCCTTAGAAGGGGAGATTGTTAGATAGTTGAGTTGTGATTATATTTTCCATATTATTGTGAGATACTTGTGACTTCGCGTCATGGGGTTTGCATTTTATAATTTCTATTCAATCAAAAGGAGAGTTTTTGGTTGAAAAGTTGTGAATCTTTGCTAGGTTATTTTTGTGTGTGTTAATCTTGTTGAAGATTGGTGCTACAAGTCAAACTAGTCCCTCCTTGTGCTTGTCTTATCTAGAAGACTTGTGTAAGGTTAAAGAAGGAAGAGTGAAAGGTAATTCTTTGTTAAGGGTTTTGATCCATCGAGTTCAAGGTTCTTTGCAAGTCTTATAATAATCCTATCTTCCTATATTAATCATTTAACATTCCATATTCATCTTCTTTTCTTTCCATATCGTTCACTAATCCGTTTTTTGAGTTTCCAAGAAAATCGACCTGTTCTTCATATAAATCGACCGATTTATCCTATAGAACAACCCAATTTTTATCCCAGTTAAGGACTTTCAATCTAGATCGTGAACTGCGACTTATCCCCGCATCACCCTTCCCCCTTCCCCCTAACAGCACCATCGGATTTGAGTTTAACCTAATCCTAAGGGGGTAACTCCCACTTCACAAGTATCTCTTTCTTCGGCACCAGTGAGGAACACAACTCCCTTGACCCAAATCCTCTTAGTTGTTGAAAACTCGCAGGTTCCTCCACTTCCATAGCCACCAAACTCACACCACAAACAAAATATTCCACTAAACATATGACTCTTTATTCATAATTGGTCAAATTTAAACTACTTTTAGCCATTGTCTCTATTCATAACTGGGAACTTCATCAAATGGGTGTTCACAATACCTTTCTTCACGGTGATTTGAATGAGGAAGGCTTTTTGATTCTACCTCATGGATTACGAACGTCTTCCCAGATTTGTCGCCTCTAGAAATCTTTGTATTGTCATTGTCAAACTTTTCGGAATTGGTTTCACAATCACATATGCTCTTTTGAATTACGGGTGTTGTAAGTCCCTTGCTAATTACTACATTTTCACCTTTAGACGGTTAGGTATCACCCTTCAGATTTTGATTTATGTGGATAATATGATCATTACTGACATTAATTCTACTACTATTTGCAAATTTAAGGATTATATTCTTACCCGCTTTCACATGAAGGACCTTGGGGTCCTCCGGTTTTTCTTAGGCATTGAAATTGTTCGCACTCCGTCTAGTTTATGGCTTAACCAACAAAATTACACTCTTAACATTCTAGCTAATTTCGGTCTTCTTGGATGTAAACCTGCAATTTTTTCCAATGTTTGTTGATCAGATCTTCAATCGGAGGCATCCGACCTGGTTGATGATCTTGAGAAATATCGTCGTTTGGTAGAACGTCTCGTTTACATCTCCATCACTAGTGTTAAACTTGCATATTCAGTTCATATACTTTCTCAGTGTATGGCTGCTCAGTGCCATGAACAATTAGAGGTTGCCTTGAAGGTTTTTTCGTTACCTAAAGTCGGCATCTTCTTAGAATATTTTCTTATCTCACTCCAGTGATCTTTGCTTTCGTGTTTTTTGTGACTTAGATAATGCAAATTGCCTTACCACTAGACGCTCTCCTACAAGCTACTTCATTCTACTCGGTAACTCACCCATTTCTTTGAAACCAAGAAACAGACTATCATATCCAGATTTTTTTCCGAGGCTAAATACAAAGCAATAACAACTACTACATGTGAGATTCTCTGGCTTCACTCCCTACTCTATTCACTCGAAATCTCGCATAAGGATCTCACGCACCTCTATTGCAATAATTGGTCAGCTATCCATATTGCCAACGATCTAATTTTCCCTGAACGAGCCAACAACATTGATGTTGACTTTCGTACCATTAGAGAACAGATTCAACGAGACATCATTCAAACTTAACATGACCATCCCTAACACCCTACAACTTGTTGACATCATGACTAAGGTTTTTTACCCTACTAGATTTAACTTCTTGATTACAAGCTTGAAGTTATGTGCTCTCCACCCCAACTTGAGGGGAGTGTTAGAGATTTGGTTGATTATATATAAAATTATCTTTTTATTTGTTAGTTTATTATTTTCCCTTTACATTTGTTATATAAACAATATTAGATCCATAAAATGAAATAAACAAGTTTTATTGTTTACAAATCTCCATGTTGAAAGTTATGCCATCATTTATCACATTCAAACCGGTCCCTCTTCCATGGGAAAAGAACAAAACTTATATAGAAATAAAAAAAAAAAAAGAATTTGATTAATGATAGGATAATTGAGATGCATTGAGAGGTCCATAACAATTGCGCGCTGCAGAAGAGAACTCCTAAGCGCAAAATCAAAAACCCTTTGAACCTCAAAGAAGAGAAAGGAAAGAAGAAGAAATATGATATCAGTGAAGATCGTTCATACAGGCTTCACCCGCATCACCACGGTTGACATGATGAGAAGCACCCGGCGACACAATTTCCTCTTCGTCCGACGATCCAAGTCTGAGGATGGATCCGACCCGGATCCTGCTCCAATCCAGGGCGACCCTAAAAGCCAGGAGCTGCTCGCTAAGATAGCCATGCTTCAGGCTGAAAAGGTGCGGTTAACAGATTTCTTGGATGAACGCTCCGCTTACCTCACCCAATTCGTCGAGGATGCCAACGCCGAGTTCGACGCCATCGGAGAAGACGCTCTCAAGGAGCTCGATGAATCCACTTCCCGGGTGAGTCTTCGATCTTTTTTACTGATCATGTGTCACAATATCAAGTTTAACATGTGAAACGAAAACATGAGCAGATCATGGACAACATAGAGAGCAGGATGCAGGAATTCGAGGAGTCGACGAGGCAAAGCCAGCTGGAGATCGAGGAGGGCGAGAAGGAGGTGACGGAATTCGAAGGCGAGGTGGAAAACTCTCGTAATGAAGGCATGTTCTTCAAGAGCTTCACCAAAAAGGAACCTGCAGCTGACTTTGATATAGTCAAGGCTAAGGAGGAAGCCAAGAGGATGAGCAGTGAGCTTATGAAGCAAAGCGCTAATTCTAAGACCAGGATCAACTTGTACGTGGCGTTGATCGGTGTCGTTACCATTGCAATCTCTGATTCCGTGTTCGCTTCTCCTGTGCAAGATTGGAAGAGAATTGGGGTGTTGGGTGCTATTTTAGTTGGCCTGGTTTCGCAGTTTATATATGAGCGGAGTATACAGTCTGATGCTCAAGAAAAGAAAGGATCAGGCTCATCGGATAAGGATGATAATTGATATGCAGTCACACCATTAGAATAGAGCTTATAAAGTGTTCTTGCTGATGTTTTTACTGCAATCAACAACAACCAACCTTGGAAGAATGGACAAATTTAACATATGGATATTGACTATGCATCATTCACAACTGTCAAAAATCAAATCACACCAAACCTCTCTTGAGCATGTACCAACCAAATTGGTCGCAACTCCCGTGCATCCATCAAAGCCTAGAATGGCCATTGTGTATCATAACTAACTGAATCTTGTTCGCCCTAGGTCGTCGCACTTAAGGGTAAACCCAATGTCGATGCAGTTGAATGGACCGGACCGCAAAACACGGTCCGGTCGGATCGTAATTGTATGATCCGGTCTTGGATTGTAATATTCCGGACCGTTTTTTTTTACCTTTTTCATATTTTTTAAAAAAAAAATGAATACGGTCTAATCCGGGTTTGAACAGGAAGGTATTGAACTATATAAAAAACATATTTTTTGAAAAAATTGGTCAATATGGTCCGGCCCATGGACTGTTAGCGTGTACGATACTAACGGTCTAATCCAGACCGTTTGCACTATCTTAATTGAATGTTTGCGGATAGTCGTACTAAATCAGCAAGATTATATGATCTACAGCACATGTAGGGCTTAATTATAATTAAATAATATAAACTCATAATAATTCATAAAGCCTATTATGATGATTACAAGTTAGGATCTTCATCAAACACTTAACAAATGCTTGAAGACGTATCAATATACACCGTGATTGCGTTGAGAACGAAAATAATGAAATCCTATTCGAACAAAACCATCTACCTTGAAAACCGTGGATAATCTTTTGACCTACTCTTTACCTAGCGTATTACCTACATCTTGTGCGGGTTGAGTTATAAAAAATACTTAATACTTATAAATTCATACGTATACATTTGTAAGATAAAAATTCGAATAATGAAATATAATTGTTATTATTATTTTTAATTCTCTTTTATTTCTTTTTTCTCTTCTAATTAATTATATATTAAATAATATTTAATATAATTAGATAACGTTCCTTTACTTAAAATTGTAATTTATAATAAATTTTGTTAATGTTTATATATTAGCTTTGAATAAAAATAAATATGTTTAGAATTTGATTAGAAGATTTACTGCGTTCATATCAGCGACAACAAGATATTAAAAAAAGATTGGTTTTACTGGATTTCTAAAAAATAGTAAGATTTAAAAATTAATTAAAAACTCGGAGAAAATTCAAAATAATAACTTTTTAAAAATATTTTTGGGAGCTGCGTGAACTGTGGCTTTGACACAATGGCAAAGAAGGTCTCTTTTAATAGATACTAGTATACTAGTATATTACCCGTGCATTGCACAGGTGTTCGGTTTTAATTTTTTTTAAATATAATATATTTTATTTTATTGAAAATGTAATAACTATATATATATATATAATCTATTTGACATAAAAAAAAATTTAGGCTTTTATTATTTATTGTTTATATTAATACACAAATCTTATATCTATTTTAATATCATAAGTTAGTGATCATAAAATACAATATTTTCAAAATTATATTTTACATTAATATTGATAAATATATTATATACAAAATAATAATCAAATACTACATACATGATCCATTTAAAATATAGTTGACGCCATATATTTTAAGTAATATGTAACAAATATACTTAAAGAATATAAAGTTAAACAAAATAATGTGTTTTAAAAGGTCATCTATTATAAAATGATAGCAAAAATAAAAAAATTAAATGTTATCCTACAATACTACAAAATCTATATTGTACAAAATAACCTTGAAGTCCAACAACTTATAAGGCCCAAAACCCATAAAAAAAAAACCTTCTAAATTATCACAACAATAATAATATTTATTAAAATATATTTATGTTGAAAATAATTGATTCAGTACAACCGTATGTTGAAGTCTTCAGTTTCAAAAAGTGCAACCCTTCCATTTCCATCCTGGTTGAAGAACAACTATACTTATCCCAAAAGTGTCCTATTTTTCTCGCAAGAAAAGATACAAACATACACATTCTATGAAGATTGATACGAAAGCTCAATCTCTATCCAAATAATTTCAATACACTAATTATGTTCTTAATTATCCACTGCTATCATCTATACATTTCGAAATTTTATACAACTTGAATCTGCACACCAACAATAGATTTCAAAGTTGTCTGAATAGGGATTGCCTGGAATATGGTTGTAAACGAAGTTGCCAGATTAATCACACGAAGAAGGTGAAAAATCACCAGTTTCCATACCATATTGATTTAGGTTTTTCATTTTGAATCGATGATTTAAATGGGGCAAAGGGTCAAAATAGATTGTTATCAATTTAATCCTGTTAGGTACTGTGTTGGTTCATATCCCTTGTGCTGAATAAGGTTGTAGTTCTCAGGTGCAAAGGTAGCTTAAGTAGAATTAAGATTTCATTTCGTATGTAAATGACTGATTTTGTAGATTATTTTACTCATATATCAATTTGGGTTATAGAATTTGTTCAGAAATAAATCAGTTGATAAAGGTTACATTAAACCATAGAAGGATACAACTAAATTTACAACTCAGCACGAATAACACAAATTTAAGCGATGGAAGTCCAACTAAATGCATGTTTTGTTAACAAATCAGCTTCAACACCATCAATATTAATTTATAATTTAGACATAAAACAATCAAAATTCAAGATAATAAGAAAATAGATCCTATGAGAACACCCCCTAACGTGAGAACATGAGAACAGATTCGTAATTATTATTAGTTTTGTTACGAATGTGCCATATCGTTTAATGTATTATTCGTAATTATTGTTGGTTGAGTGGATTATTCGTAGTTATTGATGGATTCCTAATTATTATTATTCGTAGTTATTATTATTTTTTGATATCTACTCTAAATCTCAACCCTTAATACTCACATCCAACGGTGTACGATTGTTCTCATGTTCTCACGTTAGGGGTATTTTTATGGGAACCACACCCTCTATATATATATATATATATATTGACTAATCTATATTTATATATATAAATAGTTTCAATTTTCTATTAACCATATGTAACACTCCGACTTCTCAGAACTTGGGACGCTACTGGTTAGGACCTCACAATGGGTCTCGACCTTAGTTTGACAACAACTTTACTAGGATCTTACAACAAGACACAAATAAAAAAAACCGAAATTCATAAAGCGATGGTTTAAAATGACATGAATGTAACACAAACGTCTAACAACGAACAATACTTAAGAAATAAAAGTCTACTATCATCATACTATAAAGGAAACATCAATATAAAACCCAACCCCATTCTAGGGAGTACGGAGACCCGGATGACCACTACTTCCGGATCACTCAGCTGCTGCTCTAACCTGCGGTAAATCTAAACAGCAAAATATACCAACCGTTAGCTAGCTATCTAAACGTTAGATAAATGAGAATAACACATACAGACAATAGCAAAACTAAACACATCATGTTTTCAGAGAAGTCCATTTTTATCATCTTTATTTAGGTCATTCACTCTTACTAATTATACTTATTTTGTGACACGAGGGATTCTCAAACCTCACCTCCGCCCCCGTGTAACCATCAGGAATGGATCAGATGCACCTCACCTTGTACATGTATGTCTGGGTATAGAGAACCTCCTAGTCTCCTGTCAGAGGTGGGCATTGATGTCACCGCCCGTTATACATACACTTGGGCCATAAAATAATAAAAGTCGTCATATGCATGTTATAATTATTAAACAATCAACACACACCACTATCATTATTCAACTAACATCTAGAAACCAGCTAAGTAAGTCGCAAGGACTTACCTGAATCAAATCTCAACTCTCTTAATTCTCAACTCAGTTTGCAACCGTAGAAACTCAATCGTCTGTCATAAGAGGCAAGTGGATCAATAATGTATCCCACTTTCTTAGAAGTCAATAGCTTCTAAGATATACAATCTCATCATAAGAGAACTTACTAAAATACCCTTCTAAGGTAAAATGACCATTTTACCCCTGGTCCCAAAACTCCAGAATATTCTATAACCTAGTTTCAACCTCTCCTTTGGAACCTATTACCACAATCTAGCTCTAAAAAGATAGTTTGCTAAATATTTAGAAGAGTTAAACCCAATCTTGATTTTCATAAAAAGTCGCTAAGGTCCGACTTTGGTTAAGATACGAGGCTCGAATAAATATATACAAATTCCGAAATAATTTTCTAAGTCATCTATGATATTCATGCTACTCATAGGATCAAAGAACTCTAAAAAACTCTAAACAACAACTCCTACACAAATATCTAAAGATGGTTCCAAAATCCCGAATTTTTCATACTTAGTCAAATTTTGAGTGCTTTCACAACTGCACAACCAGCCCACTTGGAGCGCCTATAGATCCAGATCTGTCCGTTGGATCCGTCTCAACTTTTGATACATTAGACTATGCATAACCCTCTATGTCATACTAAAAATTGTACGGTGAATAAACAGTCAAGGCATCGAAAATTGGCCCTAAAGATGGCTACTCAACACAAAATTCTGGATTTAAAACATGAGTATAATTGGTTCTGGCTTCGAGACTCACCTGCATAGTATGGTAGGAGTAACTAGGAAAGCCACATATTCAAGGTTTGATCCCTTGTGATTGACAAAACAATATCTTACATCTCTTTCTTCATGTGCAACTATAGAGGGGAGGGAAAAAGGTTTGAGCTCACTCTTACCAAAGGATGGACTACATAAGGTTGTTACACCTGGAAGAAGTGTGAGGCTCGGACGCTAGCTTTTGTCAACACAGGAGGAAGAGGGTGGTTCGACAAGGGTGACTACGTAAGTTATGAGATGGTAGAGACCACCCATCAGCATTTTAAAGTTCAACAGTAGGGAAACAGAAGTGAGGAAGCAGAGACTCACCCGGCTTTGGAAGATCTCGACTCCCGATCGATGGTGAAGGACGTCTATTGGTCAATCTAGATCTGCAGATGAGAAGGTCCATGCAGCAACGTGTTAGATCCAATCCGGGACAAACGTTCAAAAGAGATGCAAACCCAGGAAAGACACGAGGGAAAGGAAGTAGTCGCTACTCACCTGTGGAGACAGCATGGTGTGTAGCACTCAAAGCGAGGGGAAATTCCTGGAATGGAAGGGGGTCGACACCCTTGTTGCCGACTATACAAAGAGGAAGTGAAGGCCTTGCTTGCGCCTATACTGGAAGATCGAAAAGAAAGAATGACCTGTTGCGGAAGAAGATTTGGAGAGCGTCTGAATTTGGACGGAACGAGGGGCGTGTGCAGCTTACGGAGAAGGAAAATTCAGGGTGTAGGCGTGCAAATGCTGCTTGATTCCAGGCCGTTACATCTGCAAATCTTCACCCGCTCCAGCTCAGCAATCCTCACGTGGAAGCAGTCTCCTTGTTTTGGGTTGGCGCCTAGCTGACTTTGTGGATATGTGGCCCAATGTACAACAGGAGGAAGATAGGCCATGACAAGC
Organism: Fagopyrum esculentum; assembly: GCA_033239045.1. Lineage (NCBI taxonomy): Eukaryota > Viridiplantae > Streptophyta > Magnoliopsida > Caryophyllales > Polygonaceae > Fagopyrum > Fagopyrum esculentum. The sequence continues at coordinate 88,185,855 of BSUD01000008.1, read as the reverse complement.
AAGTAAGGAAGGGGAGGTGGGCTGAGATTGTGCAGGCTTGCCAAAAGTTTGTCTTGGCCTTGTCAATGTTAGGTCATGACCTTGTCAAAAGGTTGTCGGACATCGTCATGCTCTCGTCTCGGCTTCGTCATGGTTTCGTCAAAAGACTTACACTTGTAGTTTAAGAATTATGGTTCGATAAAAATCATCATTTTATGTGAATATAAAACTCACATCAAATGATAGATTTTATTAGGTAACATAACATTAGGCATCCTACAGAAAATCCACGATCCCACATCGGTTTGACTCGAACATATCCGGAAAATTTTCCGGATATTACATCAGTGCCCTGATAACACGATTTATGACTTAGGTTTAGGTAATCATTTAGATAGATTTGTCACTCATTCATGCAAGGTTTAGCACTAGTTCACAACGTTTGCACTCAATTCACGTATTTTGCCGAGATAGACGTCTACACGGACTTGTGCATTGTTTTGTAGGTATTTTGGGAGATTTAGGAGCTAAATCGATACGTTTGAGGATCGTTCATCAAGATGACACACCCTCGGACTCATTAAGATGCAAACTAGAGGCTAAGGAGGACTCATGGAACCTTGCCAACACAAGCCATGCACCAAATCGAAGCTTGATGATCAAAGCGAAGCTGAAGCACCAAACCACAGTTCACTGAAGGTCCACGGCCGTGGAACCAACCGTGGTTCTTGCCAGGTTTTCGTGACAGCTGTGCCACGATCTCTTGGCCAGCTCTTGCAAAGTTGTAGTATAAAAGTGGTCCTGCATTGGCTGAGAAGAGCATCTTTCAATTAGGTATTCTCCCATCACTCTACACACACAACAATACTCTCAACAAGGAGATTCTCAAGGAGGAAAACACCATTGGAGGAGGAAGAGGAGCTCCATTTGAGAGGAAGAGAAGAACACACCATTGCTAGACTTGATAGCTTTTGTAGTGAGGATTTCGGAATCGATTTCTAGAGTTGTATGAACCATTTAAACCTTCTTTTGGAAGGGTTGTGAGTCATTCTAATCTCATTTTCAGCTTGGTTTTGTTTGCTTCACTTGTTCATCTCTTTCTCTTCATTATCTTGCAAATGGAAGCCATGATTTTATGCTTGATGATTTTGATTGTTATGATACATGTTGTAGGCTAAATAGATGTGATTCTAGGGTAAGGAAAGGATGGTTATGGCTAGGACTATGATAGGATGGACTTAGATTTTCCCTTGGATGAGTCACTTACTTGGACGTAGCCTCTGTTAGAGTCCACGGTTTGTTCTTGCCAAACCACGGCCGTGGACTTGGTAGAACACCCCGTGATTCTCCCTGGTTCGATGGATCTAGTTTTAGATTGTTGAAATGTTGAAATCCTAGTGTTTGTTGAGTTAAATCTACCCTAGGGTGACCTAGTGTTAGCAACTAAGTGTTAGGAGAGACTTACCCGGTGATCTTTACTCTTAGATTTCAAAGATGACAAACCCTAGGTAGTGGTGAGCCTCATAAGCCGCCATTGGACTAAGTGTGCTAGGATAGTTGTTTAGGACTAACTCTTTCGAGACTTACCCGGTGAGGATAGGTTAGATCCCTAGGTGACAATCCGATTTGTGTAGAATTCCATCCCTTAGGTTCTTAGAGACTTACCCGGTGATGAGACCTTAGGGACAGACTAGTGGACCATGAGACCTACCCGGTGATTGATCCCAATCTAGAAACACTAAATCCCAACATATCATAGTTAATCCAAGGAATGATTAGGTAGCTTGAGTCCTATGCCATAACCGGAACTCCCAACCCCTAGAATCCGCTTTTCTCTATTTGACTCATATCTCGTGTTTAGCTTGTTTGTTTGCATTGATTTGTTAGTTTAGTTGATTGTTTACCTTGTTTGAATTGTGATCTTTGATTGATCACCTAAAAACCAACCAAAAACATTTGAGATTTTCTTTTCTATTTCTTCCTCTTTTCTTAACCTAGATCTTCACTAAACTTAATCATAAATCAAATCAATCTCACCTAGTCTTTGTGTTCGACCTCGGAATACTATCCTTACTACAAACGTCCCGTACACTGCGGGTTCGCTAGGAGTTAGGAGAAATATAACGAGTATAAATTTAAAGCTTATTGCGTGCACATCACACGATCTTAGCGTAACAAGTTTTTGGCGCCGTTGCCGGGGACTAGGTCTAGATTGAGTCTATTTTGTGATTGTTTATAGTGTAGATCTTTCTTGTTGCTTTTGATCTCTCTTTGGTTTGTGTCTTTGCTTTTCAGGACATCTCTTACTCGTTAGGTGTATGCGAAGATCTCGTGACAAGGATTTAGCTCCATTCGATCCCGAACCGGAGAAAACCCTTAGATCTAGATCCAAGAGCATTAAAAAGGAAAAAGAGATGGCCGGAAGAGATCTCCAAGCTGAGTTGGATGAAGCTTTAGAGCAAATTAGGCTAAGAGATGAGCTCTTGGAGGAAGAGAGGAGACTTGCCAATGAGAGGCAAGAAGCAACTAGGAGGGAGATTGATGAGATTAGGCAAGCCCTTGTGCAAGGAGAGCTTAATCGTCAACAACCTCCACCTCCTCCACCACAACCGCAGCCGGCGGTGAACGTTAGGGTTGTGCCCATTGCAATTGAAGAGCCACAAACATTAGGTAGACGTATGGATCCGGCACAAAGAGCACACTGTCCGGGTGTGAACTTAGGAGATCCCGCAACCCACAACTACGAGCTCCGCCCTCAAGTTCTACAAATGATCCGGCATAATCAATTTGGAGGGATGGAAGGAGAGTCTCCTCATCAACATTTGATGAACTATGAGATTTTGATGGAGACTCTTAGACCGCCAAGATTGGAGAGCAACAACCATAAGCTTAGGGCTTTCTCCTTCCCTCTTAAGGGCAAAGCCTTAGCTTGGTATCAATCTATTTCACAAGGGCGAGTTGGTACTTGGGAGGAGATGACAACCGAGTTTTTGACTAAGTTCTTCCCACCTTCCAAGACTACCGAATTAAGAGGGAAGATCAATGCCTTCGTGATGAAGGATAGAGAGAGTTTGTTCAAGTCTTGGGAGAGATTCAAAGACCTTCTCCTAGATTGTCCACACCATGACATACCGAAAATTGAGCTATTGGAGATCTACTTCAAGGGACTTGATGAAGATAGCCAATTCAAGCTTCAATCTCTTTCCGGTGGGACTTTCATGGAGAAGCATGTGGATGATGCTTGGGAGTTTGTAGAGAAACAAGCTCTAGTGATTGAGAAATACTCCCATAGGAAGAGTGAAGGGAGAAAGGCGGGAGCATATGAGGTGAGTGAGGTCACCATGAGCAATTTCAAGCTTGACGCCATCAACAACGAGCTAAAGTCCTTGAGGGAGTTGTGTGCCACAACTTTGAAGAACCAAGCAACTCCTCAAGTGCTTCCACAAGCTAACTTATCTTCCAAGGAGGAGGATGTGAATTACATGGGAAGGGGCAATTACAACAACTATCAAGGCCCAAGGAACTTCAACAACAACCGGCAATTCAATAATTACCGGCCCAACCACAACCATCCCGGGTTTTCCTATTCTAACCCGGATGGAGCCTTGAACCCTCCCGCTTCCACAAGCACAACTCCACCACCAAAAGCTTCACAAGAACCTCCACCCGGATTTACTCAACCTCCAAAGGATAGAACCGAAATGATGTTTGAGCAATTGCTTGGAAGGTTGAGTGGTCTTGAGAGCACGGTGACTTCCATTTCCAATGCTCAAAAAGTGTTGGAAGCATAAGTGTTCCAAAAAGCGGGTGAAGCCCATAGAGATCCGGGAAAGCTTCCCGGAAGAACCGAAGACAACCCAAGAGGCCAAGTGTTGGCCATTACAACGAGGAGTGGGTTGAGTATGAAAGACCCTTTGCCCAAGGAGAATGCTAAGGGGAAACAAGTGGTGATAGAGGAAGAGACTTTGCAAGGAGATGGAGGCAAGAGCAAGGATGTTGAGCCAACATATGTGGCACCGCCTCCATACAAGCCACCACTACCATTCCCTCAATCACGAGCAAGATCTCGCTTGGACAATCACTTTGGTAAATTCCTTGAACTAATGTCTAAATTGCATATTAACATTCCGTTCATGGATGCTATTTTAGGAATGCCGGCATATGGCAAGTTCTTAAAAGAGATACTCTCCAACAAAAGGAAGTTGGAGGAGTATGGGGAGATAAGAATGACCAAGAGATCTTCGGAATTGATCCAAACAATGAAGGAGGAGATGCCTCCCAAGCTAAGAGATCCGGGTTCCTTTTGTGTCCCAATTGGAGTGGGAGATGTGAAGTATGAGGCCCTTTGTGATCTTGGAGCAAGTGTAAGCATCATACCGATTGCACTTTGCAACAAGTTTGGGCTAGGAGAGCCGAAACCGGTCAAGATGACCCTCTATATGGCGGACCGTTCTATCACTCATCCGGTTGGGATCTTAGAAGACATCCCGGTGCAACTAGGAGGATTCTATGTGCCAATTGATTTTGTTGTCTTGGATATTCCGGCGGACTATCCGGTTCCCATCATCTTAGGAAGACCTTTCCTAGCCACCTCCGGATGCCTAGTGGATTGCAAGAATAGGACTCTCTCCTTCAACATTGGAGAAGAGAACATCAAGTTCAAGTTGTCCACAATGATGAAAGGGTCAACCCTTGATGAGGATGTCTTCAACATAGTCGAGCAAGAGGAATCTAGAGAAGTTGTGAGCTCGATCTTGATCAAGGATCCCTTGGAGAAGGTTCTTACCATAAGTATGATGGAGGAAGGTATTGAGGAGGCTTGCAATGAAGAAATCAAGGCCTTGAAAGCACTAGAAAAGGAGACAAGAGTTGGATTTAAGGTTCACGAAGACATGCTGAACAGCTGCAAGTTCCACGGGCGTGGAAGTGGTTCCACGGCCGTAGAACTCTCTGTAAAGCCTCAACAAACAAGCTAAGCAAGGTCCACGACCGTGGAAGTGGAGCCAACCGTGGTTCCAACCGTGGTTCCCCCAGAATCAGACCTCATTGATGATCAAGCTTCAAGGAGCCTTGAAGGGTCTTCATTTGCTTTGGATTCATCTCATCCAACGTTATTTGGATCTCCACTCGACAAAGGTCCTCCTAAACTTGAACTTAAACCCCTCCCCTCTCATTTGAAGTATGCTTTTCTTGGTGATAATTCAACATATCCGGTGATTGTTAATGCATGCTTAAATGATGATGAACTTGCTAAGTTGTTGCATGAACTAAGATTGCATAGGAAAGCCATTGGCTATACTATTGATGATTTGGTTGGCATTAAACCCTCTTTGTGCATGCATAAGATATTGATGGAAGATAACCATAAACCCTCTATTGAACATCAAAGAAGACTAAATCCTATAATGAAAGAGGTAGTCAAAAAGGAGATCATTAAGTTGCTAGATGCGGGGATAATCTACCCTATCTCGGATAGTAAGTGGGTTAGTCTCGTTCATGTAGTTCCTAAGAAGGGTGGGATGACCGTAGTGACTAATGAGAACAATGAACTAATCCCGACTAGGACGGTTACGGGATGGAGGATGTGCATTGACTATAGAAAGCTTAACATGGCCTCTAGGAAAGATCACTTCCCCCTTCCTTTCATTGACCAAATGCTAGAGAGGTTAGCTCAACATTCTCACTTTTGCTATTTAGATGGCTATAGTGGATTCTTCCAAATCCCTATCCACCCCGATGACCAAGAGAAAACTACATTTACATGTCCATGAGGTACTTTTGCATATAGGAGAATGCCATTTGGGTTGTGTAATGCACCCGCCACCTTCCAAAGGTGTATGATGGCTATCTTTTCGGAATACATTGAAAATATCATGGAAGTGTTCATGGATGATTTCTCTGTTTATGGTTCTTCCTTTGATAATTTCTTGGCTAACTTGTCATTAGTATTGCAAAGATGTGAGGAGACAAATCTTGTCTTGAATTGGGAAAAATGCCACTTCATGGTAAGTGAAGGTATTGTGTTAGGACACTTGGTGTCTAGCCGTGGCATTGAGGTTGATAGGGCCAAAATTGAAACAATAGAGAAGTTGCCACCACCTACCTCGGTGAAAGGGGTAAGGAGTTTCTTAGGGCATGCCGGGTTTTACCGGAGGTTTATTCAAGACTTCTCTAAAATTTCTAAGCCTCTTACTAACCTACTAATGAAGGATGTTGAATTTGTTTTCTCCAAAGATTGCCTTGAGGCTTTTTGTAGGTTGAAGAACGCCTTGATCTCCGCACCTATCATGCAACCTCCGGATTGGAGTTTACCGTTTGAGATCATGTGTGATGCAAGCGATGTAGCCGTTGGGGATGTTTTGGGGCAAAGGAAAGATGGGCGCACTCATGCCATTTATTATGCTAGCAAGACGCTAGATGACGCCCAACTCAATTATGCTACCACCGAGAAGGAGTTGCTAGCGGTTGTGTATGCATTTGAGAAATTCCGCTCATATCTGGTTGGAGCGAAGGTCATAGTTTATACGGATCATGCTGCGATCCGTTATCTACTTACAAAGAAGGATGCCAAACCAAGGTTGATTCGGTGGATCCTTCTTCTTCAAGAGTTTGATTTGGAAATCCGGGACAAGAAGGGATCTGAGAACTCCGTGGCGGATCACCTTAGTAGACTCCCACCATTGGAGCTTGAAAGAGATGACATCTCGATTGATGACTCATTCCGAGATGAGCAATTGCAAATGGTGGAGGAATGCTTGTTCCAAGTGTCTAGAGGAAGCGAGGCATGGTTTGCCGACATTGTGAACTACTTAGTGTGTGAGGAAGTGCCTCCCGGTTTGACATATGCCCAAAGGAAGAAGTTCTTCAAGGATGTGAGGCACTACTATTGGAGTGAACCACTTTTATTCAAGAGAGGGCCGGATGGAATGTTTAGAAGATGCATACCGGAGGATGAGGTGGAGAGTGTGATCCGCCATTTTCACTCCTTGTCATGTGGAGGGCATGCTAGCTCGCACAAGACATGTGCTAAAGTGTTGCAATCGGGCTTCTTTTGGCCAAGTTTGTTCAAGGATGTGCAAAGCTTTGTGGTAGCTTGTGATGCTTGCCAAAGGACGGGCAATATCTCAAGGAGGAATGAGATGCCCTTGAACAACATACAAGAAGTGGAAATATTTGATGTGTGGGGTGTAGACTTCATGGGACCATTCCCTTCTTCATGTAGCAACCTCTACATCCTATTGGCGGTTGACTATGTTTCAAGATGGGTGGAGGCAATCGCCTCTCCTACAAATGATGCCAAGGTTGTGGTGCGGTTCTTCAACCGAGTGATCTTCCCTAGGTTTGGAACACCAAGGGTGATCATAAGTGATGGAGGGAAGCACTTCACCAATAGGAACTTTGGGGCGCTTTTGGCTAAGTATGGGGTGACTCATAAGGTGGCAACACCTTACCATCCCCAAACTAGTTGCCAAGTGGAGATCTCCAACCGGGAGATAAAGGGAATTCTTGAGAAGACGGTCTCTAGGACAAGAAATGATTGGGCTATGAAGCTCGATGATGCTTTATGGGCATATAGGACCGCTTTCAAGACACCAATTGGCACCACTCCTTACAAGTTGGTCTATGGCAAGTCTTGCCATCTTCCGGTAGAGATGGAGCATAGAGCTTATTGGGCCATTAAGTGGCTAAATTTTGACCTCAAGGAGGCGGGAGAGAAGAGGTTACTTGATATGAACGCCCTTGAAGAGATCCGGTTGGATGCTTATGAGAATGCCCGGATCTACAAGGAGAGGACCAAACGGTGGCATGACAAACGCCTCATCCCGAAGGAGTTGAGTGAAGGCGACCTTGTCCTTCTCTTCAACTCAAGGCTGCGGCTTTTCCCCGGAAAGCTAAAATCGAGATGGACCGGGCCATATGTGGTGAAGAAGATCTTTCCCCATGGAGCTATTGAGATAGGAGGGGAGCATTGTGGAAACTTTAAGGTTAATGGGCACCGGTTGAAGAAGTATATCCCGGGAGCTCCGGTGGATACGATTGCCACACTTCACCTCGAATGAGACGCCCCCGAGTTTGGTCAAGCTAATGACCTTAAAGAAGCGCTCGGTGGGAGGCAACCCATTGGTAACGTTTTCCCTTTCTTGTTTTGTTTTTGTTTTAGATTTTTCTGTTTTTGTGTGTGCTTTGTGTGTGTTAGAATCTTGGTAGCATTGGAAGCCTTGCTTGGCAAGTGAATGATGATGATGAACCCCTCATCAATTATGGGTGGAGCAGACGCGGAACTTGGACGGCTAGCGGTGCCTAGCGCGGGTCCCGACGCCTTGATGAATACTTAGAGCTCTCTACCATGGTTGATAGGATCATCCAACATCAATTCCACTTGAGAATCCCAAATACCATAGCAAACCATTTTTACATTGTGAGAACCTTCTTTCACTCTTCTTTACTTCATTTACACATTGGGGACAATGTGTTTCTAAGTATGGGGTGGGGTTTGCATGATCCTTTGCATGATGAGCATCTAGGGTAGTTTAATATTTGCACATGTCTTACATTGTATATATTCATTTCAAAAATCCCATAAAAATCAGAAATTTTAAAAAAAATTTTGTGCTTTCTAGGTTTGGATATGACCCTAATGATGAATCTTGTCTTGTGGATTGGCTATGGATGGCCTTATGTGTTAAATTGATGAATGCATATGTGGACTTGAAGTACTTCTCCTGAATCCCATGAATGATTTGTGATCATGATGTTTGCCTAGAATGGATTGAGCATTGAAGGTCGAAATTACATGCTAGTTCTTGCACACCATCTAGGAATGAATGAGGCAATTCATCTTCCTCTAATTCTCATCTTGATCATGATTGTTTGAGCACCTCAATTGATATAAATTTGACCTCTTTTGACCCATCCGGGAATAGGAGCATGTTAGTGTGTTGATGTGTGTGAAAAGCAAGTGTGGGGTGAAGATGTTGATGAAAGAATGTCATGAATAAAATGCTGAATTTGTTGTGAAAGTGTAGACAAAAACATAGGTTTGGGGACGTTGGTTTAAATGACAAGTAACTCGGTACACTTCACATAATCGGGTGTTGGTGCCTTGCCAAAGTCAAATAAACCAATAGTCCTAACGAGCTTTGGTATGTGTGCTCGGTGTGGATGCACCTCGAAAAATAGAAAAAGCCCGAGGATGGCTAATCACCAAGGTTTCAGCTTTTGTACACCAATGCCATTGTCTCAAAAATAAGTCAAAGAAAAGGAAAAGAAAGAAAAGATAGAGAAAATATACACTTGAGGGAAGTTGATCGAGGACAAGATTGTGGAGCTAGTTCCATTCCCGGATTAGCATCACATAGCCTAGAAAAATCCCCACCTAATCACAACCTTTCTTGGCCTTTTATTTCACAAGACCTTATGACCTATTTGCATGTTTGTAAGACTTAGTAATCTAGATTGGATATGCTCTTGATCATCTTGACTTCGTCATCTTTACATTTCATGCATGCTTTTGAGTTAAGTACAATTGTCTTTCCATGCCTTCATTTATTTGAATACATAATTGCTTGTCCGTTGCCATAAAACATGACTATGAAGGTGATCCAATAGTAGAAGCACAAACTGAAAAAGATTTTGCCATTTTTCTGCATACATAAATCATGTCATCTCGTAGTCTATAGTTGAGAATTTGCTCGGGGACGAGCAAACCTTAAGTATGGGGTATTTTTGATAACACGATTTATGACTTAGGTTTAGGTAATCATTTAGATAGATTTGTCACTCATTCATGCATGGTTTAGCACTAGTTCACAACGTTTGCACTCAATTTACGTATTTTGCCGAGATAGACGTCTACACGGACTTGTGCATTGTTTTGTAGGTATTTTGGGAGATTTAGGAGCTAAATCGATACGTTTGAGGATCGTTCATCAAGATGACACACCCTCGGACTCATTAAGATGTAAACTAGAGGCTAAGGAGGACTCATGGAACCTTGCCAACACAAGCCATGCACCAAATCGAAGCTTAATGATCAAAGCGAAGCTGAAGCACCAAACCACGGTTCACTGAAGGTCCACGGCCGTGGAACCAACCGAGGTTCTTTCCAGGTTTTCGTGACAGCTGTGCCACGATCTCTTGGCCAGCTCTTGCAAAGTTGTAGTATAAAAGTGGTCCTGCATTGGCTGAGAAGAGCATCTTTCAATTGGGTATTCTCCCATCACTCTACACACACAACAATACTCTCAACAAGGAGATTCTCAAGGAGGAAAACACCATTGGAGGAGGAAGAGGAGCTCCATTGGAGAGGAAGAGAAGAACACACCATTGCTAGACTTGATAGCTTTTGTAGTGAGGATTTCGGAATCGATTTCTAGAGTTGTATGAACCATTTAAACCTTCTTTTGGAAGGGTTGTGAGTCATTCTAATCTCATTTTCAGCTTGGTTTTGTTTGCTTCACTTGTTCATCTCTTTCTCTTTATTATCTTGCAAATGGAAGCCATGATTTTATGCTTGATGATTTCGATTGTTATGATGCATGTTGTAGGCTAAATCGATGTGATTCTAGGGTAAGGAAAGGATGGTTATGGCTAGGACTATGATAGGATGGACTTAGATTTTCCCTTGGATGAGTCACTTACTTGGACGTAGCCTCTGTTAGAGTCCACGGTTTGTTTTTGCCAAACCACGGCCGTGGACTTGGTAGAACACCTCGTGATTCTCCCTGGTTCGATGGATCTAGTTTTAGATTGTTGAAATGTTGAAATCCTAGTGTTTGTTGAGTTAGATCTACCCTAGGGTGACCTAGTGTTAGCAACTAAGTATTAGGAGAGACTTACCCGGTGATCCTTACTCTTAGATTTCGAAGATGACAAACCCTAGGTAGTGGTGAGCCTCATAAGCCGCCATTGGACTAAGTGTGCTAGGATAGTTGTTTAGGACTAACTCTTTCGAGACTTACCCGGTGAGGATAAGTTAGATCCCTAGGTGACAATCCGGTTTGTGTAGAATTCCATCCCTTAGGTTCTTAGAGACTTACCCGGTGATGAGACCTTAGGGACGGACTAGTGGACCATGAGTCCTACCCGGTGATTGATCCCAATCTAGAAACACTAAATCCCAACATATCATAATTAATCCAAGGAATGATTAGGTAGCTTGAGTCCTATGTCATAACTGGAACTTCCAACCCCTAGAATCCGCTTTTCTCTATTTGACTCATATCTCGTGTTTAGCTTGTTGGTTTGCATTGATTTGTTAGTTTAGTTGATTGTTTACCTTGCATGAATTGTGATCTTTGATTGGTCACCTAAAAACCAACCAAAAACATTTGAGATTTTCTTTTCTATTTCTTCCTCTTTTCTTAACCTAGATCTTCACTAAACTTAATCATAAATCGAATCAATCTCACCTTAGTCTTTGTGTTCGACCTCGGAATATTATCCCTACTACAAACGTCCCGTACACTGCGGGTTCGCTAGGAGTTAGGAGAAATATAACGAGTATAAATTTAAATCTTATTGCGTACACATCACACGATCTTAGCATAACATACCCCTTAAAATAAGTTTCGTCCCGAAACTTAGAATAAGGTATTAAATTAAAATGACTTCCATAAATAGAAGTGTATAACTTGGTCTCCCTAAATTTTTTAATCTCGTTTTCTAACATGCAAAACTACTCAATCATCATAATCAGACAACATATAAAAACACAATCACCCAATCCAATGTATACTCACAAAAGTCACACAAACAAAATCCAAGCACTAACTCGTCGGTACAACAATAGCGGCTAACTCCACAAAGAACTCGGGATAACTACGCCTAATGCTCTCCTCTGTCTCCCAGGTGGCCTCATCGGCTCCTCGTCTAGACCACTGGATCCTCAACATCGGTATCTCCTTGGACAGCAGGCGTCTAGTACTGCGCTCTAGGATGGCTACTGGGTACTCTACAAAAGTATGATCTGGCTCAACTATCAGATCCTCATGGCCGATGACGTGCCTTGGGTCTGGAATGTACTCTCTTAGTTGAGATACATGGAAGACCAGGTGGACGCCCTCTAGTCTCGGCGGTAGTGCTAATCGGTAGGCAACCTCTCCGACTCTCTCCAAGATCTCAAAAGGTCCGACATATCGGGGACTTAGCTTCCCCTTAATACCGAAACGCTGGACGCCTCTCGTCGGTGACACTCTCAACTACACATGTGCACCTACTCTAAACTCAACAGGTTGACGCCTCTTGTCGGCGTAGGATTTTTGACAACTCTGAGCTGCTAACATCCGCTCTTGGACCAGGGCGATCCGAGCAATGTCGTCCTGTATCCGGTGAGGAACTACTCCATCAGCTCTACTAGGCTCATCCTAGCACAATGGTGTGCGACATCTCTGCCCGTACAAATCCTCATAAGGGGTCATCCCAATAGACGCGTGCCAACTGTTATTATATGAAAACTCTACAAGGGGAAGGTGATCAGACCATACCTGTCCCCAATCCAATACACATGCCTGTAGCATGTCCTTTAATGTTTGGATGGTCCTCTCAAACTGACCGTCAATCTGTGGGTGGTAAGCAGTAGTAAAGTGGAGACTCGTCCCTAAAGCGGTATGTACCTGGTGCCAAAATCTCGAGGTGAACCGCCCATCCTTGTCAGAAATGATAGTCCTCGGTACTCCATGTAGTCTCACAATGTGTTTGGTGAACTCCTCAGCTAGACGACTTACCGGCCACGTTTCCTTAATCAGAATGAAACGTGCAGTCTTCGTCAGACGGTATATGTTAGCATGAAAAATTGCGATATTTTAGGCACGTTTTCTAAACGTATTTGATTCATATTGATAGTCTTTGATTGAACTTTGTGCATATGTGAGCTAGTATTTCCTATATTGTCGATATGGATGTCTACACTAGTTCTATGTTGATTATAGGTACTTAAGAGCTATTTCCGAACGAAATCGAGCAAAGAAGAGTTGATTTGATATGTCCATGGATTAAGGGCATTCTTAGGAGCAAATTGGAGTTTTAGCTTGAGGAATGCACGAGGCTAGGGAAGAATCACGTTCTTGCCCTAAACCACGCTCTATATTGAGCCTCAACAACCTGTATAAAGAGTGCCTTGTAGGTGAGTTACATAAGGTTTTTGGAACTTCACCGTACGATTACCTTACATTAGTATACCTTTGCATATCTCAACTCTGTCTTTATATCATTAAGTATATCTTGAATCGATTGCCACAGCTGGATACTTGGATATTTAGGATTGTTGTTTTCCCAATATTTGCAAAACTCTCATATTTACTCGCTTGATAATCTGCAATCGAATTTGTTCCCACCCAAATCCCTGTGTTCGATACTCTGGAATTCTTGCTTAGCTACGTCGATCCGTACACTGCGGGTTCGCTGCTTGATTCTAGTTTTATAAATTTAAAGCTTATTTGCACACACCTTTAGGGGCGAACAAGTTTTTGGCGCCATTGCCGGGGATTTGGTTTCGGCCGAATTCGGTAGCCGGTTGTAAAGCTTGGGAGCTTGCTCTCGTTATTTGATATTACTTTGAGTGCATGCGCAGGTCTAGGAACACCGAAGATCTCTTACCTCTTGATCAAGAGCTAGAGAAAACTTTAAGGCAAAAGCGCAAGGAAAAGAATATGGCCGAAGAACACGAACGTGATCTTCAAACGGAGTTGGCGGAGAAGGAGGCTCAACTCCAATGGAACGAGAACCTCCGCCGGGATGAAACGGATCGTCATCAATCTGAAGTTAGCAAACTGCAGGATGCGATGTTCCAAATGAGGATGGAGTTAAGCGACCTTAAGAATAAAGGAAGCAAGAAATCCTCAAGGAGGGGATCAAGAACTAGAAGAAGAAGTCACTCGTCCGCTGATGATAGTGACTCTTCCATGCCACCGTTAGAGGAGATTGATCCCACGATCAATATGAATCCTTTCCATCCTCAAGGAGCTGCTAATCGCCGCATTCCACCTAGGAATGTGAGGGTCGAACATGTGGATAATGAGCCAAGAACTCTTGGCCAGCGGATGGATCCAACACAACAACCACGCCGCTTGGGCGTGAATTTTGATGCTGAAGATGTGCAAGGGTTTAGCTTTAACCCTCAAGTTATTACTCTTGTTCGCCAAAACCAATTTGGCGGTACAAGCGCTGAATCTCCACACCAACACTTGCAAAACTTTGAGTGTATGATGGAGACGATGAGACCAAAGAATGCTACCACCAACAGCTACAAGCTCAAACCCTTCTTTTTCTCTTTGAAGGGGAAAGCGTTGTCTTGGTACCAAGCTCTTCCTAGTGGGAAACTAGATACGTGGGAAGACCTTTCCGCGGAGTTCCTCACCAAATTCTTTCCGCCTTCCAAAACGGCGGAACTTAGAGGTAAGATTAATGCTTTTTCCATGAGACCTAACGAAAGTTTGTTTCAATCTTGGGAAAGGTTTCAGGATTTACTCTTGGATTGCCCTCATCATGGCATATCCAAGCTTGCCTTGCTAGAGATTTACTACAAGGGGCTGGATGCGGGAACGCAATTTAACCTCCAATCCCTCTCGTGTGGAACGTTCATGGACATGAGAGAAGATGACGCTTGGGACTTCATCGAGAAGCAAGCAAGAGTCATAGAGAAGTATTCCCACCGGAAAGTGGAGGGAAATCCTATGGAGCAAGGAGCAAAGCTCACACATGAAGCCCAGAATCAGATTTTCTCCCTCAACAATGAGATCAAAGAGTTGAAGGAGGCTATCAAGACCAACTTCTCAAAGCAACAAGGGAAAGATGTTGGTTATTTGGGCAACAACAATAACCGGAACAACAACCGGAATAATAACTGGAATGGAAACAACAACAACCGGAACAACGATTGGAACAACAATAGGGGTTCAAACAACAACAATTGGCGCTCAAATCAACAAAATTCCGGTAACTCTTACCCTTCCAACTCAAATTCACTAACTCCACCTTCCTCTTCCTCTACTCCTTTGAAAAGCCAGGAGCAATCATCTAATGGAGGAAACCCTTCGGGGAAGGAGAAACCCCATCCCATATTGGAAACGATCTTGGGAAAGCTTCAAGGGTTGGAGAACCGCCTCATCAAAGTTGATGATCAAGTCTCTAAGATTGATAAAGCTCAAAAGGTTTTAGAGAACCAAATGTTCAACCACGCGCAGGAAGTTCCTAGGAATCAAGGGAAACTTCCAGGAAAGACGGAGGACAACCCTAAGGGAAGGGTGATGGTGATTACAACTAGGAGCGGAGTGACTACTACCGATCCGCAGCCTACGTTCGTTGAAGTCCCTGTAGAGAAGGACAAAGAAAAGGGGAAGGAGAAGGAAGATAACTATGTTCCTCCTCCAGCTTACAAACCTCCCCTACCATTCCCTCAATCTAGAGCCCGAGCGCGCCTAGACAAACAATTCGGTAAGTTCATAGAACTCATGAGTAAGTTGCATATTAATATACCCTTCATTGACGCTATTGTAGGTATGCCGGCTTATGGCAAGTTCTTGAAGGAGCTCCTCTCCAACAAGAGGAAGCTAGAAGATTTTGGTGAGGTCAAGATGAGTTCGGATTCTTCGGATCTCATCAAGACCATGAAGGAGAAAATGCCCCCAAAGTTGAAGGATCCGGGGTCATTTTTCATTCCCATTGGAGTGGGAGATGTCACATATGACGCTTTATGTGACTTAGGAGCAAGTGTGAGCATCATACCACTTGCATTGTGCAGGAAAATCGGTTTAGGCGACCCTAAACCGGTGAAGATGACGTTGTACATGGCGGATCGATCCATCACTCGCCCCGTCGGTATTGTAGAAGACGTCTCCGTCAAGCTAGGTAAATTCTTTGTTCCCATTGATTTTGTCGTGCTTGACATTCCTGCAGATAGTCCGGTCCCAATCATACTCGGAAGACCGTTTCTTGCAACTTCCGGCTGCATGGTCGATTGCAAGAATGGTAGACTCGCTTTTGATATTGGAGAAGAGAAAGTAGAATTCGTTCTTTCCACTCTAGTGAAGGAGCCGATCTTCGACGAGGATATTTACGATGTCCAAGATGAAGAAGGTTTATCTAGGGAAGAGGTAAGTGCGATTCTCTTTAACGATCCTTTACAAAAAGTCATTACCATGAGTCTAACAGATGTAGGGGAAGAAGGAGAGTGCAAAGAGGAAATTGAAGCCTTGGAAGCACAAGAAGAGATGCATGAAGAGGAGTTTGAGAAACTCCACGACGAGGCTGAGAATGTTAGAATCCACGGTCATACCCTGTATTCCACGACCGTGGATTTCACAACCAAAACCGTCCTCCATTCCAGGGGATTACACGGCCGTGGAACATATAAGGAGCCCGTAATTCTGGCCGTGGAAGAGGGTGATCGGCATACTTCTTCAACTTTTTCTAATCCTTCTCCAACTCACTCAACACCCTTAGAAACCTCTAAGGAAACATCGGATGCTCCTCAAGGGTCGTTGGAAGCTCCGAAAGCAATGGAACTCAAACCACTTCCTACTCATCTAAGGTACGCTTTTCTAGGATCTAATTCTACCTTTCCGGTTATCGTTAGTTCCGAACTAAGCATAGATGAACATGAGCAGCTCATGATTGTCCTTAGGAAACATAGAAAAGCCATAGGCTATACTATTGAGGACTTAGTAGGAATTAAACCCTCCCTATGTATGCATAAGATATTAATGGAGGAAGACTTCAGAACTTCAAGACAACCTCAAAGGCGGTTGAACCCGACCATGAAGGAGGTTGTCAAGAAGGAAATTCTTAAACTTCTTGATGCAGGTATCATCTATCCTATCTCCGATAGTAAGTGGGTGAGCCTGGTTCAAGTAGTTCCGAAGAAGGGAGGAATGACGGTCATTACCAACAAGAATAACGAACTCATTCCTACCCGAACCGTGACTGGATGGCGGATGTGCATAGACTACCGCAAGCTCAACAACGCAACGCGGAAGGATCACTTTCCATTGCCATTCATCGATCAAATGCTTGGAAGGTTAGCACAACATTCACATTTTTGCTACCTTGACGGTTATAGTGGTTTCTTTCAGATTCCGATACATCCGGATGATCAAGAGAAGACCACATTCACGTGCCATTGGGGTACGTTCGCCTATAGGAGAATGCCGTTCGGGCTTTGCAACGCCCCAACCACCTTCCAACGGTGCATGATGGCCATCTTCTCCGAATACGTGGAGGAAATCATGGAAGTCTTCATGGACGACTTCTCCGTATACGGTTCCTCTTTTAACGATTGCCTTTCTAACCTTTCTCTTGTTTTACAAAGGTGTGAAGACACTAACCTAGTTCTTAATTGGGAGAAGTGTCAATTCATGGTTAAGGAAGGAATTGTATTAGGTCACTTAGTCTCTAGTAGAGGGATAGAGGTAGACAAGGCTAAGATAGAGACCATAGAGAAACTTCCTCCCCCAATTTCGGTGAAAGGGATAAGAAGTTTCCTAGGACATGCTGGATTTTATAGACGTTTCATTAAGGACTTTTCTAAGATATCAAAACCTCTCACTAATCTATTGATGAAGGATGCGGTTTTTGAGTTTTTGCAGGAATATTTGGATGCGTTTAACACCATTCGGAAAGCTCTAATTTCAGCACCTATTATCCAACCTCCGGATTGGACTCTCCCCTTTGAGATTATGTGCGACGCTAGTGACGTAGAAATTGGAGCTGTTCTTGGACAACGAAAGGAAGGGCGAACCCATGCCATATACTATGCTAGCAAGACGCTAGATGAAGCGCAGCTCAACTACGCCACTACCGAAAAAGAATTCTTAGCCATTGTCTATGCTATTGACAAGTTTCGCTCTTATCTTGTAGGTGCAAAGGTGATTGTCTACACGGATCATGCTGCGATCCGATACCTCCTTGCGAAGAAAGATGCGAAGCCAAGGCTGATTAGATGGATTCTTCTCCTACAAGAATTCGATCTTGAGATCCGCGACAAGAAAGGTTCAGAAAATTCTGTTGCGGATCATTTGAGTCGCCTAACACATTTAGAGGACGACCATTTACCCATTGATGACTCATTCCCGGACGAACACCTACACATCATAGAGGAGTGCATCAACGTGATCTCCAAAGGTAACGAACCATGGTTTGCTGATTTTGTTAACTATTTGGTTTGCCAAGAGATACCGCCCGGACTATCCTACGCACAAAGGAAGAAGTTCTTTAAAGACGTCCGGGAATACTATTGGAACGAGCCTCTCCTCTTTAAGAGAGGTCCGGATGGCATCATTCGTCGATGTGTGCCGGAAGATGAGATGCAAAGTGTCATCCGCCATTGTCATTCACTACCTTGTGGAGGACACGCTAGTTCGAACAAGACTAGCGCAAAGGTATTGCAATCTGGATTCTATTGGCCTACATTGTTTAGAGATGTGCAATCCTTTGTTTCTTGCTGCGATGCTTGTCAAAGAACAGGCAATATTTCTAGAAGGAATGAGATGCCCCTCAACAACATCCAGGAGGTGGAGATTTTTGATGTTTGGGGAGTCGATTTCATGGGACCATTCCCATCTTCTTATGGAAACCAATACATACTATTGGCGGTAGATTACGTTTCTAGATGGGTGGAAGCAATCGCCTCTCCCACAAATGATGCCATGGTGGTGGTTAAGTTCTTCAACAAGACCATCTTCCCGCGATTTGGGACACCAAGGACTATCATTAGTGACGAAGGTTCTCACTTCATAGCCCGTCGCTTTGAAGCTCTTCTAGCTAAGTATGGGGTTACTCACAAGATCGCTACCCCTTATCATCCACAAACTAGTGGACAAGTTGAGATCTCAAATAGGGAGATCAAAGGAATTCTAGAAAAGACGGTTTCAAGGACTAGGAAGGATTGGTCCTTGAAGCTAGATGATGCATTATGGACGTACCGGACTGCGTACAAGACTCTCATATGAACCACACCATACAACCTTGTGTATGGGAAGTCTTGTCACTTGCCGGTGGAGTTGGAGCACAAAGCGTTTTGGGCTATCAAGTGGCTGAATTTCGGCATGAAGGAAGCGGGAGAGAAGCGTCTCCTAGACATCAATAAGCTGGATGAACTCCGCTTGAACGCCTATGAAAACGCCAAGATCTACAAGGAAAGAGCAAAGCGTATGCATGATAAGCATATCATTCCAAAGGACTTCAAAGAAGGAGATCAAGTTCTCCTCTTCAATTCAAGACTTTGCCTCTTTCGAGGTAAGCTTAAATCCCGTTGGACCGGACTTTTTCTAATTAAGCGTATTTTCCCCCATGGTGCAGTTAAAGTATGGGGTGAAGCTAGCGGAAGTTTTAAGGTGAACGGCCAACGACTAAAGAAGTATACGCCGGAACTCCAAGCTGAGGAGTTTGCGCCTACCGCACTCGAATAAGTGCGAGATTGGTCTAGCTACGGACCTTAAACAAAGCGCTTCTTGGGAGGCAACCCAAGGTATTGCAATTTCGTTTTTGTTTTCGATTCATAGTTTAGCTTAGAATAGACGTTTTCGCTTTATTTTGCCTCGATTTCTTCCGGTATGTTCGTGTTTTTGGTTGTAGGATCGGTGGAAAAGGAAAAAGAGGAGAATAATGTCGAAGAAAAGTGACGAAATTCGGACTTTGGAGCTTTACAGGAGGTTCCACGGTCTAAATTACGGTCGTCATAGCTACAGTGGCCGTAATTCCCAAAAGCCTTTGAAAAATCACCAAAACCACGGTTCCGTACATTTCCACGGCCGTGGAACACCCCGACAGACCGTGATTTTCAAAAATTTTGCCTGCAACTATATAAGCCACGTTCTTCACAAACTCATCCCAAAAATCCCTCTTTCCACGACCTAATTGCCGAAAATCCACGACCTCTTCAAAATCCTCGTTTCTTAATCGTTTCTAACGATTCTTCTTCCCAAACTGTAGCAAATTCAACCACAAACAATATCCAAGCGACGAATCGAACGGAAATTCATCAACAAACGCGCATTTCGGATTTTTCAATCCGAAAAAGAGGTTTATTCTTTCTTCTTGATTCTCGCCAATTTGGTTCGTTTTTGCTATAGATTTTTAGGAAGAAATGATAGAGACTGGAAGGAATTAGACTAGGACTGCTTGTTGTGGTGATTGATTGCTGATTTGCTGAGATTCGTGATTTTCTGAGACGAATCACGGTCTCTGGGTAAACCACGGCCGTAATTCTTGAAGAACAGACCGTAATTTTTGTGCAGGATGGATTTTGTAAGGAGAGTGTCGGGAAGGATAAAAGAGAAGAAAGGTGAGCATAATAAGAAAAGAAAGGGTAATCCTTCCTCCTCCTCATCCTCTAGGGCACCACCACCCTCCTCACCTTCACTACCATCTTCACCTTCACCTCCATCCTCACCTCCTCACCCTAGAGTCCCGACCATACATGAGAACCATCTTGCTGCATTAGAGAAGATCCAGAAGAGGGCAGTGATTGGCCCTAGATATTTGTTGTTGGAGGATCTATATCCTCTCAACATAGTTGATGATCTTACTTGGCTCTTGGATAGAGCCGGATTAGTTATATTCTCAGCTATCCGAGAAGACGCCTATGAGGAGATCACCCAGGAGGTTGTGACGTCTTTCGAGCACAGCCACGTAGATAGGACCGTCTCTTTCCGTCTCATGGAAAGAGACTACCATTTGAGTATCGTTGAGTTTGGGACTATTTTTGGGTTTCATGAGACCTTCAATGGTCGATTTCCGAGTGGTGTTTACCCCAAGGATTTTTGGAAGGAAGTTGCAATGATTTACGCCGACGAGGACCATTGGCAACCCGCTGATACCAAGGCTAGATTGATGTACCATCTAGCCTTGAAGATAGCTCACCGTGTTCTTTCGGAGTGTCTCTTTCCTAGGACGGAGACGCCCCAAAAGATCAAGACGGATGAGCTATTCTTGCTCTATTGCATGCTTTATGGACGCCGTGCAGATTGTGCTACTCTCTTGCCTGCTACTATGAGCAAGCTCAAGAACAAGGCGAAGGGAAACATCGGATATGGTGGGATAGTTACCCACATTGCTAGGAGTTTTGGTGTGGATTTTTCTGCTTGCACCCGCATACCGGCCGTTCCTTTAGGGCTACATGCATTCATGGTTAGGGGTCTCATTTTCCCCACACATGGAGGTCCGCCTTATGCGGGCATGCCTTGGGAGAGTAGGACGGGCAGGGGTATAGAGTGGCTGCCGGAGTATTCCATTATGGTGGGACGCCATAATTGGAAGGAGACGTTCGCTGCGATGCATGCGAACAGGATAGTAGCTCCCCCTTATGTCCCACCACCGGTTGTCGAGGAAGAGGATATGGGAGATCAGTTTGAGAGTGGAGGAGGAGCGGAGCAGGAGTTTGGCACGTTTCCGGACCAGCCGGAGGCGGCCCCAGATGTACCTAGACGCTCTCCACGTCCAGCTAGAGCCTCAGGCTCGTCATCTCGCCGCGCTAGCGTGAGTGAGAGGCCTACGTGGATGACCACACCTCCCACATGGTATGGCGTTCCCCCTCCTTGGTCGACGGAGCAGCCACCAGCACCACCACCAGCACCAGCACCATCCGACGCCCCAGCATGGTACAGTCACGCCCCGGGATGGTACGAGCAGATGCCGGATTGGGCTACCGGACTTTCAGAGAGAGTTGGAGCGTTGGAGATCCGGGCCGACGCTAGAGACGGACGCCTCGACGACCTCGACCACATGATGAGGGACGTCTACCGCCAGCAGTTTGGGCGGCCCTACGACTCCAGCTTCTCCCCATTCCCGCCTCCGCCGGCGCCGCAGTGATTTGATGCATGACCGTTTGTTTTAGACATTCCCGCCACCACTTTGTGAGTTTCTTTTTCTTTTCTTTCTTTTCCTTCTTTCTTTTGAACATTAGGGACAATGTTCGTCCTAAGTATGGGGTGGGATGTACTAAAAGTTTGTAATAACTCTACTTACTATGTTCGCTTTCATTTGAGACTATCGTTGCATGTTCATTATGTGTTGCACGTTTCCTTATTGCATTGCATGAAAAATAACTTGAAAAACCCATAAAAATTGAAAAATTTTGAGCTTCTAATGAATTGAGATGATTTCCATGATAATCACTACTTGTGAATTGAGTTTGATGACAATTGCATGCTTAAAAGGATTGTGAATTGAAAAGAATTTGAATGAATGAATTATACCTCTTTTGCAAGTTTCATAATGTGATTATGTTACCTAAATCATGCTAGGAAATTGAAGTTGAAATCACGTTATAAGTTCCTATACTTCTTGTTGAGATGATTAAGGCAATTCGATACTTTCTTTTTTCTTTCTTTTGATCACTTTAGCTCTTCATTAAATATTAGCCTCTTTTACCTATCCGGGAATTTTGGAGAAGTGAATGAAAAAGGCATGTTTGATGTGGGAGTGCCATGAGAGCAATTATTTGCAATCAAATGAATAGAAAGAAATTGTAGGTTTGGGGAAGTCAATCATGACGATGAGTAACTCGGCACCATTCACATAGCCGGGTGTTTGTGTCTTGCCAAAGTCGGATTGAGCGATTTTCCTAGCGGATTATGGTATGTGCGCTAAGGGTTTGAGGCATCTCATAAAAATTGAGAAACGCCAATCTCCTAGGCTTCGGTTTTTGTGCACCTCTGTCCATAACTCCAAAAGTAAAGTCGAAAAAAATAAAGAAAAGAGAGCGAAGCTCTAAGTGAAGTATTGCGGAAACCGCAAAAGAAGAAGAAGGTAGTTGTCCACTTTCCCGGATTCATGCACCACTTTCCCTTAAAGTTCTCCCTTCCCTTCCACATTCTAGACCTTTTCTTTGAAAGTCCTTAAGATCAAAAGAATGTTATATGACTTGGTGATCCAAATTGAAGTTTCTTGTGATTGATTTTGATAATGTTTGAAGGTTATAATGCTTGTTTAGAAGTTAAATTGGTTCATGAATTTTCTTTGCTTTTTACTCTTTGATTGGGTGTGTGAAAGTTTGATAAACGATTGAAGCAAGGTTTGAGAATGATCTATTCTTTAGAAGTCACATTCACCCAAAAGAAGGTATACATATTTCATCCTAACTCTTGTTTAAAGCTTTTTTGAAAGACCTTGCTTAGGGACAAGCAAGTGTTAAGTATGGGGTTATTTGTTAGCATGAAATATTGCGATATTTTAGGCACGTTTTCTAAACGTATTTGATTCATATTGATAGTCTTTGATTGAACTTTGTGCATATGTGAGCTAGTATTTCCTATATTATCGATATGGATGTCTACACTAGTTCTATGTTGATTATAGGTACTTAAGAGCTATTTCCGAACGAAATCGAGCAAAGAAGAGTTGATTTGATATGTCCATGGATTAAGGGCATTCTTAGGAGCAAATTGGAGTTTTAGCTTGAGGAATGCACGAGGCTAGGGAAGAATCACGTTCTTGCCCTAAACCACGCTCTAAAATACGGCTGTACTATAAACCACGTTTAGTTCCACGGCCGTGGAACCTTGCAAGAGAAGCGTGATGCATTCCAGTAACTATTACGGTCGTGGAATATATGGTACAAACCGTGACCTAATCCACGCCCTAAATTACGGTCGTGGAAACTTCCACGACCGTGATCTTGGCGAATCTTTTTGCCACACTTTGAAGCCACGATCTTTTGAAGATTGGGCCGGGCCGATATTTTATCTTGCCCTATAAAAAGACGGACGAAGCAAGATTCCGTCATCTTGGCTTAGGAAGGAATTTTGGCAATCCACGCTTCATCTCCGCTTAGAGAATTTCAACGCCGTTTGGCCTTCGCTTGGAAGCATTGATCATCTCATTGGAGATCGAGGTTCGCATTTGGGAATTGCCCTAATCTCACACTTTTGGTGGAGATTGCTGTTGAGATCTCCGGATTGGCGGAAGATCGAAGCTTTTGGAAGATTTTGCAAGAAGACCTCTCTTCTTGTCTAGGTTTGATTTGGAAAACGGATTGACATCCCGTTTTCTCTTCTTTCCTAAGGTTGCGATTGTTTGCTTTATACTGAATCCTTTGACAATATTTGTTCTTGATTGTGACTTTGAGATTGGTTTGAAGATTATTGAAAGTTCTTAGAAGTTTTCATCTTTTTATCTTTTAATTCTTGAATCAATATCAACATGACTGTTATTGGCTAAAAACCCTTAACAATTCTAAGGTGAAGGGTTGATAGTTGTGGCTTAGATGATGATAGATCGATCGCAAACAGATTAGACCCTGAGAGTTAGAGAGAATCGTCGACAAACCATAAATTACGGTCTGTTCTTGAGTCCACGACCGTGGAACACCAAGAACTAACCGTAATTTCTCATAAATCTACGAGCCTGCTTTTACTTTAATCCAAAGTTAAAGATTTGCTTTAACTTAGTTTAGACTTGTCTTTTCTAGGTGGTAGTGAAGCCTCAACAACCTCTACCTCGATTGTGAGTGTCACAACCTCAATCGGTTAAGTTAGTCTTGATCCTTGGGTTACAAGTTTGGGTATTTGACACTAATTCTCACATTTAGAATCTTTCTATATTGAGCCTCAACAACCTGTATAAAGAGTGCCTTGTAGGTGAGTTACATAAGGTTTTTGGAACTTCACCGTACGATTACCTTACATTAGTATACCTTTGCATATCTCAACTCTGTCTTTATATCATTAAGTATATCTTGAATCGATTGCCACAGCTGGATACTTGGATATTTAGGATTGTTGTTTTCCCAATATTTGCAAAACTCTCATATTTACTCGCTTGATAATCTGCAATCGAATTTGTTCCCACCCAAATCCCTGTGTTCGATACTCTGGAATTCTTGCTTAGCTACGTCGATCCGTACACTGCGGGTTCGCTGCTTGATTCTAGTTTTATAAATTTAAAGCTTATTTGCACACACCTTTAGGGGCGAACAGTCTACCACTACCCAAATAGCATCAAAACCTCTGTTGAGTCTCAATCCCGTGATGAAATCCATAGAGATGTCCTCCCACTTCCATTGTGGTACTGGCAGTGGGTGGAGCTCTCATACGGACCTACGATGCTCAATCTTGACCTGCTGGCAGGTCGCACACTGAGCTACATACTGAGCCATGTCGGGCTTCAAACCACCCCACCAAAAGGAACGTCTCACATCCTTGTACATCTTACTCGCTCCTGGATTAACTGAGTATGGGGTAGCATGGGCCCCACCCAATATCCTCTGTCTCAACTCCATGTCTGATGGCACAGAAATACAGTCCTGACGTCTCATCACTCCGTTAGCACCAATAGTGAACTGAGGTGCCTTATCTCGAGACATCCTGTCTCGGATCCTGGTCAAAGTCGGGCAGGTCTCCTGCTTCTGTTGGATCCCTCCCAACAGATCAGGTAGTAACTCCAAGGTAGCCAAATGACAGTCTATACCTGGGAACTGAATCTCTACCTCTAACCAAGCCAAATCCCTATACAACTGCGGTTGTACCGTCAATCGGGCTATCCTCTTCTCCCGAGGCATCTTCCGATTCAAAGCGTCAACAACAACATTCGCCTTTCCTGGGTGGTAGAGAATCTCAAGGTCGAAATCCTTGATCAACTCTAACCACCTCCTCTGACGGTTATTCAACTCCCGCTGAGTGAATATATATTTCAGACTCTTATGGTTTGTGAAGATTTGACATGTCGCCCCGTAGAGATAGTTACGCTAGATCTTAAGGGCATGGACTACTGCAGCTAACTCTAGGTCGTGTGTGAGGTAGTTCTCCTCATACATCTTCAGCTGCCGAGAAGCATAAGCTATGACATTACCCCTTTGCATCAAGACACACCCCAACCCTAGCTTTGATGCGTCACTATATACCACAAAGTCATTTGTACCCTCAGGCTATGCTAAAATCGGAGCATATGTCAGTCTCCTCTTCAGCTCCTCAAAGCTCCGCTGACACGACTCAAACCAAACAAACAAAGTAGTCTTCCTCGGAAGGCAGGTAAGTGGTCGGGAAAATAGGGAGAACCCTTCCACGAACCGGCGGTAGTAGCCTGCCAAACCGAGAAAGTTGTGAACCTCCTTAACATTCTTTGGAGGTTGTAGGGAAGACATTGTCTCGATCTTCGTTGGATCGACCTTAATCCCCTCAGCAGTCACTACATGGTTTAGGAAGGCTACCTCTGACATCCAGAACTCGTACCTAGACAGCTTGGCATAAAGCTTACTATCCTACAGAATTTGTAACACTGTTCTCAAGTGCCCGGGATGCTCCTCTCGACTCCTAGAGTAAACTAGAATGTCGTTAATGAAAACCACTACAAATTGGTCTAAGAAGTCAATAAAAATCCCGTTCATCAACTCCATGAACATTGTTGGCGCATTAGTGAGCCCGAATGGCATCACTACAAACTCATAATGGTCATACCTAGTCCGGAATGCCGTATTAGGTATGTCCTGATCTCTCACTCTCAGTTGGTGATAACCCGACCTCAAGTCGATCCTCGAAAGCACGGACGCTCCATGCAACTAGTCCAACAGATATGCGAGGCAGTGGATACTTGTTCTTGATGGTGAGCTTGTTCAAATCTTTGTAAATTGATGCATAGCCTCATCGATCCATCCTTCTTCCTTACAAATAATACTAGCGCTCCCTAGGGGGACACACTAGGGCGTATGAAGCCCTTCTCAACTAGTTCTTCCAACTGCTTCTTCAGCTCAAGCAACTCTATCGGTGTCATGCGGTAAGGGGCCTTTGAGATCGTTCTCGTGCTCGACTCTAACTCAATGCTAAAGTCAACACTCCTCTGTGGGGGTAACCCTGACAGATCGTCACTAAATACCTCTACAAACTCACTTTGTGACCCTCCTCAGTGGCAACAGTCACGGTCCTCCTGCCAATATCTAAGATCGCTCCATGTCTCGTCATCCAATCTATCCCTAAGATCACGTCCTCATGGGCTACGAGCATGACTAGGAAGTTCACCAGTCAGTCCCGATCTCTCAAATGAATTGGGCAATCATAAATCTCTTGGGTCCCTCTGAGCTTACTCCCATCAGGTAATCCTATCACAAATGGTAACCCCTCTACAGTAGCTAAGGACAACCTATCTACGCATGCATCAGATATAAAGGAGTGTGTAGCACCCTTATCAAACAGAACTCGTACGGGTAAGTCATGAATCCAGATAGTACTTGTGGTCGTTAGTGCTTTTGGCTGATCAGTACTCCTCAACTCAAACACTCGCGCCGGAGCTCCCCTGGCATCAGCCGCACTACATTATTCGTGTAATCATGAGAACATGCCTTATTGTTTAATACATTATCGTAGTTATTATTAGTTTTGTTACAAAGGTGTCATATCATTTAATGTATTATCCGTAGTTATTATTGGTTGAATGGATTATTCGTAGTTATAGTTGGTTGAATGGATTATTCATAGTTATTATTAATTATGATATATACGCTAAATCTCGACCCTTAATACTCACCATCCGACGGTCTAAGATTGTTCTCATGATTACACGATAAGTCTGTTCTCATGGGACCGCACCCTATACATATATATATATATATATATATATATATATATATATATATATATATATATATATATATATATATATATATATAGAGAGAGAGAGAGAGAGAGGGGTTGACGACTCCCATGTAAACAACTCTTACCATGTAAAATGAGAACAAATTGTATTCGTTAGATCGTTTAAATAGATGGTTGAGATTAGGCGATATTAAAGGATAAAAAAATCGTGTTATTAATGGAAGAAGATTCACCATACCTGAATCTATATATTCGGCGGTATAGTCACATATATTCGGCGGTATACTCACATATATTCAGTGTTTACACGTTCACACAATAAGAGGTGTTTACATATGAGTCAAGATCTATATATATATACTAGGTGAATTGCGCGTGCTTCGCATGTGCGTGATATCGAGTTGAGAATATTTATATATCGAGAAGTGAATGTTGGAGTATTTTTATCGATTCGTAATTAAAATTAGAGTTTGTAATGAAGGTCATGCTCGTTTATTTACTAAAGTGAAAGGGATTTGACCGAACTCGAAGATAATACGATACTACACTTTTAATAAAACTTAAAGCCTCTACTGTAGTGTAGTGTATAACATTAACGTCACAGAATTCATCATAACCTTAACCATCAAACTAATTACTGGAATTCGGCATGCTTCAGTTGTAGTTCGAAAATTTATTTCCATTAATATTCGAAGATGGAAGTTAAATGCATATATACGAAGCAACAATTTTTTTTACAGCTTCTAGTCTCTTAACTTATTCAACATAGCATCAAGGACATTTCAATATACTTTTTTTACTGTGTGCTATGTCGTGGACTTATGTAAGGGTGATTGGGATAAAGACTCAACATGGATGCTTGTCGAATCTCGACATTCGGTTATTATTTTCCAAAGTTCGGGAATCACGATTGAAAAGAGTCCCATCAATATATCCTTTCATTTAGTTTAGCTTTAGATTTTTCTATACAGTTTATACACCCGTTAGGTTGATAATATCTTGATGACATGAATTATAACCTATATTTAGGCATGTATTTATATAGATTTTCCCTTTATTTTGCATGCATATATATACATGCATGGCATTTATGTTTATATTCACCTACTTTGCAAGAATAGAGGTCTACAGAGAGTTTTATTGCATTTGTAGGTAATTTGGCGAATTATGGAGCGAAATGACACATTTAAGGATCAAGCCTTAAAGGAGGACAAAAAGAAGCATAAAAGGAAGCAAGGACGCGCCAAAGTATCTTATGATATTGTGTCTGACGCCATGATTGGGTTAATTAGGTAAGTAGGCTTTTTATTTTATTATATACTAACTAGGCCTTTTCTAGTTTTCTATTTAGTAAATATACACCATGATTTTTTTTACCACTTTCATTTAATGGTAAGATAAAACTAATTAACCCTTCTATTAAAAAAGAAAGAACATTTGATGTTTGTTATGTAAATTTTGATTTTAATAACTGAATCTGTTTTTTTTATATTTTTATTTTATTTTCCTTTTTCTTTTCGGTTTTCATACCGGACATTAACATAACGAATATTATAGCGGATATTTTACATACCGGACATTTACATACCGAACATTTTATATACCGGACATTTCCATAACGCCCATTTATATACCGGACATTTTACATACTGGAAGTTCATACCGGAAGTTCATAACAAAAATTTTCATACCGGAAGTTCATACCGAAATTTTTTATACCGGAAGTTCATACCGAAATTTTTATACCGAAAGTTCATACCGGAAGTTCATATACCGGAAGTTTATACCGGAAGTTCATACCGGAAGTTCATAACGAAGTTTTTCATACCGGAAGTTCATACCGAAATGTTTTATACCGGAAGTTCATACCGAAAGTTCATACCAGAAGTTCATAACGAAGTTTTTCATACCGGAAGTTCATACCGAAATTTTTTATACCGGAAGTTCATACCGAAAGTTCATACCGGAAGTTCATACCGGAAGTTCATACTGAAAGTTCATACCGGAAGTTCATAACGAAGTTTTTCATACCGGAAGTTCATACCGAAACTTTTTATACCGGAAGTTCATACCAAAAGTTCATACCGTTCACACCGGAAGTTCATACCTGAAGTTCATAACAAAGTTTTTCATACCGGAAGTTCATGCCGAAATTATTCATACCGGAAGTTCATACCGTTCATACCGAAAGTTCATACCGGATGTTCATAACGAAAATTTTCATACAGGAAGTTCCTACCGAAATTTTTTATACCGGATGCCAATGATGTTTACACTGGTGAATTTACAACCTTTGCTCGCTCAGAGTGATGCTGACAGTGGTCTTGATCGTCTTTGGGCAAAGAAGAAGGTTATAACATTTTTAGAGACATTTTTGTTGCTTCAAGGTTGATACCTAAATGTTGCGTTTTTGCTCATACCATTTTTATAACTTCCGGTATGTAATTCTCCGGTATATAATTATCCGGTATGTAATTCTCCGGTATGTAATTCTTAATTCTAAACTATGACATAAAATCAGTTTGTTTGGTATAACTTCCGGTATGATAACTTTCGGTATGATAACTTCCGATATGACAACTTCCGGTATGATAACTTCCGGTATGATAACTTCTGGTATGATATGATAACTTCCGGTATGATATGATAACTTCTGGTATGATAACTTCCGGTATGATATGATAACTTCCGGTATGTGAACTTCAGGTATGTGAAGCTCCGGTATGTGAACTTCCGGTATGTGAAACTCCTGTATGCATTCCAAAAAAATAAATAAAATAAATAAAGAAAATAAAAAGACAAAAAAATAAATAAATAAAATAATAAATTCCGGTATGATAACTTCCGATATGATATGATAACTTCCGGTATGATAACTTCCGGTATGATATGATAACTTCCGATATGATATGATAACTTCCGGTATGATACGATAACTTCTGGTATGTGAACTTCTGGTATGTGAAGCTCCGGTATGTGAAATTCCGGTATGTGAAATTCCGGTATGTGAAAATTCCAGTATGTGAAAAATTCTTTATTCCAGAAAATAAAAAAGAAAAAAATTAATAAAAGAAAATAAAAAAAATAAATTCAGTTTTTAAAAATTAAAACTTACACTTAAATAACAAATAACAAACATTTTTTTCAATAGAAGAGTTAGTTAGTTTTACCTACCATTAAATAAAAGTGGTAAAAAAAATATGGGGTATAGTTTCTTTAACAAAAACCAAAATGAACCTAGTAGACCAAATTCTTTCAAAAAAAAAAGTCTTTTAAAAAAATTACAATTGGTATATACCAAATATAAAATCATTAACAAACATCAAAATCCAAAACAAATATAATCATTCAAAAAAATATATAATCGTTCCAAATTAAAAAAATAACTTGAAATCATTATAAAATAATGTAATTTAAAAAACAAAAAATTTGATGGCTAAAACTTATTTTAAAATTAATATTTATATGTGCTTAATTGTTTGGGCTCCATTTTAAAATATTAATAATCCCATCGCATCACGTCAACATCTTCGGGCACTGGCACCCACACCAATAGAAAGTTAAGATTAATCTTAACATATATTTTAGTATTTTTTAGTTATCTTCTTTCTTCCACATCATGTTAAGAACACATGTTACTTTTCAACCACATCAATAGAACACTCCTATTGATCTTAACAATTATTTAAATATATCAATATGTTATTTGTACAAATAAAACATATTTTTTATAATAAAATAATATACATAAAATGGATGTCGATAGATAAAAAAAAATTATTGTGTAA
Source organism: Fagopyrum esculentum (assembly GCA_033239045.1). NCBI lineage: Eukaryota > Viridiplantae > Streptophyta > Magnoliopsida > Caryophyllales > Polygonaceae > Fagopyrum > Fagopyrum esculentum. The sequence goes on along the minus strand of BSUD01000008.1, from coordinate 88,154,570 downwards.
ATTATAATAATTTTATTTTTTTTAAAAATATAATTTTTATTACCATTTAATTTGAGTTTTTATTTATTTGATCAAAAAGTAAAAATGGGGTCCACTTAAAATTGTACTTAAGATTAGTCTTATATAAGACCAAATTTTCTTGGTTCTAGTAAAATTTGAATACATCTCTCCTAATTGGATCTAAGAACATGGTTAAGATTAACCAATGTGGATGCTTCTTATAGGTGTATGTATATAGATTTGAAATCACAACCCAAGTATCGGATCATCAAATTATTCATAATCACTCATGGACCTCCACAAATGGATGGATGGCAACAAATAGCATAGTAGAGTGATTCACAATATAACTCATTCAAAATTATATTTTAATTCCATTTTCCTTTTCAAAAATCACTTGTATTCATATTATTGCTTCCATTTTAATTGTAAATTACTAAATTCTATATAAACTAGATCTTACAAGATATATTTTAAGTCCATTTCCTTTTAAAAACTAATAAATAAGGCTTATATATATATTAAACTAGTCCATACAAGATATATGATTGTAAATAATAAACAAAAAAGTTAAGTAAAATATCTTTTGCTGTAATTAACCTTTTAAAAGATTAATAGAATAAGAAAAAGAAATGTGACCTCATACATAGAAACGGAAAGTAGGTTGGGAGCTGACGCGGAGAGCGCATCTATTGCCCTCGCCTTGATCAAACTGGCTAGTGTCATAGCTGCACTTGCAAAGGAATACGAACAATTCTTTTCAAATTGCAGATCTTCTCCTTCGTAATCTCCCTATATATAAACCCTAAAATCCATTTGAGCAGCCCTCATTCCCATCACCTTCATCTATTCTTTTTTGGTGTTAACAAGTGGCGGCACTCAGGCTTCATCTCTACTTCTACTCTCGGTACAACAATGACGGGCGGCGGCGATCAGAAGTCTAACCTCTCTCTCCCCAAAACCATTGCTGCTAGCTCCTTCGCCGCTTCCGTCGCTGAGGTCTGATTTCACTATTCTTGACATTCATTCTTCTGTTATATCGCATCTACATAATATATTGTGTATATCTGGATCATGGGTTGTTTTGCTTTTCTCTTATTATACTTGTAATCCTCCTTTGTTTGGTTCGCTTTTGTACGGATCTGTTTCGGTTTGGATCCGCTTTTGGACTCCATCTAGCTTGTAACGGGGTTTGATCTCACTATACAATGTAAAGCTGTTTGATTTACCCTCAAACCGGGAAGCTTCATGTTCTGTATTTTTTTATCGAGTCTTCGTTGTCTTGATTGATTTAGGTTCCTGATTTCTAGGCTAAAAATTGCTTCTTTTGAATTCAGAATTCTGATGTCTGCTTGTTTATGTAAAAGAAAATTGCCAATTGATATTCTATGAACGAACAAGTTTGAATTTGGTAAATTAATGCAGTTATGTTTGATTTACCCTCAAACCGAGAAGTTTCTTGTTGCGTATTTTGTGATCAAGTCTTCTTTGTCTTGATTGATATAAGGTTCCCGATTTTCTAGGCTAATTCTTGCTTCTTTTGAATTCACAATTCTGAATCTGCTTGTATAATTAGAAAGAAAATTGCCCATGATATTATATGATTGGAAAGGTTTGAATTTTGTATATTAATGCAGCTATGCACCATCCCGCTTGATACTGCAAAAGTTAGGCTTCAACTCCAGAAGAAAGCAGTCGCGGGAGATTCGTTACCCAAGTATAGGGGTTTGTTAGGAACGGTTGCCACCATTGCTAGGGAAGAAGGTGCTTCAGCTCTCTGGAAAGGAATTGTTCCCGGGTTGCACCGTCAATGCCTATTTGGTGGTTTGAGGATTGGATTGTATGAACCCGTAAGTTGAATTGCCTTATATATATATATTATTAATTAATGAAATTGCTTATGCGGTGATTAAATATCTCTTTTGCATAACCTACTTTTAACTAGGTGAGGAATTTGTACGTGGGTAAGGATTTTGTTGGAGATGTTCCATTGTCCAAGAAGATTCTTGCAGGGCTTACTACTGGTAAAAGTCTAATCTCGAGTAAAATTTTGCAAATGCCTTTTTCTTAATGCAATCAAAATATTTAAGCTTCACACAGAACAACATATGATCCTCCATTTTCTGGAAATACTCTCTCTTATCTTTCTCTCAGCATTATCCTCTCGTTTTGTGCTTGAGCAGGTGCTCTTGGTATTATGATTGCTAACCCCACTGATCTTGTAAAAGTTCGGCTTCAATCTGAGGGCAAACTGGCACCTGGTGCCCCAAGACGTTATTCTGGAGCATTAAATGCTTATTCGACAATTGTGAAACAGGTTGCCTTTCAGATAGAACAAATATAGAACCTCTTTTGTCTTCATTCATTTCTCCTTTTTGTGTCATGCAATTCAGTTTACGGAACTGTGTTGAAATATAGGAAGGATTTGCTTCTCTATGGACTGGTGTTGGGCCTAACATTGCGCGTAATGCTATTATTAATGCTGCTGAATTGGCTAGTTACGATCAAGTGAAGGAGGTAAAGGGGTGGTTCATAAATCAACAATGTCATTTCGATTAATTTGTATCCCTTTAGTTGTTTCAAACAATCTTTGTATTTTTTTTTCTGCCTACAGTCAATTTTGAAGATTCCAGGATTCACAGATAATGTTGTAACTCACATACTTGCCGGTCTTGGAGCAGGATTCTTTGCTGTATGCATTGGATCCCCAGTTGATGTGGTGTGTATTCCAATTTTGGACTTATATGTTGACATATTCTGTTCTTCTGACAACCAATTTTATTGGTTGTCAATTATCACGTGTACAAAATCTTTGATGTAGTTTAACATAAGCCTATTAGCCCCTTTTGTTCAAACCGAAACTTATGCAGTCAACTAGCGCATGTATATGATCCAATGATATTACTGTTATGAAATGGTATAGAACTTATGCTTCAATCTGCAGAAGATAGTTGTATGTACTTGAGAAAATTAGACATGCATATTTTAAGATTTATTGCTTGCTTGGTTGCAGGTTAAATCCAGAATGATGGGAGATTCTGCTGCATACACAAGTACAATTGACTGTTTCGTCAAGACCCTGAAGAATGACGTATGTTACTCCTTTTCTTTATAATCCTTTGAGATGAGAGGGGTTGGTAATCATGGGTACTATTATTGTAAAAAAAATGGCTCACGGTCAAGAAGTAACCATTATTAAGATTACTTATTTGCTTAGCAGAGATGATCTAACTAGTTGGAAAGGAGAGACATTTAATATTCATGTCAAATGAAAAATTTGCCTGTCAGTGATTTACAATGAACACCACTATGCGGCCTTCAGTTGAATAACAATAATTCTGTCGGTGCAGGGTCCAATGGCATTTTACAAAGGCTTCATCCCGAACTTTGGACGGCTTGGGTCATGGAATGTCATTATGTTTTTAACCTTGGAGCAGGTATGAATCACAACTTGCAATTCCATTTTTTATCTCCCTTTCACCTGAATCTCTACTTTGTCTGAAGGGATTAGATTGAACTATTGTGCTTGGTAATCCGCTGCCTTGAAATCTAGATTTCATTTGTTTATCTGAATCTAAGATCCACTATATTTGTCATTATTGATGGTTGCAATTTTATCTATGAGGCAACAGAATGATGTCTATACATTTGTTATTTTAATAATATCTCGTCAGAATTGAAGCCCTTGAAAGTATTAAACATAAAATAAGCAATTTTCTTCTTGCAATAATGAAATTCATTTCGGAAACAAAGAAAAAGATGTGTGTGTATGTGCTTGATTATAAGCTTGTTTGCCCGTTATTTGCTCGGTAGCGCACGCCCTTTCTGCTAAGTGCTAATAGCCCGTTCTACTGCTTTCTTGTTTTACAGGCAAAGAAATTTTTGAAGAAGAATGAATCGTCTTAAGTCGGACCAGTCTCCAGCCAAGACGGATGTTTGGCCTGTTAGTCTGGACCTGATCTGTCTCTCTCTGCTCTCCATAATAAGGCCCTTCATCACTAAGCATTTTTAAGTTACTAATTTGGGTCTTCTGATGAAACAAAACATGAATTTTTGGCTGCTTAGAGTTTCTTAATAAATTTAAGCTTCTTTTTCTATTTAGCTGATTGTATGCTTCTCTTTGAAACCCTTTATTCAACTTCACTTTGGATGAATTGAAGATGGGATATGTAATCCTATTTCTCTGATCTCGGTACTGTCCAAAGAGATTAAGCTTCCCAAAGTATACAACATAATGAGAATCAGATTCAAATGAATTGAAGAGGATACTTTTTTTTTATTGTAATTTGCAATTTCTTCAGTATACACCAAATAGAAGCATCTATTGCTCTATATACACCTTCAGAAATCAACCCATATGATTCTGATGTCCGGTTAAACAAAAATGAACAACCAAAGGAAGACAGATTTACACAATGAACCCAGAAGCTCTGCTCAAAAACACCCAATTGTTATGTAGGAAAAGAGATGGGAAGACAGAAGATCGCAACTCATACTGAACATCAAAAATCAATCGATTTTTATCTTGTCTAAATCCCATTTTCTTATGACAGCAATCAGCTCATCCATTTTGAAGTAAAATCTCCGGATGCTTCTGTATAGGTAGATTACACATTTATCAACTTGCTCTTCATATCTCTCGTACAATGCTGGAACTGTGAGAAGAATGACGATGCCTAGGAAAGAAATGAATGGCCTCTTAAATTTAAGATTTTGGAAATTGAAATGGTATGATATAATAAAGAAGAAAGAGCATGCAACTTACAAGCATAACCCAGAGTGACAAGATCAGCCAAGGCAGTAACAAGTGAAATCAAAAGTAACCAGGCTGCGGTTTTGAAGTATAACCTTGAATCTTTACCAAGAGCAATGGTCTGAAAAGCAGAGAGCACCGAGTTGACACGGTCACGGATCAAAGTTGTGATCTCATTCACCTGCTCTTCTGATAGCCACAGTTCCGGCAACGGGGGAGCTGGTCTGCAATTAGTAAGAACCCAGAACCAAATTAGGTGATTTGGATGTTGAAACAAAATGAAGGGTCATAAAGTGAGAGATAGGGTTTTAACCTGTTGAGAAGAGTAGCAGCCTTGGCCCAGACAAAGAGAATAGAGAGGAGAAGAAGAAGAACAGCGGAGCAGAGCGAAAGCAAAGTATAACCAGATCTTTCAAACACAACCCAAACTGAAATTACTAGTGCAAGTAGTCCAATACTCAAATTAGTTTGCCTCCAAAGGATGACATCTGCAACTGCATACCGATCAAATCAATTCAACACTTGCCCGACAATAAGATGAATCAAAACAGCTAAAATTATAGAAACAGAGTGCAGAAAAGGAGAAGATACCTACCGATTCCCCCTCCGAGAATCTGATGAACACTTGTTTCCCTGCTAAACAACCGATCTGCTGGAAAACCCATTTGGTGAGAAAGCCAGAAAGAGGGTAGAATCGATTAAACAAACTCGTAGACCGTATTCTGCTGATCTCAATTCTTGAATATTATTGAAAGTTGAAAGTGAAAGCGTGGGCATGAGTTGGACTGTCTAAGATTGAATTTTACAGCCTAAAAGCCTACGGACCGCCCTTCCTTTTCTATTTTTTCTCTGCCAACAAAATACCACTTCAATTTGAGGCTAAATTACATAAAACCACTCTTAACTTACAATTTTTTCCTTTCCTAAATGCATATGCATAAAAACCACTCTTAAACTATTTTTATTCTCAAATATTTAAATTTTAATAAAAGATTAAACTTTATAAAAAGAACTCTATAATTTTGAATTTTTAAGATCAATAGTAAGAATGATATTGAGTAGATTGAAGTTTCATATCTTTCATCACGCACCCAACAAGTTTATTGGGTGTATTCACTCATTTTGTCAAATCACATACACAATGTTTAAACTTATAAATATTATCGGCTTATGATGTATTTTTAAAGTATTTTTTGGTTTGTCTATTAATTATATTTTTTGTATTTTCACCCACTTTAATAAATCGGGTAATACTCTCAAATTTTAATACCTTTGCAATTGATGTATAAGGGAATTTCTTATTTCCGTCAATACCCGTAAATTTTATTTTATTTTATTTTTTGGTTAGGTGTCTTCCAATGTTAACTATTAAAAATTTAAAATAAAAATCTGTTTTAATAATTCGTCTTGTTCATCAATAGAATCATTGACATATATTTTATTTTATTGTTGATATGCTTGACCTTATCTCTCTCTAAAATGTATATTGAAATTTAAAATGGTTTTCAACATATACCTCTGTTACCTCAAAATAAAAGCATGGATGTTCCTTTAAATTTGAGATGGACTTACCTTAATCTAATGATTCCTGTATTGTGTGATTCATGATTGTGAATACTTTATGGCCCGTTTGTTTCCAACTTCGAAAACGAAAACGGAATGAAAACGAATTTATTGCATATCTATATCGTTATTCATGAAATTGTATGGAATCATTCCTTGTGGCTGCAGGCAAATTGCACTTGATTCCCCACATTTTATTACCCTATAGGGTATCAAAAGTAATCAAATTCTACTCCAATTACTTCAAATCACAAGGAATGATTCCAAAAACTTTCATGAACAAGGGTATACGTATGGACTAGATTCGTTTCCATTTCGGTTTCGATTCCGAAGTTAAAACCAAACGGGCCCTATATTTCTAAATTTGCATTTAATTTTGTAGTATAGATTGTGATTCGATAATTTAGTGTCTTTTAACTCTCGGTTATACACTTACATCGAATCTTAAAATATAAAATGTGATCTTAATTGTTCATAATATATGGAATTTGGGTCTCAATGTTGTTGTTCTTCCAAATACCTACCACCTCATCAATTAAGATGGTGACGAGGATTTTTCATTTAATAATTTAAAATGTTAATATTATAGGAAAGTAAAATCTATTTGATTAAAAATATATATAAGTGAATTTGTATATTAAAGTAAATGGATAAATTTGTAAAATGCATCCGTAATTGAGGGTGCTTAATGTATAATATGTAGCCTTTTTGATGGTGTCCTCCAGCTAAGCATTGGTAATGAATATTTTTCCAGACAGCAATGATGACTCAGCAATCAACTTTTCCCTTTTTGGTTTTCCTTAGAAGAGGGGTTTTTTAAGGTTAGATCCCAGTTTCACTCTCCGCGGTAAATTCTGTAGGCTACATCGGCTTATGCCGCGGAGACTAGATCCACCGACTGACTTGGCTAGACACACCAGTCATCTTATGTTTTTTTTTTTAAATTAAGTTTTTTAAACAAGAAAAACAAACATATTAGATCGTTCATTATAGCCAATATCATACTTGAATATTGTCGTGTCTCGTATATTAAATTAAGATTAAAAATTAAAAAGATTTCTAGTGGTTAGAAATTTCAAATTTAGTCTTGAGAACTCTATTATGTAGGATTTGATCAACGATTAAAAAGATCGATGCACACCGGAGTTAGCCGGAAGAGGTGATGGTTGTAGAAACTTCTGTGACTGGATGGAACGCGTTATGGAGAGCGAAAATAAGGAAGGAGTGCAGCTCTAGGCGATAATGACTGATGCAGTTTGGACAAGTCGGAACAAGAGAGTGTTTGAAGGTATTGAACCGGTTGACGTGAAACGACTGGTTGAGTAGGCGAGGGATTATTTGGCGGCCTTCATCGAGTCAAAAACACTCCATGCCAACAGTCCAGTGGCACCGGTGTCAATCAAAAAGTGGGAACCACCGCCGGCGGGTATTATCAAACTCAATTGCGATGCTTCATTGGACAACGAAAGAGGATGCGGACTAGGGGTTGTTGCTCGAGATGCTGATGGTTTCCCCTGTCTGGTGGCTGAGAAGAAGATATGGGGATTCTGTGGGCGATGGAACTGGCGGTGGAGGTCGGGATGGATCATGTCGAGATTGAGTCTGACTGCTCAAGTATTCTATTGAAGATCAATAATGGGCTGGGTGTGAAGGGTCAAATTGGGGCGGTGTTGGACCACATTTGAGCATTGGCGAGCCAACTTTCACGAGTCTCTTGGAAGTTCGCGAGGAGGGAGGCTAACATGGCAGCTCACTTTCTTGCAAATGTGAAACCGTCTACCGCTTTGATTTCGTTTGATTTATCTTGCTTTTCTTCGACGTTGTTGTCACATATGATTTGAGTAGCTAATAAAGTATGTGTTTTTCATTAAAAAAAAAGAGAGAAAAAAGAATGTGTCCGGAAGAGGTTGTTGCCATTGAAATGCCAACTACGAAGCATGCTTTGTTGCCTATTTATCGTGGTTTTATTTGTCTTGCTGAATTGTGCAAGAAAAAAAAGCTCAAGTTACAATGCTTGTCGACTACAAACGCCTACTTAGAGGTGCATTTTGTGTGTGCAATTCTGCTACAGTTGTTAATTTAAGCAATTGCTGGTTATCATTTGGTTATAGGTTGCATTTAAGCCTCTATATATCATGTATCTTCGGTTTTGAAAGACCAAGAAAAAGAAGTAACAAATCTCAAACAGGTATGAATTACACACCCCTTTAGTTTTGTGTGTGTTATAGCTTATTATCCCACCTATAATGGTGCACTAATGTATGCCCAATTTTGTATACAATGTAGAATGGCAATATCTATCAGTTGTCAATTGAGCGACCCTTTGAGAGATATCACACTAGATAGTGATACCGAAGAACCGGAAGTTGTCACTGTGACAAAAGAAAACTGTAGAACAAAGTCATTATGAAAGGGCCAAGTTGAGCTAACTGCAATCTCTATGGATCTTGTGAAAGAGTTGATCTAATTGAGCAATGGACGATAACCAATATATACATTGTACTTTCTAAGCTTGAGCTTACCTTGTCCTGCTCATGTAACTTCTAAACACAGAAAAGTGCAGTCTCACTAACTCAAATTAGATTAATTGGGCCAATTGGCCTTGGTTGCAAAGTGTGGCCTGGCCATGCATTGGAAGGAATAGAAGGTATGAATTTGATAAATGATGTCATTCAACAAACTCAGTTACAAACCACATTCCCCCGCGGGATCTAACTAGACTCGTTTAACTGTCTAAAGACTAAACAAATTAAACATGTGATCATTGAACTAGGAATAATTAGGGTTGTGCATATGGTGCGGACCGGACCAAATCTAGCCGGTCCAGTCCAGACCGGTGGACCGTAAATTGATGACATCCTGGACCATAGACCGGAACGAAACCGGATTGCTACAATCCAGAGGTCCGATTCCGGGTTGAACCGGGTTCAACCGATTTGTACCTAAATTGTGCAATTTTGGTGAGGTTTTTCGGTCCAAAACCGGACACGGATCGGACCGAACAGAACCGGATATTCGTAGTTTGCGGTCCAACCCGGGTTACGGTTTTTATACGGTCCAAAACCAGAGCGGACCGTAACCCGAGTTTTCAGAAAAACCTGGACTGTAGACCGGATTGTAACCGGTCGAGTCCAATTTTGCACAGCCCTGGGAATAATAGTGGCTTCTGTCACACTAAGCTTTATAATGGACTCGGGACACAAACTAATAGCAAACGACCCGTTCTAAGCTTCATAATGGGCTCAGGCCATGAACTATAATTACTCAAAATTGAGGGGATATGTTGAAGATTAAGCTTTTTCATATCTTCAACTCAATAGAACCCTACGATAATTCTAGTTTAACAAAACAGACCATATACATAAATCTCGTTTCATCAAACAGACTCATGCATGTGAATAGAAATGAATGTAAATATACGGCGGTCACAAAAGCAAGTGAAGGTGATAATTTGCATTTAGATCAAAATTCGAATGACTCTTTCCTCTGTCCCGTGAAGGCCAGACATAGGTCTCCACTGGGAGCTTGAGAAAGCATCATCCAATACGAGAATCAGGAATGTTAAATGGATTTGCTATGATTATGGTCGGGACTAGTTGAGCTAGCAAAACCCTCGTACAAGATTTTACAGCTCATATCAGATGCATGCAATGGTCACTAGGCCATATGACTTGTTTTCAAAATTTGGCAGAAGAAAATTCAAGCAAGCAAAAATGTTTGGTTTTGTGTTCTAGACTGCAGTAACAATCCAATATATCAGATGAAATTTTCAACAGACTCTTTAAGATCTAACATTTTCAAATAACAACGCTATCCAACCTTCTTCCCCTCTGATGCATCTTCCCCAAGCCTCAGGTATGCACTGCAAAGTTGGCATTAAAGGGCTTTGTAAGTCATCACAGACATAAATTTGGAAGCAAGTCATCACACAAACTAAATACAATTAGCTATGTTTCAGAACGAAATGCACGCCCTGGAGGTACCCTTCTACACTAGCTCTTCAAGCACACAATCCACTATAACGATTTGAATTTACCAAGCATATTCAATAAGACATAGATTATAGAGAGATAGAGAAAACCGAAGAAACAAAAAACAAAAACAAAGCGGTATAAACAGAAAAGTTCACCTTAGATGTTGCTGGGGTACATGAACACCCTAACCTTGTCACCCTGAAAATCATACGAAACAAGACAATCAGCAAGATTGCACATATGTTTGTATAAAACCCTAGAAAAGCGAGAGAAAAGGAAATACCATAGATCTAGGAGGCAAGTTGGAGGTGAACTTAGCACGAACAACCCCAGTGTTGCCGTGGGGCCTAGTGACCTTACCCCAAATGCACCTGTAGTGGGAGCCCTTCTTCTTCGTCTTCGCCTTGTAAATGTAAGCCATACGCTTCCCTTGATACCATGACACCTCTTCCTTGGTGTTGACTCCTTCGATCTGGATCAAGGAAGTGCTCGGGTACTGGTTCGACTTCGATCTCTTGTACCCCAGGATTGAACCCCTCACGTACAGCCTAAACCCACACAAACAAACATTCAGAAACCAATCCCATAACAAAAACACAGATATTACCTCACGACGAGGATATTAAGTTCAGCTAACCTAACACGCTCTCCTTCACGGCCCTTCACCATTGTTGGTTGCTTTCGCTGCTTTTCGGAGTTCGGCGTAAGAGAAACTCAGTAAATGGCAGCACTATGAAAAACCCTAGCCGGGGTTGTTTATAGCTCGGAGTCCGGGTCGGACTGAAGGCCCAGCATTTTATCTAGAGGCCCAGCCCGTTTAATCACTTCCATCTTCAAATATTCTAACGATACGATAATATAGCCGACATTTCATTTATCAAGAAGATTCTACATTAAAAAAAAAAAAAAAAAAAATCCGTAAAGTAATCTACAATACGTATATTTTTTTTTAGAAAAAGGAAAGCGGTTCGATGCAATAACGGCGCGTCGACTATTGGCTCGAAAGGCCGAAAAATATCGGCAGACGGACTAACCGTGAAGAAGAACCACTACAAAGGAGAAAAAAGAAAACACAAAAATACATCAAAAAAACCCGAAAGCAGAATCGTCTTAAAGGGAAAGAAGAAAGATCCAATCAGTCGGAAGCGACGAGCAAGAACGTTCATCTTCGAAGGAAGTACACAGAGAAGAAGCTTGGAGACCAACTGTGAACATCTCAGATTTGGACTACAATAGAGTCGTCAAGAGTCGATCACACAACCACACCCCCTTCTCAACAAACACGCGAAGCACCACCAAAGACAACATCAAATCAGGGAAGACGAAGCTGCAACACACGAATATCGTGATATAAAAATGTGTACAACTTTGTTGGTTTAAAGAGTAAGATTTACAAGGGAACATTATTCGAAACGAGTTGGTTTAAAAAATAATAGAAACAAAGGAGGTTCGCATAAGAGAAGTGCTCTTGTTTTGAATAGTCATTATATATTCGATTATAATTTGCAAGATCTTTATTGATGGGGCAATAAAGATTTAAAACAAACCACAATTGAAGTTAGAAATAATTTTGTTAATAATTTTTGGTGTAAATGGTGACGTTAGGTCGGGATCGGTGTCGTTAGGCCGCAAAAATGGTGACCTTATGTCTAGATTAACAGAAGAAATGTCAAAGTTGAACCCCTTAGAATAATAGATTTTATTTATTTTTCTTCCAATTTTCAACTCTACCAAAAAAAAATTGAAAGTTATTTTTTAGGTTTAACTATACCAAAGGAATTGAGACAATTGGGCCATTTTGGCCCAATTGAAAACGAAAAAAGGCTGGTGAAAGAAGCCGGAAGCCCTAGTTAGCCCCGCCGCCGAAGTTTGGAGTGTAACACCCCGAATTTTCAAAACTCGGGAAGTCACTGGTTAGGACCTCACAATGGGTCCCGACCTTAGTTTGACAACAAATTTACTAGGATCTTACAACAAGACACAAATAAGGAAACAAAAATTTATAAAACGGTATTTTAATATCACGTATGTAACAACAGCGTCTAAAAGCCAACAACGTACTTAAGGTAATAAAAGTTTACATAACATCATACTAGAAAGGAAACAACAATGCAAAACCCAAGCCCCACGCTAAGGAATACGGAGACCCGGCTGACCACTACTTCCGGATCACTCAGCTGCTACTCTAACTTGTGGTAAAACTAAACAACAACATAAATCAACCGTTAGCTAGCTATCTAAACGTTAGATAAATGAAAATAGCACACACACACAATAGCAAAACTAAACACATATCATGCTTTCAGAGAGATCCAAGTTTATTATCTTTATTTAGGTCATTCACTCTTACTAATGATACTTATTTTGTGACACGAGGGATTCCCAAACCTCGCCTCCGTCCCCGTGTAACCATCAGGAATGGATCCGATGCATCTCACCTTGTACATGTATGGTCTGGGTATAGAGAACCTCCTAGTCTCTTGTCAGAGTTGGGCAGTGATATCACGACCCGTTAAACATACACTTGAGCCTTAAAATAATAAAAGTCGTCCTAGGCATGTTATAATTATTAAACAATCAACACACACCACTATCATCATTCAGCTAACATCTAGAAACCAGCTAAGTAAGTCGCAAGGACTTACCTGAATCAAATCTCAAATCTCTTAAGCTTAACTCGGTCTGCTACCGTAGAAACTCAATCGCCTGTCACAGGAGGCAAGGGAATCAATAATGCATCCCACTCTCTTAGAAATATATAATTTCTAAGATATACAATCTCATCATAAGAGGGCTTACTAAAATCCCCTCTTAAGGTAAAATGACTATTTTACCCTTGGTCCCGAAACTCCAGAATATTTTATAACCTAGTTCCAAACTCTCCTTTGGAACCTATTTGATAATCTAGCTCTCATGAGATAATTAGCTAAAGATTTATAAGAGTTATACACCATTCTTGATTTTCACAAAAAGTAGCTAAGGTCTGACTTTTACTTAAAACACGAGACTCGGATAAAAATATAAAATTCCGAAATAAATCTCTAGGTCCTTTATGATATGTCATCTATTCATAGAGGTAAGGATTTTCCAAAACTACCCAACCATAATCCCTACACAAATCTCCAAAGTTGGATGCAAGATCCGGAAATTCTATACTTAGCCAATATTTTCTCTGCTAGAAAAACAGCCCAACTGCTCTACTTTGTGACCTTATAATTTCTAATCCGACCGTTAATTCATTCTCAAATTTTAACACAGTAAAATACATATATCTATCTACAACATATAAAAATGATAAATTTAGTGATGATACATAACATTAAGTACAAAGTAAAAGGTCAACGGGTCAGAATCCGGTTTGACCCATAAATAAACGGAAAAAAAATTCCGGATATTACATGGAGCACCATGGCGATGAGACGCACAGGGGAGAGGGCGACAAGCCTAGCCACCAAAACGCCGCCGGTTGTAAAGTGAGTAGTGAGTATCCAGTGAATAAAGATCGCAAAGAAAGCCATGAGAACGACAGATGTGATAGTAGATGTGAATCAAGCAGATCTAGAGCAAAGGAATTCGGAGTGTTGGTTGAATGCTCATAAGAGAGGTGAAGACGAGGAAGCCAATGAAGAACTCAACTCTCCTGTAATTGTTGCAGACATCCAAAGTGAAGGATTAAAGGTTTTGGGCACAAAGGTAAGTTGTAAAGATATAAAATGATCATTTTTCCAGACAAATTTAGTGATTTTGTGGTTTGATTTGATAAAAGATTTTTTTGTAGAAAGACCTTATAAAATCTCATCACCATTTCAATTTGACTATAAAAAGATAAAAAAAAAATTCAATTCTACATGTTGCTGATTAAGGTTATAGCATGAGCGGCGGTTGCCGGAAAGGTTGCTATGGCTAGTTAAGGCAAGCGAAGGGTTAGAAAATGAGGGTTTCATCATGTCAAAGAGGAAGAATCGAGGGCGGCAGTAGCTTATGGATGTTTGAGAACGAGGTTTTCCTCAGAGATGGCCGTAGTCCTTTTGTGCGTTCTAAGCTTGGTATTATGTTGAAGGAAGGTATTCTTGGGTCTCAGCTTTTTAACAACTTTATTAAATATCCAGATTTTGGTCAAAGCATATAAAATTCAGAGATTTAGTACACTATTGATTTGGGGATGAAGATTCATTCAACGTTGGGTGATTTCACAGTTAGAGACTAAAAGGGATTTTCCTTTTATTTGAGAAGAAGAAGGGTTTCCTTAAATGTGAACAGTAGAGAGGTTTTCTCCATTCGTATTCAGAAGAGTGCTATGAATAGCATTTTGGCCACCTTTGCTTTTGACAAAATTACAGTCTGTATCCTTATTCTTATCCTTGTTCCAATACTTGTTCACTAGTGTACTACCCGTACACTTCACGGGTGTTGTTTTTAATTTTTGTTATAAAATATCTTATATTTATTCATAAATTTATTAACATAATATATTATGTGTATTAAATTTAATTTTTGTAAGTTATATTTTCCACTGTTTTTTGAAACTATTTTTGTAACAATATTTATTTTAAAATTTTTTAAAAAATCGATGAAAAAAATCCGTATAAGTTTAAAAGCTATTTATTTAAATATTTTTTACAAATATTTAGAGATCACTTTCTAATTTATATTAACATTTAGAAATTAATTTTTAAAATAAATTTTTTAGGCATCAAATAAATGTCGCGTTGACACATGGCAAAAAATGCTCCTACTTTAATAGATATAAGATATCCGGACTCGGTCTGGATATTAGCTAAACAAAGCCCATTTAGCAGGACTCGGAACGGTTGAACCCGGCTAACGGGTCTGTTGGGACTGCCGTACCCGTCCGGCAAGACGGCCGGTTACCCTTTTTAAAAAAAATATATATGTTCAAGCAGCAATCTGTGTTTCAATGTAAGACACAAAGTTTAGATAAGGTTAGAAGGAGGGAGCCAGGGAGCTTAGAGGAAGAAAGGACCAGACGGAGGAAGCATTCAACCCAAACGCTCAATTTTCCATCCTCCCCCAACAAGTATTACCTATTTGACAAATGTTATGCAGACAAGCCAGAGTTTCTAGTTCCATATTCAAAGACAAGGTATCACTTGAATCAATTTGATGATGTATCACCCAACAACAAGAAGGAATCGTTCAACCAGGTACACTATTTTCTTAGAAGTTGTATTGAACGGTGTTTCGGAATCCTCAAGAAGAGATGTAAACTTTTAGTTGTCAGGCCATGTTACCCAAACCACACACAAGTTGACATTCATCTTGCTTGTTTCACCCTCCACAACTTCATTCGCTTGTACTTTGGGTAAGATGATTTGTCTGAAGACAAAGAACAACCCCGATGACAAACCTAGAGGGTGTGACAGATTTTGAACAACGTTACGAATGATAGAGAAATAGGTCATATTCGTGATCGTATTGCTACTACAATATGGAACTTAATAAGGAATTCGTAGTTTATGATTATGGTAATTGTATGGCTTTTGTTTCCACTTTTGACAAACTTTAGTAGCGGATGTTGGTGTCAAACCGGATTGTACTATGTACTTATATATAAGTATGGTCATTTTCTTATACACATATCCCCAAAAACATGGCTAAGTCGTTCCATTCATGATAGAAAGTAGGTTAACATTGTCAATCGTCCAAGAAGCACACGAGTACAAGTTAAAAGAGGAAAGATTCTTTAACCTTAAAAGGGATAATATATAACATATGAAAAAAGTACAATCCCGGAAATTAACCCAAAAACGAACGCAATTAACTTTTTAGACTTGATTTGATTGTTTTGTCCTCTCTTGAATAAGTTCTTGTTGTAATGATTCGACATGAGCGTCATTCTCCAATTTCCTCATTAGTAGTATGCGAACTTCATATTGCAAATGCTTTTTATCTTCCATTAAAACATCCACAAAGCCTCGCAACGTAGTGGATGCATTACTATCATCAAGGCAATATATTAGTATCTCATCTTCAGCAAGATTATCCTTTGGCATTGATATCTCATGTCTCCAAAAGTAATATTCGGGATCTTCGTTATCACAACTTGAGTCGTCCGACATGTTCCTGCAAGAAAATATAGTAACAGAAAATTGGCACTTAAAAATTGTACATAAATCATATGCAGTCAACAAGTAAAAAAAGGTTGAAATCCGAAGCAAACACTTCTTTAAAGCAGTTCATGAGCATAAGGTAACAAAATCAGCAATAAAAAATTATCGTGTTGAATAATAGACTTGGGTCCTAAACAAATCGCCGATTTAGTTTTAGGAACCACCGGTTTAGGTTTGACCCAACCGCCCAAGGCCAAACCTAAACCTAAACCGGCTAAATGGAAACCGCCAAACCGACCATTTGGAGGTTTAGCGCCGTTTTTTTTAAAAAAAATTAAGAAGTATAAAACTTACTTTTTTTTTTCACAATCGCGTGCGAGAGTTTTAAAATTTTGACCGAGTTTGCTCTTGTATTTTTTTTACATTGGTAATTTAATTTTTAAAAAACGAGAGCAAACTCGGTCATAATTTCCAAAATCTCGTACGAGAATTTGGATATTATGACTGAGTTTGTTCTTGGTTTTTTATTTATTTTAGATTACTAATCTATATCTATACTATACTAAAAGAGGGACTTCCCAAATGAATAAGACATTTCCTAATTACCCTTGAATTTTTTTATTTTCAGATTTACCCTCACAGCTATACACATATTGAGAAAAAATTTCTCCTATGAATAGAATCTTTTCATTTTTACCCTTAGTAATTTTCTTTTTATATTTTTTGAGGCAATTTTCTTTTTTTATGAAACAAATACAATATATTAAGCCATGTCAATCCCGCTAAATCTACGATAGTTTGCGGGAAGTGATCAAACCATACACGAAAAGAGTCATTGTTAAGAAGCAATCTAGCAGCCATGTGCGCCACGGTATTAGCCGTGCGCCTAACATGTGATAAAGAAACTAGAGAAAAATCCGGAAAAAGTGTAATAACATTAGTGTAAACATAATTGAGATAGGAAACTAAGTTGGAGCGTCCACGCAGCTGCTGGATGACGGAGAAAGTATCTGATTCGAGCCAAAGCTTTTGGTGGAGGAAAGCAGAAGCGGATTCGACGCCTAACTGGAGGGCCAGTGCCTCAGCGAGCGCACTACTAAAAGTACCCTTGAAATTTTTTGAAGCAACATGATAACATTTCCGGCTGAATCTCTTAAGACCGCACCTAAACAAACGCTGCCGGAATTGATGGTTGCATCGGAGTTGAGCTTCAATTCCCCCACAGGCGGAGGAGACCAAACACTAGTAGAAGCAGGTGAACTGAACAAGGAGCTTGGCGGTGGGAGGCTCTAAAAATCAGCGATGAGCTTGTGAAATCCCTCCAGAAGAATCTCCAAGCAAACCACTTCATCCGAAAAGAGTGCTTTGTTGCGTAAAGTCCAAGCGATCCACGCATTAGTGAGAAAATCAATCACACCAGCCTTACCTAAAGTAACACATAAATGATCCAGTGCAAGGAGTGGCTCAGAGATATTCGATGTGGTAATGGCCGGGAAGGAGATGGATGATGAACAAGCAACCAGAGAGTGGGGGCAGTCAACAGTTGCGTGCCACGCTGTCTCGTCCATGGTACCACAGTGGGAGCAGATGGGGGATTGAACGATACGTTTGCAGTTGAGAGTTAATCCGACCGAGAGCAAATTATTGCAAAACTTCCAAGCAAAGTTACGAACCTTGGGGGGCACGTTAAGACGCCAAATACTTGACCATCAAACGTTGGTGGAGGCCGTATGTTGACCCATTTTCCTGAGCCAGTACGCCGATTTTACAGTGAAAGAACCCGAGACGTGTGCATGCCAAATCCATTGATCATAGATAGGGGAGGATGTCTAGGGAATACCCAAAATAATATCCACGTCCAATGGATCAAAATTTGACAGTAGAGCGTAGATGTCACATGAACGCGTCTCGTGGTCAAGGAATTCAGAAACATAGATGTCCGTGCTCATCCTCGGAAGGAGTAAAGGGCGTTTGAGGCCATGAGACGTTGGCACCAAAAAATCAGAAGCAGCGTTGATGCGTTCTCCGTTGCCTACCAGCCAATCCGAGCCCTCTATGAGAAGCGATTTCGAGCCCCAGATACTCTGCGAAGAATAGCTTGGGTGGCCCCCTCGGTAAGAGCCAAAGAAGGTAGTTGTTTTGAACTACCTCGCCATGAGCACTGAATGAAGAAGGGTTCCGGGATTCGACACAAGTCGCCAACCTTGGCGAGCAAGGAGAGCCTCATTAAAGATTCTTAAGTCCTTGAAGCCCTTACTCCCATGACTCTTCGGCATACATAAGTCGGCCCATGCACGCAAATGAATCTTCCGAGATGAGTCCGTAGACCCCCACCAAAACCGAGCAAGCAGGGAATGTATATCATTGATAAGACAATCCGGAAGGCGGTAAACACTCATGACATAGCGGGAATGCTTTGGAGGACGGACTTAATCATAATCTCGCGGCTAGCCATCGGAAGATATTTTTCTTTCCAACCCTGTGCTTTCTTCTAGATCCGTTCCTTGATGAAAGCAAATAAAGCCTTCTTAGAATACCCCACCATTGCCGGTAAGACAAGGTACTTAACGTGTCTGTGAACCCGGTTAACCCCAAGCAGAGACGACAAATGTGCTTGCCAAACCATATCCATGTTCCTACTGAAAGCAAACTCGGAATTTTGCATATCGATGTTTTGACCTGAAGCTCTCTCATATTGACCGAGTAATTCGGTTATCTTAGAGCATTCTTCCGCGGTTGCTCTTGCAAAGAGCAAACTGTCATCTGCAAAGAACAAGTGAGAGACGACGGGGGCACCTCAACAAATGGAGACGCCATGGAGTGAGCCAGCAGCCACTGCGCGAGAAATCATATGAGAGAGACCATCTGCACCAAGTATAAAGAGGATGGGTGAGAGTGGGTATCCCCGTCGTAACCCCCGAGAAGGTAGGACGTTGCCGTCGATGCCGCCATTGATATTGAAAGAGTAGCGGGAACCCCTAACACAACTCATAACCCTTGAGATCTAGGATGCGGAAAACCCCAAACGAGACATAATTGTATCCAGATAACCCCATTCCATGCGATCAAAAACTTTGCTCATATCCAGCTTTAGGGCCATTGCCCCCTTATTACCTTGAGTTTTCAGCTTTAGATGATGGAAGATTTCCATAGTAACTAGAGTGTTATCCGTGATTGACCGGCCTGCAATGAAAGCACTCTAAGGGTGTGTTCGCTCCAAAAGGTGTGTGCAGGCAAAGCTTTAAATTTATATTCCGAATAATAAACCTAACGATAAGAGAACCCGCAGTGTACGAAGCAATCGTAGTAAGGGCTTATATTCCGGAGTCGATCTCAGGGAATCGGTGAGAATAATCACAGGAAAGCAATCTAACTTCAGAAGCATGCCATAGTACTGATCAAAAATAAAAGACAAGATGTATAGCAAGATGGGGAAATACAAATTCTAGAGATCAAAGGATCCAGTTGTAGTTTCAACTCAAGATTTCTAAAGATAACGTGGACAAAGTTGAGGCTTGTTGAGGGAAGGTATTTCAATGACGGGATAGATCACCGGGTAAGTCTCACTACCCACTTTCCCAAACCAAAGCTCCTATCACCGGGTAAGTCTCAAGGAACTAAGGAAAGGTAAGAATACCTAAACCAACATCACTCACCTAAGGGTACAAAACTAACCATTACCGGGTAAGTCTCAAGTTAACTCTCAATGCTAGGATGAAGGCACACTCAAAGCCCGATAAAGGATAAACCTTTATTACCTAACACTCATCATCATTGGTATACAAGTAAAGGAATCACCGGGTAAGTCTCATCCTACACTTGCGTATAAACCAGGAAAGGTGCAACAAGGATAGGATTTGGCAAACTATAACCTAAACTCCGAATCTGTAAAATAGTGGGCGATCTCGTGTTGTTCTATATCGATCTCGGTCGAGATGCTCAACGAACAACCCGAGACGAGTTTTGGATTAGGTAACTTGAGCTTTCAGGGTCCACTCAGATAAATGTTCATTCTTTCATTGACTATACACAACCTTCAACTAATCACCCTAGAATCCCAGGGGTGTGTAGCTAACAATCATCATAATCAATGCAATATCAAATATATAAAGAATATCAAGAAAAGTTGAATAATCGTTCAACAAAGATGCCTCAATTATCAAAGCAAACAACAAATCAACAATATCCAACTATGTGTTCCAAAAGAGAATGATAACAAACTCACAAATATTCCCCAAGAAAATCCTCACAATCTAAGGTTCCTTGAACCCGAAGAAATCATTCGTTCAATAGCCGTTTTCCTAGCCGTCATTCCGATCTATCTTAGATCCAATCTCAATTCCGTCTCCAATAAGCCGTCCTTTGCTTCACATTCGCCTCCCCCTCTTATAGAAGAATTTTAGGTCAAATTATATCTTATTTCCTTGGGATGTGAGCCGCCGACCTCGATCCAGGCTCAGTGGGCCATCTCGGTCGAGATGCATCACTGTGTTGATCCGAGGTCACTAGTGATCTACGTGCATGCCATCGTATCTTGATTTGGATCTTTCTTTCTTCCGTCCAACATAGTTCTTGCCTTTCTTCTTGATCTTCCTAATGCTCCTAAATGTAGCTCCATACCTTCCTTAACTCTTTATGCTCCAATTCCACCCAAAACATGTCATATTCCTTACAATTACAATCAAACGTGGTGTAGACCACGATTCTTGCAACGTAACCGAATAATGACATAAACACTATAAACAAATGTACATGCGGACAAAATTATGATGAGAAAACGACAAAACCATATGCGAAATATAGACAATAATTCATGCTATCAAAATATCCCATACTTGCCTCTTGCTTGTCCCCAAGCAAGGTTGAAATCTTAGATACAAGATAGAATGAATTATAAAAAGTTAAAAACTCATCAAAAATTTTCAAAACTTTTGGTTGTGTGCTCTTTCCCACAAATCACACTTAGAGAATAATTCATAGCTAATAAAAACCGTATTTGATCAAAACAAGTTATAGATATAGGAAAGCTAATCATACTTCACTTGAGATCATAGAATGCATAACAAATCATACTCATCAAAATCAATCATGAATAATCTAGTTTAAACCACAAAGTCAATCAACATGCTTATGGTCTCAAGGGCTTTCAATCAAAGGTTAAGAAACAAGTTAGGGATGGAGCGTATAAAGGATATTGTGGTACTAAATCCATGAAAAGGATAAGAACCTCACAACTTTGAACTTCACTTCATCAACAAGATTTTCTTATTTCTTTTCAGCATTTTGCTCACTTTTCACTTTTTGAGAACATGGACAGAGGTGCAAAATAACCGAAGCCTTGAAGATCAACTAATCTCAATTTCTTGAGATGCCTCAAACCTTGATGCACATACCATGACCCGTTATGACTATCAATCAATCGGACTTGGGCAAGACACAAACACCCAACTATGTGAATGGTGCCGAGTTACTCATCCTCATGACTAACTGTTCGCTCCAAACGGTGGATGCAAGCTTTATAATTTATAACCCTAGATGTAAGCTTAAAACAAGGATGCGAACCCGCAGTGTACGGGTCAATCGTAGTAAAAAAGCAAGAAATTCCAGGGATCGATCACGGGGACTTAGTGAAACAAAGCAGGAATAGGTTTGTCAATGTAACTACTAACCACAAAAGCGATTAAAACAATCAAAGATGATATAAAGTCAATTAAAGAAATATGCAATTCTAGGGATTAAAGCATCTAGTTGTGGTTCCAACTCAAGATCTAAAGATAAGCGGACAAAGCTGAGATTTTTGCAAAGGGAAGGTGTTACTAAAGTGGAATAGATCACCGGGTAAGTCTCACTACTCACTAATCCCAAACCGTAACTCCTATTACCGGGTAAGTCTCAAGGAATTAAGGAAAAGAACTATAACCTCAAACCAACACACCACCTGAGGGAATAGAATCAACCTTTACCAGGTAAGTCTCAGGCTAACTCACAAAGATGGGATGAAAGCACACTCAAACCCCAATAAAAGATAAACCTTTATTACCTATACTTATGATCTTAGGTAAACAAACAAAGGAATTACCGGGTAAGTCTCATCCTAGGCTTGCATTGAACCAGGAAAGGTGTAATAAAAATAGGATTTGGCAAACTCTAACACTTAACTCTCAATTTCGGATCAGAAAGGTCACCTCGGTCAGAAGATTCCACCCCGGCCAAGATGTTCATCGACTGAGCGAGATGTTCTAGGGTTAAGGATAAAGACTCGAGCTTTCAGGGTCCTACTATGATTAAGATTATTCTATCATTGTTTTTCCCACAACCTTCATCCAATCACCCTAAAATCACACAAAGAAATTAGCCACTCATCATCATGAAAGCAATAATCAAATATAAGGGAAGAAAGAGAATAATTGAACACAAAAACCTTAAGAGAAAGGCTTTAATAACTGAATCAATTATCAATCAAACAAGCGTTCCTTGGATCAAAATCCAATTAGACAATCAACAAAGAAGGGAATCTAAGAGAATCTTACAAAACCCTTCACAAAAGCTATAAAAGCTACCGACTTTCTTCCTTCAATCTTCCTTAAGCCTTCAAAAAGGTTCTTCAAATCTCCCAACTATATTGGGGTAGAACGGCTGTCTTGCGTGATGTGCAGCCCTCAGCGGTCTTCGGGTGATAACGGATGTTGGATTTGTGGAAAATCCAACTCTTTTTATAGGAAAATTACCCTCCAAAGATAAGATATCTTAGAAAGATCTTTTCCCATAAAAATAGATAAAATATATGGGCTAAATTATCTTCTTCCTTCCAAAATCCAGCCTAAAACTATAAGATCCTCTTTCCAAAAATAAAAGATCTCAACCAAATAAAATATATCTCTCACCGCGTCCAAGGTGTTCGCCTCGGTCGAGTCAGCTCCTCTGGATCACCTCGGTCGAGATGATATTGTAACTGACCGAGGTGAATCACAACTGAATGTGAAATCTCTCAAATCTGGTCCAAAGTGAATCTTCAATCCATTTTCATGATTCCTAGATTCTTCTTTAAGCTCCTGAATGTAGCTCCAATGACTCCTTAGCTCCTTTTGCTCCTTTTTGATGCAAAACGTGCCATTTTACCTACGATTACAACGAAACTTGGTGTAGACCTCGATTCCCGCAAAAGTAGATGAAACGACAATATAATAACATAATATACATCCAAACATGCAGATTATTGAAGATAAAACGTCTAAACAGACCCCAAAATATAGACAATAATTCATGCTATCAAAATACCCCATACTTAGCCCTTGCTTGTCCCCAAGCAAGTTCCAAATCTAAAATACAAGATAGAATGGATTATAAGTCATGAAGATCAATGAAAAAGTCTTTCAAAACATTTTAATGGTGTGCTACAATCATAGATCACTCTAAGAGAATGCTTCATGGGATTTAAAATCAAAATATGCTCAAAACATTTTATAAATATAAAAAAGTTGTTCATCTTTGCATAAAATCATAGAATGCATAATAAATCATAATCATCGAAATTAATCATGCATAATCCAGTTTAAACCACTAAGTCAATTAACAAGCTCGAGGTCTCAAGGGCTTCCGAAAGAAGGTCAAGAAACGTGCGAGGGTGGGATGTATATAGGGAATGTGGTGCTAGAATCCGGGAAAGGATCTTTACTTCACTTGCATTGAGCACACCTTCCACCAATAAGCTTTGCTTATTTATTTTTTTTACTTTACTTTTTGGGATGCATGCACAGAGGTGCACAATAACCGAAGCCTAGGAAATTAGCAATCATCAATTTCTCGAGATGCCTCAAACCCTTGATGCACATACCATGACCCGTTAGGAATATCGCTCAATCCGACTTTGGCAAGACACAAACACCCGACTATGTGAATGGTGCCGAGTTACTCATCATCATGATTGACTTCCCCAAACCTATATGTTTCTTTCTAACTTTCAGCTACATCTCAACTTTTTCTTTCACTTGCTTTTTACTTTTGCTTGCTTCCAAATTCCCGGATAGGTAAAGGGAGGCAAATATGTATATGAGGGGCTAAGCATGATCAAGAAGAAGAAGAGAAGAGAATGAATTGCCTTGGTCTTCCTAAGAAGAAAGTGAGAGAACTCATAATGTGGTGTCAACCTTCAAATTCAACATAATTTGGATAAAAAGAAAGTATTAAACATGCCACAAATTTCAAACAAAGCATTTAACAACTTAAACATATCATAAAACCTTTCAAACATATAAAGATTTCAAAACCAGTCAGGAAACAGGATCTTCACTGAGGTCATTTCCAGATAAAAAGCACAAAATCGTTTCGAAATTCTTTTTAGTTAAACGCCTCGGTTGAGATGTTCTAAGTCAACCGAGGTGAAGTACCTCGTTTGGCAAGAATCACTTCGGTCGAGGTCATAAAAATATTTTTTTTAATCCAGTTTTTGACTTTTTCTCAATCAAATAACCTGTATGCATGCATGTAGTCTCAAATAAGCATATAAAGCAAAATAAAACATACATATCCGATAGAGTCAAGTCATACATCCATAGTCAAATAATACATCAAATACCCCATACTTGGGACACATTGTCTCAATGGGTCAAAATAAGTCTAGAGAAATAAAGTATTCACCGGACAAAGCTGAGGTGCATAATAAATAAAGAAAGAAAATCCTGCAAGCTCTCAAGAATCACGATCCGGTGGTGGTGGTGGTGGCACATACGGGTGCTGAGATGGGTCGAAAGGATTGCCCATGACATGTTGAAACTGAATCTCAGTCATCACGTGCTGGTAGTGTAGTCTCTCCTGCATCTCTCTGATCTCCAAGGACATGGCAGCGTAGGAATCTATCATCTGACCCGTCAAATTATCGATCCGACGGTGAGCAACTGGATCCCTCTGCCTACGTACCCTACGCCTAGCGGGACGTGCTGGTGTTGCAGCCGGCTCTTCCTCAGTCTCGTCATCATCTAAATCAATGACCGGCGCACTAGTCCCAACTGTATCTGTGCCCGTGTCCATAGGAACACCACCATCCTCATCATCATCATCATCATCATCCTCAGCCTCATCCTCCTCAGCTGGCCCCTGAGCTGCTACAGCTGCTGCCTCTCTAGCATCCTCCATCAGTGGGATCCACGCAGTCTTCCAGTAATGTGGATTAAACACGGAGAACTAAGCTGACCATCTGATCCCCCGAGGCGCAGTCGGCTCCCATGGCATCGCCACATATGGCGTAGTAAGTCCTCGGGGAACCAGTATCCTCTGAGTGATCATCTCCTGAAGTCCGAGCGGCTTGGCAACCACCACCATGGTACAAGCACTGAGGTACAAATCCATGTAACTCGCTATATGAGTCACTATCCCTCCACAGCAGATGTCGCCCTTCGCCTTCGCCTTCGCCTTGATCTTATGCAGATCCTCCGCCAGCATCAATCCAAAATCTGGGACTCCTCCAGTCACCATGCAGTATAGACTCAGAAGCTCACCCTGCCTGATCTTTTGGGCATCTCAGTATGTGCCAGAAGAGTCTCACTGAAAATCCTGTGAGCTAGTGTAAAAGCTAAATGGAAAATGATCCTCTTCCTGGAATCTCCAGGTCTCCATCTGTTAGCGTGCTCAACCACATGAGCAATCTGTCCCTAGAACTCTCGAGCTACAGCTCGAGAAGGAAAATCAGCAATAGTAGGGATCGGGAAGCCAAAGATGTCCCGCCAATGGTCTAAGGGAACTAGATAATTCCGGTTCATCAACCGGTACTTGATGGCGCGCTTGGTGGGCAGGTAAGTGACGGAGCTGACAAACTCCAGGGTCGGCTCTAAGTAGGCCGGAGCTCTAATCTCTGTGAACTGCTCCAGCCCTAAAACAGATATCATACGCCTCAAATCCTCATCAACATGGAGGCAATCAAAAGCAGATATGTCCAAGAAGCGTGGTGCAACAACTGGACGGGCCGCTATGCGGTCATAATCGACCTGGTGTCGCTCGTGGATCACCGGTCTAGTACGGCAGGAGGAAGAAGAAGGGGAGGGAGAAGATCTGTCTCTCAAGACTAACTACCTGTCAGAACTTATTTTCTGCAACCTGTTAGATCACCTCGGTTGCCCTGACAACTCTGTAGAACACCTCGGCCGAGGCACAGACCGACTAGACCGAGGCGAAACACTACTCGATCGATTCCCTAAAAAATCCAGTTCTTTTCCCCCAAAATCACTACCAAAGGTTCCTATGGGGTACTTAATCCTTTTCTCAGCAAATGTAGGGGCAACCAAAGCCCAAATTGAAAGAAAATAGTGGAGACGAGGAGAGTTAGGGTTTTTTTTTTTCGGATTTTACCCAGATTCGGTCGATTAAGCTCGTTTTTGCTGCAGATTTGCGCTTGTAATGCGATCCTCTACCCTTTCCTCTCAGTCTAGAAGCAAGAATCGTCGAAAATGAGCGAAGAATGAAGGAGCAAGGTGAGAAGTGCACCGCAGTCGAGAAGGGAAGTAGAGGAGGAGAGAGAAATTTCAGCCCCCTTTTATACCCTTTTCTGGAACTGCTGTCACCTCGGTCGATATGGTCTCGACTGGACCGAGGTGGTACGGACCGAGGTGAGTCTTCAGAAACCCTAGTCGCCTTGGTTGCTCAAGAATCATCTCGGTCGAGGTGCTGAGACAACAACCGAGATGTGTTTCAGTCAAAATCCGTCTTCTCAAATTCTCGAACTTCTGTCCTTTCAGTTGTGCTCTTGGGTTGTATTCATTCCTTAGATGCCACCTGTTGTCTGTCTAGGACGCCAAAACAAAACAAAGCAAAGAAAAAGCAAACTATCTAAAGCTAGACTAGAAAAAAAGGAAAAAGAAAGCAATACCTTGGGTTGCCTCCCAAGAAGCGCTTGATTTAAGGTCGCTAGCTGGACCGTACGGTATCTCTAAGCGTGATGGGAGGTATCCTCACCCCATACTTCACCTTCATCATGGGGTGAGATAAGTAAGTCTATCAAACGTTCCAACAAGTGCAAGTGCTCATCGGGGAATGAATCGTCTATGGGTGGTTCGTCCTTCTCGCGTGAAGATGGAGGTAGCCGGCTAAGGTGATCCGCAACAGAATTTTCGGATCCCTTCTTATCGCAGATCTCTAGGTCAAACTCTTGAAGCAAGAGAATCCATCGAATAAGGCGTGGCTTGGCATCCTTCTTAGCAAGCAAGTAACGAATGGCTGCATGGTCGGTGTAGACAATGACCTTCGCCCCTACTAAGTAAGAACGAAACTTCTCGAAAGCATATACAACCGCCAATAACTCCTTCTCGGTGGTGGCGTAGTTACGTTGGGCTTCATCTAGCGTCTTGCTAGCGTAGTAAATGGCGGTGGTCCGCCCATCCTTCTTTTGTCCAAGCACCGCTCCTACCGCCACATCACTCGCATCGCACATGATCTCAAAGGGCAAGGTCCAATCCAGAGGCTGAATTATGGGAGCGGAGATCAACGCTTCCTTAATCCTGTAAAATGCATCAAGACACTCCTGCGAAAACTCAAAAACAACATCTTTATTCAAGAGGTTAGTTAGTGGTTTAGAAATCTTTGAGAAGTCCTTGATGAATCTCCTGTAGAAACCTGCATGCCCGAAAAAACTCCTCACACCTTTAACAGAACAAGGGGGAGGGAGTTTCTCAATGGTCTCGATCTTAGCGCGATCGACCTCAATACCTCGATTAGAAACGAGGTGTCCTAGCACAATGCCTTCATTAACCATAAAGTGACACTTCTCCCAATTCAAGACGAGATTAGTGTCTTCACATCTTTGTAGCACTAGAGAAAGGTTAGATAGGCAATCATCAAAAGAGGAACCATATATTGAAAAATCATCCATAAATACCTCCATGATCTCCTCTATATACTCGGAAATGATAGCCATCATGCATCGCTGGAAGGTAGCGGGTGTATTGCATAATCCAAATGGCATCCTCCTATAAGCGAATGTCCCCCATGGACAAGTGAAAGTGGTGTTCTCTTGATCATCCGGATGGATAGGAATCTGGAAGAAACCACTATAGCCGTCTAAATAGCAGAAGTGTGAATGCTGGGCCAACTGTTCGAGCATTTGATCAATGAAGGGAAGTGGAAAATGGTCCTTCCGGGTGGCCGCGTTCAGCTTACTATAGTCGATGCAAACCCTCCAGCCTGTGACGGTCCTGGTTGGGATTAACTCGTTGTTCTTATTCGTCACAACGGTCATCTCTCCTTTCTTCGGAACTACATGTACTGTGCTAACCCATTTGCTGTCCGAGATAGGAAATATGATACCTGCATCCAAAGACTTAAGAATTTCTTTCTTCACAACCTCTTTCATGATCGGATTTAACCGTCTTTGAGGTTCCCGTGAAGTCTTATGATCGTCCTCCATTAGAATTCTATGCATGCAGAAAGAAGGCTTAATGCCAATAAGATCATCAATAGTATAACCCAAAGCCTTTTGATGCTTTCTCAGGATATGCATTAGTTTAGATAATTCAGATTCGGAGAGGGAAGCGCTAACAATAACGGGATAAGTAGAATCCGGTCCAAGAAAGACATACCTCAAGTGACTTGGGAGTTGTTTAAGCTCCACAACTGGGGGTGTTTTCTGAGGGGGATCCTTGCTTCCTCCTTCCAGTGGAGTAGATTGAAGAACTGGACTTTCAGAAGTCTCAGTTGACATCATCTCGCTTTCGACCTCGGTCGAGGTCCAGAGAGGTTGACCGAGATGTTCTTCAGTCACCTCGCTCAGTCCAGAAAGTGCCTCGGTCGAGGTACTGCAACTGGAACCAAAACTGGAGATCTTCTTCTCCTGGATTAGTCTTTTAGTTTTAGCTCCTGGATCTTTTTCTAGTGCCTTTAAGCTCCGTATATCTGCATCACAAGAAGCATCTATACCTTTCTCCATTAAGCTAAAGCTAATAACTTTTTCAAGTGGATCTTTAATAAGGATAGAGCTCACCAATTCTCTTGATTCTTCTTCATCATAGATGCTGAAGATATCATCTCCTAGCTGCTCTCCCTTCATAGCCGCAAGTAATGCAAACTCCACTTCATCTCTGCCAATGTTGAATTTTAGCTTGGCGTTCTTACAATCCACATTGCAACCCGAAGTTGCTAGAAATGGCCTCCCGAGAATGATAGGGACAGGATAATCTGCGGGAATATCAAGCACAACAAAGTCTATAGGTAAATAGAAGTTACCTAACTTGACCGGAACGTCTTCCAAAATGCCCACGGGATGGGTAATGGAGCGGTCTGCCATGTATAACCGTATCTTCACCGGCTTGGGCTCTCCAAGTCCGATCTTAACACATAGCTCCAGCGGGATGATGCTCACGCTGGCTCCTAGATCACATAAGGCTTCACAAGTGACATCCCCAACTTGAATGGGAATGCAAAACAAGCCGGGATCTCTCAATTTGGGTGACATCTTCTCCTTCATGATTTGAATAAGCTCCGAGGATTTAGATGTCATCCTTACTTCACCAAAGTCTTCCAGCTTCCTCTTCCTTGATAGAATCTCTTTCAAGAACTTCCCATAGACGGGCATCCCTAGAATAGCATCAAGGAAAGGGATATTAATGTGTAGTTTGTTCATTAAGTCAAGGAACTTACCAAAATGCTTGTCTAGATGTGCTCTGGCCCTTGACTGGGGGAATGGAAGTGGTGGTTTATATGCAGAAGGTGGAATATAAACTTCAGTTTTCTCCTCCGCTTTCTAGGCTCCACCTCGGTTGGCATCTTGGCCGAAGTGTTCTTTGATTGTACCTGGACCGAGGTGGTCTTCGTCTGTACTAGCATCGACCGAGGCACTGGATCTGCAGTCTTCCGTCCACTCCTCGTCGTTATGGCCATAATCTGGCCCTTAAGGTTGCTTTCCGTCCTTGCTGGAAGCTTCCCTGGATCTCTTGGCGCTTTATTCGCCTTGTCATGGATGTCTCCATAGAGTTGAGCTTGATCAAGATGGCCTCCAGCACTGCATCTTTCTTTTCCGGCTGGGACGAACTCGATCCTTGCTCCTGGATCTTTAATGGAGTAGAAGAAGAAGAAGAAGAGAGGAAAGGATTAGAGGAATCATTCGAATTGGAGTTAAAGTAAGGGTTACCCGAATTTTGGTTGTTTGCCCTCAAATTATTGCTGTTGGATCCTCTATTATTGTTGTAGTTGTTGTTTCGGGAACCGTTGTTGTTGTTACGGTATCCATTGTTGTTCCTTGATCCTTGATATTCCTTCTTGGTTTGAGCAACTAAGAGTTCCTTCAATTGTTTCACATCATTCTTCAAAGATGTGAGTTGATCATTGTTAGGTGGAGCATTTTGAAAGTTGACTCTTTTAACTCCACCTTCAGCTCCTTGGTGGGAGTATTTCTCCATGTGCAAAGCTTGCTTCTCTATGAACTCCCAAGCTTCGTCAATTGGCATGTCCATGAACGTGCCGGCAGATAGTAGTTGAAGGTTGAACTGGGTGCTTCCGTCTAGTCCCTTGAAGTATATCTCCAACAACTCTATCTTTGGAATCCCATGATGTGGGCAATCCAAAAGAATGTCTTTAAATCTCTCCCATGACTTGGACAAGCTCTCCTTATCCTTCATGATGAGTGCATTAATCTTCCCTCTTATTTCAGCGGTTTTAGAGGGGGGAAAGAATTTAGTTAAAAACTCCGTCGTCATCTCCTCCCAAGTATTGATTTCTCCTGGAGGAAGAGATTGATACCAAGTAAGAGCTCTATCTTTCAAAGAGAAGTAGAAAGGCCTTAGCTTGTAGTTGTTGTTTTCCAGCCTTGAAGGTCTCAAGGTCTCCATCAAGATCTCATAGTTTTGTAGATGTTGATGCGGAGACTCCCTCTCTAGCCCTCCTAACTGGCATTGGCGAATCATGGAAAGAACTTGCGGTCGAAGCTCATAATCATGGTCCGCTGGATCACCTAGGTTGACTCCTGGACGCCTCAGTTGTTGATTAGGGTCCATCCTCTGCCCTAGGGTTTGTGGAATACCTGCAAAAAGAACGTCTTGGATTGGCATCCGAGGTGGAAGTATCTCGGCCGGGGTGACATGTACTGGATTATGCCTCGGTCAAGGATCTGGAACAGGGTCTTGCCTCGGTCGAGGATCTGGGTTCGGTCGAGGTAGATACTGGTCTCGTAAAGCCGCCATATCTGCTTCGATCGCTTCAGTCCTTGTGCGAGTTTCCTCCTTTTCCAGTCTCAGCTCTTCCTTGCTGAGGCGTAGCTGTTCTAACGCCTCCTTCAATTCGACCTCAAGATCGCGATTGTCTTGGTTGGCCATCTTCGCTTCTTTCAAGCATCTTTTGTATGTCTTTTCTGGTTTGGGATCGTAGGGAACGATTTTCTTCCCAGCACGGGTTCTTCATATAAACCTAAGAAAAAGAACCTGCAAAAGCCACTCAAGTAGAGTGGTTAGTAGCAACAAGGGCAAGCACCCCGAAAGCAAACCGCAACCGGCTCAGTCTAGACCAAGTCCCCGGCAACGGCGCCAAAAACTTGTTCGCTCCAAACGGTGTGTGCAAGCTTTAAATTTATAACCCTAGATGTAAGCTTAAAACAAGGATGCGAACCCGCAGTGTACAGGTCAATTGTAGTAAAAAAGCAAGAAATTCCAGGGGTCGATCACAGGGACTTAGTGAAACAAAGAAGGAATAGGTTTGTCAATGCAACTACTAACCACAAAAGCGATTAAAACAATCAAAGATGATAAAAAGTCAATTAAATAAATATGCAATTCTAGGGATTAAAGCATCTAGTTGTGGTTCCAACTCAAGATCTAAAGATAAGCGGACAAAGCTGAGATTTTTGCAAAGGGAAGGTGTTACTAAAGTAGAATAGATCACCGGGTAAGTCTCACTACTCACTAATCCCAAACCGTAACTCCTATTACCGGGTAAGTCTCAAGGAATTAAGGAAAAGAACTATAACCTCAAACCAACACACCACCTAAGGGAATAGAATCAACCTTTACCAGGTAAGTCTCAGGCTAACTCACAAAGATGGGATGAAAGCACACTCAAACCTCAATAAAGGATAAACCTTTATTACCTATACTTATGATCTTAGGTAAACAAACAAAGGAATTACCGGGTAAGTCTCATCCTAGGCTTGCATTGAACCAGGAAAGGTGTAATAAGAATAGGATTTGGCAAACTCTAACACTTAACTCTCAGTTTCGGATCAGAAAGGTCACCTCGGTCAGAAGAATTCCACCCCGGCCGAGATGTTCATCGACTGAGCGAGATGTTCTAGGGTTAAGGATAAAGACTCGAGCTTTCAGGGTCCTACTGTGATTAAGATTATTCTATCATTGTTTTTCCCACAACCTTCAGCCAATCACCCTAGAATCACACAAAGAAATTAGCCACTCATCATCATGAAAGCAATAATCAAATATAAGGGAAGAAAGAGAATAATTGAACATAAAAACCTTAAGAGAAAGACTTCAATAACTGAATCAATTATCAATCAAACAAGCGTTCCTTGGATCAAAATCCAATAAGACAATCAACAAAAGCTATAAAAGCTACCGACTTTCTTCCTTCAATCTTCCTTCAACCTTCAAAAAGGTTCTTCAAATCTCCCAACTATATTGGGGTAGAACAGCTGTCTTGCGTGATGTGCAGCCCTCAACGGTCTTCGGGTGATAGCGGATGTTGGATTTGTGGAAAATCCAACTCTTTTTATAGGAAAATTACTCTCCAAAGATAAGATATTTTAGAAAGATCTTTTCCCATAAAAATAGGTAAAATATATGGGCTAAATTATCTTCTTCCTTCCAGAATCCAGCCTAAAAATATAAGATCCTCTTTCCAAAAATAAAATATCTCAGCCAAATAAAATATATCTCTCGCCGCGTCCAAGGTGTTCGCCTCGGTCGAGTCAGCTCCTCTAGATCACCTCGGTCGAGATGATACTGTAACTGGCCGAGGTGAATCACAACTGAATGTGAAATCTCTCAAATCTGGTCCAAAGTGAATTTTCAATCCATTTTCATGATTCACGGATTCTTCCTTAAGCTCCTAAATGTAGCTCCAATGACTCCTTAGCTCCTTTTGCTCCTTTTTGATGCAAAACGTGCCATTTTACCTACGATTACAACGAAACTTGGTGTAGACCTCGGTTCCCGCAAAAGTAGATGAAACGACAATATAATCACATAATATACATCCAAACATGCAGATTATTGAAGATAAAACGTCTAAACAGGCCCCAAAATATAGACAATAATTCATGCTATCAAAATACCCCATAATTAGCCCTTGCTTGTCCCCAAGCAAGTTCCAAATCTAAAATACAACATAGAATGGATTATAAGTCATGAAGATCAATGAAAAAGTCTTTCAAAACATTTTAATGGTGTGCTACAATCATAGATCACTCTAAGAGAATGCTTCATGGGATTTAAAATCAAAATATGCTCAAAACATTTTATAAATATAAGAAAGTTGTTCATCTTTGCATAAAATCATAGAACGCATAATAAATCATAATCATCGAAATTAATCATGTATAATCCAGTTTAAACCACTAAGTCAATTAACAAGCTCGAGGTCTCAAGGGCTTCCGAAAGAAGGTCAAGAAACGTGCGAGGGTGGGATGTATATAGGGAATGTGGTGCTAGAATCCGGGAAAGGATCTTTACTTCACTTGCTTTGAGCACACCTTCCACCAATAAGCTTTGCTTATTTATTTTTTTTACTTTACTTTTTGGGATGCATGCACAGAGGTGCACAATAACCGAAGCCTAGGAAATTAGCAATCATCAATTTCTCGAGATGCCTCAAACCCTTGATGCACATACCATGACCCGTTAGGAATATCGCTCAATCCGACTTTGGCAAGACACAAACACCCGACTATGTGAATGGTGCCGAGTTACTCATTATCATGATTGACTTCCCCAAACCTATATGTTTCTTTCTAACTTTCAGCCACATCTCAACTTTTTCTTTCACTTGCTTTTCACTTTTGCTTGCTTCCAAATTCCCGGATAGGTAAAGGGAGGCAAATATGTATATAAGGGGCTAAGCATGATCAAGAAGAAGAAGAGAAGATAATGAATTGCCTTGGTCTTCCCAAGAAGAAAGTGAGAGAACTCATAATGTGGTGTCAACCTTCAAATTCAACATAATTTGGATAAAAACAAAGTATTAAACATGCCACAAATTTCAAACAAAGCATTTAACAACTTAAACATATCATAAAACCTTTCAAACATATAAAGATTTCAAAACCAGTCAGGAAATAGGATCTTCACTGAGGTCATTTCCAGATAAGAAGCACAAAATCGTTTCGAAATTCTTTTCAGTTAAACGCCTCGGTCGAGATGTTCTAAGTCAACCGAGGTGAAGTACCTCGTTTGGCCAGAATCACTTCGGTCGAGGTCATAAATTTTCTTTTTTTTTTCAATCCAGTTTTTGACGTTTTTTTCAATCAAATAACCTATATGCATGCATGTAGTCTCAGATAAGCATATAAAGCAAAATAAAACATAAATATCCGATAGAGTCAAGTCATACATCCATAGTCAAATAATACAACAAAAACTTGTTCGCTCCAAACGGTGTGTGCAAGCTTTAAATTTATAATCGTAGATGTAAGCATAAAACAAGGATGCGAACCCGCAGTGTACGGGTCATTCGTAGTAAAAAGCAAGAAATTCCAGGGGTCGATCGCAGGGACTTAGTGAAACAAAGCAGGAATAGGTTTGTCAATGCAACTACTAACCACAAAAGCGATTAAAACAATCAAAGATGATAAAAATTCAATTAAAGAACTATGCAATTTTAGGGATTAAAGCATCTAGTTGTAGTTCCAACTCAAGATCTAAAGATAAGCGGACAAAGCTGAGATTTTTGCAAAGGGAAGGTGTTACTAAAGTGGAATAGATCACCGGGTAAGTCTCACTACTCACTAATCCCAAACCGTAACTCCTATTACCGGGTAAGTCTCAAGGAATTAAGGAAAAGAACTATAACCTCAAACCAACACATCACCTAAGGGAATAGAATCAACCTTTACCGGGTAAGTCTCAAGCTAACTCACAAAGATGGGATGAAAGCACACTCAAACCCCAATAAAGGATAAACCTTTATTACCTATACTTATGATATTAGGTAAACAAACAAAGGAATTACCGGGTAAGTCTCATCCTAGGCTTGCATTGAACCAGGAAAGGTGTAATAAGAATAGGATTTGGCAAACTCTAACACTTAACTCTCAGTTTCGGATCAGAAAGGTCACCTCGGTCAGAAGAATTCCACCCTGGCCGAGATGTTCATCGACTGAGCGAGATGTTCTAGGGTTAAGGATAAAGACTCGAGCTTTCAGGGTCCTACTGTGATTAAGATTATTCTATCATTGTTTTTCCCACAACCTTTAGCCAATCACCCTAGAATCACACAAAGAAATTAGCCACTCATCATCATGAAAGCAATAATCAAATATAAGGGAAGAAAGAGAATAATTGAACACAAAAACCTTAAGAGAAAGGCTTTAATAACTGAATCAATTATCAATCAAACAAGCGTTCCTTGGATCAAAATCTAATAAGACAATCAACAAAGAAGGGAATCTAAGAGAATCTTACAAAACCCTTCACAAAAGCTATAAAAGCTACCGACTTTCTTCCTTCAATCTTCCTTCAACCTTCAAAAAGGTTCTTCAAATCTCCCAACTATATTGGGGTAGAACGACTGTCTTGCGTGATGTGCAGCCCTCAACGGTCTTCGGGTGATAGCGGATGTTGGATTTGTGGAAAATCCAACTCTTTTTATAGGAAAATTACCCTCCAAAGATAAGATATCTTAGAAAGATCTTTTCCCATAAAAATTGGTAAAATATATGGGCTAAATTATCTTCTTCCTTCCAGAATCCAGCCTAAAAATATAAGATCCTCTTTCCAAAAATAAAAGATCTCAGCCAAATAAAATATATCTCTCGCCGCGTCCAAGGTGTTCGCCTCGGTCGAGTCAGCTCCTCTGGATCACCTCGGTCGAGATGATACTGTAACTGGCCGAGGTGAATCACAACTGAATGTGAAATCTCTCAAATCTGGTCCAAAGTGAATTTTCAATCCATTTTCATGATTCATGGATTCTTCCTTAAGCTCCTGAATGTAGCTCCAATGACTCCTTAGCTCCTTTTGCTCCTTTTTGATGCAAAACGTGCCATTTTACCTACGATTACAACGAAACTTGGTGTAGACCTCGGTTCCCGCAAAAGTAGATGAAACGACAATATAATCACATAATATACATCCAAACATGCAGATTATTGAAGATAAAACGTCTAAACAGGCCCTAAAATATAGACAATAATTCATGATATCACTAACGTCCCCAAACCTATTGTTTTCTAACACTTCTTCTCCTTCCAACATCGTCTTTCACTTGCTTTTCAACTTCTTGATTCCAAGTTCCCGGATAGGTAAAGGGAGACAATTATATTTCAATGAGGGGCTAAAAGCATGATCAAGAAGAGGAAGAAAGAACAACGAATTGCCTCAATCATTCCAATAAGGATGTGATAGAACTCGTAATTTGGTGTCAACCTTCAAATTCAGCATGATTTGGATAAAACAACTTACTAAACCTGCTTCAAGTTTCAAACAAAGTAATCATACCTTAGATATATCATGAGTTATTTCAAGCACATAAAGATCATAGAAACTAATCAGCAAACATAATTCATCATTGGGATCATATCCAGTTCAGAAGCAAAAAATTTTCAGAAATTCAAGTTTTCGAAACCCATTTCGGTCGAGATAACTTATGGTCAAACGAGGTACTAGACCAAGGTAAGCTCCTGTTATGGTCACCTCGTTTGGCCAAAGGTCATTTCGGTCGAGACAAATTTTTATTTGAAACCAGTTTTGTACGTTTTTTCGCTCAAAAATCATATCGTGATGCATGTAATGTACAAAATAGCCTCTGAGCACATAAAGGAAATAGTGAAAATAGTCATAAGCAGATAAGTTGGTTATTACAAATCATAGTATCTCAAACACCCCATACTTAGGACACATCGTCCCGATGGGTAAAAATAAGTCTAGAAAACACTTACAATGTTTAGTGCAGAACCGCAAAATAAGAAAAGATAAAGCACCAGCAGCTCCGTGGAAGGTCCGATCAGGCATCTAGAGGAGGAGGAGGTTGGTACGGGTTCATGGATAGATCATAAGGATGACCCATCTGGTGTTGGAACTGGAGCTCCATCATCCTGCGCTGGTAATGGTGGCTCTCCTCTATCGAACGTCTCATAGCGCTGATCTCTCTAGTCTGAGCAATGAGGCGTCTATCCAAACCAGCTTGCATCTCAACGAAGGACTCCTCCATCTGACGGGGAAGAGCGTCGTTCTCCGGTGGGCATCGGTATAATACCCCGAATCCGCGGGACTCGGGGTGCTACGGGTTGGGGCCTCACAATGGATCCCGACCCTTAGCCTGACAACAATTTCACCGGATCTTGCAACAAGATACAAATAAAGGACAAAACGGAATATGTTTTTATGCAATGCAATGAAACCCGAAACCATACAAACAAAAGACTTCAGCTGAGATCCAAACCAAAGACCAAACGCCATACACGCGGCATACAATATATAATGAATAAAAAACTCAAACACGACTCCAACCAAAACCCCTCCTAAAATGTATGGAACCCCGACTACCCACTCTTCCGGATCTCTCCGCCGCATTCCTAACCTGCAAGCCAACTACAACATCGGTATAAAACCGTTAGCTAATATTCAAGGCATTAGAATCAAGGTGAGAGGCACAAACACACATAAGTCATCATAACACACAACATACTACAAAGCACACAAATCCGGTTTATTATCTTTTCATTATGAAGTCATATCCCGTTCTAGTTCAACTTCTTTTGTGACACGAGAATCTCCCAAAACTCGCCACGGTCCCTACTTACCGGCAAGGAATGATACTGATGCATCCGACCGTCTACCCGCACGGGCTAGTCGCCGAGAACCTTCTAGACTCTCGTAAGAGCTAGGCAGATGATTGCACCGCCCGTTATCATACACTCTGGCCAAAATAATATAAGGTCGGTGTTCCTATTATCGGTTTAGTTGTTATAAACAATAAAGAATAAACACACACCACCAAACACACATCAATGCTAATACAAGGAATACGAGCTAAGTAAGTCGGGAGACTTACCTCGTCCCAAACGCTAACTCACGCAACACTCTCGCTTCCCTTAGGAAGAAGTCTACACCTGCTCACAACAAGATATCTATATCAATAACTCGCTCAACTCAAGAAGTCTTAGACTTCTACACAAATGATCTATGCAAGATCATTTGACTCACATTCTAGGAACGCATCCTAGAATCCCTCATGCTCACATCACACTCAACACGAGCTAGAAGTCCTTAGACTTCTAGACCCTATGATCTCGCAAGATCATAACCCATAACACATACTATGATAAACATGCCTAGTCCAAACAAACTCAACGGTAACAACACCATGCTAGGATAAGTCAATCCTAAGCTCCAAAATCCCACAAGATCATAAAACCCCAACCTCGAGCCTCAGAATGCTCCCAAGATCAACCATATAACTTAAATCCATAAACAATCACAATAAAACATCAACACCTCAAACCTTAGAACATTCCACAATCCTCAAACACTCACCTAAGGTCCAACCACTACTTGATATTCACTCTAAGTTATGCTAGATCCAACCTAGCATGATACTACTACTAAACATAACTAGATCAAGGAATAAGGTACTCACACGAGGTCAAAGACGGAAGACGATCTACGGATGTCGAGCTTGAATTCGTTAGGCTATATTCGGGGTCGTTTCCAAACCTAATACTAAAACTAAACAAATTTAGCTTATACGCTAAACTTGGGCATAGTATATAGTATATAATTATAAGATAAAACTCGTATTTCAAAACCAAGGTGAAAAACCGTAAAAATATTTTCCGGACAATAATTGCAAGTTCATTAAAATATTGGTCATAAACTGTAATTTTAAACCTTGGCAATTTTCAGCAATTATATAAGCAAGGGCATAGATTTTAAATTCTAAAAGTTGGGGCATAAAACGTAAATGAGAAACACTGGGTAGATTTTGTAATTACGCAAAAACTGAGGGGCCCAATTCTACCACATAAAAGGGTTTCTTAACCCTACCGTTGAGAACATCGATTGAAGGTTGCGTAGGCAATGGTAGAGGCCTCGACGGGGGCGAAGGGACGGCCTAGCGATGACGGCTCTGATGGGTACAACGGCTGCCCTCATCGGCGGTGGAGAATAGAGAAGAAAGGGAAACCGAGGCGGCAAGAGTCGGCTCTAGCAGAGGCGGTGGGAGGACAACACAGGGGCGGAAACCAGGGCGAGGCGACGACGGGGCAGGGCTTCTCCAACTAGCTTCGACAGCGACAATGGGTCCGGCGTCTGGTTGCTAGCCCCTGGATTCTTCTGTTAATCCTATCATCAATCCACCAATTTAGATCGTACCTTGCTACTGCAACTGCAACTTCTATGTATCCTATTTTTGTTAATCCTATCATCAGTCCACCAACTTTCTTTGTTATCAATGAAATTCAGGTCAAGGATTTGTATAGTACATAGAGCGAGGATGAGGTGTTGGTTGCTCTTGCTCAAATCTAGTGGTTGTAGAGGGAGAGGGTTGTGTTTGAGGTGGTTGCAAATCATCAAAGAGGTAAGTGAGGTTGAAGGAAGTGTGGAGTAAGGATGAGGTTCCTTGTTTGCCTGGAACAGAGGGAAGATGGAGAAATCCGGGGGAAGGAGGAACCATATGCCAAGAGGTTGGGGTAAAGGATGGATGAAGCAGAGCTAACGAGGGGTCCGATTGTACGCTTAAAGGTTGTGCGGCTATGGTGAACATTGCAGAGGCAATCATGGCTGCTCAGGGGCTAGAGGAGCATATCCTTGGCAAGGTTATGTGGCTAGGAGCGAGACAGGGCTACAACAGGGGTTAAAAAGGAGGTGGCCTGTGATTAGAACACGACAACACGCAACAGATCATGAAGAAAAAGGGAGAAAAATAAAAGAAAAGGAAAAGAGTAAAGAGTGAACTCGATCCAAAAGTGTTCGGAACACGATTTTCAAATCGAAAAACTTTTCCGAAAATAATAATAGGCATATACGTGAACGTATCAAAAATATAAATATACTCGAGAATGAAATTTTACGTCGTAAAATACTTTTAATAAAATATTTAAGCTAATAAAATATCGATAAAAGTCGGTAAAATAAATATCGTAAACGCACCTAAAAATTGGGGCGTCACAATCGGGGTCACAACGGCGGTGGTGGCGTGTTCCTGACTGTAGTGGTATCTGGTGTGGCTGATCAACAGTCGCCACATCATCCACTAGCTCAATCACCGGGACACTCGGACCAGCAATGTCCGTCCCGGTGTCCATGGGAGCACCTCCCTCATCATCCTCATCATCTGTCCCAATCTCAGCAAGTCTAGCCGCCCCTTTAACAAGTGGATCCCATATATCACTCTAGTCACGTGGGTCTGAGACCGTAAAGTGGGACGTCCACATAATGCCTTTAGGAGCCTTAGTTTCCCAAGGAATGGCCACGTATGGTGGACCACTCCCTCGAGGAACCAAGATACGGAAAGTGATGAACTCTTGTAAACCCAATGGTTTGGCCTCTACGGCCAAAGTACAAGCGGAAAGATCTAGGTTGATGAGGCTGGCAATGTGTGTGAACAATCCTCCTACACAAATATCCCCCCTTTTCTTGCTCCTTATCATTGGTAAATCTTCAGCCAACATGACAATGAAGTCCACGACCTCATCTGCGGTCATACACCAAAGTGTGAATAGCTCACTCTGACGGATTTTCTGTGGTGTCTCGGTTCGGGCTAATAACATCTCACTGAGGATCCGGTGGGCAATCTTAAAAGCTATGTGGAAAATGCGCTTCTCTTTCGAATCTCATGGTTGCCAATTCTTGGCGCTAGTCGGAATGTGAGCAATACGGGGCCAAAATGCTCTAGCATGGTTGCGGGAGGGGAACTCAGTAGCTGTGGCATTGAAGAAACCAAATATAGCTCCAAATGTCTACATGTATACTTCTAAGTTTTGTTCATCAGGAGAAACTTCACATAGTCCTCCTCTGGCATATAGATGGTGGAGCTTAGGAACTCATACGTTGGCTCTACATAAGCTAGTGCTTGTAGTGATACAATCGTTTTAAGTCCTACATCTGAGATCATATTCTTCAATTCATCAACAAGGTGCAAGCAAGCAAAGATGTTGATGTAGCGAGGTGCAATGACCGGGTGGGAGCAAATACAGTTATATCTCTCTATGAGGTTAGGGAGGATGATTGATATTTTTGGAGGTGGAGGAGGTGGTGGTGAAGGTTGCCTAGCTTCAGCACGGTCACAGAGAACTATTTGTCGATTGGAGCGACGTAAACCATCCATATCCGTAGGCTATCTTGGGTTGTTCTAAACGGTATCTCGGCCGAGATGACTGGGTTTCAACGAGGCGAGCAACACTTCGATTGAACTCACAAATCTTGAACTTTCTGGCCCGAAAATCACTACCAATTGCTTCCTAGGGGGTTCTTCAGTTATTTTCAATACAACAAGCAGCAAAAATCTCCCGAAATTTGATGAAATCAACCGAAATCAAGCAAGAAGGGTTTTCGAACGAGATTACCCAAATTTCTTCAGATTGTGTTTGTTTGAAGTTTCAATCGGTATTGGAGAAGTCTCTATCATGATTTCCTTGTCGATTTCGAGTCGAGAGTCGCTGATATCGAGCGAGAAATGGGGATTTGAGAGATTTCGGGCTTGTTTCGGTCGAGACGGCTTTGGGAGAGAAGATTGTGGAAGAGAGATACATCCTTTCCTCTTTTATACCCTTCAGGAAATTTAACTACATCTCAATCGAGATGGGTTCCAGTGACCGAGGTGGTCAACCGAGGTGACTCCCTATTTTTCTCATCTCGGTCGGCCTTGAAGTGTCTCGGTCGAGATAGCTTCCAAAATGGTTTCCACTTTCCGTTTTTCTTTTAGTTTCTCGAACTGCAATGCTGCTTATTTGGTTCCTTTGGTGTTGTCTTTACTTGAGCGGTACCTAGATCCCGTTATCATGGACACAATAAACGTAAACTAAACTAATCAAATCTAGAAATCAAGAAAGAAAGCAATACCTTGGGTTGCCTCCCAAGAAAAGCTTGTTTTAAGGTCACTAGTTGGACCATTCTTTGGATGTTCAATGGAGATGCATGGATGCAATCTCTTTGACCGGAGGTTCCGGTATGTGTTTCTTTAGTCGACGTCCGTCGACTTGAAAGGTTCCACAATGGTCACCCCATACTTTGATTGCACCATGAGATAAAAATATTTTTTATAAAAAAAGGTCCTGTCCATTTTGATTTCAGTTTGTTTGGGAGGGGGGGGGGGGGAACGT
>BSUD01000008.1:87953547-88111741 GCA_033239045.1 Fagopyrum esculentum | reverse complement strand
TTTGTTTGGGAGGGGGGGGGGGGGGGGGGGGGAACGTGAACGATAATCGAAAAGAAGAACAATTTCTCCTTCCTTGAGCCCTCTTTGGGTGATGTGCTTGTTGTGCCAAATCTTTGCTTTTTCTTTGTAAATTCTTGCAATTTTTGCTATCATCTTACGGAGCGGCAGTTTCACCTTCTTATCCTTATCTTGTGATGCATTGGGATAGTTGAGGCAAGTGCTTGCATTACTTGGTGTTGAAGAATCGGTCACTTTGTTTGCTTCAGATATATTTCGATCGAGATGTGATTCGAGGTGGTTCCCTGTTGTAGTCACCTCGGTCAGTCCAAAAGTTTCCTCATTCGAAATGACTTGCCCGATGTCGAGGCAGTGTGTTGTCTCTTCTTCAAACTTCTCAAAGATAGCTGTCGGATCTTTCTCCAGAGTTTCTAAGTTGTGTATATCTGCATTACAGGAAACATCTATACCTTTCTCTATCATACTAAAACTCAAAACTCTTTCAAGAGGATCTTTAATAAGGATAGAGCTAACCAATTCACGTGATTCCTCTTCATCATATATGTTGTAGATATCCTCCTCGAGGCTTTCCATTTCTATCAAGGTTGATAGCACGAATTCAACCTGTTCTTCCCTTATGTTAAAAGACAACTTGACATTCTTGCAATCCACGTAGCAACCGGATGTTGCAAGAAATGGCCTCCCAAGGATGATTGAGACTGGATAATCTGCAGGAATGTCCAATACCACAAAGTCTATGGGAATGTAGAACTTACCTAGCCTTACAGGAATGTCTTCTAACATGCCGA
This sequence comes from Fagopyrum esculentum, assembly GCA_033239045.1. Taxonomy (NCBI): domain Eukaryota; kingdom Viridiplantae; phylum Streptophyta; class Magnoliopsida; order Caryophyllales; family Polygonaceae; genus Fagopyrum; species Fagopyrum esculentum. The sequence goes on along the minus strand of BSUD01000008.1, from coordinate 88,110,935 downwards.
CGGGTCGAGTGATTGATCGATCCGCCATGTATAGTGTCATCTTAACTGGTTTAGGTTCCCCTAAGCCAGCCTTCTCACATAATGCAAGTGGAATGATGCCCACACTTGCTCCTAGGTCACATAGTGCATCATATGTGACGTTTCCAACTTCAACGGGGATATAGAACGATCCCGGGTCTCTTAATTTGGGTGGCATCTTCTCCCTCATGATCTTGATGAGTTCCGATGATCTTAAGGACATCTTCACTTTACCAAAGTCTTCCAACTTCCTCTTGTTAAAGAGGATTTCTTTTAAGAACTTCCCGTATGCGGACATACCTATGATAGCATCAATGAAAGGTATGCTAATATGGAGTTTACTCATATGGTCTATAAACTTACCGAAGTGCTTGTCTAGACCATCTCTTGCTCTAGACTGTGGGAATGGTAGTGGTGGCTTGTACGCAAGAGGTGGTACGTAAATTTCTTCTTTTTCTTTCACTTCGGTCGACCCAGAAGCATCTCGGTCGAGGTCCTTTCCGAGGTGACTCCCTGTTGTGGTCTCCTCGGTTGACCCAAATTTCACTTCGGTTGAGATGCGTTGCTTTACAGCTTCATTCGATCGAGGTTGTGGGTCAGCGGTCTTCACACCACTACTTGTTGTAATCGCCATGATTTGGCCCTTTGGGTCATTCTCTGTACGTCCTGGAAGTTTCCCTTGATCTCTAGGAACTTCTCCGGCCTTGCTAAACACTTGATTTTCCAAGGCTTTTTGTGCCTTGAAAATCAAAGTAATTGTGCTCTCCAATCCACTCATCTTTCCTGCCAGCACCTCGATCATAGCTTCCAACTTATCCCTTGATGGTTGACTCAAGCTTGATGATGGTTTATGGCTCTTCAATTGAGTAGAAGAAGAAGAAGAAGAAGGTGGAGTTAGAACATTTTCAGCATGAGAATAAGTATTACTGGAATTGTTTTGATTGGATCTCTAGTTGTTTCAGTTTCGGTTGTTGTTATTGCTGTTGTAATTCTTATTCATGTTCCCTTGGTAGTTTCCTCTTCCAATATACCCAACATCTTGCTCCTTTATTTGTTGAGTTTTCGCCTTTATGAACTCCTTCAAAGCTTTAATCTCATTGTTGAGGGCGTTCATTTATTTGACACTAGAAGAGGTGAGGTTTAGCTCTTGAGGTCTTGAGCTTTGACCTCCTATCTCAGTACTCCGGTGAGAGTATTTTTCCATAGTGAGAGTTTTGTTTTTAACAAAGTCCCACGCTTCATCAATTGGTTTATCCATGAACGTCCCAACTAAGAGTGATTGAAGTTTGAACTGCGCTTCAGCATCCAAACCCTTGAAATAGATCACTAGCAAATCACTCTTCGGGATCCCATGATGTGGGCAATCCAACATAAGGTATTTAAACCTTTCCCATGACTTAAAGAGGCTTTCACCATTCCTCATCACAAATGCATTTATTTTAACCCTCAACTCCGCCGCCTTTGATGGCGGGAAGAATTTGGTGAGAAACTTTGCGGTCATCTGCTCCCATGTGTTCACACTTCTAGTTGGAAGCGAATGATACCATGCAAGTGCTTTATCCTTCAAAGAGAAAAAGAAAACACGCAGTTTATAGTTATTATTTTAACATCTGGAAGGTCTCAAAGTTTCCATCAAAATATCATAGTTTTGTAAGTGTCGGTGTGGTGATTCTCTCTCCATTCCCCCAAAACGATTCTGTTGAATCATTGTGATGACTTAAGGTCTAAACTCATAATCTCTTTCAGCTGGATCCCCTAAGTTGATGCCGAGACGATGTGTATGCTGAACGGGACCCATACGTTGACCTAGTGTTTGTGGAATGCCCACAAACGGATCAACTGGCTCCACCTTCGGTGGAGACAGTGGTGGTGGTGGCACATAAGCGGGTACCGGTGGATTCACCACAACTCTAGCATCTACATTTGGCTGTTGAACGAACTCTTTTAGTTCGTTCATCTCGGCTTGAAATCGCTCGTTTTGAGCAATTGCTTCAACTCCCGCCCTTATGAGGACTTCTTCTTGGAGTCTTAACTATTCTCGAGCATTGACCAACTCAGCTCGAAGATCTTCTACTCCTTCATTATTGGCAGCGGCAATCTTCTTAGCTTCTTTGAACCTTCTCTTGTAGGTCTTTTCTGGTTCAGGATCGTAAGGAACGATTTCTTTACCGGTTCTAGTTCCTTGCATAAACCTAAGAAAAGGTTCCGCAAGAACACTCAGATAGAATAATCAGTAGTAAAGCAAGAAGCTTCCAAGTTAGACAACCTTACACTGGATTGGTCTTGACCAATTCCCCGGCAACGGCGCCAAAAACTTGGTCGCTCCAAAAGGTGTGTGCAGACAAAGCTCTAAATTTATATTCCGAATAATAAACCTAACGATAAGCAAACCTACAGTGTACGGATCAATCGTAGTAAGGGCTTATATTCCGGAGTCGATCTCAGGGAATCGGTGAGAATAATCACAGGAAAGCAATCTAACTTCAGAAGCATGCAATAGTACTGATTAAAAGCAAAAGACAAGATGTATAGCAAGATGGGAAAATGCAAATTCTAGAGATCAAAGTATCCAGTTGTGGTTTTAACTCAAGATTTCTAAAGATAACGTGGAAAAAATTGAGGTTTGCTGAGGGAAGGTATTTCAACGATGGGATAGATCACCGGGTAAGTCTCACTACCCACTTTCCCAAACCAAAGCTCCTATCAGCAGGTAAGTCTCAAGGAACTAAGGAAAGGTAAGAATACTCAAACCAACATCCCTCACCTAAGGGTACGAAACTAACCATCACCGGGTAAGTCTCAAGTTAACTCTCAAAGGTAGGATTAAGACACACTCAAACCCTAATAAAGGATAAACCTTTATTACCTAACACCCATCATCATCGGTATACAAGCAAAGGAATCACCGGGTAAGTCTGTAACATCCGGTAATTTTATTCCGAATCATGAGCGGACTTCAACCTTTCCACAGACGCGACTCAGTTTTCCCGCATGCATGAGATGCTGAGTAACAAGTTTTTATTCCATTTCGACCCCTTGGTCTCCCTCTTATGCTTGGACCCCTCGTTGCTTGTGCCTAGGGGGATAAGAGGTCAGCTGACCCCTTGGTTCCCTCCCAACTTTTGCAGCCAAAGATTCCCTCTTTTCCTTTCGCTTTCATTTCACGTTCTTCATTTCCCCCATTTCCTCTCTTCTCTCTCTTTTCCCTCTTCCATCCTTGGAGCTCTTGCATATGTGGACTGCAGAAGAAGAGGATCAGATCTAATGTGGTAAGCTTCTTCCCCTTCCTCCCTTCTTCATCCTTGTTGTTTACCCTTTCTTCTTCTCTTTTCAATCCATAGCCATGGATGAAGCTTGAGAGAAGCTTGCTCCTCAAATCCTTTGCATGTGCTTGTTCTTAGCTCGATTAGGTCGAGGAGAGGAGCCTAGGAGTAGTGGTTGGTGTTTGGAGAAGGCCCAGTAAGAAGAGGAGGACATTAGAGCCAAGGATCCACAATCAAAGACGACCCTTTGTTGTTCGACCGCTGGGGCGGATCATCACAGCCGCGGGGGCGGATCTAGGCCACCGCAGGGGCGGCTCCAGCATGCCAGAGAGCCGCAGGGGCGGCGCCAGGGACCCGCATGGGCGGTGACAGGGTCACGCAGGGGGCGCTAGCCTGTTCCGCGGCTGCGTTTTCTTCACCAGTAGGCTTCCTTCTCCCTTCCTCTTCGTTCCTTCCTTAGCTTTGTAGTTGTATCATACTGGTATCATGCCTAGGATGGCCTAGAATAGCTTGAGAATGCCACCTAGTGTTTGAGAACCTAGGAGCCCTTATATATATATACATATAAACAGCCTTAGGATGTTTTTGGACTTATATGTACCTAGTTATGTATATGGCCTTAAGATGTTTTGGGCTTGTATGCCTTGGATGTGTTTTGTGAGCATGCTTATTATTTTCGCTTTTCAAATACCATACGAGATATACACAAATATGTTTATACGAATACGTGATACGATATCAGATGGCACGCACGAGAGCTACCGCTTACGTAGCCAGGGCTAGACCCCCTCTTCCTCCTACCGTCCCGATGCAAGGACAAGTAGGAAGACCCTCAGGCGCGAGAGGTCGGGGACGTATCCCTATTTTAGACCCACCAGTTGTGGATCCGCCAGCAACTAAAACTCCCATAGAGGATGTCACAGAGAGCATCATTCCCAAGGCTAGGGATAGGACCGTTGCGAGGTCCGAGGCACAGAGTCCTCCATCCGCCGAGACCGATGGAGCGACGATAGGGATTTCGGTGTTTAGAGAGTATGTTAGGTAGGTCGAGGAGGCATTTAGGACGGGAGCACAACCTCCCGCACCACCGATACTTGCACCCGCACTTGCGAGATCAGTTGAGGTCTCGTAGAGGGTGACTCAGGTGAGAGCCGCACCAGGGATAACTACACCAAAGATAGTTGCACCAGCGGTAGTTGCACCCGAGCCGGTTATCGATGTTGCTAGGGCGAGAGACGAGCTGAGGTCTCCGAGTCTGGATTCATGGTTGAAGGCTTCCAACCAACAACAAGTACCCTACTACGACGGGAAAGTAGGATTAGAGGTGGAGCATTGGATTGGGCACGTAGAGTCCGCTTTAGAGGCAATTCATTGCCCGGAGGAGAGGCGGGTTAAGGTAGTCCAGACACTATTCCAGGGTAAGGCTCATTTTCAGGGATCGACCCCGGGCCAGGGCCTAGGTAGGGGGCATGGTGGAGGCACCACGGAGGCTAAAGGTGCTCATGCCAGAGTTTTCGAGCTTAGGAGCACCATAGATCTAGCGGCGCCGGTGAACTCATGTACTTTTTAGTTTCATGACTTCTCTGTTGGGAAATTACTTTATTATACGAGTGCTACGCACCCTTCTTTTGTCGCTGTTGTATAGCTAGGATTGACCTTAGTTACGATAGAGAGGAGACCCTTCAATATGGGGTTACCCGACTAGGGTAAGAGTAGTGGCACCCAAGAGATACCCGGTTGCCATTTGCTTGGAAAACCGTAATTGGTGAGCCGACTCCCATATCCTGCACTTCAAGTGCATGAAGAAGACATCGTAGAGACGGACAAAGGGGACTTCCATTTACTTCTGAACATCGGTCGAAGGATCGTGACGAACACCACAAAGACGAGACGAAGTGATCTTTTCCAAGGAAAGACAAAAGGAAGCAAAGCTTCCATCGTGATAAAAAAGAAGATGCACGGTGAATTGGCATCAATGAAAGAGATGTGGCGCTTTTCAGACTAATAGGAAGGAGCTATGCTAGCAATAACTTTAAGCGGGGAACCTAATAGTAGTGATGCGGCGAGCTTGAAACTTAAGACGTTAACTTGAAGAGGAACGAGCAAGATATTTCCACGGTTATGAAATGGATAATTTCACCTAGCATTCCGACGAAGCATGCCCGTACGGTAGCGAAGTTGGTCTTGTGATGCCAAGAGGTGCATAAGGTGACCAACAAGAGGAAGAGAAGACCAAAGCGGGAAGTTAGATGTCGATTTGAAGCGCACGGGAGGATATAGAAGATGGAGATTGAACCCTTACGATCGGATGGATGTTACCTACTCAAAGGGATGACGCACGATTAGGAAGAATGTGTTGAACTTCCCCAATGTGTTGGGATGTCGGGAGTGTAAGCAGAAGTTAACCAATACCCAAGAGTCAGAAGGCTCGAGCAAGCCTCGAGTTCCGGAGATGAAGTACATTCAACCTTATAACATAAGATTGAGCAATACTCGTGTGAGAGAGACATCACCCAACAGATCGGGGTAGATGTTGCTCTCGACATGATTTTCCACGCCCTCAATGCTAAAACCACGGTCGTGGTTCTCTTGGTTTGGCCGTTATTTGTCAAATTCCTTTGTAAAAGCCTTTGTCTCGTAAAGTTCTCTAATCATGCTCCTTCCTTAGCTTCTCCAGTGCATCCTCTTGATGCCTAGCATGATCAAATACTCCTACTCTCTCATATATGCTCTAATCCAAGCCTTTATTCACCTAAAAACACAACAAAGCTTGTGTAGATCTCTATATCGACAAAATAGGTGAATGTGCTCATAAATGCTTCAAACTCTTATCCATGTACACAACTAAAAGGGAAAAACAGTCAAAACAAGTGCCTAGAATATGGTCATATTTCATGCTATCAAAATACCCCATACTTGTCGCGTGCTTGTCCCCAAGTAAGGTTTTCAAAAGCTTAGAATACAAGGTAGGATGAAATATGAATGCAATACAAGGTAAAAACAATCTTTTTGGTATTGTTCTTCTAATGAATAGATCATTCTCAAATCTTGCTTCATGCTTCCTTGAAAACATCCATATACATAAATCAAAATATGTCAAGCAAAGGAAACATCATAAAATTGCATAAGCTCCGAGACAAACATCATAACCTTCAAGCATCGTTAAAATCAAATATGTGAAACTTCAATTTAGATCACCAAGTAAAACATCATTCTTATGATCTCAAGGTCTTTCAAGTAAGGTCAAGAATATGAATAGGTGGGAAACTTATAAAGGAATGTGGTGTATAAATCCGGGAAGAAGGAACAACACAAACTCTTTCTATAATTTGAACCAGCCACCAGTTAGAGCTTTTCTCTTTATTTTAGCACAAAATTTTTCGACTTTACTTTTTTGAAATATGGACAGCGGTGCACAAAAACCGAAACCTTGGAGATTGACGTTTCTCAATTTCGATATGCCTCAAACCCTTGATGCACATACCATAATCTGTTAGGAATATCGCTCATTCCGACTTTTGCAAGACACAAACACCCGGCTATGTGAATGGTGCCGAATTACTCATCATCATGATTGACTTCCCCAACCCTATTTTTATACACTTTGAATTCACAAAATTTCTTTCATGGCCCTCCCACAACAAACATGCCAAAATCAACTCTTCCTAATTTCCGGATAGATAAAGGAGGCAAATATTTTCATTGAGGGGCTAGGTGATTAAGGAAAGAAGCAAGAAAAATCGAGGTGCCTTAATCATCTCATAAAGAAGTGCAAGAACTTATATTGTGATTTCAATCTCTATTCCTCAATATGATTTAGATAAAACTCTCACATTATGAAACTTGCAAGAAAGGTTAAACAACATACTCAATTTCTTCACAATTCATAATTCAATTCAAGCATACAAATGTCATCAAAAATTCATTCCACAAGTAAATTCATCATAGAATTCATCTCCAATCTTAGAAGCGCAATAATTTTCAAAATTTTATGGGTTTTTCAAAGCTTTTTAACGCAATACAATAAAGAAACGCGCGACAATAAAAGGAAAATGCAAGTGCTCATGGAAATCAAACGAAGCAAGTGTATCGAGTTATTACAAACGAGAGTCACACCCCACCCCATACTTAACATACACATTGTCCTAAATGTTTAGAAAAAATAAAGAAAAGAAAAAGAAGCAAAGAAAAGTCACTAAGGTGGTGGAGTGGCTCGAAACATCCATCACCAATTACTGTGGAGAAGGTGGTCGTGGGTATGGAAAGAAGTCGGAGCTGAAAGGTCGCCCAAACTGCTGGCGATAGACGTCACGGAGGATCCTTGCGTTCTCTTGCCTCTTTACATCATGCTCCTCCTAGCGGCTTTCTAAGTCGTCCACCCTCCTAGAAAGATCACCCGCCCACACCGGCTGCTGTCCATACCAAGGAGGCTGTTGTGCCCATGCTGGTGGCTGCTGGTACCAAGGTAGAGGAGCTCCCATCCAAGCCGGCTGTTGTCCATACCAATTGTTCGCCTCAAAGTGTGCGTCACTAGTTTTAAATTTATAAAAACTAAAATCTAGCAAAAGCGAACCCGCAGTGTACGGATCGGCGTAGTTAAGCAAGTATTCCAGAGTATCGAACTCAGGGATTTGGGGGATCAAATTCAGTTCATAAATTATCGAGCAAGTAAAGTATAGAAGCTTTGCAAATATTGGGTAAACATCAGTCCTAAAGATCCAAGTATCCAATTGTGGCAACGATTCAAGATATTCTTTAGATATAAGGACAGAGTCGAGATTGCAAAGGTATAACTAATGTAAGGTTGAGTACGGTGAAGTTCCAAAACCCTATATATCTTACCCAAGGACACTCTCTATAGAGGTTGTTGAGGCTGCAATATAGAAAGGATCTAAGGACAAGAATTACTCTCAAATACCCATACCCAAACCCAAGGAATCAAAGACAAGCCAAAATAGTTAAGGTTGTGACACTCGAAACCGAAATAGAGGATGTTGAGTCTCACTACTACCTAGAAAAGGCAAGCCAAGGCTAGGTTAAAGCAAATCGTTAACTTTGGATTAAAGCAAAAGCAAAAGTCGTAAAATAGAGAAAATCACGGCTGGATATTGAAGAACCACGGCCGTGTTTTTCAAGAACAAACCGTGGAAATAATGTCGACGAAGTTTCTCACACGCTCAGGGTCCAATCTGTTTACGATCGATCTATCATCATCTAAGCCACAACTATCAACCCTTAGCTTTAGAATTGCTAAAGGGTTTTAGCCAATAATCATCATCATGATATCAAAAATCAAGTTTAAAAGAGAAAAGGTATAAAACTCCGAAAACTCAATAATTATCCAATAACAAAACTCAAATCCACAACAAAGTATGTTTGATGAATGCAGAAAAGTAGGAATAGAAATCCTCACAACGATCTAGAGAAACAACGAAGAACGGGATGTCAATCCGTCCTCCAATATAAACCCTAAGATATCTCGAAAGTACACAATCTCCAAAATCACGTCTTTCACAAGCCACAATCCGAGTCTCTAATCCTTCGTCTTCAATCCCGAAAGTAAAACGAACCCTCAAGCAGCCGTCCTCCTCATCGGTGGGGGTCCAAGTCCTTTGGAGAATTTGACTCCCTTTTAATGTTGAAGGCTATCAAACATTTATAGGGATAAATCTAGGGTTTAAAGATAAAACCCTAAATATTTGGGCTGAAAAGAAGTCGAGACCGCTGGTATCCGAAAATACTATGGGCCGCGTCAGACGGTATCAGAAGATACTTTGGCGCGTCAGACAGTATCATAAGATACTTTGGCGCGTCCTAACTTCCTTTTATGCTCCTTTTTGTCCCGCTTTAAGGCTTGATCCATAAATATGTCATTTTGCTCCAAAATTCGCCAAATTATCTACAAATGAAATAAAACTCTGTGTAGACCTCTATTCTCGCAAAGTAGGTGAATATAACCATAAATGTCATGAATGTATGTCTATGCATGCAAAATAAAGGGAAATCTATATAAATACATGCCTAAAAATAGGTCATAATTCATGTCATCACCAATCCGACGCACTATCTAGCCATGTGGGGTGCTCACTAACACTAGCTCGGTGGGATAAGGAAGAAGCGGAAGGCCTCGGCTAGTAAGTGGACCTCCTAGGTGGCTCCGACATGTCCACTGGCTACTCCAGGAATGATCCAAAGTCTTGCTCATCCCCTCCTGCATCCGGATAGTCACCTCCTCCCGTCTCCTCATCCTCATCAACTGCAGCTGCAACTGGAACCTCATCGGGAACATAAGGAGGAGCTCCTAACCTGTTAGCATGCATAGGAACAAAGGTCTCCTTACGGTTCTCTCGGCTAAGCCTAAGAGAGTACTCTGGGAGCCATGAAATGCCTCTACCACCTCTATCCTCCCAAGGCATGGCTGCGGTAGGTGGACTAGGGTGGCGAGGAAACAAAAGTCCTCTAGTCAAGAGACCATTGAGACCCAAAGGTATCACAACAACTGCCCTCGTACAAGCGGAATAATCAACTCCTAGCTGGTTTGCAATATGCTTAACCATGCCTCCATATCCTATATTTCCGGCTGATTTGTTCTTCACTTTACTAAGGGTGGAGGCGAGGAAGGTTGCACAATCCGGAGAGTGACCGGAAATCATGCAATACAGGATGAAGAGCTCATCGGCCTTGACCTTTTGAGGGGTCTCGGTCCTCGGGAATAGGCATTCTGAAAGGATCCTATGGGCTATCTTAATAGCTAGATGGTAGATGAGCTTGGCCTTTGAATCGTCCGGTTGCCAACGATCCTCCTGACCGACTATCATAGCTACTCTTTCCCAAACTTCTTATCCTTAACTCCTCTAGGAAATGTTCCATTGAACGTCTCATGGAACCCAAACATCGTCCCAAACTGCACAATAGAGAAATTGTAGTTGCGCTCTATCAATCTAAAAAAAATCGTTCGGTTAACGTCGTCATGCTCAAAGGAAGTAATGAACTCCCTTGTGATCTCCTCATATGCATCCACCATGAGAATTGAGAGTATAAATTATCAAATTTCAATCCTCGGTAGTGCATCATAAAAAGGCGCAAAAAGTTATTCAAAATCTTTAAAACCAATTTATGAGAAATAAGAATCTAAGATTCTAAGGAACAAAATAATGAGTAGCCGTCAGCAACATAATCACAATTCTAGATCAACTAATGTATGTGAAATCATGTTATAGAGCCCCACACAATTTTGGATTATGACCTGAATCCACATTTTTTTTCATGAATCCACATTTTTTCGCAAGTTAAAAGAGATTTACAATCCAATAACAAAAAAAAAACAGTCAAGAATGCATATGCAGCCACAACAACTGTAAATATTACCATTATTCTTAGTTTAGCAAATTTGCAAGGCTCAACTTAAAAAATATATAACCAATGACAGGGCCATTTCATGAGATGATTTGCTTTACTAATTCATGTGCAGTAGTATCATACACAACCTTAACTACAAAGTCTTCACAAAGCACCGAACCGCATTAGTACTGCTTTCTACATAACCAAGAACTTCTTAATTCAACAAAATATACTTGATAGAACTACTCCACACAACAAATTGATGACGAAAAACACCACCAAAATATGCAAAGCATAAGTGGAGGTGTAAGATCTTTTCTATCCCATTTAAACACGAGTACAATTTGTGTTTGTCAAATGTTTCAACAATAACATCAAAACAATCAGCTTCAAGCGTCTATTCAAGCAGCAACAACAACTAACGCTAACTTAAGAAACTAAAATCTCGTTATAATGTACTGATGAGAACCCATATACCACTCACACAGGGCCAGCCCTGAGAATTTTAAGGCTATAGGCGAAGTGAAAATAGGGGTCTTTTGTAAGAGAATACTTATAAAAAAATTATGGTACAAACGTAAGATAATATAAGTAGGTTAAACAACATAAACTACTAGCACATAATCATATAGCATTCATAAATCCATACAAATAAAATACAACAGTAACTTTGTTACTTAAAAATCACCCTTCTTGCATTCTTGGATGCAAAAGTTTCTATTAAGCTTGCATAGTCTAGCTTTGCAACCAAGTCATTTTCAATAGATAACATCGCTAAATTACTCAATCTATCTTCTGACATGGTTGATCGATGATAAGACTTGATCAATTTTAATTTTGAGAAGCTTCTCTCAGCTGAAGCAACAGTGATAGGTATGGTTAGCAAAATTTTGTAAGCAATCCAAGCATTTGGATAGCACCCATCCAATTTCTTCAAGTAATTCATTACGTCAAAGGCCCTTTTTGCTTCATTTGGTATAGCTCCTCTCATGTATCGCAACTCAGTAAACAAATCACTTCCATTAATGTCGGAAACCTCACCACACTTCAACAAATCTTCAAGATTCATACAGTACTTCATCAAAAATTCATCATTTGTAGACCTTAGCTTATCAACCTTAAATAAAAATCCGAAATCTTCCTCATATTTCTTGAATTGTTCAAACCTACTTTGAAGTGAGGTAAGAGCTTGGTCAATTATATAAAGAAAGTAATCAACCTTAAATGACTCCAAACCTGATTGTGTTGATTCTTCTTTGTTGTCGCTATCATCAAAGTGCCTTTTTTTCCTAATGGTTCTCTTTTCACGGAATATTGCTTCAATGTTCATCTCAGATGCGATGCCTTTTGCTATGATTAACGCCTCATCAAATCCCGTTTCTCTATAACTTTGCATAAAAGAAATTAAATTTTCCAACTCCCCAATAGCAACATCAATATGCATATCTTCAGTCTGTAAAATCTTACTGACAACATTGATGGCAAACAAGAGATCATACCAAATAACCATGCCGAACAAGAACTCAAAATTCTCCATTTCATACGTAGCCATGCACTCAACTTCACTCCTTGTTTTGGAATCATCACCATGGTTGGCCAAGTAAGCTAGGGCATTCTTATTTTACAAGTTTGGTATCTAAATGCCTTCACACTTTCTACACGACTCTCCCATCGTGTTTCAGATAGTGGCTTAAGAGTAAGACCATCTACATGAGCCCTAAAAACTGTCCATCACTTAGTAGAAGATGAAAAGAATGAATATATCCGTTGTACCACCCCAAAAAAATAATCAGCTTTAGGGGTACAATTAGCCATATCACAAATTGCAAGATTCTAACTATGACAACCACAAGGCGTAAACAAAGCTCTAGGATTTACCTCAAGAAGCCTTTTTCGCACACCTTTGTGTTTACCTCTCATATTTGCTCCGTTATCATAACCTTGGCCTCGTATGTCATCAACATCAAGTGTGAGAGAATCTAATGCCTTAGTAAGCTCGTTAAACAACCCAAGTCCTGAGGTGTCATTCACTTTTAGAAATCCCAAAAAGAATTCTTTTACAACAATCGGACTTGTTGTAACATCAACACAACGACCTATAAAAGACATTTGTTCCTCATGACTTGCATCTGGAGTACAATAAAGTATCACTGAAAAAATACTTTGCCTCTTTAATTGTTGCAATGATCGATGCCTTCACATCATGTGCTAGTAACTCTATCACTTCATTCTAAATCTTGTGACTCAAATAATGGTAGTGAGTTTCTTTTTTTAAAATACGCCGAGCATGTGCTTGCATCACTGGATCAAATTCAGCAATCATCTCTATTACTTGTAAGAAAATGCCATTATTTTCCTCATATAATTTCTCCTTATCCTCACGAAATGCTATATTATTTTTCGCAAGTCTTTTCACAACAGTCAGGATCCTGAAGAGCACTTGCCTCCAATGCTCCTTTTCCTTCTTTATCTGTTCCTCCAAAGCTTGATCAATTGTCGACTCTTGTTTCAACCTTTTTTCTAATTCAATCCAACTAGTAAAGCAACTAATGTGTTGGATATTTCTTTCATGAGTTGCAAGCCTTGCACTTACATTTTTCCAGTCGTTCAACCCTCCATCAGCTAATTGGCCCAACAAAGTCTTGTTGTGGTCTTGTTTGAACAATTTACAGCAAAAGCAAAACACCTTATTCAAAGAAACTGAGTAAACTAACCACCTCCTGTTATTCTTTTCACCATTAGGATAGATACGAAAGTAGTGTCTTGCGCTAAAATGTCTTCCTGAGTCATCAATTGGAAAGACCATATCATTCTCTCTTTTAGGACCTCTTTCAACCAAAAAGTCTCTAATGTTCTGTTTAATCTCATCCCAATTTCCAGGGTCATCAACATCGAATGAAAAATTGCATCCTCTATTGAAATCTCTGTTTTGATCAAATCCAGCAAAATTTTCTTCTTCCTCATCCAGTATAGGAATTTGTTTCACATGATCACCACTAACTTCAACAACCATTTCTTCTTCTTCGTTCACTACCGGAATTTCTTCTTTCTCAGATTCACCATGTTCAAAATGTTCACTAGAATCCATGTCTGTGTTTGCTTCTGGTACAACTGTATCATTTGAAGCTTGTGATTGGTTACTCTTTTTGCTGTAGAACTTGGTAATAGGAGCAATTTGTTTGGTTAATGTTGATAACACGATTTATGGCCTAGGTTTAGGTAATCATTTAGATAGATTTTCCGCTCATTCATGCATGGTTTAGCACTAGTTCACGACGTTCGCACTCAATTCATGTATTTTGTCGAGATAGACGTCTACACGGACTTTTGCATGGCTTTGTAGGTATTTTGGGAGATTTAGGAGCTTAATCGATACATTCGAAGATCGTTCCTCAAGATGACACACCTTCGGACTCATTGGAATGCAAACTAGGGGCTAAAGAGGACTCATGGGACCATGTTGGTGCAAGCCATGCACCAAATCGTGATTCAATGATCCAAAACAAGCTAAGGCACCTAAACCACGGTCACTGGCACTTCCACGGGCGTGGAATCTGACCGTGGTTTTTGCCAGACGGTTATGACAGCTGTGCCACGATCTCATGGCTGACTCTTGCAAAGTTGTAGTATAAAAAGTGGTCCTTCAAGGCTGTGAGGGCATCAAATTTCAGAATCAAAATCCACATTCTCTACCATACTCTCAACAAGAAGATTCTCTCAAGAGGAAGCTTGGAAGAGAGCTACCATTGGAGGAGGAGAAAAGCTCCATTGGGGAAGAAGATAAGAAGAAACCATTGTTAGCCCTTTGATTGATTTTATAGTGAAGATATCCGGAATCGTTTTCTAGGGTTGTAAGAATCAATTGAACCTTCTTTTGAAGGGTTGCGAGTCTTTCTAAATCTCATATTCAGCTTGGTTTTACTTTGTTTAACTTGTTTTATCTCTTTTTCTTCATTATCTTGCAAATGGAAGCCATGATTTTATGCTTTATGATTTCGATTGTGATGATGTATGTTGTTGGCTAAATAGATGCGATTCTAGGGTAAGGAAAGGAGGGTTATGGCTGGGAATATGATAGGATGGACTTAGATCTGCCTTTGGATGATTCGTTTACTTGAACAGAGCCACTGTTGGAGTCCACGGTTTGTTCTTGCCAGTCCACGTCCGTGGAAGTGGATGAACAACCCGTGGTTTGCCTGATTTGTTTGATTTGATGAGTCTAAGTTCTAGAATGTTAGAATGTTGAAACCATAGTGTTTGTTGAGTTAAATCGATCCTAGGGTGACCTAGTGTTAGCAACTAAGTGTTAGAAGAGACCTACCCGGTAATTCTTGCTCTTAGATACCGAAGAATGACAAACTCTAGGTAGTAGTGAGCCTCACAAGCCGCTATTGGACCAAGTGTGCTAGGATAGGTGTCTAGGACTTGCCTTTCCGAGACTTACCCGGTGAAGAGAGGTTAGATCAAAGAATACTATCCGGTTTGTGTAGAATTCCTATCCTTAGGCTCTTTGAGACTTACCCGGTGATAAGACCTTAGGAACGGACTAGTGGACCATGAGACTTACCCGGTGATTGGCCCCAATCTAGAAACACTTACTCCCAACATACCATAGTGATCCAAGGAATGATTAGTTAGCTTGAGTCCCATGCCATAACCGGAATTTCAAACCCCTAGAATCCGCCTTTTCTCCCTTTGATTACATAATTCGTATTTGCTTGCTTACTTGTGGTGTTAGCTTAGTTAATTGTTCACTTCGCATGATTTGTGATCTTGATTGATCACCTAAAAACCAACCAAAAACATCGAGATTTTCATTTCTTTATTTCTTTCTCTTTTCTTAACCTAGATTTTCACTAAACTTAGTCACTAATCGATTCAATCTCACCTTAGTCTTTGTGTCCGACCTCAAAATACTATCTCTACTACAAAGCGTCCCGTACACTGCGGGTTCGCTAGGAGTTAGGAGAAATATAACGAGTTATAAATTTAAAGCTTTTGCGTGCACACATTCTTAGTGTAACAAGTTTTTGGCGCCGTTGCCGGGGACTAGGTCTAGATTGAGTCTTTTTGTGATTGTTTATAGTGTAGGTCGTTCTTGTTTCTTTTGATCTCTTTTTGGTTTGTGTCTTTGCTTTTCAGGATATCTCTCACTCTTTAGGTGTATGCGAAGATCTCGTGGCAAGGATTTAGCTCCATTCGATCCCGAACCGGAGAAAACCCTTAGATCTAGATCCAAGAGCATTAGAAAGGGAAAAGAGATGGCCGGAAGAGATCTCCAAGCTGAGTTGGATGAGGCTTTAGAGCAAATTAGGATAAGGGATGAAGCTTTGGAGAATGAAAGGAGACTTGCCAATGAGAGGCAAGAGGCAACTAGGAGGGAGATTGAAGAGATTAGGTAAGCTCTTGTGCAAAGAGAGCTTAATCGTCAACAACCTCCTCCACCTCCACCACAACCACAGCCGGCGGTTAATATTTGGGTTGTGCCCATTGCTATGGAAGAGCCACAAACGTTAGGGCAACGTATGGATCCGGCACAAAGAGCACACCGTCCGGGTGTGAACTTAGGAGATCCCGCAGCCCATGATTACGAGCTCCGCCCTCAAGTTCTACAAATGATCCGGCATAATCAATTTGGAGGATGGAAGGAGAGTCTCCTCATCAACACTTGATGAACTATGAGATCTTGATGGAGATTCTTAGACCGCCTAGATTGGAAGCAACAACCATAAGCTTAGGGCTTTCTCCTTCTCTCTTAAGGACAAAGCCTTGGCTTGGTATCAATCTATTCCACAAGGGCGAGTGAGTACTTGGGAGGAGATGACAACCGAGTTTTTGACTAAGTTCTTCCCACCTTCCAAGACTACCGAGCTAAGAGGGAAGATCAATGCCTTCGTGATGAAGGATAAAGAGAGTTTATTCAAGTCTTGGGAGAGGTTTAAAGACCTTCTCCTAGATTGTCCACACCATGGTATACCAAAAATTGAGCTATTGGAGTTCTACTTCAAAGGACTTGATGAAGATAGCCAATTCAAGCTCCAATCTCTTTCCGGTGGGACTTTCATGGAGAAGAATGTAGATGAAGCTTGGGAGTTTGTAGAGAAACAAGCTTTGGTAATTGAGAAGTACTCCCATAGGAAGAGTGATGGGAGGAAAGCGGGAGCATATGAGGTGAGTGAAGTCACCATGAGCAATTTCAAGCTTGATGCCATCAACAATGAGTTAAAATCTTTGAGGGAGTTGTGTGCTACAACTTTAAAGAATCAAGCAACCTCTCAAGTGCAAGTGCAAGCTAATTTGTCTTCCAAGGAGGAAGATGTGAACTACATGCGAAGGGGCAATTATAACAACTATCAAGGCCCGAGGAACTTCAACAACAACCGACAATTCAACAATTACCGGCCTAACCACAACCATCCCGGGTTTTCCTATTCTAACCCGGATGGAGCCTTGAATCCTCCCGCTTCCACAAGCGCAGCTCCACCACCAAAAGCTTCACAAGAACCTCCACCCGGATTCACTCAACCTCCAAAGGATAGAACCGAGATGATGTTTGAGCAATTGCTTGGAAGGTTGAGTGGCCTTGAGAGCACGGTGACTTCCATTTCTAAAGCTCAAAAGGTATTGGAAGCACAAGTGTTCCAAAAGGCGGGTGAAGCACATAGAGATCCGGGAAACCTTTCCGGAAGAACCGAAGACAACCCAAGAGGCCAAGTGTTGGCCATCACAACAAGGAGTGGGCTCAACATGAAGGATCCCTTGCCCAAGGATAATGCTAAGAGAAAGCAAGTAGCGGTAGAAGAAGAGATATTGCAAGAAGATGGGGGCAAGAGCAAGGATGATGAGCCAACTTATGTGGCACCACCGCCATACAAGCCGCCACTACCATTCCCACAATCACGAGCAAGGGCTCGCTTGGACAAACACTTTGGTAAATTCCTTGAACTTATGTCTAAATTGCATATTAACATTCCGTTCATGGATGCTATCTTAGGTATGCCGGCATATGGCAAGTTCTTGAAAGAAATACTCTCCAACAAGAGGAAATTGGAAGAGTATGGAGAAGTGAGGATGACAAAGAGGTCCTCGGAATTGATCCAAACGATGAAGGAGGAGATGCCTCCTAAACTAAGAGATCTGGGATCTTTTTGTGTGCCAATCGGAGTGGGAGAAGTGAAGTATGAAGCCCTATGCGATCTTGGGGCAAGTGTGAGCATCATACCGCTAGCACTTTGCAACAAGGTTGGGCTAGGAGAGCCAAAACCAGTCAAGATGACCCTCCACACGGCGGACCGTTCTATCACTCACCCGGTTGGAATATTGGAAGACATACCGGTGCAACTCGGGAAGTTCTATGTGCCGATTGATTTTGTTGTCTTGGACATCCCGGCGGACTATCCGGTTCCCATCATCTTGGGAAGACCTTTCTTGGCTACATCCGGATGCTTGGTGGATCGTAAAAATGGAATTCTCTCCTTCAACATTGGAGAAGAGAATATCAAGTTCAAGTTGTCCACAATGACGAAGGGGCCAACCCTTGATGAGGATGTATTCAACATTGTCGAGCAAGAGGAGTCTAGAGAAGTTGTGAGCTCGATCTTGATCAAGGACCCCTTGGAGAAGGTTCTTAGCTTAAGTTTGATGGAGGAAGGTGTTGAGGAGGCTTGCAATGAAGAAATCAAGGCCTTGGAAGCATTAGAAAAAGAGAAAAGAGCTGAATTTGAAGTCCACGAGAGTATGCTGAGTTCCTGTAGGAACCACGGTCGTGAAGGGAGTTCCACGGCCGTGGAACTCTCTGGAATGCTCCGAAGAGCAAGCTTTGCAAGGTCCACGGCCGTGGATGTGCCAGAGTCCGTGGATTTGCCCGTGATTGCCCCAGGAACATCCTTTGTTGTTGATCAAGCTTCAAGGAGCCTTGGAGAGCCTTCAATTGCTTTGGATTTATCTCAACCAACGTTATTTGGAACGTCTCCACTCGATAAAGGTCCTCCTAAACTTGAACTCAAACCTCTCCCTTCTCATTTAAAGTATGCTTTCCTTGGTTCAAATTCTACTTATCCGGTGATTGTGAATGCATCTTTGAATGATGATGAGCTTAATAGATTGTTGAATGAATTGAAACTGCATAGAAAGGCAATAGGGTACACCATTGATGACCTTGTTGGAATTAAGCCCTCTTTGTGCATGCATAAGATATTGATGGAAGATGACCATAAACCCTCTATTGAACATCAAAGAAGATTGAATCCTATAATGAAAGAGGTAGTCAAGAAAGAGATCATCAAGTTGCTAGATGCGGGAATCATCTACCCTATTTCGGATAGTAAGTGGGTTAGTCCCGTTCATATAGTTCCTAAGAAGGGTGGGATGACCGTAGTGACTAATGAGAACAATGAACTAATCCCAACTAGGACGGTTACGGGATGGAGCATGTGTATTGACTATAGAAAGCTTAACATGGCCTCTAGGAAAGATCACTTCCCCCTTCCTTTCATTGACCAAATGCTAGAGAGGTTAGCTCAACATTCTCACTTTTGTTACCTAGATGGCTATAGTGGATTCTTCCAAATCCCTATCCACCCCGATGACCAAGAGAAAACCACATTTACATGTCTATGGGGTACATTTGCATATAGGAGAATGTCATTTGGGTTGTGTAATGCACCCGCCACCTTTCAAAGGTGTATGATGGCTATCTTTTCTGAAATCATTGAGAATATCATGTAAGTATTTATGGATGATTTTTCTGTTTATGGATCTTCCTTTTATGATTGCTTAGCTAACTTGTCTCTAGTACTTAAAAGATGTGAGGAGAGAAACCTTGTCTTGAATTGGGAAAAATGCCACTTCATGGTAAGTGAAGGTATTGTGTTGGGACACTTGGTGTCCAACCGTGGCATTGAGGTTGATAGTGCCAAGATTGAAACGATAGAGAAGTTGCCACCACCTACCTCGGTGAAGGGGGTAAGGAGTTTTCTAGGGCATGCAGGTTTTTACCGGAGATTCATTAAAGACTTCTCTAAGATTTCTAAGCCTCTTACTAACCTACTAATGAAGGATGTTGAGTTTGTTTTCTCCAAGGATTGCCTTGAGGCTTTTTGTAGGTTGAAGAACGCTTTGATCTCCGCACCTATCATGCAACCTCCGGATTGGAGTTTACCGTTTCAGATCATGTGTGATGCAAGTGATGTAGCTGTTGGGGCTGTTTTGGGGCAAAGGAAAGATGGGCGCACACATGCCATTTATTATGCTAGCAAGACGCTAGATGACGCCCAACTCAATTATGCTACCACCGAGAAAGAATTGCTAGCGGTAGTGTATGCCTTTGAGAAGTTCCGCTCCTACCTTGTTGGAGCGAAGGTCATAGTGTATACGGATCATGCTGCGATCCGTTATCTCCTTACAAAGAAGGATGCCAAACCTAGGTTGATTCGGTGGATCCTTCTTCTTCAAGAGTTTGATTTGGAAATCCGGGACAAAAAGGGGTCCGAAAATTCTGTGGCGGATCACCTTAGTAGACTCCCACCATTGGAGCTTGAGAGAGATGACATCCCGATTGATGACTCATTCCGGGACGAGCAATTGCAAATGGTGGAGGAGAGCTTGTTCCAAGTGTATAGAGGAAGTGAGCCATGGTACGCCGACATTGTGAACTATCTTGTGTGTGAGGAAGTGCCTCCCGGTTTGTCATACGTCCAAAGGAAGAAGTTCTTCAAAGATGTGAGGCACTACTATTGGAGTGAACCACTTTTTTTCAAGAGAGGGCTGGATGGAGTGCTTAGAAGATGCATACCGGAGGATGAGGTGGAGAGTGTGATCCGCCATTGTCATTCCTTGCCATGTGGAGGGCATGCTAGCTCACACAAGACATGTGCGAAGGTGTTGCAATCGGGCTTCTTTTGGCCAAGTTTGTTCAAGGATGTGCAAAACTTTGTGGTAGCTTGTGATGCTTGCCAAAGGACGGGCAACATCTCAAGGAGGAATGAGATGCCCTTGAACAACATACAAGAAATGGAAATATTTGATGTGTGGGGTGTGGACTTCATGGGACCATTCCCCTCTTCATGTGGCAATCTCTACATCCTATTGGCGGTAGACTATGTTTCAAGATGGATGGAGGCAATCGCCTCTCCTACAAATGACGCCAAGGTTGTGGTGCGGTTCTTCAACCGAGTGATCTTCCCTAGGTTTGGAACACCAAGGGTGATCATAAGTGATGGAGGGAAGCACTTCACCAATAGGAACTTCGGGACACTTTTGGCTAAGTATGGGGTGACTCATAAGATGGCAACACCTTACCACCCCCAAACTAGTGGCCAAGTGGAGATCTCCAACCAGGAGATAAAGGGAATTCTTGAGAAGACGGTCTCTAGAACGAGAAAGGATTGAGATATGATGCTCGATGATGCTTTGTGGGCATATAGAACCGCTTTCAAGACACCGATTGGCACCACTCTGATGCGTCCTTGGAGGTAACCAAGGATAACTCCGGATCTTGATCAAGCAAAACTCCAACTACTCCTTGATTCTTTGTGCAACGTTGTATCGTTTCGGATCCAAAGGGGCGGAAGCGATGAAGAAACAAGGTTTACTTCGATCTAGAGAGATCGAAGAAACCTTTTTGTGTGGGTTGACGGTTGATTCTTAAAAAGAATCCTCGAATATGGATTTCTTGGATCAAAGACGAGATCCAAGGAAGAAATTTGAGGATTAGAAGAGAGGTTTTGATGCCCAAGCTAAGTAGGAGGAAATTCTTCTCAAAACTTAGTAATATTGAACATGCAAAATAAGTGAGGCAAGATATCTCTTATATAGAGAGACTTGCCTACCTGTGGGCCAACGGGCCAAACAAAAATACATGAAGAAAAGACCAAAAGGGAAAACCTAAAAGGATAATAGCAAATCCTAAAAGGATAAGGTAAAAAAGGGAATATTCCTATACGGAATATCCCTTTATTACATAAAAAGGAAAACATGAAAATATAGTCCGAAAATAAGCTAGCTTCATGCCATGGAGTGGGAAAGACGGGACATGCCGCTAACGGAACCGGTAGCCTATGCCATGGTGATGTAGAGACAAGGTATGCCGGTAATGGGACCAAGTGAAGAAGTAATGTGGGTGATGATGGAGCCGGTGGCTCGAGCAATGGCCTTAGCTCGGGATCGGGTGATCGGTCCATCTGAGCGAACTCTAAGAGCCTCGTCCTCTTCGTCTATGGTCAACGTAAAAGGGGCATCCAAGGGCGCATCAGTCCCCCCATCTTGGCTGTGAAATGTCCCCATTTCACCATCGTCAAAGAGGGGCTCAACTTAAGGGGCAAGGTCCTTGACGTTGAACGTTGGGTGTACGCCGTAGGAATCCGGAAGCTCTAACTTGTATGTATTTGGACCATGACGGGCTAAGATGCGGAATGGGCCATCACCACGGTCCGAGAGCTTGCTCATGCGGCGAGTAGGAAAACGATCCTTCCGTAGGTGGAGCCAAACAAGATCACCGGGCTCAAAAGAGATTTCGCGGCGGCCCTTGTTGCGTTGTCCGGCAAGTTGGGCGGCACGACGTTCAAGTTGTGTCCTAGTCCGCTCATGAAGCTCAATGATTTGGGAGGCTCGGTTTCCGGCGATGATGTGTTCTCCATCCTTGAGCGGGCGGGGTGTGAAATCCAATGGTGTGTGTGGATTGAGGCCGTAGACAACTTCAAATGGGGACAATTTAGTTGCCGTGTGCCTAGACCTGTTATACGAAAACTCTACAACAGAAAGTAAGTCCTCCCACCTACGTGGGTTGGTCCTAGTGGTGGCTCTAAGTAGAACACCAAGAGTCCGATTGGTCACCTCCGTTTGACCATCGGTTTGGGGGTGATAACTACTTGAAAACAACAAGTTGGTTCCAAGTTTTCCCCACAACGTTCTCCTAAAATGACTTACGAATTTCACGTCCTGATCACTAACGATGGAACGTGGTATCCCATGTAAACGCACCACATTGTCAAAGAACAAGGTGGCAAATTCACTTGCATTTAGGGTGCTTTTACATGCGATGAAATGAGCCATTTTGGAGAAGCGATCGACTACCACGAAAATGGAGTCTTTGCCTCGTTTTGACATAGGCAACCCGACCACAAAGTCCATGGATAGATCCTCCCAAGGTCCCATTGGTATAGGCAAAGGAGAATACATCCCATCCGGACCTTGGCGCGACTTGGCATGATGACATGTGATGCAACCCTTGCAAAACTGTGTCACATGCATACGCATCCGGGGCCAAAAGAAATGCTCTTGGAGAGCGGAAAGGGTCTTGGTAGCACCGAAATGACCACGGCCCTCATGAGCTTCCTTGACCAACAAATGGCGTATAGATGAGCGCGGAATACAACGTTTTCCCGCTCGAAAAAGATAGCCATCGTTAATAAAGAAAGACTCGTGCTCTCGGAGGTCGAGGCATTGTGCCCATATGTCCTTGAAGTCAAGATCCGTGGCATATAACTCTTTGATAAGAGCAAAGCCATGTATCTTGGCATCCATATACACAAGGAGGGCATAGCGGCGAGAAAGAGTATCGGCTACCACATTCTCTTTGCCTTTCTTATGCCGAATGACATAAGGAAAGGTCTCTAAAAACTCTACCCAACTAGCATGGCGCCGACTGAGATTTGTTTGACTCTTGAGATACGAAAGAGCCGCATGATCCGAATGAATCACGAACTCCTTCGGCCACAAGTAATGTTGCCAGGTCTTAAGACAACGAACTAGAGCATATAGTTCCTTGTCATATGTAGGGTAGTTGAGCGAAGGACCGGACAGTTTTTCACTGAAGTAGGCAATTGGACGATTCTCTTGTAAGAGAACTCCTCCAATGCCCACATTTGATGCATCACACTCCACCTCGAAAGTTTTCGAAAAGTTTGGGAGTTGGAGTAATGGTGCATTACAAAGGCGGTCTTTGAGCGCATCAAACGCTCAAGCATGGATATCACGCCACTCAAACGTGACACCCTTGGTAGTGAGCTCATGGAGCGGTGCCGCTACCGTGCTAAAGTCCTTGACAAAGCGTCGGTAGAAACCCGCTAAGCCGAGAAAGGCTCGGACCATGGTGACCGTAGTAGGAGTAGGCCACTCCCGAATAGCACGAACTTTAGATTCGTCTACTCGTAGTCCGTCCTTAGACACGACATAGCCAAGAAAGATAGTGGTGTCCGAGCAAAAGACGCATTTGTCAAAGTTGACATACAATTGCTCTTGTCTAAGGCACTCGAGCACTTGGCGAAGGTGCCCGATGTGATCCTCCAAAGACGTACTAAACACCAAAATATCATCAAAATAAACAACAACAAATGTACCCAAGAATCGGCGCAAGACATGGTTCATGAGGCGCATGAAGGTGGACGGGGCGTTGGAGAGGCCAAAAGGCATGACAAGCCATTCATAGAGTCCATACTTCGTTTTGAACGCCGTCTTCCATTCGTCACCTTTGGCCATCCGGATTTGGTGGTAACCGCTCCGGAGATCAATTTTGGAGAAGATGGTAGCGCCATGAAGCTCATCCAACATGTCATCAAGGCGCGGGATCGGGTGGCGATATTTGACGGTGATTTGGTTGATGGCATGACAATCAACACACATCCGCCATGATCCATCTTTCTTTGGTACTAAAATTACCGGGACGGCACATGGTGATAAGGATTCACGCACATGTCCCCGGTCTAGGAGCTCTTGCACTTGACGTTGTAGCTCCTTTGTCTCTTCCGGACTAGCTCGGTAAGCGGCACTGTTTGGCAAAGAGGCACCGGGCACAAAATCAATTTGATGTTCAATCCCTCGGATAGGTGGCAAGCCGGGTGGGAGATCTTTGGGCATAATATCTTGAAATTTGGACAACAACAAAGACACCTCGTGTGGCACATTACTTGGGTCATGAGAAGTAGATAAACAAAACGGAACAAGTAAAAAGCATGGGAACTTACCTTCCATGACCGGTTGCAAATCATGCCGGCGAGCTAAGAGTATCCGTGGCTCACACCGTCCTTGAATTACGGGATCCGAAGATGATAAAGGTGCGCCCGAAGAAACGATGCGACCTTTACTACCTTTGGATTCGGTAGCATGGACAAGAGGGGCGGTGTTTCGGGATTTGGAAGTACTAGCACCTACAACATCGGGACTCCGGGGGTCCGATTTTGCCGGTGCTTTAGCGGACTCATCAATAGTTTGTTGCCTCTTCCGTTCCGCATAGTCAACCAAAATTTCGTGCGGAGTCATAGGCAAAAGTGTGACCCGTTTTCCATTATATTGGAACATGTACCGATTAAGATAACCATCATGATATGTGCGGCGATCGAATTGCCATGGTTGTCCTAATAGGACATGTGTGGCGTCCATCTTGATAACATCACAAAGAACCTTATCAACATAGGCGCCAATAGAAAACGGTACCCAAGCTTGTTGTGTGACGGTGTCACATGCCGTATCGGAAATCCATTGGAGTCCGTAAGGCGTTGGGTGGGGGGTCGTAGGCAACTTGAAGTGTTTTACCACCCGTTCGTTGACAATATTGCAACAAGAACCCCCGTCAACGATGAGAGAAATACTCGTATTATTAACCAAGCAACGAGAGTGGAAGATATTCTCGCGTTGATCAATAGGAATATGCTCTTTAACAGCCAAAATACGACGAGAAACAAGAGCGAATTTACCGGGTTGTGCTGGGCCGCAAGCAAGCTCGTCATCACAGGGTTCCATGCCAAAAAGTGGGTCGGTGTCATAGTCATCCTCAAGAATGATATCACCTTCATATTGACCATCGTCGTCCTCAAAATATGTTGGGTCGGCAAACAAGACCCGTTTGGTGTTTGGGCAATCACATTGTACATGGCCAAAACCGCTACACTTGTAACACACGGGCTCCCTTGGGCGAGCCGCCGGTGAGGGTCCTTGTTGACCTCGAGAGGGAGACGCCGGTTCCGGGCCACGGTTTGGTGCCTTCTCGGTACCCGTTTGCCTATTGGAAGGACCCGTCCGTTGGGTCCCTTTGGAGGCGTCGGTATCTGTAGGACTAGGCGCATCTCGAGAACGTGTGTTAGACGGATAAAAATATGGACTCGAGGAAGAGGGATACCTAGAATACCGCGGTGTTTCGAGTTGTTGCTTATATAACTTCATGGCGGCATGACATAATGCTCCCAAATCCTTGGATGGGACAATCTCGAGCGGCCGCTGGATGGAAGCATTAAGCCCACTCATGAACTTGGTGCGGAGGGCGGAGGGGGAGGCTGAGACGCCGGCCTTAATGTGCATGTCCTCAAGTTTAGCCAAGTAAGCCACCGGAGTGAGGTTGCCTTGCTTGAACTCGGCAATTTGCAACCGCATATCATTCTTAAAGTCCTCGGGTACGTACTTCTTGGTCATGCAATAGAGCAATTGTTCAAATGTCTCAATTGGTGTCCATCCTCGCCTCTCTCGGGTGAACTCATACCGGTTCCACCAAGACTTCGCATCTCCTTCAAAGTATAGAGTTGCCGCCTCGATTTTCTCGAATTCCTCCTCATAATGACAATGTTTTAATGCTCGTTTCATATCCTGCGCCCAATCAAGAAAAACACACGGATCATATTCACCATGAAAGGTAGGGAACTTAACCTTACCTTCCCTACGAGCTCGGTAGGGGTCCGGGCGGGGCGGTGGAATGTAGGCATCATCGGCACGGGCTCGCCGGTGGCCGCCATGAGGCCGTTGGCGCCCATGAATGGGTGGGGCCTGCCTAGGTGGATTTGGGGGAGACAACCATTCTTCACCCCGGTCTTGGTTCTCATAAGGGTCCATGACGGGTGGGTGTCACGGACAGTTATGTGCTACCCGTTCTAAATCGGATTCATCACCGGAGAACTCGTTGAAGTTGTGTTGCTCATCGTATTCATCAAAGTCAAGGGTCCTCGGTTGCCGGGTTGACCGTTGGTGACGGTGTTCGGAACGATCATGCTCACGACCATGATTGGTGGTTGAGTTGGGACGGTACCGGGGCTCTTCCCGGGTTTGTCGGTCGGTGCGGGGCACACTAGGTGGAGGTGGAAAAGGAACATACCGTTGATGTTGATGCTCATAATATTGGTGCCGATGTTCCGTATCGACTATGGGCAAGTTATCTTGACGCGGGTCGAGGAATTCCTCCTCTTCTTCATGGGACTCATTTCCGTCAAGAGGTAAAGGATGGGTGCGTTCAATGACGGACGAAAGCCGGGTAACGTTTGATGGTCCGGCTCCCAAAAGTCCCTTGCCTTTCCGTTGTGCATCGGAAGTGGAAGCATTGACCACGATCTCATTCGGATAAGTTGGGGTGGGACGGCGAGCAATCTGAAGGGTCTTAAGAGCTTCTAGCTCTTTTTTCAAGGCAATGTTTTCTCGGGTCAAGGCATCAAACTTTTGTTGTGCCTTCAAGGCTTCCAATTCTCGCCTTATGGAGTCATTTTCGAGGGACAACGAAGCAGTTTCTTGAGCCAAGGGTTCACTGAACTCTTGCGGACCAGAATCCTGAGAAGTTTCCATTTCAACGTTAGTCATTGCTCCAAATCAGCACACAATTGCAAGCAATCAAGTGAGCAAGGTGACAAGTTAGGTCAACTTTACCCAAGTTCAAGTGCGTTATCGGGTTCTACTTTGGGGAAGGCCGTTTGGCGGTTAGGCAAGGAAGGCAAATCCAACAAAATTGAACCAATTACACACAAATAAACAAGTGATATTTTGCAAACGTATGTAAGAAAATGGAGAGATAGAAGATGGACGGATTGTTCACTCGGCAAGCTTTGCTTGCTTTCGGTCTTTGACCGTTTTGTAAAATCCGATTTTTCGGATGGACCGGTTTGCCGGACGTCTTTTCACTTTGTGTGTTTCGTTTCTTTGAAACATTTTGAGCAACACTTTCTTTTGTATTTTTTTTGAACACAAATCCGTATTGATGAAGAGTTTTTTTGCTTTTCTTGGAATATCAAATGCGAGATATCCGAACTTTTCGTTAACAAAAATATCCCAAGAGATTTGGTGAAATTAATTAACAAAATTGTCGGAATAGGTCGGTTTAAGAAAAAGACGGGTTTGATAAATGGTTTGAAGGCAAACCAAATATCTCCTATTTTTGTGCTTTTTGTTTTGAGTTAAACACGGAAAAGAAAAAAAAAATTCAGGGAAAATGGATGAACATGATGAAGAACATGATGAACAACATGAAGATCATGAAGAACAAATGAAGAACATCATGAACAAACGAAGAACATCATGAACAAAAAAAGGCTAAATAGGTTTAAGATAATAACGCACAAAAACAAGAGTAAAGAGAACTTAGCTTTGATCCCTTGCTCTGATACCAATTTGATGCGTCCTTGGAGGTAACCAAGGATAACTCCGGATCTAGATCAAGCAAAACTCCAACTACTCCTTGATTCTTTGTGCAACGTTGTATCGTTTCGGATCCAAAGGGGCGGAAGCGATGAAGAAACAAGGGTTACTTCGATTTAGAGAGATCGAAGAAACCTTTTTGTGTGCGTTGACGGTTGATTCTTAAAAAGAATCCTCGAATATGGATTTTTTGGATCAAAGACGAGATCCAAGGAAGAAATTTGAGGATTAGAAGAGAGGTTCTGATGCCCAAGCTAAGTAGGAGGAAATTCTTCTCAAAACTTAGTAATATTGAACATGCAAAATAAGTGAGGCAAGATATCTCTTATATAGAGAGACTTGCCTACCTATGGGCCAACGGGCCAAACAAAAATACATGAAGAAAAGTCCAAAAGGGAAAACCTAAAAGGATAATAGCAAACCCTAAAAGGATAAGGTCAAAAAGGGAATATTCCTATACAGAATATCCCTTTATTACATAAAAAGGAAAACATGAAAATATAGTCCGAAAATAAGCTAGCTTCATGCCATGGAGTCGGAAAGACGGGACATGCCGCTAACGGAACCGGTAGCCTATGCCATGGTGGTGTAAAGACAAGGCATGCCGGTAATGGGACCAAGTGAAGAAGTAATGTGGGTGATGATGGAGCCGGTGGCTCGAGCAATGGCCTTAGCTCGGGATCGGGTGATCGGTCCATCTGAGCGAACTCTAAGAGCCTCGTCCTCTTCGTCTATGGTCAACGTAAAAGGGGCATCCAAGGGCGCATCACACTCCTTACAACCTAGTCTATGGCAAGTCTTGCCACCTTCCGGTAGAGATGGAGCATAGAGCATATTGGGCCATTAAGTGGCTAAATTTTGACCTCAAGGAAGCCGGAGAGAAGAGGTTACTTGATATGAACGCTCTTGAGGAGATCCGGTTGGATGCTTATGAAAACGCCCGGATCTACAAGGAGAGGACCAAACGGTGGCATGACAAGCGCCTCATCCCGAAGAAGTTGAGTGAAGGCGACCTTGTCCTTCTCTTCAACTCAAGGTTGCGGCTCTTTCCCGGAAAGCTAAAGTCGAGGTGGACCGGTCCTTATGTGGTGAAGAAGATATTTCCCATGGAGCGGTTGAGATAGGAGGGGAGCATTGTGGAGATTTTAAGGTGAATGGGCACCGGTTGAAGAAGTATATCCCGGGAGCTCCGGTGGATATGATTGCCCCACTTCACCTAGAGTGAGACGCCCCGAGTTTGGTCAAGCTAATGACCTTAAAGAAGCGCTTAATGGGAGGCAACCCATTGGTAACGTTTTTCCCTTTTTCGTTTTTGTTTTGATTTTTTCTGTTTTTGTGTGTTTGGTGTGCTTTGTGTGTGTGCTAGAGTCTTGGTAGCATTGGAGGCCTTGCATGGCACATGGATGATGATGATGAGTCCCTCATCAATTATGGGTGGAGCGGACGCGGAACTTGGACGGCTAGCGGTGCCTAGCGCGGGTCCCGACGCCTTGATGAACATTTAGAGCTCTCTACCATTGTTGATAGGATCATCCACCATCAATCCACTTGAGTAATCCCAAATACCAAAGCAAACCATTTTTACATTGTGAGAACCCTCTTTCACTCTTCTTTACTTGAATGCCACATTGGGGACAATGTGTTTCTAAGTATGGGGTGGGGTTTGCATGATCTTTTGCATGACTAGCATCTAGGGTAGTTCCATTTAGTCACATATTCTATTAGGTCTTGCATTGTACATAAATATTACGAAAATTCCAAAAAAAAAAAAAAAATCAGAAAATTTAAAAATTGTTTGTGCTTTCTAGGCTTGGATATGACCCTAATGATGAATCTTGTCTTGTGGATTGGCTATGGATGGCCTTATGTGTTGAATTGATGAATGCATATGTGGACTTGAAATACTTATCTTAAATCGCATGAATGAATTGTGATCATGATGTTTGCCTTGATTGGATTGAGTATTGAAAGTCGAAATTACATGTTAGTTCTTGCACATCATCTATGAATGAATGAGGCAATTCATCTTTCTCTACTTCTCATCTTGATCATGATGTTTGAGCACCTCAATTGATATAAATTTTGACCTCTTTTGACCCATCCGGGAATAGGAGCATGTTAGTGTGTTGAGTGTGTGAAAAGCAAGTGTGGGGTGAAGTTGTTGATGAAAGAATGTTATGAATGAAATGCTGAATTTGTTGTGAAAGTGTAGACAAAAATATAGGTTTGGGGACGTTGGTTTAAATGACGAGTAACTCGGCACCATTCACATAATCGGGTGTTTGTGCCTTGCCAAAGTCAAATAAACCAATAGTCCTAACGAGCTTTGGTATGTGTGCCCGGTGTGGATGCACCTCGAAAAATAGAAAAAGCCCGAGGACGGCTAATCACCAAGGTTTCGGCTTTTGTACACCAATGTCATTGTCTCAAAAATAAGTGAAAAATAAAAGAAAACAAAGAAAAGATGGAGAAAATTATACACTTGTTGGGAAGTTGAGCAAAGACGAAGTTGTAAAGCTAGTTCCATTCCCGGATTAGCATCACATAGCCTAGAAAAAATCCTCACCTAATCACAACGTTTCTTGGCCTTTTATTTCACAAGCTCTTGTGACCTATTTGCATGTGTATAAGACTTAGTAATCTAGATTGGATATGCTCTTAATCATCTTGACTTCTTCATTTTTACATTTCATGCATACTTTCGAGTTAAGTACAATTGTCTTTCCGTTCCTTCATTTATTTGATACATGATTGCTTGTCCATTGCCATGAAACATGACTATGAAGGTGATCCAATATTAGAAGCACAACTCCAAAAAGATTTTGTCGTTTTTCTGCATAAATCATGTCATCTCTTAGACTATAATTGGGACTTGCTCGGGGACGAGCAAACCTTAAGTATGGGGTATTTTTGATAACACGATTTATGGTCTAGGTTTAGGTAATCATTTAGATAGATTTTCCGCTCATTCATGCATGGTTTAGCACTAGTTCACGACGTTCGCACTCAATTCACGTATTTTGTCGAGATAGACGTCTACACGGACTTTTGCATGGCTTTATAGGTAATTTGGAAGATTTAGGAGCTTAATCGATACATGATGTGATCCCCACCGGAGAAGAAATCATCGTCAATATGCCGGAACTAATCGTTTTGCCACCAACCGTCCAAGTCAAAACTCAACCGGCACCTATCGAAATCAATACTTATGTGTTGGAGATCATGCCTAAAACTGAGCCAAAACTTATTGAAATGAAACCGAAAATGCTTGCACCGAGCATGCCAAATGGAAGCCAATTTTCACTCTCTCCGGCTAAGCTGTCAGGTTTGCGCACTCTCAGTAAAACGACTATAACTGAGACCATTCTTGGAACTAAAATACCCATGAGTACTACTTTGAAAGGTATTTTCAATATCTACAACTTTCTAGTTTACACAAAGTCGAGATTCCAAGAGGAAGAGGGTGAAAATGATCCTACATTGCAGCAACTACGGTACTTGTATGGATTGTTGGGCAAGATCATGCATGGAGGCATGAAAGATGGTTATACAAACATATGCACGTCCACCCAATACATATTTTATGCAGCATATCATCCTCATATTATTCATATATTATGCATGAATTTATGTATTAATTATGTGAAAGTTGGTGGAGAAAAGTAGGTGGAAAAGTAGGTGAGAAAGTAGGTGGTTGAAAGTCCCTATGTTTGCTCTTTGTTTAATGTCACAACTCTTGAACTTGTAAGCCTTTAATGTTGGGAGTAGGTGCTGAATTTTCAGCCTATATAAGGCCTCTCCCACAAACGTTTTTAGGGGACGAAATAGAGTTGAGTTATCAATCAAAAGTTGTGTTTTCACTTTGAGAAAAACAAAACCCGAATTCTATGTGAGATGCTTAGTTTTCAAACATCTAGGTGAGATGCTTAGGTGGTTCTAAGGTGAGAGGCCGAGGAACGAAGGTTCGAACCCCAAAGTGAGATTCCGAGGGTAGTTCGTTCGAGTTGAGGGATTCCCAAAGTGAGAGGCCGAGGGAATTTGCTCTTCATATCCAAAAATACAAAATCCAAAAAAAGGAGTTTCATTTCACCGATTCCAATCCGAGTGTGAACTTGTGCCGGTGGATCCTCGTGTTCGAATCGAGTTCGATCACATCAAGTGGCATCAGAGCCCAACGGTGCGAGTTCCTAAAGCTTTCGGGGATGACGATCATCAACGACAATGCAAACGGTGGTAATCGAATCAACCAATATTTGGATAGGCTTGAAGCCCAACTAGCTGAGATATTGAGAAGGTTTCCTCTCCTTCTCTTGAACCCTCATGACAAAATACAAGGAGGTAGCAACCATGCAAACCGGAATGAACGAAGCAACAACCATCGAGAACAAAATCTGAATAGTCGTGCCCTTGGGTCCCCGGATCGTACTCAAGCATCTCAACATGACGGCGTCGAAGTCGCGAGAAGTAGTTACCATGGTAATAAATCCGATAATCAATTTCCCAATGATGGCATGACGGATTCGAGGACGAATCCTTTTCAAGGGAAAGGGGATGATGTGATCCCCACCGGAGAAGAAATCATCGTCAATATGCCGGAACTAATCGTTTTGCCACCAACCGTCCAAGTCAAAACTCAACCGGCACCTATCGATATAAATACTTATGTGTTGGAGATCATGCCTAAAACTGAGCCAAAACTTATTGAAATGAAACCGAAAATGCTTGCACCGAGCATGCCAAATGGAAGCTAATTTTCACTCTCTCCGGCTAAGCTGTCAGGTTTGCGCACTCTCAGTAAAACGACTATAACTGAGACAATTCTTGGAACTAAAATACCCATGAGTACTACTTTGAAAGGTATTTTCAATATCTACAACTTTATAGTTTACACAAAGTCGAGATTCCAAGAGGAAGAGGGTGAAAATGATCCTACATTGCAGCAACTACGGTACTTGTATGGATTGTTGGGCAAGATCATGCATGGAGGCATGAAAGATGGTTATACAAACATATGCACGTCCACCCAATACATATTTTATGCAGCATATCATCCTCATATTATTCATATATTATGCATGAATTTATGTATTAATTATGTGAAAGTTGGTGGAGAAAAGTAGGTGGAAAAGTAGGTGAGAAAGTAGGTGGTTGAAAGTCCCTATGTTTGCTCTTTGTTTAATGTCACAACTCTTGAACTTGTAAGCCTTTAATGTTGGGAGTAGGTGCTGAATTTTCAGCCTATATAAGGCCTCTCCCACAAACGTTTTTAGGGGACGAAATAGAGTTGAGTTATCAATCAAAAGTAGTGTTTTCACTTTGAGAAAAACAAAACCCGAATTCTAGGTGAGATGCTTAGTTTTCAAACATCTAGGTGAGATGCTTAGGTGGTTCTAAGGTGAGAGGCCGAGGAACGAAGGTTCGAACCCCAAAGTGAGATTCCGAGGGTAGTTCGTTCGAGTTGAGGGATTCCCAAAGTGAGAGGCCGAGGGAATTTGCTCTTCATATCCAAAAATACAAAATCCAAAAAAAGGAGTTCCATTTCACCGATTCCAATCCGAGTGTGAACTTGTGCCGGTGGATCCTCGTGTTCGAATCGAGTTCGATCACATCAATACATTCGAAGATCGTTCCTCAAGATGACACACCTTTGGACTCATTGGAATGCAAACTAGGGGCTAAAGAGAACTCATGGGACCATGTTGGTGCAAGCCATGCACCAAATCGTGACTCAATGATCCAAAACAAGCTAAGGCACCTAAACCACGGTCACTGGCACTTCCACGGGCGTGGAATCTGACCGTGGTTTTTGCCAGACGGTTGTGACAGCTATGCCACGATCTCATGGCCGACTCTTGCAAAGTTGTAGTATAAAAAGTGGTCCTTCAAGGCTGTGAGGGCATCAAATTTCAGAATTAAAATCCACATTCTCTACCATACTCTCAACAAGAAGATTCTCTCAAGAGGAAGCTTGGAAGAGAGCTACCATTGGAGGAGGAGAAAAGCTCCATTGGGGAAGAAGATAAGAAGACACCATTGTTAGCCCTTTGATTGATTTTATAGTGAAGATATCCGGAATCGTTTTCTAGGGTTGTAAGAATCAATTGAACCTTCTTTTGAAGGGTTGTGAGTCTTTCTAAATCTCATATTCAGCTTGGTTTTACTTTGTTTAACTTGTTTTATCTCTTTTTCTTCATTATCTTGCAAATGGAAGCCATGATTTTATGCTTTATGATTTCGATTGTGATGATGTATGCTGTTGGCTAAATAGATGCGATTCTAGGGTAAGGAAAGGAGGGTTATGGCTGGGACTATGATAGGATGGACTTAGATCTGCCTTTGGATGATTCATTTACTTGAACAGAGCCACTGTTGGAGTCCACGGTTTGTTCTTGCCAGTCCACGGCCGTGGAAGTGGATGAACAGCCCGTGGTTTGCCTGATTTGTTTGATTTGATGAGTCTAAGTTCTAGAATGTTGAAACCCTAGTTTTTGTTGAGTTAAATCTATCCTAGGGTGACCTAGTGTTAGCAACTAAGTGTTAGAAGAGACCTACCCGGTAATTCTTGCTCTTAGATACCTAAGAATGACAAACTCTAGGTAGTAGTGAGCCTCACAAGCCGCTATTGGACTAAGTGTGCTAGGATAGGTGTCTAGGACTTGCCTTTCCGAGACTTACCTAGTGAAGAGAGGTTAGATCCCTAGAATACTATCCGGTTTGTGTAGAATTCCTATCCTTAGGCTCTTTGAGACTTACCCGGTGATAAGACCTTAGGAACGGACTAGTGGACCATGAGACTTACCCGGTGATTGGCCCTAATCTAGAAACACTTACTCCCAAGAGTCCCAACATACCATAGTGATCCAAGGAATGATTAGTTAGCTTGAGTCCCATGCCATAATCGGAATTTCAAACCCCTAGAATCCGCCTTTTCTCCCTTTGATTACATATTTCGTATTTGCTTGCTTACTTGTGGTGTTAGCTTAGTTAATTGTTCACTTCGCATGATTTGTGATCTTGATTGATCACCTAAAAACCAACCAAAAGTATCGAGATTTTCATTTCTTTATTTCTTTCTCTTTTCTTAACCTAGATTTTCACTAAACTTAGTCACTAATCGATTCAATCTCACCTTAGTCTTTGTGTCCGACCTCGGAATACTATATCTACTACAAAGCGTCCCGTACACTGCGGGTTCGCTAGGAGTTAGGAGAAATATAACGAGTTATAAATTTAAAGCTTTTACGTGCACACGTTCTTAGCGTAACAAATGCATCTCTCCTTTGCCTAATTTTCTTCTTATGAGCACCAGAAGGATAAGTCCTACCTCCTAGAGCCATCTCGATGATCTAAACAGTCTAAACCAACAAAGACAGTTTCAACTTTCAATCACACATTCTTTTCATTTCAATATAATATATAACAATGGTCTGTGGTAAAAAAAAATAGAAATATACTTAATCAATGGTCCTAAACATCATTTTCATCACAATTTACACTTTTACTTTCACACAATCACTGAATCAACTGAAAAAAACAAGTTGATAGTTAATCAACATTATCAACTTATAAATTATAATCATGGAGAAGATAAATAAAAAATGGAAAAAAATTGGACCTTTTAATTCAAGCCTTAAATCAAACCAAACAGAAATTACATAGAAGAAAAGAAAATACAAGAAAAAAATAAAAGTAAAAAAGCTAACCTTCAACTTGACTGCTTGAGATTGAACTTTCAAAGGCTATGGAAATCTCTGCAACTCTCTCTGAGTTTTGGTAGAGATGAAAAAGTGGTCCCGTCAAATTCCTAAAAGAAAACCTAATTTATTTTTGGATTTTTATAATATATGGATTTTTTTTAGTATATGGAATATGGGCTTTTATTTTTTACATGGGCCATCCTCAAATTGGGGCTCTAGGCAAGTGCCTATTGGGCCTTCTCCTAGGGCCGGGCCTGCACTCACAAAATACAAATCTGAAGGACTTAACGACTCTCACATAAATTAAAGGTCATGTCTAATTTAATTCAAAGTTTAAAGCAATTCAAGAACAAGTAGGTCATTGTGTAAAATTACCAAGAGGGGAGTGAAGATAACAAGAAGATGATAGAGAGAGGTGGAGAGCCAGAAAATCATCGCTCGTTGCTAACCGATATTAGGGTTGGAGAGTGGAGATCTACTTTTCCTAGGAGAGAGATTCCAAAGCATCAATCCAAAGTCAGTTTCTGGTTGATTGAAGAACTGGAAGAAGAGAGAATAGATAGGAAAACGAACCTGTAGAGGAAGACGCCGATGCCGGAGTGGGAACCAGAGTGAGAGGGAAGTAGAAGCTGACGCCGGAATGGAGGGAAGAGGAAGACGAAACTACTACTACGCTCTACTTGTCGAAGACTCAGGGCCAAAAAGTGGTGTCCAAAGTGAGAGAGTGTTGTTCATATACCCGCTTGAAGAAGTAAATAACAAGAACAGTAGGGACAAAATCGTATTTTTATTTTTAAAAACACTAACCAATAAACACATACCCTTGTTTTTTTTACAGTTTCAAAACCACTCCCCAAAGACCATTACACTAGTTTAATTTTGCCAACCAAACACTCATAAAATTTTAAAACACTAGTTTACACTAGTATTTAGTTTGTGTCAAACACACTTGAGGTGCTCTAAGTTGTTGCAAAGGGTTCAATACGACCTAGATCTGTCCACCAATTTCTTCCATCCCACGCCTTTATCTCTCCATTTTGAATCATCTAGTTGAAAACGAGCTTTTAGTGTTGAAAATTTGGGACAAAAGTGTTCAACGTTTGAACTCAGATTTGGGGGTGAAACTTGTATATGAGCTAGAAATCACATCAAGAAAAGACCATGTATTTGATACTCACCTTCTTCCTCATTTTACATGTGTATAAGCTTGTACAAAATCATTGTTTTTTCCAATTAGAGATAAACAATCATACCACATGCTAGATTCACCGTCGCCGTTCCACCAACAATAAATCAATAGGAAAAAATTATCAACGTCCTACATATAACTAAACCTAATGTGGTCCTATCAACTGAAATGGCAGCGAGGAGATCGCCGGGGATCATGGTGGCTAAATAAAACACCACCACAACCAACACAGGCCTGCATCATACCGTCTCCCACTTCCACCATCCTGACTTGTTTACATACCGGATTTGAAAAGCTTCATTTGGATATCAATCATCAACTGCTTTTCTTGTCGCGTAAGCTTCTTCTCAACACCAGGTTGTGTAGCTGCTTTCTTGCCTTGTTGCATATGCAACCTGGGTATGGATTTGCATAAAAGTTTTCTTCCACTTTTGGTGTCTCCCCGACTTCTCTTAGTAGTGGCGCTCCTATCCTCTTTGCATGCAAACTTTTCACCGTATCTTGGAATGTTTCCCATCCTATCTTGCCTTCATCTAGCTTCTCAATAAGTCCAACGAGATTTTGTCTGTAAAAATAAGTTAAAAACATTAGCAATGGAGACCAAAACAAGATTGTTATCATATGGCTTCATGAATGATACTGTGACAAACCTATCCGGATTGATTGTCTTTCGGAATCCTTCAAACATTCTATGACCTTGCACCGCCTTGGCCATGTTACCATCATATGTGTAAACAAAAACGTCACTTTCAAGTGCCACAATATAATCCAAGGCAGCTAGCCGATTCTGGTAGGGTTTAAAGGGCTTCAGCTCATCCTTTCTTGTTAGGCTAGAATGAGTAAAAACGAGAGGGTACATTTCACGGAATGCATCCATGCTCTTCTTGCCATAAATCTCCCCTGCTACTATATAAATGCGCGTGGAAGACGGGTAACCCATTGCCTTGAGAAACAGGGCTGCTTCCCTCGGGGACATTGGGCATCCTCCTTCAACTCTTTTTTTCACACTGTCAATCTCTTTCTCCTTCCAGTGCTTCACGTTGTACCTCATATTCCTGAGATCCTCAACCTCTTCTTTTGTAAGGTTGTTGTTGCATCCTGTAAATGCAAGCATATCTTTCTCATATCTGTCAAGAATGAAGCAAATCATTAGAAAATTAAATCTGTAAATTGTACAAAACCACGATATGTGTGTATCTATAGAAATATGGTTTGCCAATATATTTTACCTCAAGTGGAGAGCAATGTAAGGCTCACTGTTGTTGCGTAGACGGTTGATCAATTTCTTCCCCAAATCCTCGATTTCATAGCTGTACTTGAGAGCCTTGTAGCAAGCTCGGCAACGAAGTCTTTGGATGGAAGAGGATACCTCGTTATTGGCGAGTCGTGAGTCACTATGGGTGTACTGAATCACTTTGTGCTCTCTTAGTAGTGCCATCTCTCCCTCGTAGTAGCTAGGCTGTAGGGGAGGGGGTGGGGAAGACGACTGACGTCAACAATTGAACTTGACAAACACAAACTATGATGCCACCAAGCTATGCAATATTATGTTTTACCTTAGACCAAGAAATGGGTGCCTTTACAAAAGGCGTAATAGATGCATACTCTGGTGGCAGGGCTTCCACAATATTAGCATCACCTTTAAGGACTTGTATGAAGTATCTCCAATTGAAAATGTCCTTGAAGTCACTATAAAGAGTTGTTTAGAAAGACTCATCAGTAAAAGTTATGTTGCAAACTAAAACTCTTTTCACGTTACCTTGGATCAGTCCAGAAGGATTCATGATCAAGTGAAGGCAGAACCAGAGTTGCATTCATGATGTTTGCAACAGCTACCATATCACAAATCTAAGTTATAAAAAAAAGCAAACAAGATTAGTTCATAATCATTCGTCGCACTCCCAAAAGGAAATGAAACAAATATAAGTGATAATAGTGCTTACTCCAGTTCTCATCTGGTTCAATCCGCCATTGGCATGAACTAGAAGGTAACCATTAGTTAAACCTATAGAAACAACCAATAAAACATAGATTAGATCGGTTTTTAATTGGATATGTGAAATCTAATTCTTTCCACATAAAAATGGTTGTGCTGGGAAAGGAAAACGGGGATCAGATGAACTCACTCGAATAGTTTTTGGGTTGACCTACACATTGATATAAGTTTTGACTCTCAGGTTTTCTCCAAATCTCATAGTTCTGTGGGAAAAAAGCAAAATTCCATATTTCACATGTAAAAACAAGAAAAGCAAATGCTAAAATCACAAAGACATATTATATGAGATATAGAAGCGAATGCCACTCTAAGAGATTTGAGGGTCATATTGTTGTAGTTGACCAAACCCACTTATGTCATTAATAATTAAAAACTCATTATTAATTTCTATATATTCGGTATCTATCACCGGCTCACCGCACATTACGGGAACTGTTAGCACTTGTTACTTTTCGCACTCTTAAATTGGAAAGAAGAATAAATTTTGTTGGTGATATTTGGAGGCTTTTTATTCAAAAATTTACTCACAATTAATGATTACACCGCATAAAAATCTCTCCAAATCCTTATTGTTACTGAAACTAGGCTAGGTCATCTCCAGATAAGTAAATAAATTATTTGAAATCAACAACTACATAACTAGTCAATAATGAAACCTTAATAACATGGGATGAAGAGATTTAGGGGATTTGTTATATTCTATTATCAAGGTTACCTACCCACATTCAACATAATTAGCAAAATCAATACTAATGTCCAAATAAATCGATACATTGTAACATACAATAGCCGTTTAGAAAGATATCATGACAAAATATTCTAAATTCAGCTTCAATGCAAAAAATATTCAATCATGCAAAAATCAATAAATGAATCAAAATCAAAAATAGTAAACTATCACCGTGTAAATAGAAAAAGGAGAAAACAACATACGGTGATAATGCGCTTATTGACAACAACATCAGAAGCCCTATCCCCGTTGGAGACGTGGTGGCCCTCTTCCACTCCGGCAGAGATGACATTCTGAGTCAACCGGTTGCCTACCAAGTGCGTCTGTAACCATTTCGATTGATATCCCTCTCCTCCCCTAAAATTAATATCGCTGCTTTCCTCTTCAAACTCCAAAACGAATCTTCCGCCCAAGAACTCGTCTTCGCCGTAATTTCCATTCTGCTTATAATGATGATGATTGACCACCGACATCTTCAAGAAGAGTGAAAATGCTGCCAATATTATCAATGCAACGACAATTTGCCGTCGGCGGATCTTCCCTGACATGAAACAACCAATAATCGCCACCGTCCACCACGCCATGTCCTCCGCCAAGAAAACCCAACTCTTCGGCAGCCACTGTATCTTCTTCCTCTGGTGCCTAGTCCCCATCGAATGGTATGGAGCCGTCGCTAAATATTCGCCGCTATCGTCACCCTCCTCATCATTGTGATCAAAATCGGCGTCCACCTCCGCGAGCTCCCCCACCCTCCTCCGTGGGGTCGTTTGAAACCTAGGGCTACCGCCGGAATTCGGAACTCCGCCGGCAGTCATCGGATGATTCAGTTTGCGAGAGGAGGAGGAGTTAGGGGTTTGGAATTCTTTGGGGGAGAGGTGAAGGAATTTGAAGAAGATAGTGTTTTTTGAAACTTGGCCCAATAGTTAATATGAAAAGGCAAAGATGGAATTAACAAAAGTTCCTTTAAAATGTAGGGCAAGATTGTTGAAACGGGAAAGTTGTTATGCATAATATATTTGCTTCTCCATTGTTAAGACAAATTCAATGGCAAGGAGGCGGGAGAAGATCACTGTGTTCGTTATTTTATGGAAAACAAATTGAAAATAAACTTCTTTTTTATCGTTCTTTTTATAATTTTTTTATACAAAAAATTGTTTTATAAAGATACAATATTTAAATAATTTAAAAGATATGACATAATAATATAGGAGGACACATTACATGATTAAGATTGGTTGACAACACCTCCAAATTTCTCAATCCATAAATGGAGTGAAAATGAATCTACCCCATATTTATACTTTAATTCATCATCTTCCCCCTGCCGCCAACCAGAACTAAGGAGCCACCGTCGACGTCTCCGTGTTGCCAAGCCGAGCCACCGGGACCCAACAACAGTTCGTTGCCAATTGCTCGCTCCTTCTCGCTGGTTCCCTCCAGTCAGCCCAACTCACTTTGCCGCCTAGGATTCTTTGGCAACCTCCGAACCGTCGTTTCCCTACTGGAGATGTGCTCGCATTCCAACCTTCGTCCCACTCAAGCGAATCCATCCTATCCCTCTACAGCTCAAGCCCGACCATATCTCTAGCCACCAATGGCGGGTCCAAGGGGGGTAACGGGGGATACGGTGCCCCGGCTTGCGACGTCGTTTTACCTTAGCAAGGAAAAGAAAGAAGGAAAAAATCCTCTTTAAAACAAATTATGTTACATACTGTTCTACTAGCTCATTTGGTAGAGGAAGGGAAGGAGGTACATGAAGTTCGAGTTTTGGGAATAGCAAAAGTTCCTTTTTATTTTATGGAT
Source organism: Fagopyrum esculentum (assembly GCA_033239045.1). Lineage (NCBI taxonomy): Eukaryota > Viridiplantae > Streptophyta > Magnoliopsida > Caryophyllales > Polygonaceae > Fagopyrum > Fagopyrum esculentum. The sequence continues at coordinate 88,069,516 of BSUD01000008.1, read as the reverse complement.
TTATTTTAAACAAATTACAATATATTTAGATTGAGAGATTAAATGATGTTTATTATTTCATTAATTCTTAACTAATACAATAAAATTAATATAATTTTTAATACAATAATTCATCAACAACTATCTAATTTATATGACAATATATTTATAAAAGAAACTAAATATATAAATTAATTTTAAATTTTATCTAAGTAAGAAAATAAAACAACTATCTAATTTATATGACAATATATTTATAAAAGAAAATAAATTAAAAGCTGAAATTTATAGTACAATACTTAAAAGTAAATTTTATTTATTTATTTAATTTATATATTTTATTGTTTAAATTCAAGCTTAATATTCGACTTTCCTTATAAAATTTTTTTTTGTGCCCCTCCAACCAAAATTTTCTGGCTCCGCCACTGCTAGCCACCCTAACTCGCCGGAAATGCTCTTGCTCATTCCAGCCACCACAGTCAATAGACTTGGTTTCCAATTCGAATAACCGGTTTGGATTGGAGTTCTGGGTACAAAAACCTGGTGAGCAAAATTATTTTGGTTGTCATAATCAACAGACTTGACACTTACCCAAACAAGTCCGACAAAGAAGAACCAAGAAGGAACTCTAGACTCTTCACATAGTAAAAAAAAATCGATTTGGATTGTGAAGAATCGATCTGAAAAGCAGTGAATCAGCAAAGAATCACTCCAATCTTCCAAACTAATGTTGATTCCATGGCAATCTCGAATCCTTTGTCATCACAACTCATTGATCTAAAAACCCTAGATGTCGGTTCACTCCAATATTTCAATACTAGATGATTAAAAACAAGTTTACGAGTGAGATATTACTATGAATCCTCAATGTATATTTTTTTGTAATCAATCTAGCAAGATTGAGCAGAATCAATCGAATAACCAAACCAAAAAAGCACGAAGACGATGGATCAAATTTTCCCAAAATAAATAGTAATCCGTCACCATGAACCATTTTCCACCCAAAACCTTGCTCAAGATTGATCGACCAAGAGGCAACCAAAAGAGAGTATTGTTTTCTTTTTTTTGGGTAAATGGTTATTATTTCCGTTTTCAAGTCACCATCTCATTTGCCAAGAAATCAATTTTGGATCCCTTGAATATAACATATGTCTCTCTTTGACTAAGAACCACAAAAGGTGAATCATGAAAAACCTTATGATTACTATGTCAAAAACTATATTTTGAGACATGTTGTTTTTAGGATCAAAACCTCTACGTTTGCCAAAAAAAATGCTCTCGATCGTACACAGAGGAAACCCCTCTTATTTTCCCACTCAGAGGAAACCCCTCTTCCCCTGCTCTTTCAAATCAAAGAATTGACAATGGCTATGGATTCGAAGTATAATCTATGGCTATGGAAAGGGGTAAAACCTAAAACCACATCTACACCTTTCGTTAAACGTTAACGACAACACCCTACACCTATATCAGGGGCACCACTACTACAAAAATCACCTCATAGCCCTGGGGCTCTCCTCCACTTCACCTCCTCTGGGAGCCGTCCCTTTCCCGCCGATTTTATCTCAACCGATGCCTCCTCTTCTCAAGCAGAACTCGTGGTCGCTGGATTTCTACAAGGACGTTAACCCTTTAGTTTTATCGACCTCTAATTATTCCGGCAATCCCGGATCCTCACCAAGCAAACTCTCTCTCCTTTGGCTTCTCTTTCTTTTAACCAAAGCAATCAGACTTGTGCTCTTCACTGGGTTTTCTTCTCCAATCGGCCTTCTACAACCAGATCCCTTCAACAGTTTATAGACCAAAATGTGAGTTTCTTGTTCTATGGTTGAGCTTCGCTTTGACAAAGATAACAATTTAAAAAAAACGAAAGTGGTTCGTTGCTATTACAAATGCGTTGGTTTCTACCGGAGGAAGATGAAGGCTCCACCTAGGGTTTCTGCAATGCCCATCCAAAGTAGATTGTGGCTATCATTGGGCCTTTTGGCCATTTTTAATTTTCTTATGCAATAATTACCAAAGTAGTACAAAAAAAATAAATAAAAAAAGATTTTAAAATAAAGTCTAACAAATATTACGATTTACGAGTCTAACGGCACCGATCTTTTTGGGGCAAGTTTACGAGCCTAACAACACCTATTTCTTTGGGGCAATCTCGCCGACCACCGTATTTGCAATACAATTTAGTTTGTTGTTTAAATCAAACATATAAATTGATAATAATTATTATTAAAAAAAAAGCTTACAAAAGGAAGTCCGTACACCAACCTCTTCGGAAAAATCCCACCGACCACCTTATTTGCAATTCAATTACGATTGTTCTTTAAATCGAACTTATAAAAAAATTAATTAAAATAACCAATTCTCTTTCTTTAATGGGAAGTTTTGAAATTAAAATTGGATTTCACTTGTTTACAAAATATTCAATTTAACCTTTTAGATAAAGGTTCACCTTTTACCGACCTTTGTTCTCATTTTTTCATGAAAATGCAACTTTATGGTTTCAACTCCGGCCCAACGGCCCCAAAAACCACCCAAAAAACCCAAAAAGAAAATAAAAAATAAAAAATAAGGTTGATTGAGTTGTGTCTTTTATAGTCCGAGACAATATTTAATTTTTTTAAAAAGCTAACTAATAAAATTTATCATAATTTCAGATCAATCATAATAAAATCTCTCTAATTTTTTAAACCAATTTGTAATCAACTGTGAACAATTGTCTCCCTACAAATCATTACTCTGTTACCCCGTTAAGTTCTACAAATTTTACATCAGGATGCCCGTGTTCTGCAGCTTCGTCTTCTGAGGTTTGATGTGGTCTTTTGTCGGTGATTTCGAGCGTCGAGAAGGGGGCGTGTATTTGTAATCGACTCCTGACGGCTCTGTTGCAGTCCAAATCTGAGGTGTCCATAGTTGTTCCCCAAGCTTTCAACCTGTGTACTTCCTTCGAAGATGAACGTGTATGCTCGTTGTCTCCCGTGGGCTGGATCATCCTGCTTTCCCTTGAAGACTTTTTTACTTTCGGGTTTTTTTATGTAATTTTGTGTATTTCTTTTCTACTTTGTATGTGTGCCTTCATGACGGTTAGTCCGTCTGCCGATTTTTTTCGGCCTTTCGACCCACTAGACGGCATGTCGTCTAATGGTTCGAACCACTTTCCATTTTCAAAAGAACAACAACCATGTTTTGAGGGAAATTCATTTTTTATCACTAAGGTTAGAAAAAAATCTAGAGGGATATTTTTTTTTAAATATCTTTTCATCTTTTTCTTTGTTGTATTTTTTTGTTTCATAATTTCTATTTTATTTTCTTCGTCATCTCCTTTTGGTTTTGTTTTCCATACTCTCTATTTGCAAAATCGTATTACCATGTATGTTTCTTATTTTTCTTTGTTAAATTGTTTTTAATGTTCTTTGGTTACTTTTTGTTTTTTAGTTTATGTCTTTTTGAGAAGGTGAGTTTTTTTTTTTAAAAAAAATATTGCAAAGAAAATATGAGGTCTTTATAAATATTAGAGTTGTATTTATATTTTTAGTAGTTTGTGTTTGTCAAAGCCGAGATCGTTAATTGTTCTTTGTTTTGTTCTACTTTGGACAAGTTATCTTCTGAAACCATATGTCCCTTATCTGTTTATTAATCGGCTTTCGCAAATCCTATTTCCAAAATCAACCTCATTTTTTAGTTTTATTTACTTATAAATGTCTTATCTTCTATCTATTTTCTCATACATCTAATTTTCGGTCTTGTTTGTCCCTCAAAACTGACCTATATGAACAATTGAAAACATGAACCTTTATTTTGACCAAGTATATTATTTGACCCCGAACCAACTCATAACCAAAAACCATCTAGTAACACTCAACCTTTAATTTAAGTGGAAGAACAACATGAATAAGCTAGAGGAAAAAGTCTCGGTTTTCTTTAGTCTTATATACTACCTAAACAACAACAATAAATCATGTTGTTTTGAATAAACAAACGGAACCCCCAAAACGAATAAAAGCATGGTTTTCAGATTAACCCTAGATCTCACGCATGATCCAATGTAATCCTTAGTCTGCTATACATGTGAATTGATCCATTTCTTGCGAGTTTCACCGAAATAGTTTAGGTCCTTTCTCCCGGTCTTATTTGTGCACTCAAAGCTCTAGTTTACTAATTTTTCATGAACTAAGGCGCGGTGGATCTTGGGCATTGGGATACTGAATCCCATGGCTAACTCCTCTACCCTACCAACCGATGCGGTTCTTGGTGTTAGATCAATTTATTTTTTGGTTCGTTCCCACGTAACTCTATACGAACACAATTATCTCGACCAAGAGTTACAAATTCCGACCATGTTTTGGTCTACAGAATCTGATTTGCATAAAGCTTTTAACCGATAAGCTTAAAAACCGGATATTTTTCTCCTTATTTGAATCAATCTTTGAAGTTGTGAATAAATTTGAGCGAGAAGCTCCTTTATGAATAAGATTGAGGGTTTCGTTGAGGTGAAACTTGGCATGTTCATATTTAAAAGCTCTTCTACACATTTTGGTGTATGTTTAAAGTCGTGTCTAAATTGTGGTTGTGGTGGTGTGTTTTCATGACAATTTCTTTTTGATGGGAGACCCTTCCCTGAATTCTCATCTCTCACTTCCCCAAGAGCTTGAGTGTTGTTGTACATGCATCCGGCAGTTATATTTTGATAGTGCTTGGCTTGCCCATCACCCGCTTATTCTTTGTAACACCCTATCCTCTGGAACTCGAAGCGTTACGAGCTAGGACCTCATAATGCGTCCTGACCCTCAGAGTAGCAACGACACAAGGGATCTTACAACAAGACACTCAGCAACATAAAACCAAAGTTTTAAACAAAAGAAACCGTAAAAGACTCGTAGACGAGTTCAAAACACTCAGCAACATCCTGAACATGTGGAACATCTACAACATCGGTATAAACCGTTAGCTAACATTCTGGATATCAGAAAGACAATAAAGGCACAAACACACATAAGGTAAAGTAAACACATACATGCTCACACTCAGCCGGTTATTATCTTTCATTTTGTGATGCAATTACTAATTCAACTTATGGTTGTTACACGAGGATCACTACGATCTCGCCTCCGTCCCCTTTCACCAACAGGATTAGAACGTATGCATCCTTCTGTCACCTACTGGACTGGTCGCGAGAGCACCTCCCAGTTTCCTTATTCTGAACTGGACAAGCGGTAACCGCCCGGTTACAATACATTTGGGCCAATTAAGGTATAAATAGGTCAATACTATTCCGGTTATCAGTTATAGCATAATAAACAATACAAACAAGCCAATACAATCAAATCAATACGCGGAATGAAGCTAAGTAAGTCCAAGGGACTTACCTCACTCAAATAACTCAGCAAACAACTCAGAAAACCTCAGGAAAGGAGCAAGGAAAGCCTGTTCACACAAGACATCATGTATCAGGAACTGAAACGATTGCTAGAAGTCTATAACTTCTAGTCTTCATGATCTCTAAGAGATCTACACAAGGTAGGGTCACAAACCCTAGTCTTACGGAACACTAAGGGTCGACAACAACATCAAGGAACCAGGAAAGGAACGAGGGAAGCAACTCACAAGAACGGGAGTTACTGCAGAAGAAACCGTAGAGGCAGCGGAGCAAGGCGCAGGAGCGGCTTGCCGCGGGGGCGGGGTGTGTAGGAACGGGGGCGGATTCGTGACAGTAAACACTGTTGGGGTTTCTCTTGATAAAAAATTCTCAACAAGGGATCCAAATCTCGAACCTTTGATCCAACCACATCAAGACTCAACCTAAAGAGCCCGAGAACAACAACACATCAACAATGGGGACACTCCACAAGAATCAAGGATCAAGCTTGATTCTTGGAGAAGAAGAAAAGGGAAAACGACGGGATAAACGAAACAGAAGGAAGCAAGGTGCAACAACAACTAAACTTGATGAAGAACAAGGGAGGAAGAACTTACACGTTCAAAAAGATCACAGGAAGCAAGGGCAACAACTTTTAGGGTTGAAGAAACGTATGCAAACGGCCAAAAAAAGGGAAGAAGGCGGGAGTATATAGGAAAGGGGTGGAAAGATAGAAGAAAAGACATTTTAGGGTTTGGAAGAAGATAAGGAAGCCGGTCCATAAGATAGAAGATCGAATCTTCTATCTATGGAAAGAAGATAAAAAGAACGAAAACAGATCGGACGCGATCTGCAACGAATCCGCAGGGGTGGATCGCTCATGCCGCAGGGGAGACCCCTGGTCGCCGCGGGGGCGGTGACAGGCTCAGCTTGCCGCTGGAGTGACTTTCTTCACCGTGGGGGCGGTGAAGATGAAAACTGGGGTCTTACATTCTTTGAGAGATATTTTACATTTTCGTGATGTTGTCCTCCTTCGCCTTCACTCTTTTGCTCTTTTTTCTCCAGTTTCTTTGCCTCTATAGGCGTCAGGATGTTCCCTTTGACGGTTTGTCCCGTCCGCCGATTTCTTTCGGCCTCTCAATTTGCCGTTTTGCTTATGCAATGATCAAATCTTTTTACCTTATCTCTCAAAAAAAAACTTTTATTCATTCAAAGTCTTCAGTGTACTTTTTACGGCTTCAAGTATTTCGTTAGAATTTGTTTACTTTTATACGACGTATAAAATCTAAATGAGGGAAATAAATATATTTGCATTGAAAATGAAAGATATGCATCATAATAATTTATTTAATAAATGAACAATAATAAATATGTAGACAAAGTTTGTTTTCATTTTATTTTTGTTTCCGAAACTGTAACCAAACGGCACGCTTATTGTTATTTAGGTCTAGCAATCAAAATAAAACTACTGCTATAGTTTCTTATATCTCTGTGTTTGTGTAATTGAGTTTTATTTTCAATAATACATAACAAACCATAATTTCTCTAAGAAAAAAAAGTGAAATGTAAAATCTTAAGTTTTCTTTGTCGTTACAACTTACAATTTTTTTAGCTTTATTAAGCTCCACGTTAATTTTGATTCTACGACTATGTCGAATTTGAAAATTTTCATAAGTTCATTGTCGATTTAATCATCCATTTTCATAAGTTCATTGTTGATTCTATGGCTATATAAAATTTTGATATCATTAGTATTATTTTGATTATTGTAAAATATTAGTATGTGATAGGATCACGTGAGAACCTCTCTTACTGTAAAATACGAGAACCTCTAATAACCATCCGATATAATTTAATCAACGGTTACGATAAATGGTAAATTTGGGTCCACTTTATAAATTATAGAATCAATATACACACTATCCATGTATAGATTAACAAAATAAAAAAATGACTATATTTTCTATAATGAAATAAGCACATTTCCAAATGCATTCAATTCAATTGATACTCTCACCATAATCAAACGTATTTCGATTCATTTGCACAATTCTATCTCTTTCACACACAAGTCATTCACACATTTGTTCTTCGTTCAGAAACGTATCATTCATCCATGGAAGAGGGATAGTATTGATCAATTAAAGATGTTTTTTGTGTTGTTTGGGAACCAACTTATATTAGCTGATGGGAGCTTATGGCTGACTTGGCAACTTATCGGAGCATTGCACCAATCGTAACAACCGAAATTTTATTCTGTTGTTATAGTGAGAGTCACTGTGACCGCGCCCCACGGTCGCGTAGGATTGCCTACCCGCGGGTGCGGCCCGCGGTCACCACCATGTTTGGCCGCGGTCGCAGTAAAACAGAAGATCATGGCCGATCTTTTGTAACCGTCGTTCTATTTTATTTTCTTTATGGGGGAATTGGATCTTGCATTCCCTAACCTAGTGCAACCTTCCTAACCCTAAGCCTTCTTACGTTCTTTCTTTCCTCCTCCTTCTTCTCCCGTTACTTCTCTTTCCCTCTACTTCAATCTCCATTCTATCTTCAAGCATCAAGTTCTTCTTCTCCTTCCGTGGACGATTACACAATATCAAGCAAGGACTCGTTGGTGCATCTTTCGAGGAACAATAAGCAACCCCCTCTCTTCCTTCTCCTTTTCTTATTCTTGTTCATTGCTTAAACGTCCATCAAGGTCTTCCCTTGTTCCCTTTCATTTCCCTTTGTGATTTGTGTGTCTATGGGTGGATCCAAGGATCTTATTGGTGTTCCCATGAGAGAAGCAGGCGACCAAACGAAGGAATCGCCAACTGAAGGAAAAGAGATTGAAGTTTTGTTGTTCGCCCGCGGTCACACCTGCATCTTGCCGTAGTCGCGCATGCGATGTGTCACCGCACCGGCGCCCTTAGACCACCGCGGTCACGACAAGACACCGCGGTCACACTTTAGTGTCGCCGCGGTCGCGCCGACACTCTTGTCCCGCAATTGCGGAATCACTCCAAAAGGTTCCTAAGTTTGAGCTTTTGACTTAGGAACTTGTGCTAGAGCTGACTTCTGTTAGTGTTGATAGGTGTTTAATCCTTAAGGACTAGAAGTTGGAGACTTCTAGTGATGGGATAGGTTTTGATATTGTTGCCTTGGATTATATATCAGGTTGAGGTTGCTAGTGTGGATCAGGAAGTGTGTTAGATGGACTTAGCCTATTACAAGTAAGTCCTATGGGCTTACTTAGCTGCTATCCTATAATGGTTGAGTACACGAGTGGTGTTTGCTATATGTGTTATAGTATGGTTATTGGATTAGTTTACCGACTTATATTTGACCCAAGTGTAAACGGGTGGTGGCATCATCTGCCCAGCATCCCGAGGGAGACTGGGAGGTTCTCCGCGACAACGCCAGACGTGGTATACGAGGAGGGTACATGTCCACTCCATATGGTATACGGGGATGTGTGCCGATCCACTCTAGCTAGATAACGGGACGGAGTCGAGAGTCTTAGACTTCTCGTGTCACAAGCTTAAATGGATTAAGAGTGCCTGACCTTAAGAAAGATAATAAACAGGTTCTATGATATCATGTCTTTGTTACATTTCCGCTTTATAGGTGCTTGTGCTTTTATGTTCTTCTAGTATGGGGATTGTTAGCTAACAGTTTATCCGTGTTGTTTTATGTCTTGCAGGATAGGGTAGCTGCCGAGTGAACCGGATGGTGTGGTTAGCCGGGGTTCCCGTACGTTATAGGATGGGTGGTGGTTTATTGCTTTCTTTTCATTGTTGACACTAGTAGTGTAGTTTGGATATTACCGTTATACTCGGTTGAGGGTCTGTTGTTTATCTTGACATTACATCTATTTCTTTCAGTTTTGGTATTTTGACATTTGTGCCTTGTTGTAAGGTCCGGTAATATTGTTGTCGAGCTAGGGTCGGGACCCATTGTGAGGCCCTAACCCATAGAGTCTCGAGTATGAGATTTAGGATGTTACAACATGGTATTAGAGGTCTAGGTTGGCAATAATGGCACTTGTAATCTTCTAAAAGGCCGAATGAATAAAACATAACCCGAAAGAGATCTGAATTTTCAAATGAATTTTGTTTTCAAAATCATGCGCATAGTCAGGTTGGGATAGAAGTACGGGGAACCACCACTACCTCCATGGATCTCGGCAGCGTAGCTTGTTAGTTTTGGATTTTTATATGATAAACTTCTTGGACTTTAGATTATGTATGTACGTACGTTAGCTTGACCTGATTAGATGGTAACACCTCGTGTAGATGGCACGTACTAAGATTGTTGTGAACTAGGGATGGGGTAGAGGTTATCCACCTCTTCCTCCAACTGGATGAGGTAGAGGTGATAGGACTCCTACCGTCCAAAGACGAGGACGAGGAGGTAGACCTTCAGTAGCTAAAGGTCGGGGACGTGCCCCCATTGTTGAGACACTGGTGGCTGATGACCGAGTCGAGGAGGTTGCTAAAAGTATAGTCCCCGAGGTGGGGAATGAGAATGCCACTAGATAAGAAGCACAAATAACATAGTCAGTTGAGTCAAGTCGCATCTCTATGGAAGCGACAAAGTTTTGGGAGTACGTCCGACGAGTAGAGAAGGCCATTAGAAAAGGGGACTTGCCCAGACCTACCAACACCAGCGAGATCAGCTGAGGTATCGCAAAGAGTGACTCAGGCGCTTACTGCACCCGGGAGAAAAGTCGAGGTTGACAGGGCTCGGAATGAGCCGAAAGCACTGCTATTGGATTCGTGATTGAAGACTTTCAACCACATGAGAGTACCCCCATTTGATGGGAAGCTAGGGCTTGAGGAAAAGCACTAACTAGGGCACATTAAGACCGTGTTGGAGTTGATACGTTGCCTTGAGGATTGACGGGTAGAGTTAGTTCAGACCTTGCTTAGAGAGCAGGTTCAGTATTGGTGGAGGACTGTCCGTGTTGAAGTTATTGAGTTTGATCAAATGAGTAATCTCATCAGATAGTGTTTTTGCCTTGCCGCGCTGAGGAGGGAGAAACTACAAGACTTCCTAGAGGCGTGGTACAAGGACATTCCAATCTCAGAGGCTATTTGGGAGTTCCAAGAGGAGCTTGCACTGTTGGGTCCGGCTGCCCCACCGACTGACAAATACGTGTACTTGTTGTCCCGCAGGTTGAGAGAGAGTACCCGTTCTTATTGTTCACTCCCAAATGGGTGTTATAATGATGAACGATATAGTCTTAAAAATTTATACTAGTAGTAAAAGCATGAACAAAAAAGTGAACCCACAATGTATGAATCGCTATTCAGCAAAAGAAAATATTCCAAGGTTGAACACAAGGATTGAGGTGAAATCGATATATGTAATGATAAAAAAATATAATAAACCTAGACTAAAAATAAAGAATGATTCAAGCAAATCACAATAAAGACAAGTAATATGATAATCGGGCAATGCAGATTCTAGAGATCAAGGTATCCGGTTGAAGTTTTAGATTCAAGACGTCTATAAACTAGGACAAGGTTGGGATGAATAAGAAATGGTGTTTCTATGGTAGGAATGATCACAGGGGAGGTCTCTCAATCCACTATCCCAAACCGAATCACCTATTAACAGGCAAGTCTCAAGGCTTTAAGGATAAGACATATACTCAAACCAACCACTCAACCTAAGGGAGTAAAACTAACCTTCACCGGGTAAGTCTCAAGATAAGCTCACTCAAGCAAGAAGTTTGACACACTCAAACCAATAAAGGGCTTTGAATCCTTTATTACTGATAGCATGTATTATAGTCTATATTTTGGAATTAGATTGGACGTTTTATCCTCATAAATCTGCATGTATGGATGTATATTCTTGATCATTATGTTGTTTTGTTTACATTTGCAAGAATCGAGGTCTACACCTAGTTTTGTTGTAATTGTAGGGAAAATGGCACATTTTGGAGCGATAAAAATTTGATATTGGACCAGTTTTGAGAGATTTGTACGTAGCTGAGGTTCACCTCGGTTGACCCCAAAAACACCTCGACCGAGATGCTTCACTGGGCCTGGATCGAGACACACGGCCCATAAGATCTTTTATTTTTGGCAAGCGATTCTCCTATAAATTGGAAGATATTTTCTAGTTGGAAGAAAGACTAGTTAACTGATTAGTTTGGAAGATTGAAGATATTCCAAAGAAGGAAGGAAGTTGAAGGAAGATAACTTTGAAGTGAAAGTTTAAGGCTTTTTGAAGGAAGTTGTAAGATTTTCTTAGGATCCTTGATTGTTGTCTTTTGGTTTGTTATTAAGAAACACAGTTTGCTGATTGTTTGGATTGTTTGTTTGTTTGATTGAGTGATTATTGAGACCTTTGTGTTAAGGTTTTCTGGTTTGGATATTTCTTCTTTGATATATTTGATTGTTATTATCATGATGATTATTGGCTAAATTCTTGTGCGATTCTAGGGTGATTGGATGAAAGTTGTGGGAAAGACGATGAAAGAAGGAGTCTTTACTTTAGTGGACCTTGAAAGCTCGAGCCTAACCTTAGCTGAACCTCACCTCGGTTGGTTCATAGAACATCTCGACCGAGGTCGATATGAACTCAGCGAGGTGTGAACCAGATCCGATCCAAACCTTAGTTTAGGTTATAGTTTGCCAAATCCTATCCTTGTTGCACCTTTCCTGGTCCATACGCAAGCCTAGGATGAGACTTACCCGGAGATTTCTTTGCTTGTATACTTATGATGATGATTGTTAGGTAATAAAGGTCTATCCTTTATTAGGGTTTGAGTGTGCCTTCATCGTACCTTTGTGAGTTAGCCTAAGACTTACCCGGTAAAGGTTAGTTCTATCCCCTTAGGTGGTGTGTTGGTTTGAGATTATAGTTCCTTTCCTTAGTTCCTTGATACTTACCCGGTGAGAGGATCTTTGGTTTGGGATAGTGACTAGTGAGACTTACAAGGAAAGGTATTTCTAAGATGGGAATAGATCACCTACGGTATCCTTTGAGATCTTGAGTCGGAACCACAACTGGATGCTTTGACCTCTAGAATATGCATTCCCGTATCTGATTATTATATCATCCTTGTTATCTTTGCTTTGTTGCTTGCTTTTGATTGACAACCTGATATACCGTGCTTTGTTTCACCATAGTCCTTGTGTTTGACCCTAGAGTATTTGCCGTTATTATAATTGATCCGTACACTGTGGGTTCACATATTGTTTTAGGCTTATAATTTAGGTTATAAACTTAAAGCTATTTCATTCACATTTACACACACGGTTGAGAGCGAACAAGTTTTTGGTGCCGTTTCCGGGGACTTGGTTAAGACCAAGTCCGGTATTTGGTTGTCTTTTAGGGCTACTACCCTTGTTGCTATTGATTACTTTACTTAAGTGATTTCGCAAGATCTTTCTTTAGATTTATGCGAAGAAATCGTGTTGAGAAAGAAATCGTTCCTTATGATCCTGAACCAAAAAAGACATATAAGAGAAGATTGATAGAAGCTAAGATGGATGAACAAGATAATCGAGATCTTAAAGCTGAATTGAAGGACGTATTAGAACAACTTCGGCTGAGTAACGAAGCTTTACAAAGACAGAGAGAGGAGGCTCGTGCAAGGACATAAGATATCTGAGATGACATGGGCGAACTGCATGCCCATATTCTACCTCGATCGAAACCAGTTGTTGGACCGAGGCAAGATTCTAACCTAGTTGCACCGGTCGAGATGCCACCACCACCTCGGTTGCTAGCAATGGTTGAACGAGGTAATTTGTTCGCTAGAGCACCGCAAACCCTAGGTCAAACGATGGACCCGAATCAACAAGTGCGGCGTCCCGGAGTTAATCTAGGAGATCCAGCTGAGCATGACTGTGAGCTTCGACCTCAAGTTCTCACAATGATTCGACATTGTCAATTTGGAGGCATGGAAAGAGAATCTCCATATCAACACTTACAAAATTATGAGATTCTTATGGAGACTTTGAGACTATCAAGGGTAGAGAACAACAACTACAAGCTAAGACCTTTCTACTTCTCTTTGAAAGAAAGGGCGCTTGCTTGGTATCAATCTTACAGCTGGAAGAGTTAACACATGGGAAGAGATGTCTACTGAGTTTCTCACTAAGTTCTTTCCCCTATCAAAAACTGTGGAGTTAAGGGGTAAGATTAATGCTTTTGTCATGAAGGATAGAGAAAGTTTGTTCAAATCATGGGAATGGTTCAAGGACCTTTTGTTGGATCGCCCACACCATGGGATTCCAAAGATTGAGTTGCTAGAGATCTACTTCAAGGGGTTGGATGAGGAAACTCAATTCAAACTTCAATCACTTTCTGCTGGCACCTTTATCGATACACCGGTTAATGAAGTTTGGGAGTTTGTTGAGAAGCAAACTTTACACATGGAGAAATACTCCCATCGAAGAGTTGAAGATGGAGTGAAATGAGTTGGCTTTCCGGATCTGAATCTTACTAATTCAAGCATTGCTCAACTCACTACGCTCAACAATGAAGTCAAGGCTTTGAATGAGCTTTTATTAGCTCAAACTAAAGTCGCATCCCCAAGGAGCAAGATGTTATATACTCGGGAAGAGGAAACTATCAAGGGCCGAGGAACAACCATTACAACAACAAAAGGAATTTCAACAACAATTGGAGATCAAATCAACAAAATCCCGGTAACCCTTATTCTCACGCTAAAAGTGCTCTAAATCCACCATCTTCTTCTTCTATTCTATTGAAGAGTAAAGAGCCGTCATCAAGCTCATCCCAACAGCCTAAGGAGAAGATGGATGTTGTGCTGGAAGCTATCATGACCAAGATCAACGCTATGGAGAATTCTATGAACACATTTCCGAAGGTACAAAAAGCCTTAGAACATTTAGTTTTCAACAAGGCTAATGAAGCACCAAGAGATCCGGGTAAACTCCTTGGAAGGACGGAGAACAACCTAAAGGGGCAGGTCATGGCAATAACCATACTAAGTGTATTGAAGAAAACTGATCCAGTACCTCGGTCGGACCACGACCAGATGAAGAACACCTTGGTCGAGGTGCCTACCGAGATGGAGCCCTAGAAAGCGAAAGACAAGTCTGATGTTTATGTTCCACCACCTACTTACAAACCTCCACTCCCGTTCCTCAGTCTAGGGCACGGGCACATCTAGACAAACACTTTGGTATGTTTCTTGACCTTATGAATAAGCTATATATTAACATCCCTTTCATTGATGCCATCCTAGGTATGCCCGCTTATGTCAAATTTTTGAAAGAGATCTTGCCAAGGAAGAGAAAGCTGGAAGTCTTTGGAGAAGTACGGATGACCTTTAGATCTTCGGATCTCATTCAAATCATGAAAGAGAACATGCCACCCAAGTTAAGAGATCCCGGTTCATTTTGCATTCCCATCAAAGTTGGGGATGTAACTTATGATGCGCTTTGTGATCTAGGAGCTAGTGTGAGCATTATTCCTCTAGCACTTTGTGAGAAAATCGGTCTTGGAGATCTCAAGCCCGTAAAGATGACTCTATACATTGCGGATAGTTTTATTACTCGTCCCGTTGGTATGTTAGACGATGTTCCCGTCAAGCTTGGTAATTTCTACATACCTATAGACTTTGTTGTGCTGGACATTCCTGCAGATTATCCTATTCCCGTCATTTTTGGAAGACCATTTCTTGTAACATCGGGTTGAAACATTGATTGTAAGAACGCCAAGTTGTCATTCAATATTGGTGAAGATCATGTGGAGTTTGCACTCTTAACCACAATGAAAGGAGAACCTTTAGAGGATGACATCTTCAACATCTATGATGAGGAAGATTCTCGAGAATTGGTGAGCTCTATCTTATTTAAAGACCCTCTTGAGAAAGTTTTGAGTTTTAGTATGATGGAGGAAGGTGTAGATGTTTTGTGTGATGCAGATGTACGAAGGTTGGAAGCATTGGAAGCGGATCCAGGAGCTGGATTCGACAAACTCATTCAAGAGACGGAAAGCACATTAGGTTTCGGTCACCCTCTTAGTACCTCGACCGAAATGGTTTCCGGAGCAAGCGACGTGACCTTCTCTGGAGAGTACCTTGGTCCTTCACCTCGGTCCATGACCGAGACATTTTCCAAAGTAAGCGAGATGGTGTCAACTGAAGATCACCTCGGTTCACCACCTCGGCCTAACCCTAGATGCCTCGACCAAGGTTGACCTGAGAAGGGAGGTACGGATTCACCACTTAAAGCACCTCCTGTCTTAGAGCTTAAACCACTTCCAACTCACTTAAGGTACGCTTTCCTTGGTCCGGATTCTACTTATCCTGTCATTGTTACTGCTACTCTTTCTGAAGATGAGTTATCTAAGGTGATGCATGATGACATGAATTATATGCCATTATAATCAAGCATATTGTGGAGGTTTTATCTCAATTTCCCTTGTATTCGGAGAGATTTGTGTACCTTTAAGGTTTATTTCATCTATATTCCGGAAATAGAGGTGTACACGAGTTTTGGTTGAATTCTAGGTAAATTCGATGGAATTGGAAGCAAAAGTGGAGCAAGGAGAAACTAAGGTCAATAAGGAAGCTTAAGGAACCTTTAAGGTGTCATGAAGAGCAAAGAAAGTGCGTAGAAGAGTCATACAAGTAAGGAAGGAAACAAGTCAAGAGGTGAGCACTTTCTGTTGTAAAAAATCGGGTGATTTATACATAAATCGGACGATTTTCCTGCAGGAAAAATCGGATGAGTTATCCCCTTGATCGACTGAGTTTTGCTTGTAACCATCTAAAAAATATTACGTTCGAAAGCCCATTGCTTTTGGGCTTGAGAAATGATATGCCAAGCAACCGATTAGTGAGGAAGTAAAAATTGGAACCTTAGGAACGAAAATTGGGGGTTCGAAGAGTGGAAGATTTACAAGTTTTTACGGAATTGAAGATTCTTGGAGAGATGATTGAAGGAAAGGAATAAAAGTCAAGATTCAAGGAAGTTGTGAGATCTTTTATTCCTTTTTGGTATTGCGATTTGTGAACATATTGTTGAGTGCCTTGAGAGATTATTTGAAAGTTTTTAAGGATTGATTACAGATTTGGAGATTCTTTGATTATTATGCAAAGTTTGGTTTTTATATGGTTTTCTTTATTCAATCTTAATTTTGATTTAAAGATGAAAAAGATTGGCTAAAAACCTTGTGATTCTGGGGAGAATAGTTGATGATTGAGGCTTAGATGATGATAGACTGAACTGATTTAACCTTTTGGACCTTGAGAGTTGAGATTTAACCTTTGTGACACCGGAAAATCGGACTGTTCTTGAGCAGATCGGCCGAGTTTTACCAAGGAAAGCCCAAGTTTTCCCTCTAACGTCCTTTAATTGTTTTATCCTTTAACCAAAGTTAAACCTTGCCTAATTCCTACTCTTGCCTAACCTTTGTAAACCCTATCCAAGTGTAAGAAGAGACTTCATCATTGATTCTTCACTTGGTAGTCAAAGTTTGCAAGATTTGGGTAATAGAGAGACTCAATATCCTCTATTAAGGTTGAGTGTGCCTTTCATCCTTACCTTCGAGAGTCATATCCTTGGGTTTGGGTGGATAGTTTGAGTGTTAATCCTTTCTTTGAGACTCTTCTTGATGAGACTCAACATCCTTCGGGTTGAGAGCTTTTAAGTTGGGATAAGTGATTAGTGGAACTTCACTTACATTATTCCTTTCTTCGAAACACATAAACCTGACATCACCAACTCTGTCCTTTTATCTTTAGAAGTGTCTTGAATTGAAAGTCGCAGCCAGATACTTGAATCCTTGGAATCATTTGTCTCCTATATATTTACAAAAGCTTTTGCATCTTGCCAGATATTTTGAAATCGATTTTATTCTCACCAAATCCATGAGTTCGACTCTGGAATTTCTTGCCTTACTACAATTGATCCGTACACTGCAGGTTCACTTTTGCATAAGTTCTGGATATAAATTTAAGACTTTGACGCACACACTTTTGAGCGAACAAGTTTTTGGAGTCGTTTCCGGAATTTGGTCTAGACCAAATTCGGTTTTTCGGTTGTCTGTCTTGGGAGCTTTTGCTCTTGTTATTTGATCTTTCTACCTTAGTGATCTTGCAGATTTCTCTTTAGGTATATGCAAAGGTCTAGATCCACTAAAGACCTCGTTCCTTTTGATCCTGAACTGGAGAAAACTTTGAAGAAAAAGTTAAGAGAGAAAAAGATGGCTGAACATAATGAGAAGAACACCTAACAGGAGTTGGATGAAACTCGAGCTCAACTCAAATTAAGTGAGAGAGCACGTATGGAAGAACAAGCTACCGCTTGTGCTGATATAGAGCGAAATCAGTTTCAAATAAGATGCGCTTAAGGCGATGATTTTAGAAATGAAATTGGAGAAAAGTAGCGTCAAGAAAAAGGAGCTAAATTATCTAGAGCTGAATCATCCGATGATGATGACATGCCGGAGTTGGAGGAAATCCTCGAGCCTATTTTGATCCTCACCCTCATGCTAGAGAGGTGAGAGCTGCTATAATGTCGTGGCTGAACCACAAACCCTTGGGCAACGAATGAACTTAATTCAACAACCACGCCGTCTAGGTGTGAATCTTGGAGAGCAAGATGATCATGACTTTGGAATGTGTCCACATGTTATTATTATGATCCACCAAAATCAGTTTGGTGGAATGGAAGCTGAATCTCCGCATCAACCTTTGCAAAATTTCGAGATTCTTATGGAGACTTTGAAACCTCAAAGGGTTACTAGCAACAACTACAAGTTGAGACCGTTCTTCTTCTTTTTGAAGGACAAAGCCTTAGCTTGGTATCAAGCTCTTCCGGCTGGAAGACTTAATACATGGGAGGACTTGACTTTAGAATTCCTCACCAAGTTCTTTCCGCCATCCAAAACGGCGGAATTGAGAGGTAACATAAATGCTTTTTCTATGAAACCTAATGACAGTTTGTTTAAATCTTGGGAAAGGTTTCAAGATCTTCTATTGGATTGCCCACAATATGGCATTTCAAAGCTGGAATTGTTGGAGACTTACTGCAAGGGATTGGATGTGGAAACACAATTCAAACTTCAATCTCTTCCTTGTGGTACATTCATGGATATGAGAGAAGATGATGCTTGAGACTTCATTAAGAAGCAAGCTCAAGTGATTGAAAAGTATTCCCGTAGGAAAGTTGATAGTGGGAATCGGAATTTGGGAGATCCAAGAGCAAAGTTAAATCAAACAGCTCAAACTCAAATCTTTTCCCTCAACAATGAGATTAAGGAGCTGAAGGAAGTCATAAAATCCAGCCTTCAAAAGGACGAAGGAGCAAGATGTTGGCTACCTAGGAAGGAAAAACAATCAAGGCAATATGAACAACTACCGGAACAATAATTGGAACAACAACAACAATAGGAATTCCAACAACAATTGGAGATCCAACCAACAAAACCCCGGTAATCCCTATTCACATGCTGAAAATGCCCTAACATCTCCATCTTCTTCTACTCCTTTGAAAAGTCAGGGTCAAACATCGAATAGTTCGAACAAGCCGGAGAAGGATAGGTTCGATGTCCTGATGGAAACAATCTTGGGGAAGATCCAAGGAATGGAGAGTCACATTACTTTGATTGATAAAGCACAAAAAGATTTAGAGAATCAAGTATTCAGCAAAGCCGGAGAAGTTTCTAGAGATCAAGGGAAGCTTCCCAAAAAGACGGAAAACAACCCAAAGGGGCGAGTAATGGCAATTACTACTAGAAGTGGTGTAGCAACCACCGATTCAAAACCCAAACTAGTTGAAGCTCCCGCTAAAAAGGAAAAGGAGAAGGAAAAAGATAATGAAGATGTCTATGTTCCTCCTCCCGCTTACAAACCACCTGTACCTTTTCTCCAATCTAGAGCAAGAGCGCGTCTAGACAAATGCTTCGGTAAGTTTATTGATCTTATGAGTAAGATGCATATTAACATACCTTTTATGGATGCAATTTTAGGTATGCCAGCTTATGGGAAGTTCCTAAAGGAGATCCTCTCTAACAAAAGGAAACTAGAAGATTTCAGTGAAGTTAAGATGAGTACAGAGTCATCCGAACTTATCAAGACTATGACGGAGAATATGCCACCTAAGCTACATGACCAGGATCATTTTGCATACCTATTACCTTAGGGCAAGTCACATATGATGTACTTTGTGACCTTGGGGCAAGCGTAAGCATCATATCACTTGCTTTGTGCATGGCAGTTGGTTTAGGAGAGCCTAGACCGGTGAAAATGACACTCTACATGGCTGATCGTTCCATAACTAGACGTGTTGGGATCATAGACGACATTCCTGTAAAACCTAGTAAGTTTTATATTCCTATAGGT
Source organism: Fagopyrum esculentum (assembly GCA_033239045.1). Lineage (NCBI taxonomy): Eukaryota > Viridiplantae > Streptophyta > Magnoliopsida > Caryophyllales > Polygonaceae > Fagopyrum > Fagopyrum esculentum. The sequence continues at coordinate 88,049,861 of BSUD01000008.1, read as the reverse complement.
TTTGTTGTACTTGACATTCCCGCAGATTATCCAATTCCCATCATACTTGGGAGACCATTCCTTGCGATCTCCGGATGCATGGTTGATTGCAAGAATGGGCAGCTATCATTCAACATAGGAGAAGAGAAACTTGAATTTGTACTCTCCTCCTTGATCAAAGAGCCAGCCGTAGGAGAAGATGTCTTTAACATCTTTGATGAAGAAGAGTCTAGAGAAGTGGTGAGTTCAATCTTGATCAAAGATCCACTTCAAAAGGTTCTTAGCATGAGTATCATTGAAGAAGGAGTGGAACATGATTGAGATTCGAACATTGGAAGATGTAGAGGAAGAGCCAGAAGCAAGATCTGAAGAGCTGAAAAGAGCTCCGGAAGAAGCTGAAAAATCGACCTACACAAAGCAGATCGACCAATTTTGGAAAATGCAAGTCGATTTTTGACAACAGAAAGAAAAATCGGGTCAGAGATCGACCGATTTGCGTCAGGAGAGGTCAATTTTTCGGCAAATTCTCTGACTTCTACAAATTCAATTGCAAGTGTTCTTAACTGTAGTAGCACACTTCCTCAACCTTCAGAGGCTTCTCTATTGACACGTCATGGTCAAGAATCATCAATCAAAGCACCACCTTCATTGGAATTGAAACCCCTGCCTACACATCTAAGGTATGCATTCCTTGGACCTAACTCAACATATCTTGTTATAGTTAGTGCAAGCTTGAGCGATGATGAACTTGAGAAGCTTATGAATGTTTTGAAACAACATAGGAAAGCCCTAGGCTATACTATTGATGATTTAGTAGGCATTAAACCTTCTCTCTGTATGCATAAGATCTTAATGGAAGAGGATTACAAACCTTCACGTTAACCTCAACGACGGTTAAATCCGATCATGAAAGAGGTCGTGAAGAAAGAAATCCTTAAGTTACTTGATGCAGGTATCATCTTTCCTATTTCTGATAGCAAGTGGGTGAGCCCCGTCCAAGTAGTTCCAAAGAAAGGAGGTATGACCGTTATTGCTAACAAGAACAACGAACTCATTCCTACAAGAATAGTTACGGCATGGAGAATGTGCATCGATTACCGTAAACTGAATGTTGCCATAAGGAAGGACCATTTCCCCCTCCCTTTCATTGACCAAATGTTGGAAATGTTAGTGATAGGTGATGGAATCACTATCAATTAGGATAGTTTTTAGAGTCTTTTTATTGCATTTGTGTCGGTTTATGCTACTAACTCCTTGGTCCAGAAGAAGAAGACTAAAAGAAGCTAATGAAGGAGTTATAAGCACTTAGGAGTGAAGATCGTTCACGAAGCAAAGCTTCTGTTGCTTCACCGCCCCCGCGGAGCCTTATCACCGCCCCTGCGGGTGACACCTTACTCCGGAGCGCTCCCTGCGCCTTGGAGTGTCACATTGGGCTAGGATCTCACAATGGATCCTGACCCTAGCCGGACAACAAGTTCACTGGATCTTACAACAAGGCACATGTAGATTAAAATCAAATACATAAAAGCTGAGTATGATACATCAAAAGAGTTTACAAACTCATAGCCGAGTACAAAAACAACAACATAAACCACAACCACAAAAGATCCCACATCCCACGCATCCTAATGTACAGAAGTCCTCGGCTTGTCACCCCATCTGTCTCACCCTGCAGTCTTCCTAACCTGCAGAAAACTACAACACAGTATGAAACCGTTAGCTACACCAATGAAAAGCATGAAGGTAATAGCACAACCACACATCAACATCTCAAACATGCAATGCCACAAACATTCATTTATTATCTTTTATTACGTTATTCCATTACTAATTCAACTTCTTTTGTAACACGAGGAGCCTCAAGAACCCTGTCCCATCCAACGTAACACATGAGTTTTGCATGGGGGTGACCTTCACTCATCCCCTCCTGTGAGATCATCTTCAGGGCACCTCCTCCTTACCAGCAGACGGAGACCGGCGGTTACCGCCCGTTATAATACACTTAGGCCAAATAAATGTAATGAATGGTCATCCTAGTCCGGTTTAGGTTATAAATGCACAATCATATGAACACACACAACCATCACAATCATAGAATCCACAACTGCACGCTAAGTAAGTCCTATGGACTTACCTGATATACTCGTAACCTGTACCACGTCACAGCTTCCCCTTGGGGAAGTAATCAACGCCTACAATAGCAAGGCAGACACAATCACATACTGCAAAGGTTAGGAGACTCGTCTCACTAACCACAACCAACCTATATCTCAAATCTAAACCTCAGATCCTTAACACATTCATAAATGCCTAAGGCATATCCTCAACATGACATCTCATCATACTCGTACACATACTAATCCTTAAAGCCATAACCGATATCCATAACATCATCATGATCCTCAAATCATTCTGACACGTAGCATGCATCTAATCAGTATTCCTCAATCTCAAATTTAATCCTAATTTAATTAATTAACCTTTAATTAATTAATTAAATTTCATCGGAATAACGTTTTGCCCGCAGGCCATTTCTAAACAAACGTATCATCATATTTCATCAACAAACAACCCATAAACACCAGAATAATATAATGATCATAATGAAATTTCTAATTATCCATTTTGAAAAGCCTAAGGTCGATTTAGGCCAAATCGCAGTACGGAAAACGAAGAAATTCATAACTTATTCGTTACTAACCCGATTGACGATCTGAAAGAAGATTCGAAATCACAACGACGCAGGCTACGCATGTACAACATCAAATTCACCGGAATCCGAGCGATAGAACTGTCCTGGTGACATATATGCTCGACCAGGTCTTCATCTGCTAAGAAATGCAGAAACTCGGTACCGATATGAAGAGAATGAAGAGAGAATTGCAGAAACTCAAACGGAATTAAAATCGGATTAGAAACGGAGAGTAGATCTGAGTTTGAAGTTTGAGAGAAATCAGAGCTTTTACGAGGAAACGTGAAAGGAAAATGAATTAATAAACGATTTTCCGCTATTTATAGTGAAGTCGATAATTATCCTTTAGCGAAGTCGATAATTATCCTTTTATCAATCCAATGGCGGGTTGAACCCCCTTCTCCAAACTTATCGAAATTGGAATAATAGATCTTGAATATTGTAGGGATGATTATTTCACAATTGCCTCGGAAAACGTGTATTCCTAAGCCGTCTTTCTTAGCCGTTAAGAAACGAAATAGCGACTCTTTTGTCCGTTTTGCCTTTCCATGTTATATCATATCTAGGACATTTCCGATGTCCTGATCATTTCTCTCAACTGCATTTTTATTAATTGGAGCTCCCAAATGCTCCAAATAATACCGGAGGGTAAAAATAATTACCCGGGGAAAAAGTGAAAATGTTACCATAAGCCCAAAATTACGCCAGGAACATAACGGTGGGACTTATACTCAACACTTACGCAATCTTCGCAAGTTATATGTCAATTACTATCAATGATTAAGTTAATCAACATTAATTAGAATTCAGAAATCCTAGCTATTACAAAGCCGGCCAACATTATCGAAGAACAAATCAAGATTAGGGTATTCGGCTTCACACTCAAAGATTCAGCGGATGATTGGTATTACCACCTTCCACCCGGGAGCATCGACACTTGAGAGAACCTTCACAAGGCGTTTTTGGAGAAATACTTCCTAGCCAAGAGGACCAATAGCTTGAAGAAAGCTATAAGCAACATCGAGCAAGAGGCAGACGAGACTCTTTATGAGTACTTCGAAAGGTTTGCACGCCTCCGATCCAGCTGTCCTTTCCACGGATATTCAACTCAAGATCTAGTCTTGTACTTGTACAATGGCTTGCGCGATAATGATAGGAGGATCGTCGATGCGGCTTGCGGAGGTAATATTCTTAACTCTACTCCTGACCTTGCTTTGGAAAAGATATAGGAACTAGCGGAAGGAACCCGGAACTTTGGAAGGACCCCGTCCAAGAAAGGAGTTCATGCTGTGAATACCGGGAAGAGTGAGATCTCCACTGAGCTTGCGGAGCTGAAGGAAATGGTGAAGAGACTAATACTTATGGGAACTCCACAACAGCTCAAAGCTTGTGGAGTGTGTGCTGACCCATATCATCCAACGGACATGTGCCCACAAGTCCAATATAATGATGTTGAGGTGAACGCAATGGGTTATGGACAACCACAACAGCAAAGGCCCAGGAACGATCCTTATGCACAAAATTTCATGCCAAATTGGCGTGACCAACAGAATTTCTGTTGGAGGGATCAACAAAACCAACAACAACAGCCCCGACAAGGTAAGTATGAATCAACTGAGGATATGTTGCATGTTTTAACTAAACACTTTGCTACTCATGTCCAAACAATAGAATCCAGCATCAAGAACCTTGAAAAACAGGTTGGTCAAATGGCGGAAGCCATTACAAGGATTGAAACTAGGTCCTCCGGAGGATTACCTTCACAGACGGTTATAAACCCCAAGATGACGCTGGAGGAGGCTCAATCATAGAGGTAGAGTCCTTACGTCGAGCCAACGACGTAAAACAAATGCGTTGTTTGGGAGGCAACCCGAAGGAATAAGAAGAGGAGCTTTTGTCAAGAAAACCGCCCTTGCGGCTTAATAACCCCGCCCCTGCGGTGACACCCATGGCCAGCGCCGCCCCCGGCGCTAGGCCAGCGTCTGCAACATACAGGCCACCGCCCCCGCGGTGACACCCCATGCCCCTACGACGGCCATCCTTGACACATATCCTCAGCGCCGCCCCGACGCTGAGGCTGCGTGCCCCTTCTTCCGTGTCACCGCCCCCGCGGTGTCAAACGCCGCCCCTGCGGTCTTATCAAGGAAAGAAAAAAAATACACTTCCCAAAAAATAACCTACAACTACCGCCCCTTCCCCTCCCTCTCCATTCACTCTTCGAAACCTACACCGCCTCGCCTCCCACGCCCCTGCGCCCTCCGGAAGCTCTCATACGCCGCCTTGTGCAAACGCTCTTGCGCTACATCCGGCGACCTAGCCACAACCGCCCTGCGACACCGGCCCTCACCACCACCACACAAACCCTACATACTCTCAAACCTCTCACTCTACAGCGCACTCGCCCCTCACACTCTTGCTCATCACCACTGGCGACACTTACACCAGCAAAAAAGTCACCGGAACAACCCCAACACCACCACCATCGTAGGCTCCCAGAATCGCCCTCTGCTCTTCTCCCGCCCCCACGCCTCTACTGCCGCCCCTGCGCCAAGCCGCCCCTGCGCAGGCTACAACCGCCCCTGTGGAAAATACAATAGAGGGTTCGTCTCTCACTCTAAATTCTGAACTTTCTAATTCCTTTGCTTGTTCAACTGCAAGAGATGAAAAAACTGAAGAAATACAAGTTGTCGGAAGCTGAGAAGGAGCGGTATAGGATTGTGCAAGGCCGGGATGTGTATGCAACTCGATTTCTGGACGTCCCTACCTTGGAAAACTTGGGCATGTTGGAGAGCATGCAGACATTCCTCAACAATGCTGGGCTCGGTGATTTTCTGATAACGAGCGCTTCAACATACCCCGAGCTCAACCACCAATCTATCGCCACATTCAACATGGAAACGGTGGACCACATGTGTGTTGGACTTTCATTCAATTTAAACAAAAAAAAGTATATATTGGACTACACCGAACTGCAGGAGGCATTAGGGGTGACTATAGCCGCCTCCGAAGACTGGTGGGAACCTATCCCAACACCCGACTTGATGGAGTTTTGGCAAGCCGCCACCAGATCTGAGTTTCATGCAGGGGGTGAGTATTCCAACAAATTCACTCACACCCCTGTTTGAGGCTCATCTCGAAGATCTTCATGAGTGTCTTCTGTGGACACAAGGAGGAGAATAAGGTCGCTCTCAAGCACCTTCCATTGCTATACGCCTGCCTCCCCACAAACGACTGGGTACCAGATTGGCCATATCTCTTCCTTACCCCTTTAAAGCGAATTAGGAAGAATGAGCCTCGAGACATTGTGGGAGGTGGGGTAATATCCTTGTTGGCCGCACAGGTGATGGATCTCCCTGACTTGGAAGAAGGTTTAGAAGCCCCACTGTATACGGAAGGTATGTTGAGGAGGTGCAGGCTCCTCAGGAGAGACGGGGAGAACCTATTTTGGATCTCGCTGGCAGATGAGAGTCACATCACATACCTCCCCTAACCACTTCCACTTGGAGACGAGCTCTCCGAGTTGTACATACCAGCTGACCCCGTTGCTCCGAGACGGCCTCAGGAGTACATTGTTGGGAGATATGCTTCGGGCTCCAGCCGGGCCCCTGTTATTGATGAGGAGATGCCTACTGCAGCACTAGATGACAGTCAAGCCATGGAGAGTCTTCAGGCTCAGATGGCAGTCTTGACCACACAACATCAGGCATGGCAGACCGAGTACCAACGGTCCATGTTTGAGCAGCAACAGGCGTGGTAGTCCAACTTCGCCTCCTCCATGACCACCCATTTTGACCGCCGATAGGATGCTTGGCAGGTGGCTCATCAGCAGCAGTTAGAGACTCAACAGATTGCTTGGCAAGCTAGCTACGAGACTTCATTTAGAGAGAGGATGGAGGCTCAGGAGGACCGCATCGACACGCTCTACCGCCGGCAGGAGCACTTCTTCATCCACTTTCCATACCCACCGGAGGAGGGTCCGGGTGGTCCATCCGGACCATCCCACTAGTGGTATCTTTTCTCTTCCCTTTCCCACATTTATCTTTGCTTTATTTCCACTTTGAGGGCAAAGTGATCTTCAAGTATGGGGGAGGGACATATCATTGGATGTACAATTTCTTTTGAGTTGTTTTGCATTGAATCTTATGAAGTTTGAAATTCATATAAAAAAAAAGAAAAAGAAAAAGAAAAAGAAAAAGAAAAAGAAAAAGAAAAAGCCAAAGAAAATGAAAAAAGGCATGAAAATCCTTGGATAAACCGAAAACCCGAAAGGGCGGTTTAGGCAAAAAGAAGGTAGTCCGACCAACCTTAGGTTGGTGGAAAATTGGACTTGAGGGATGTGAGTTCAAAGTGAGATCATCAAAGAAAAGAAGAAGAGTGGCAAGGTGAAAACCCGAAAGGGCACCTTGGCAAAATGAGCGACACCGAGTGTAGGTTTCCTTTCCGGCGTTTGGCGACATAAGAAGGGGAGTCATAAGGAGGTTGTCCGGTTAGGCCACTCTTGGAGCAATAAGGATGGTAGTTTCTCACCTTTTTCTCACATTTCCTCTCTTCTCCTTCTTTCTTTCTTGGTTTTTCTTTTGTTTTCATTGTCTTTTCTGCTTGCCCATGCTTCCCGAGGCCTTTGAGTCTAGTTGCTGTCATTTGTTCTACTCGGGATGAGTAAAAGGTCTAAGTATGGGGGAGTTTGATAGGTGATGGAAGCACTATCAATTAGGATAGTTTTTAGAGTCTTTTAATTGCATTTGTGTCGGTTTATGCTACTAACTCCTTGGTCCAGAAGAAGAAGACTAAAAGAAGCTAAGGAAGGAGTTATAAGCACTTAGGAGTGAAGATCGTTCACGAAGCAAAGCTTCTGTTGCTTCACCGCCCCCGCGGAGCCTTGTCACCGCCCCTGCGGGTGACACCTTACTCCGGAGAGCTCCATGCACCTTCGCTAGCGCCAGCCACAAAGATTATCACCGCACTTGCGTCAACCCCTGACGCCCCTGCGGTGACTTGCCCTGAAGAAGTGAAGACCAGCGCCCCTGCGCCTCTGCCTGCGCCTCAACCTGGGAGCTGGAAGATGAAGAGTCTGTGTCACCGCCCCTGCGTTGACATTGGGATGCCCCGGCGGCTTGGCATCAAAAATGGCAGGAAGTTGAAGAGTCAGACGTTTGAAGATTAAATATCCGCCCCTGTAGAATTGCCTAGCCGCCCCTGCGGCCATGAAAAAGATCAAGCGTTTTTGCCTTCACCGCCCCTGCGGAGCTGAAGGCCGCCCCTGCGGTTTAACGACAGAAGCTTTACTCCGACTGTTTACACCACCTTTATGGCATTAAAGGTGGCTGTTTTGGGCCGGCCATTTACTCCTATTTAGTGTCTTTTGTAGTATAAATTGTCCTTGGTTGATTGCTAGAATGATAAAACCGAATTATCCATCATTTTCCACTTAGAAACCAATTTTCTCATCATTTCCATTGTAATGAGTTGCTAACTCCCTTGCTACATTGGGTTGGTTTGAAGCTGCGTTGTTACTTTGGTTGTAAGTTTTCTTTAATATAAGTTTATTCAGTAATACTTTGTGTTTCCTTGATCTTCATTTTCTAATTGCATGTTTTACTATTACTTGAGATTGATCACCTTAGGTTCTAAAGTGCGTGCAAAGAACTAGGATTAATAGGTTCCAGGTTCGGGTCTTTAATCTAGTAGTAAACTTTAAGTAATAACGGGTTGTAATTACTTAAAGAAAAGGAACACAAATAAAAAGATAAGGTTAACGGTTTTAATCTATTCTTTATACCCCTTAGTCTTTATTTGAAAGCTAACTTGTTAATTGTTCTTGTAGGTTTACGAAACACTAACCTGTTAAATTGTGTTGATGCCGGTTGGCTCAACACATATATATGATCGAGATGGGAGATTACTTAAAAACTTGAAAAATGAACTCACCAAAGTAGCAATTGCATGCTAAGAATCAACCTAGTGTAGATTCATCCATTATTGTCTTACTTGCTGCTTTATTCGTTTTCATAAGTTTTTGTGTGCATCAATTCAACCAACCCCCCCCCCCTTGTTACTTGTTTTTATAATCAACAATCGCATTTAATAAAAATACCTTAACTCTGTTGGGTTCGACCCTTACTTAACCACTATACTTGTTTTAGTGCTAAGTCGGATTATATTTTTGATAGGGTATAGACGACCATAGAAATACCTTCAGTCAGTTAGCCCAACACTCTTACTTTCGTTATCTAGATGGATATAGTGGTTTCTTTCAGATTCCCATTCATCCGGACGATCAAGAGAAGACAACTTTCACGTGCCCATGGGGTACGTTTGCCTACAGAAGGAGGCCATTCGGTTTATGCAACGCTCCAGCCACCTACTAAAGGTGTATGATGACAATCTTTTCAAAATACGAAGAAAATATTATGGAAGTATTCATGGACGACTTCTCGGTATATGGTTCTTCCTTTGATAATTGTCTCTCTAACCTTTCCCTTGTTCTTAAAAGATGCGAAGACACTAACCTAGTCTTGAACTGGGAGAAGTGTCATTTTATGGTTACTGAAGGAATTGTGTTAGGACATTTGATTTCGGATCAGGGAATTGAAGTTGATAGGGCTAAGATTGAAACTATAGAGAAGCTACCTCCTCCATCTTCGGTGAAAAAAGTTAGAAGCTTTTTGGGACATGCAGGTCTCTATAGGAGGTTTATAAAGGATTTTTCTAAAATTTCAAAACCTTTAACTAACCTTTTGATGAAAGACATAACTTTCGAGTTTTCGAAAAAATGTTTAAATACCTTTTGCAGGATCAAGGAAGCTTTGATTTCAGCTCCTATCATCCAACCACCCGATTGGACTCTTCCATTCGAGGTCATGTGCGACGCAAGTGACGTAGCCGTAAGAGCTGTACTTGGACAGAAGAAAGATGATCGTACTCACGACATCTACTACGCTAGTAAAACGCTAGACAAAGCTCAACTGAACTACGCTACAATGAAGAAGGAGCTCCTTGTTGTTGTTTACGCATTTGACAATTTTCGTTCCTATCTTGTAGGTGCGAAAGTGATAGTCTACACGGATCATTCAGCAATCCATTGCCTATTTACAAAGAAGGATGCAAAGCCTAGGCACCTAATATGGATCTTTCTTCTACAAGAATTCGATTAAGATCCGTGACAAGAAAGGCTCGGAGATCTCGGTCGCCGATAACCTTAGCCGTCTCCCACACCTCACTTGCGAGACAGATGAGCTTCCTATTGACGATTCATTCCCCGACGAGCAACTACACAAGATTGAAGAATGCCTCCATCAAATCTCAAAAGGTGATGACCCATGGTTCGCTGATATTGTTAATTACCTTGTTTGTCAAGAACTCCCACCCGGACTTTCGTATGCTCAAAGGAAGAAGTTCTTTAGAGACGTTCGTCACTTCTACTGGAACGAACCTCTACTCTTTAAGAGAGGTACCGATGGCATGTTCAGAAGATGTGTTCCAAAGGATGAAGTAGAAAACATCATCCGTCTTTGCCACTCATTACCTTGTGGAGGACATGCTAGTTCCCACAAGACATGTGCTAAGTTACTTCAATCTGGCTTCTTTTGGCCTTCCCTATTTAAATATGTGCAGAAATATGTTGTTACTTGCGATGCTTGTCAAAGGACAAGTAATATTTCAAGGAGGAATGAGATGCCCCTCAACAACATCCAAGAAGTAGAGATATTCGACGTATTAGGGGTGGACTTCATGGGACCATTCCCATCATCTTGTGGAAACCAATACATACTTCTAGCTGTAGACTATGTCTCAAGATGGGTAGAAGCAATCACTTCTCCAACTAATGATGCGATGGTAGTGGTGAAGTTCTTCAATAGAACGATCCTCCCAAGATTCAGGACTCCCCGAACCATCATTAGTGATGGAGGAACGCACTTCACGGCCCGTCAATTTCAGGTTCTACTAGCTAAGTATGGGGTAACCCATAAGATCGCCACACCATATCATCCGCAAACAAGCGGACAAGTTGAGATATCCAACAGGGAGATCAAAGGAATTCTAGAGAAGACTGTCTCTAGAACATGGAAGGACTGGGCAATGAAACTTGATGATGGATTATGGGCGTATAGGACCGCTTTTAAGACACCCATAGGAACAACACCATACAACCTTGTGTATTGGAAGTCTTGTCACCTTTCTGTAGAGCTAGAGCATAAAGCATATTGGGCCGTCAAGTGGCTCAACTTTAGCATGAAAGAAGCCGGAGAAAAGCGGTTGTTGGACATCAACAAACTAGAGGAGATCCGCCTGAATGCGTACGAGAATGCAAGGATCTACAAGGAAAGAACGAAGCGGTGGCATGATAACATATCATCCCAAAGGACTTGAAAGAAGGAGATCTCGTACTTCTATTCAACTCAAGACTTTGACTCTTTCCAAGTAAGCTTAAATCCCGGTTGACAAGACCTTTTGTTATTAAGCGTGTTTTCCCTCATGGTGCAGTTAAGGAGATAACTCCTACTCTCCTCCATTGAACACCAAAAGAGCAACGTCCAGCTAGCGATGTTAAATCAAGCGCTTCCTGGGAGGCAACCCATGTTAGTTCTAGTTCTTTTCTTTTCTTTTTACCTTAGAATAGCTTAGGATAGCTGCTTGTTTGTTTTTGTTTTTGCTTTGTTTGTTTCCTCGATGCGCTCTCGGTTTGTTTGTGTCATAGATTGCAGGAACGAGGTACAATCTTGGAGAATTGATGAAGAAAGTTGACATAAGTTTGGTCTAACACACGTTTCAAGGAAATAAAGGGAAAAAATCGACTTACCATAAGTAACTCGACCGATTCAGGCTACAAAGCAGGTCGATTTTTGGCAACAGAAAAAAAAATCGGATAAAAATCGACATACCCAAAGAAAAATCGGTCGACTTTCCTTAATGATGTGTAAAAGTGAAGAAAAATCGGGCTAATGAAAATCTCGGGCTAGAAACTCGGCCGATTTTCTTCAAACAAACGGCCGGCCTATATAAAGCTTTCTCCACTCCCTTCTTCATTCCATACTTAGCCATTTTCCTTCCTCCTTCACTCCAAAGAGCCGAAAAATCGCCCATCTCCCATCCCCTAATTTGTAACCAATTTGGGTGATTTTTGAGTCTAAATTGAAGTTCTTTCAACAAGGAAGAAGGATCTAGCATCAACAAGCGTGTCAAATTGCTCATTCATCCGGAATTCTTGTTTTTCCATCCAAAACCTAAGTATTTCGTTCAATTTTGATTCTTGCCTAAGAGTTGTTAGATTGATGAGTTTGTTGGAGGGCTTTGCTTAGAAACAACCCTAGAAAGCTGTTTGTGGTGTTGCATTGATCAGAACTTTACAGAATTGTGATTTGGGTTGAAATCGAGGAAAAACGCGGACCAACCCAAAACAATTGGCCGAGTTTTTGCTAGAACAACCCGATTTTCTTGTGTAGAATGGAAGCCTTAAAGAGAATTACTAGAAACTCAACCAAGAAGAAAGGTTCTTCTTCTAAGGCACCTTCCCCCCACGACCACTACCTTCCCTAGCTCGACCACACCTTCCCCTCCCACTTCCAAACACAAGAAGAGATATGAACGTCTCTTAGATCGACCCATTACCCCTCCTCGCTACATTGTGTTGGATGACTTAGATGCACTGTTTGTGAGAGAGGATATTGATATGATGTTGGGCAGGATAGGGCTGAGCCATTTTGCACTTATTCGGGCGGATGCTTACGCTAAGATTACTCTTGAGTTCCTTAGCACTTTCGAGCATGACCCTAGAGATAGGAGAGTTTCCTTCGGGCTCATAAATGAGGATCATGCTATTTCTATTGCTAATTTTGGAGACTTGTTTGGTTTTCCTTCATCTTTTTCAAGCACATTCCCAAGAGGAGTGAGCGCTAGTGCATTTTGGGGGAGTATCTCCATTTGGGAAGCGGGAGGAGACAAATGGAGACCGGGAAACTCAAAGGAGACGAGCATTTACAGTCTTTCTTTCAAGATAGCTCATCGGATCCTTAGTGAGTCTTTGTTTGCAAGAACGGAGACACCGCAGAAGATCAAGGCGGATGAGCTTTATCTCCTTCATTGTATGACCACCGGCACCGTTCCGGACACCACCACCATGCTTGCCGACTATCTTGGGAAGATAGCCAACAAGTCAAAGGGAGACATTTGTGCTGGAGGCCTTGTCACTTATGTGGCCAAGGTATTAGAGCTTGATTTCTCGGATTGCCGCTTAGTTAAGGGTGCCCGTCCTCTTTGCTCGCAGAGATTTGTTGCTAGACAGGTCTTGATTCCTAGAGGTATGGGTACCTTGCATGTGTCCATGCCATGGGAAAGGACGCCATCAAGGAAACCAGCTGAGATTGAGTGGAAGTCCGAGTATACTATTCGGAACAGGAGAAACTAGAAAGAGACCTTCGAGCACTAATTTGATGAGATGGCTCCTCCGACTGCAAACTATGATGATGATGAGGATATAGAGGATGAGGATGATTATGAGGAGGGAGCTACAGCATACCAGTCTTCTATGCTAGAGTTTGAGAGCGATACATATAGTGGTCATGCTACAGATGCTATAGATACTAACACACATGGCGCTGGACCCAGCAGTACTAGTGGAGGTGCAGAGGAGACCGAGGATGATATGCAGGCTCCACGTCATTTGTTTGCTCACGCATCCAGCCATGGGAGAGGATGCGAGCACGGATCTAGACTCCACCGGCAGATGGGAGCATTGATTTCTGGCATTCGAGGCCTGCGTACCTACTATAAGGCTCTCGACACTGATTTCGAGACACTCAACACCCAGATTACTCAGTACTGGGAGGTGACGGACGCACGACACTCCTCTTATGATGGTCAGATGAGCGACTTGTACTAACATACCTTCGGGACATTCTATGACCATGGAGCTCCTAGATATGCACGTCCACCGCCACCACCGCCAGCTGAGGATTGAGACATCACTCCCTTTTACATTGTAAGTATTTTTATCCATCTTGTGCTTGACTTTTCACATTGAGGACAATGTGAAGGTTAAGTATGGGGTGGGGGTACTTACAATATCTTTCCTATTATCGCACTTTATGTACTTTGCATTGCACTTTATGACTTGGCTTGTAATAAATCTTGCACTTTCGCTTTCCACTATGACATTTGCATTACGTGTTTCATTCAAAAGTTTGTGAATTTTTCAAAAATTTTAGTTCTTCTTATGATGGAAATGACCTCTATGATGATAATTGTGATGTGGAAAAGGCAAAAAAAGATGACTTAGCTATGTTGAGATTTTAATGGTAACATGAATGAGTTTGATTATCTTACTTGAATACATGTATGATTCATATGATCTTGATGTCTTGATAGGAGAATGAAATAATGATCGAAGCTATATTATAAGTTCTCATGCATCATGTTGGAATGACCAAGGAAATTTGCTTCTTTTCTTTTTCATATCTTGTTCATGCTAGCTCCTCAATGAAATATTTGACCTCCTTTTTGACCATCTGGGAATTAGGATAAGTGGTTATGTAAGGTATGTTTGATGTGGGAGGGCCATTGTGAAAGTGTTAAGTGAAAGTTTAGCAAAAATTAGGATTGGGGACGTTGAACATGAGGATGAGTAACTTGGCACCATTCACATAGCCGGGTGTTTGTGTCTTGCCAAAGTCCGAATGAACGACAAGTCCTAACGTGATATGGTATGTGCATCAAAGGTTTGAGGCATCTCGAAAATTGAGAAACGCCAATCTCCTAGGCTTCAGTTTTTGTGCACCGATGTCCGTACTCTCAAAAAGTAAAGTAAAAGAAAAGAAAATTTTACATGCGAAGCATGTGTGGTGAAGGTGTGTTCTTAAAGCTCTTGTTGTGTTGTTCCTCTTTCCTGAATTAGCACCACATTACCTAAAAAGATTTCCCACCTTTAACACATTTCTTTGACCTCTTTTTGATGGAAGACCTTGAGACCTTTGTGCACATGTTTAAGACTTCATGGCTTAGATTTGTTTGATTTTGATCTCTACATCTTTATCATGTCTTTCATTTATGTCTTTGAGTAAGAGATGATAATTTGTCCATGGTACGATTTTTATTGATACATACTTTGTCCTCCTATGTCTTGAAGCATTACTTTGAGGGTGATCCAAAAGAAGAAGCACTTTTCGAAATTTTTTTGAGTTTTTTGCATCATATAATCCATGACATCTTGTATTCTAGATTTGAACCTTGCTTGGGGACAAGCAAGACGCAAGTATGAGGTACTTGGATGACATGAATTATATGTCATTATAATCATGCATATTGTTGAGGTTTTACCTCAATTTCCCTTGCATTCGGAGAGATTTGTGTACCTTTAAGGTTTATTTCATTTATATTTTGGAAATAGAGGTCTACACGAGTTTTGGTTGAATTATAGGTAAATTCGATGGAACTGGAAGCAAAAGTGGAGCAAGGAGCAGCTAAGGTCAATAAGGAAGCTTAAGGAACCTTTAAGGTGTCATGAAGAGCAAAGTAAGTCAAGAGGCGAGCACTTTCTGTTGTAAGAAATCGGGTGATTTATACATAAATCGGACAATTTTCCTGTTGGAAAAATCGGACGAGTTATCCCCTAGATCGACCGACTTTTGCTTGTAACCGTCTAAAAAATATTACGTTCGAAAGCCCATTGCTTTTAGGCTTGAGAAGTGATATGCCAAGCAGGCCATTAGTGAGGAAGTATACATTGGAACCCTAGGAACGAAATCTGTGGGTTCGCAGAGTGGTAGATTTACAAGTTCTTACGGAATTGAAGATTCTTGGAGAGAGGATTTAAGGAAAGGAACAAAAGTCAACATTCAAGGAAGTTGTGAGATCTTTTATTCCTTTTTGTTATTGCGATTTGTGAACATATTGTTGAGTGCCTTGAGAGGTTATTTGAAAGTTTTTAAGGATTGATTACAGATTTGGAGATTCTTTGGTTTTTATGCAAAGTTTAGTTTTTATTTGGTTTTCATTATTCAATCTTAATTTTGATTCAAAGATGAAAATGATTGGCTAAAAACCTTGTGATTCTGGGAGAATATTTGATGATTGAGGCTTAGATGATGATATACTGAACTCATTTAACCTTTTGGACCTTGAGAGTTTAGATTTAACCTTTGCGACACCGGAAAATCGGACTATTCTTGAGGAGATAGGCCGAGTTTTACCAAGAACAACCCGAGTTTTCCCTCTGACGTCCTTTAATTGTTTTATCCGTTACCAAGGTTAAACTTGGCCTAAATCCTACTCTTGCCTAACCTTTCTAACCCCTATCCAAGTGTAAGAAGAGATTTCATCGTTGATTTTTCATTTTGTAGTCAAAGTTTGCAAGATTTGGGTAATAGAGAGACTCAACATCCTCTATTAAGGTTGAGTGTGCCTTTCATCCTTACCTTCGAGAGTCATATCCTTGGGTTTGGGTGGATAGTTTGAGTGTTAATCCTTTCTTTGAGTACTCTTCTTGATGAGACTCAACATCCTTCGGGTTGAGACCTTTTAAGTTGGGATAAGTGATTAGTGGAACTTCACCGTACATTATTCCTTTCTTCGAAACACATAACCTTGGCAACGTCAACTCTGTCCTTTGATCTTTAGAAGTGTCTTGAATCGAAAACCGCAGTCGGATACTTGTATACTTAGAATCATTTGTCTCCTATATATTTACAAAAGCTTTTGCATCTTGCCAGATATTTTGAAATCGATTTTATTCTCACCAAATCCCTGAGTTTGACTTTGGAATTTCTTGTCTTACTACAGTTGATCCGTACATTGCGGGTTCGCTTTTGCATAAGTTATGGATATAAATTTAAGATTTTGACGCACACACTTTTGAGCGAACACATGTGTTGAGAAAACATAAAAAGGCTTTGGGTTATACTATTGATGATCTTATTGGTATTAAGTCTTCTCTTTGTATGCATAAGATACTAATGGAAGATGATCACAAGACTTCATGGGAACCTTAAAGACGGTTAAATTCGATCATGAAAGAGGTTGTGAAGAAAGAGATTCTTAAGTTGCTTGATGCAGGTATTATATTTCCCATATCAGATAGCAAATGGGTGAGTCCGGTGCATGTAGTTCCAAAGAAGGGTGGGATGACCGTTGTAACCAACAATGTAACACCCCGAATACGCAGGACTCGGAGTGCCACATTGGGCTAGGATCTCACAATGGATCCTGACCCTAGCCTGACAACAAGTTCACTAGATCTTACAACAAGGCACATGTAGATTAAAACCAAATACATAAAGCTGTATAGGATACATCAAAAGGGTTTTACAACAACAAAGCTGAGTACAAAACAAAATCCATAAACATCAAAGACAAAAGACATCCCATATCCCACGCAACCCTAATGTACAAAAGTCCTCGGCTGGTACTGGCTCACTCTGTAGTCTTCCTAACCTGCAGATCATCTACAACACGGGATACACCGTTAGCTACAGTAATGAAAAGCATGAAGGTAAGAGCACAAACACACATTAACATCTCATACATGCAATGCCACACACATTCATTTATTATATTTCAATTACGTTATTCCATTACTAATTCAACTTATTTTGTAACACGAGGTGCCTCAAGAACCTCGTCCCTTCCAACGTAACACAGGGGTTATGCATGGGGGTGATCATCACTCGTCCCCCCCTGTGAGATCATCTTCAGAGCACCTCCTCCTACCAGCAGGCGGAGGCAAGTGGTCATGACCCGTTATAATACTCTTGGGCCATTTAATATAATAAATGGTCATCCTAGTCCGGTTTAGGTTATCAATGCACAATCATATGAACACACACAACCATTACAATCACACAATCCACAACTGAACGCTAAGTAAGTCCTATGGACTTACCTGATATACTCATAGCTTGTACCACGTCACAGCTTCCCCTTGGGGAAGTAATCAACGCCTGCAATAGCAAGGCACGCATCATCACATACTGCAACGGTTAGGAGACTCGTTGATAGCATGTATTATAGTCTATAATTTGGGGCTAGTTTAGACGTTTTATCTTCATAAATCTTCATGTATGGATGTATATTCTTTTATTATATTGTTGTTTTGTCTACCTTTGCGGGAATCAATGTCTACACCTAGTTTTGTTGTAATTGTAGGTAAAATGGCATGTTTTGGACCGAAATGGAGCTAAGAAAGCTAGTCATTGGAGCTACATTATGGAGTTTAAGGAAGATCTCATGAAGCATGAAAATGATTAAGAAGATTGACTTTGGACCAGATTCGAGAGATTTCACATTCAGTTGAGATTCACCTCGGTCAGCTACCGTACCACCTCGACCGAGGTAATCTTGAGGAGCGTCCCGACCGAGGCGAACACCCTGTCGCCGGTGAGATCTTTATTTTTGGCTTAGATCTTTTATTTTTGGAAGGAGGATATCTTATATTTTTG
Organism: Fagopyrum esculentum; assembly: GCA_033239045.1. Taxonomy (NCBI): domain Eukaryota; kingdom Viridiplantae; phylum Streptophyta; class Magnoliopsida; order Caryophyllales; family Polygonaceae; genus Fagopyrum; species Fagopyrum esculentum. The sequence goes on along the minus strand of BSUD01000008.1, from coordinate 88,031,762 downwards.
GCTGGATTTCTGGAAGGAAGATATTATTTCTGGTTGATTAATTTTAAGAGATAGAGATATATTTTATAGGAAATTATCTTTTTAAGATATTATTATCTTTGGAAGATAATTTTCTTATATAAAGGGTTGGATTTTCCACTAGTTCAACCATGCTTGGAGCATCCAACAATTGAGGGATTTTCTGGAGTTTTGAAGGAAGAGTTGAAGGAAGTATTGAAGGATTGGAGTTCAAGGAAGGAAGAAATCATAGTTGGAGTTGGCTTTTGAAGGAGTTTGTAAGATTTTCTTAGATTTCTTTTGGTTTATTGTCTTTGTTGATTTGTGACTGAGGAACGATTGTTTGTTGATTATTTGATTCAGTTATTGAGACCTTTTTCTTAAGATTTTCTTGTTCGAATATTGATTCCTTTTCCATTAAGTTGATTATTGTTATCATGATGATTGTTGGCTAAGTTTCTTATGCGATTCTAGGGTGATTGGCTGAAAGTTGTGGGAAAGACGATGATAGAATGATCTTAATCCCAGCAGGACCCTGAAAGCTCGAGTATTTACCTTAACCATAGAACACCTCGCTTAGTCATTGAACATCTCGGCCGGGGTGGAATATAACTGAACGAGGTGGACCTTTTCTGAACCTTATCTGAGTTAAGAGTTTAAGTTTACCAAATCCTATCCTTGTTATACCTTTAATGGTTCAACGCAAGCCTAGGATAAGACCTACCCGGTGATTCCTTTGATTGTTTACCTAAGATCATGAGTGTAGGTAATAAATGTTTATCCTTTATTAGGGTTTGAGTGTGCCTTCATCCCATCTTTGTGAGTTAGCCTGAGACTTACCCAGTAAAGGTTGATTCTATTCCCTTGGGTGGTGTATTGGTTTGAGATTATCGTTCCTTTCCTTAGTACCTTGAGACTTACCCGGTGATAGGAGCTTTGGTTTGAGATAGTGAGTAGTGAGACTTACCCATTAATCTATTCCCACCTTAGAAACACCTTCCCTTTGCAAACCTCAGTTTTGTCTGCGTTATCCTTGAGATCTTGAGTCGGAACCACAACTAGATGCTTTAATCCCTAGAATCCGCATTGCCCCTTACTTGACTTTTACATCATCTTTGATTGCTTTAATTCGTAGTTATTTGCAATAATTGACTACCTGATTTCCTGCTTTGTTTCACCATTTTCCCTGTGTTCGACCCTTGAAATTCTTGTTTTTATTACAATTTATCCGTACAATGCGGGTTCGCACATTGTTCAAGCATACTTCTTGGGTTATAAATTTTAAAGCTTGCACACACCTTTTGGAGCGAACACTCGTCTCCATAACCACAACCAACCTATAACCTCAACTAAACCTCGAGATCATAACATGCTCACAAATGCCTAAGGCATAACCTCAACATGAACACAAGTGCCTAAGGCACATCTCTATCATGCAACTCATCAAGCTCATCCTAACCAAGCTAGCCTAGCCAACAACTAAGCCAAGGCCAAAGGAAAGGAAAGAAGGAATCATACCAACAAGGTATGTCCTGGACGCACCAGCGGAAACAAAGGATGCAAGGGCTGAACCTGTGAGGCGCAAGGGCAGCTCACTCAAGGCGCAGGGGCGGTTCACAACAGGCGCAGGGGCGGCCAGTTGTGCTGAAGATTGGCCCCGACTTATCTTCGATCCCTTCCTCGACTTTCTTCACTTCTTCATCACGCAGCAACATCACACATACATATATACACATGTATGACCATCAAAATATCAGGAAAGGATCCACACATGCTCAGCTTGTGATACTAAGCTAAAGAAGAAAGAAAGAAGCAAGGAAGAAGAAGGAAAGAAGATGGAGATGGAGATCTTACCACAACAGAACCCTAAGCAACAACTAAGAGAAAACACCACCACTCATAACCTCAGCACATCAGCAACAACACTCCCAACAACAAGGTCATCAACATCCAAGCTCAAAACCACCATCAAACTCTCAAAACTCTCTCACAAGATCAAAGGAAGATCAAAGAAGAGAAGAGGAGCATACATAGGGAAATGGAGCTGAAGAGGATGATGAAACCCTCTCAAAGAAGCAATGGAGGCTTATAAAGGAAGCCAGCCGCAAAGCACGGGTCAAAGGTCAACAAAAGCGGATGCAGCCACACAGAGCCACAGGGGCGGACTCTATGAGGTGCAGGGGCGCCCAGCCGCAAGTGCGGCCATCTGGGTCCGCAGGGGCGGCTGGCAGGGTCAGCACAAAGCTCAGTAAGGACTCAAGGCTCCTAAGACTAAGGCTCTTACAAACAAGAACAACGAGTTGATTCCCACAAGAACCGTTACGGGCTGGAGAATGTGCATTGACTATAGGAAATTGAATTTGGCAACGAGAAAGGACCATTTCCCTCTTCCATTCATTGATAAAATGCTTGAACGGTTAGCACAACACTCACATTTTTTTCTATTTAGATGGTTATAGTGGTTTCTTTCAGATCCCTATCCACCCGGATGATCAAGAGAAGACCACCTTCACTTGCCCATGCGGGACATTCGCTTACCGGAGGATGCCATTCGGATTGTGTAACGCGCCCACCACCTTTCAGCGTTGTATCATGGCTATCTTCTCCGAGTATATTGAGGAGATCATAGAGCTATTCATGGATGATTTTTCGGTATATTGTTCCTCTTTTGATAACTGTTTGGCTAACCTTTCTTTAATGTTACAACGTTATGAAAACACTAATCTTGTTTTGAATTAGGAGAAGTGTCACTTCATGATTAGCGAAGGAATTGTTCTAGGACACCTTGTTTCCAACCGAGGTATAGAGATCGATCGAGCTAAGATCGAGACTATTGAGAAACTTCCTCCACCTTGTTCTATTAAGGGTGTGTAGAGTTTTCTTTGGCATGCATGTTTCTATAGGAGGTTCATCAAAGATTTCTCTAAAATCTCTAAACCACTCACTAATCTTTTGAATAAAGATGTTGTTTTTGAGTTTTCGGTGGAATGCCTTGATGCTTTTTACAAGATAAAGGAAGCATTGATCACCACTCCCATCATTCAACCTCCTAATTGGACCTTGCCCTTTGAGATCATGTGTGATGCTAGTGATGTGGCCGTAGGAGCGGTACTTGGACAAAAGAAGGATGGCCGGACCAACGCCATTTACTATGCTAGCAAGATGCTAGATAAAACTCAACTGAACTACGCCACCACCGAGAAGGAGCGCTTGACAGTTGTTTATGCATTTGAGAAGTTTCGCTCTTACTTAGTTGGAGCGAAAGTTATTGTTTATACTGACCATGCAACCATTCAATAATTGCTAGCTAAGAAAGATGCAAATCCGCGTCTTATTCGTTGGATTCTCTTACTTCAAGAGTTCGATTTGGAGATTCGCGATAAGAATGGGTCCGAGAATTCGTGGCGTATCACCTTAGCCGGCTACCACCTATCTCGCTCGAGAGGGACGATCTACCCATTGATGGTTCATTTCCCAATGAGCATTTGCATTTTGTGGAGCAATGGACGGAAGTGAGACCCTTAGTCTTGAGGAGCTGAGAGAGAGTGCTGAGTGTGTAGGATTGGCCTGAACCGCCCTTGCGGTTTGCAGAGCCCGCCCCTGCGCCTCCAGGAGCCGCCCATGCGGTTTGTGGTGTGCTGCAACTGGATTTGTTGACTCCTGACCCGTGTTTTACCTCTTCCTTCCTGTATAAGTTTCTTCTCTCTCCAAATGAGGGTTTTACCTTTCTTACAGCACACTCTTCTCCCTCACATTCTTCTTCTCCTCTTCTTCCCTCTTTGGATCTCCATCTTGATTTCCTTGATTTTGTGAAGATTTTGAAGTGAGATTGATGTTGGTTTGTTGATGATGACAATTGAGGACGTTGTTATGCTTGTGTTGAGCCAGCTTTGAGCTTGTGGTGTCTGATCTCTCCCTGTTAGGTTTCATCTTGGTGAGTTCTTCATTCCTTCCTTCCTGTCATTCTTATTTCTTCTTTTCCTTCTTATTAGCTTAGGATTTCACAAGATTGATCTTGTGGTAGCCTTCATAGGCTTTGTTTGATGTATATATGTATGTATATGTGTGTATGAGGCTTCTAGCTGAAGAAGGTGTGAAGAGGATCGAGTGAAGAAGCAAAGACAAGATGGAAGTGTGCATTTTGCACACCAGCCGCCCCTGCACCACCTTGGGACCACCCCAGTGCCGGCTAGTCATCGCCATTGCGCCACCTCAGGGCTGCCCCTGCGCCTCCCCGCACCAGCCCATGCTTTTCTCTTGGTTTGCGGGAGTGTCTTGCTTCTGAGCTTGCCTAAGGATTGCATTGTTCCTTCCTCTCCTAGTGTGAGTGTGTAGTATCCTTCTAGGTATAGATGAGAGTGTGATGATAATATTATGATCATGTTATACCTTGTACGGCTTTGAGGATTAGTAGGTTGTGAGTTTTAGATTAAGGATGATCCTATGGATCCCTTGGGTCTAGGTGTGACCCCTTTGATTGATAGAAGATTGATATATCTCTATGCCTTGTTATTAGGTAGTGTCCCTCTCAGGACTGGAGGTTGATCGTGGTTGAGTTTGTACGAGATTAAGGTAAGTCCGCAGGACTTACTTGGCTACCACCCTTATATTGGGTGCTTGCATGAGTGGTGTGTGTTATGTTCTTGATAGCATGCGATAGTTGATTATTACCAATATATGGTTTAGAGACCGCCCATTGTAGTGGCCGTGATAACCTTTCCCTTTCATCCCGCCGTGGAGTTTGGGAGGTTCTCTGCAGTCAGGCCAGACTTGGTTATATATATATATATATATATATATATATATATATATATATATATATATATATATATACGATTTGAGTGAATGACTATTATATAAAGATAATAATATGGGTAAATGTGTGACAACATGCTTATCTGTTTATCTTTCATGACTTGTGTTTGTGCTTATGCATTACCTTATATGTATGGTTTGCTAATGGTTTCATACCATGTTGTAGATGTCTTGCAGGATAGGAGAGCGGCTGAGTAATCTAGCAGGGTGACAGGTCGAGAACTCTCGTACATTAGGTGGTTATGGTTTTGAGGATGTTTATATTTCACTCCAGTGTGCGGATGATGTTTTGTATACCTTTTGTGTGAGAATGATGTTTCATACTCTGTTATGATCTTGTATACCTTTTGGTTGTACAGTTTTATGTATTTGTTTTATATATGTCAGTGTTATGTGTTGTAAGGTCCAGTGAACTTGTTATCAGGCAAGGGTCAGGATCCACTGTGATATCCTAGCCCAATGTGGCATCCCGAGTCCCGCAAATTTGGGGTGTTATAGAGTTGGTATCAGAGCCTTAGGTTAACAACAATGACACTTGCTACCTGCAATGAGGTCGGATGGATAAAATAAACAAAACCCGAAAGGGGTCTGATGTTTCAAAGGATTTTTAGTTTTAAAGTGTTGTTTTGGGATAGAATGTACGAGAAATCGTCACATCTGCCATGGATCTTTGCAGTATATATATGTATTATGGACTATGTGTATGTGTGCTATATACAAATATATCTATACATATGACATATAAATAGCCTTATAAGTTAGGTGTGCATACCTAGCAAATGGCTCGAATTAGAGCTGCTTCTGTTGTAGGCCGGGGTAGAGGTAGACCACCCCTTCCTCCGGGAGTGACAAGATAGGGAATAGTTCCCGCTATTGATCCACCAGTGGTGGAGGAGGTTCATGAGGAGATTGTAGAGAGTGTCGTCCCAGAGATGAGGAGTGGTGGATCTAGGAGACAACGGTCACATCGAGTCCAGTCAGATGACTCGGATCGTGTCTCATGAGTGAGACAGAGTTTTGTGCTTACATCCGATATGTGAAGGAGGCTGCCAGAGCGGGTAGACGGGCCTAAGATCTACTAGTGCATGAGGGATCTTTTGAGAAGTCTCAGGGAGCCACTTAGGTGCCAACTATGCCGGCACGTGCTGCTGAGACTGTTAGAGCTCCTGAGGAGTATAGAGGGTCTCGGCCAGATACCTGGTTGAAGGCATTCCACCTACTAGGAGTACCAACTTTCTCTAGGAAGGTGGGGTTAGAGATAGAGGTCTGGACCAGACATGTGGATTCTGCCTTAGAGTCCATCAGATGTCCAGAGGACAAACGATATAGTTAGTTAATACTCTATTCCATGACCTTGCTCATCAATGGTGGAGGACCGTATGAGCCCGAGCCACTAGTTACGATCAGACAAGGAGTACAATTAGAGAGCAGTTCTGCCCTGCCTCACTGAGGAGGGAGAAACTGTAGGATTTTGTGGAGGCAGGCTTTGAGGATGTGTCGATTGCAGACGCCATCAGCCGCTTCCAGTCAGAGTTAATATTGTTGGGTCCAGTTGGAACTTCTGAGGACTGGCATGTATTTATGTTCTCCCGTCGACTGAGGGAGAGTACATGTTCCTGTATGGCGAGATTCCATTGTGAGTCCTTGATAGATTACCAAGACCCGGCCTCAACTTATGAGCGGGAGAGGGCCAGTCAAAGAGGACTTCTCAAACGGGACGGTCTGAGAAGAGGCAGCTAACTGGCCAGGGTAGTGGCGTTGGTGGAACTTCAAGTTCTAGGCGGAGCCAGAGACGTCAGGGTTACCCCTCATCTGCATTGACTGTAGAGAAGGGACGATAGTGTTTTAATTGTTGTGATTCTAGACATATGCGACCAGAGTGTATGAGACAGCCAGTGACATGTTTCACCTGTGGCGGGTTGGGTCATTGATCCACCTTCTGTAGGTGGGGTAGGGTTGCATCACAATAGGGTTCTTCCCTTGCCAGTGTGGTAGGAGGTGGGTAGAGGCTACCTTAGCAAACACAAGGACAATAGAGAGTCCTAGATTGTCCTTCTACTCAAGGATCTGCTCCCGGGCCGAGTAGATGTAGAGGTCATGGTGGGAGTACCACTGACACTAGAGGAGCTCAAGGTAGAGTCTTTGAGCTGAGGAGTGCAGAGGAGCCACCTGCACCGGCTGCAACAAGTACCATTCTACTTCATGGTTTACTTGTTAGGGTTTTATTTGATACGGGTGCTACGCATTCCTTGATTTATGATGTATGTGTTGAGCGTATGGGTTTAGCTACTATAGAGAGGATACCCATTACTATAGGGTTACCTGATGGTAGTAGGGTCAGAGGTACCCGCGAGATACGTAGTTGTCCCCTTCGTGTAGGGACTCGTGTGCTGCTTGTGGACTTCTTTGTCATGCCATTGATGTATGAGGAAGTCATTTTAGGTATGGATTGGATGCGCAGACACCGTGTAGTATTGGATGTAGGTAGGAGGACTGTCACAGTTGCTACCGAGGTAGGCCAAATAGAGATCTTCCGAGGTTGGGACCTTGGGAAGACGGGTTCTATCATCAGTGCCGTACGAGCATCGAGGCTGATAGCACAGGGATGTGATGCCTTCTAGTGTTATGCCATGAAGGATGGAGAGAGTCCATCATTGGAGGATATTCTAGTGGTCTGTGAGTTTACAGAAGTGTTTGCTGAGCCATCTAGCTTGCCGCCTCAGATGAGTGTGGACTTCAGCATCGAGTTGGAGCCTGGTATGAGACCTATCTCGAAGGCCCTATATCGTATGGTGCCTATCGAGATGTTTGAGTTGATAAAGCAACTTGAGAAGTTGGCCGAGAAGGGCTTCATCCGCCCTAGCGTATCCCCATGGGGAGCACCTGTTCTCTTTGTGCGGAAGAAGGACGGATCGTTGAGACTATGCATTGACAAGAGAGAGTTGAATAAGGTGACCATCAAGAAAAGTATCCACTGCCTCGTATTGATGATCTGCTTGATCAGCTTCAAGGAGCGACAATGTTCTCCCGGATCGACTTACGCTTAGGATATCACCAGTTGAGGGTGAGGGAGCAGGATGTGCACATAACGGCATTTCGTACCCGTTATGGACACTACAAGTTTGTAGTGATGCCACTTGGGCTTACGAATGCCCCAACTGTCTTCATGGAGTTGATGAATAGTATTTCCATCAATTTCCTTGATCAGTTTGTGGTGGTCTTCATTGATGATATTCTGGTGTACTCTCGTAGTAGATAGGAGCATACCGGTTATTTGAGGACGGTTTTGCAGATTCTACGGGATAGAGATCTGTATGCCAAGCTCTCTAAGTGCAAAATCTGGATGTCAGAGGTAGGCTTTTTGGGCCATATTGTCTCCACCAGTGGGATCATGGTTGATCTGGCGAAGATTGAGTCTATTGCAGCATGGACGACACCGACGAACGTCAAGAAAGTGCGTAGCTTTCTTGGGCTAGCCGGTTATTATCGATGTTTTGTGGAGGGATTTTCTGTGATTGCCCGTCCACTTACGAGTCTACTAAGGAAGAGTACCAGATTTGTGTGGTCTGAGTAGTGTGCCCAAAGTTTTGACGAGATGGAGAGGCATTTGACTTTTGCTCCTATCTTGGCTCAGCTTGATGATTATGAGGATTTTACGGTGCAGTGATGCATCCAAGCTAGGCTTCGGATCTGTGCTGATGTAGAGGGACAGAGTGATTGCATATGCGTCTCGACAGTTGAAGAGCTGTGAGGAATACTACCCAACTCAAGATCTGGAGTGGCAGCGGTAGTTTATGCTTTGAAGATATGGAGACATTACCTGTACGGTGCTACTTGTCAGATCTTCACAGACCATAAAAGTTTGAAGTACATTTTTACGCAGCGGGAGTTGAAATAACCGCTAGTGTCGATGGCTCGAGTTGATCAAGGACTTTGACCTTGAGATTTTGTATCATCCAGGGAAGGTGAACGTTGTCGCCGACTCCCTGAGCAGGAAGACACCTCGAGAGAAGGCGATTGCGAGATTGGCAATTCATCCTCAACTTCAGAGGGATCTAGCTTGGCTAGAGATGGACATCCAGTTTCCGGATGAAGATGCCCAGGTGTACACTTTAGAGGTTCTACCTAATCTGTTGGAAGAGATCTAACAGAAGCAGGGGACCTGCCCGACCCAGATGAGGAATAGAGAGAGGATGTCTCGCAGTGAGGCACCAAGGTTCTCCATAGGAGCAAATAGAGTGATGAGACGCCATGACCACATCTGTGTACCTGCTGATACAGAGTTGAGACAAAGGATTTTACAAGAGGCTCAATGTACACCTTACTCAGTACCTCCAAGTACGAGTAAGATGTACCATGATGTGAGACGCTCATATTGGTGGGGAGGGCTGAAGCCCGATGTAGCTAGATTTGTGGCACATCGCGACCCATCAACAGGTCAAGATAGAGCATTGCAAACCTGGAGGTGAGCTTCATCCACTGCTAGTGTTACGGTGGAAGTGGGAGGACGTCTCCAAGGATTTTGTGACCGGATTAAGACCCAGTAGGAGTTTTGATGCTATCTGGGTTGTTGTTGATAGACTAACAAAGACTTAACGTTTCATTCCTATTAGAGAGACGTGGCTAGTGAGCAAATTAGCTGAGGAGTACACTAGGAAAATAGAGAGAGTCCATGGTGTACCGAGGACGATCGTCTCTAATCGAGATGGGCGATTTACCTCGAAGTTTTGGCAGGAGATTTAGACTGCTTTGGAGACGAGTCTACACTTCACGACTGCGTTTCACCCCTAGACAGATGGTCTTTCAAAGAGGACCATTTAGACCCTTGAGGACATGCTACGAGCTTGTGTGTTGGATTGGGGACAGGGATGGTCTGATTACCTCCCATTGGTTGAGCTCTCATACAACAACAACTGGCATGCATCGATTGGGATGGTTTCATATGAGGCACTATATGGGCGTTGATGTCGTACACCTTTATGTTAGGATGAGCCTAGCATTATTAGTTGTATAGCGCCAGAGCAGATTCAGGATGATATGGATCGAGTAGCGCTAATCAGAGAGAGGATGCTGGCTGCGCAGATTCGCCAAAAGTCATATGCAAACAGGAGGCGTTGACCTCTAGAGTTTAGAGTGGGAGCTCATGTGTGGCTAAGAGTATATCCAGCGCGAGGCGTTAGACGCTTTGGCATAAAGGGTAAGTTGAGTCCCCTATATGTCGGTCCTTTGACATACTGGATAGAGTTCGGAGGACAACCTACAGATTAGCTTTGCCTCAAAGGTTAGAGGGTGTTCATCATGTGTTTCACGTGTCTTAGCTGAGGGAGTATATACCAGACCTAAGACATATTATGAGTTATGATGATTTGGTGGTTGAGTCAGACCACACTTTTGCTGAGCATCCAATTGTAGTCCTAGAGCAAGGTATGAGACGCCTGCATTCGAAGGACATTCCTATGTTGAGGATACAGTGGTCGAGATGAGGACCTGAGAAGGCTACATGGGAGACTGAGGATAGTATCCAGAAGAACTATCCAGAGTTTTATGCTGAGATAGATGCACCTGTAGGATCACCGAGTAGATCTTACTGCTATCTTGGTGAGTGTTGTGATTATGTGCTTATGTGCTTACATACCTTGATGTGTTTATTCCATGTTAGCTATGATGTGATGTATGATCTTATTAGATCTTGATGTGCTAGTGTGATTTATGATTATAGTTGGAGATGGTTCTTTCCTCCATGCTATATGGGTGCGATTAGGATTCAGCTGGATATGGTTCTTTCCTCCACGCTACTTTGATGGACATAGTTTCGGTGGAGGTGTTATTCCTCCATGCGTTGTGTATGCGTATGATCTGCCTAGAGATGTGATTCCTCTATGCCTTGTGATGTGAGTATGACAAGAGATATGATTCCTCTATGCCTTTGGGATAGCGTTATGATCTTGTTTTTTGGATTTGATGATTCCTTCATGCTTATGTTTTAGATTATAGATTGATATAGGTTATGACCTTTTGAACAGAGATGTGATACCCCCGATAGAGAGAGTTATTCCTCGGCATATGGGTCCGAGAGGATTTGGGATTTTGCAAGTTTCAAGATGAAACTTGTTTTTAGGGGAATGAGATGTAAGAGCCTTAGTCTTGAGGAGTTGAGAGAGAGTGTTGAGTGTGCAGGATTGGCCTGAACCGCCCTTGCGGTTTGCAGAGCCCGCCCTTGCGGCCAGCAAGATCCGCCCCTGCGCCTCCATAAGCCACCCCGCCGGTTTGTGGTGTGCTGCAGCCGGCTTTGTTGACTCTTGACCCGTGCTTTACCTCTTCCTTCCTCTATAAGTTTCTTCTCTCTCTCCTAATGAGGGTTTCACCTTTCTTACAACTCTCTCTTCTCCTCCACGTTCTTCTTCTCCTCTTCTTCCCTCTTTGGATCTCCATCTTGATTTCCTTGTTTTTGTGAAGATTTTGAAGTGAGATTGATGTTGGTTTGTTGATGATGATGATTGAGGATGTTGTTGTGCTTGTGTTGATCCAACTTTGACCTTTTGGTGTGTGATCTTCCCCTGTTAGGTTTCAGCTTGGTGATTTCTTCATTCCTTCCTTCCTATCTTTTTTCTTTCTTCTTTTCCTTCTTCTTAGCTTAGAATTCCACAAGATTGATCTTGTGGCAGCCTTCATAGGCTTTTTTTATCTATATATGTATGTATATGTGTGTATGGGGATACTGGTTAAAGAAGGTGTGAAGAGGATCGAGTGAAGAAGCAAAGAGAAGCTGGAGGTGTGCATTTTGCACACCAGCCGCCCCTGTTCTTCTTGGGACCGCCCCAGCGCTGGCCAGTCATCGCCCTTGCGCCACCTCAGGGCCGCCCCCGCGCCTCCCTACACCAGCCATTTCTTTGCTCTTGGTTTGTAGGTGTGTCTTGCTTCTAAGCTTACCTAAGGATGACATTGTTCCTTCCTCTCCTAGTGTGAGTGTGTAGTATCAAGCTAGGTATAGATGAGAGTGTGATGATGATATTATGATCATGTTATACCTTGTACAACTTTAAGGATTAGTAGGTTGTGAGGTTTAGATTGAGGATGATCCTATGGATCCCTTGGGGCTAGGTGTGACCCCTTTGATTGATAGGAGATTGATATATCTCTACGCCTTGTTATTAGGTAGTGTCCCTCTCAGGATTGGAGGTTGATCGTGGTTGAGTTTGTACGAGATTGAGGTAAGTCCGTAGGACTTACTTGGCTACCATCCTTATATTGGGTGCTTGAATGAGTGGTGTGTGTTATGTGCTTGATAACATGCCCTTGCTGATTATTACCAATATATGGTTTAGTGACCGCCATTGTAGTGGCCGTGATAACCTTTTCGTTTCATCCGGCCGTGGAGTCTGGGAGGTTCTCTACAGTCAGGCTAGACCTTGTTTACGGGAAGGGCGCAATCCACTCCATATGGTACACGGGTTGTGTGACCGATACCACTCCAGTTGGCTATAGCACTCGGAGGTGGGGATGAACGTTCCTTGTGTCACATATTTTGATATATATATATATATATATATATATATATATATATATATATATATATATATATATATATATATATATATATATATATATATATATATATATATATATATATATATATATATGTATACGATTGGAGTGAATGACTAGTATATGAAGATACTAAAATGGGTAAATATGTGACAACATGCTTATGTGTTTTCTTTCATGACTTGTATTTATGCTTATGCATTACCTTATATATGTATGGTTAGCTAATGGTTTCATACCATGTTGTAGATGTCTTGCAGGATTGGAGAGCTGCTAAGTGATCTGGCAGGGTGACAGGCCGAGGACTCTCGTACATTAGGTGGTTATGATTTTGGAGATGTTTATGTTTCCCTCCTGTGTGAGGATGATGTTTTGTATGCATCTTGTGTGAGGATGATGTTTTATACTCGGCTATGATCTTGTATACCTTTTGGTTGTACAATTTATGTATTTGTTTTATATGTGTCAGTGCCATGTTGTAAGGTCCAGTGAACTTGTTGTCAGGTTAGGGTTAGGATCCACCGTGAGATCCTAGCCCATTGTGGCATCCCGAGTCCCGCAGATTTTGGGTGTTACAACGGAACCTTTTGTCTCTCCCTGATGACATGATTTATGACACTAGTTTAGACACTTTTTTAGACAGTTTTCCTTTCCATTCATGCTTGTTTCCGCAATAGTTCGTGACATTTACGCTTAATTCATGCATATTGTCAAAATAGATGTCTGCACGAGCTTTTGTTGCTATTGTAGGTATTTTGGGGAGCTTTAGGACTTAATCGACACATTTGAGGATCATTCCTCGTGATGGCACACTTCCGGACTCTTTAAGGAGCAAGCTAGGAGCAAAGAAGAACACAAAAGACCTTGTTGGTACATGTCTTGCACCAATTCATGACTTGGTGATCCAAGGAGGGTTTCTGGAGCAAAACCACGGCCCAGAGGCGATTTCCATGCCCGTGGTTTTGGCCGTGGTTTCTGTGTGCACAGCCTTGACACTTGTCACACGATTTCTTTGTCCGACCCTTGCTTTTCGGAAGAGTATTTAAGTGATGTTGCAGGCAGTATTTCAGGGCTTCTTCCTCCTTTTTGGACCTTTTTTTCCTATAGCTCTTCTCCAACACTCTTCCATTGTAGCTTCTCTTCCAAGCACCCTTGTGGGTGTTCTTGGAAGAGGTTAGTGTATATTTTAGTTTTATAGTGAGATTTGAGTGGTTTTGAGTGAGGTTTCTATTGTTGACAACTTGGAGCAGCTCTTGAAACCTTTGTAAGACTTGGTAACTTCTATTCTAGCTTTGTAATGTCTTTTCTTTGGTTCATTCTTCATTATCTAGCTATGACTTGCAAGCATGCTCTATTTATGAAGTTTGATCTAGAAATGTATGTTGTTTGCTGAGTAGTTGTGATTCTAGGGTGAAGGAATGATGTTTATGCTTTGGACTATGATTGTATGGACTTGCATGTTAGTTTATGACGGATTCGTGTTCGAAACCTTAACTCATACCCAAACCACGGCTTGTTCTTCATGCTTCCATGGCCGCTGTTTCCATGATCCACCTGTGGTTTTGTTCTATTGTACTTATATTGATAATTCTGGATGTTATGATGTAGATGTGTTGAAATCCTAGTGTTTATTGAGCTTTAATCTAGCCTAGGGTGACCTTTGCTAGCAAACTATTTGAGGAATGAGACTTACCCAGTTATTTCCTCTCTTAGATACATAAGATGATGAACTCTAGGTAGTAGTGAGCCAAAAAAGCCGCTATTGGATTGAGTGTGCTAGGATCGTTGCCTAAGACTTACCTTTTTCGAGACTTACCTGGTAAGGAGGGGTCTGACCCTTAGGTAGTGGCCGGTTTGTGTAGAAATCCCGTCCTTAGGGTCCTTGAGACTTACCCGGTAATAGGACCTTAGGTGCGATACTAGTGGAGCATGAGACTTACCCAGTAATTGCTCCCATTAGAGAAACACCCAACTCCGAACAACCACAGCTTTCCTTTGATGTTTAGAAGCATGAGTCCATTGTCATAATCGGAATTCCGAATCTCTAGAACCCGCTTTTCTTACCTCTTATCACCTATCCTCGTGTTTGTTATGTTGTTTGCTTGTTTGTGTTGATATATTTGTGACCCTTGTTGATCACCCAAAACCAACCAAAAATATTGTGTTTTGCACTTTCTGTATTTCTCATCTCATCTTAGTTTAGATTTGTACTATACATGATCATTGAATGACTTGATTTCACCTCAGTCCTCGTGTTCGACCTCGGAGTAATATCCTTACTACAAAACGACCCATACATTGTGGGTTCGCTAGGAGATAGGAGAATATATCGAGTTATAAATTGTAAGATTTTTGCGTGCTACACATCTCTAGCGTGACATTCCCCATGGTGAAGTTGAAGTATGGGGTGAAGCTACCACCTATCTTGTTTGAGGGTAACGTACGGTCCAGCTAGTGACCCTAAACCAAGCACTTCTTGAGTGGCAACCCAAGGTATTGCTATTTTTTTCCCTTTTCTAGTCTTGTTTAGATAGTTTGCTTTTTGTTTTGTGTGTCCTCTTAGACAAGAATTAGGTGCTCTTCAAGAAGCATTACAACTCACGGAATACATGGAAGGGCTGATGTTCGAGAAATTGAAAAAACGGAGTTCTATTGAGATACATCTCAGATGCTGTCAAAACGCCTCGACCGAGATGTTCTTCGCCAAGCGAGGTGCCGTTATCTGGAAACACATCGACCGAGATGAAATCAAATTCTGCGAGGGGTATAAAAGGAGAACGGCTTTCTCTCTCCTCATAACCTTTCTTCTATCTTTGCTCTCACCTCAACCGCAGCCCCCTTTACTCACAAATTCTCAAATCTCGATCGTTTGCTATGATTATTGGCTCCAAATCATCAAGGGAAGCACGAGAAACAGTTTTCAAGCATCAAACAACACACAAATCCACCACAAGCTGCGCATTTTGGGTATTTTGCTCCAAACCCTAACTTAGTTCGTTTTTGTCGATTCTGCACAGATTAGGGCTTATTTGTTGCTGATTGTTGTTGAGGAAAGTTGAAGTACCCCATAGGAAGCAAGTGGTAGTGAAAATTGGGGGGAAAGCTTACGATTTTTTAGCCTCGATCGAAGCAGCACTTCGCATCGGTTGGATTTACTACATCTCGGCCAAGGTGTTCTTAGGAGCAACCGAGATCATTTTCAAAGATGGAGAATTTGAGGAGATCTTATCGCCAGTTATCCCGTAGGGATCGGCCTAGCAGTTCCCGACAGTCCTCTCCTTCCCCTCCTCCACAACCTATTGTCCTAGTGATTCATGAGCGGTTTCAAAAGCATTTTGACCGGATTTATGGCCACCCGATCGTTGCCCCACAATATATTGATATTGCTGATTTTGAGTATTTGCCCGTAGTTGATGACTTGTAGAAGATGGTCTCTATGGTTGGGTTGCACAACTTCATGACCATTAGAGCGCCGGCTTATTTGGAGCCGACGTTCGAGTTTTTGATTTCGGTGACTTACATGCCGGAGAATAGAGGGATCAAGTACCGGATGCTGAACAAGAACTACATCGTCCCCCTTGAGCAGTTTGGGGAGATCTTTGGCTTCCATGCCCCTACAGCTATAGATTTTGCTTCTCGAGCGCAAGCTTGCAGTTTCTGTGAGGGTATTGCTCACGTCACCCCCCACCCTGACAGATGGTAACTCGGGGATTCTCGGTAGTGCATTATCTACCATCTTGCCTTCCGCATTACTCACCGGATCTTTAGTGAGATGCTTCTAGCGCGTACTGAGATGCCCCTGTTCGCTCCAAACGGTGTGTGCAAGCTTTAAATTTATAACCCTAGACTTAAGCTTAAAACAAGGATGCGAACCCGCAGTGTACGGGTCAATCGTAGTAAAAGCAAGAAAATTCCAGGGGTCGATCACAGGGACTTAGTGAAACAAAGTCCAATACGGTATGCTAGTGTTAATGCTAACCACAAGAGCAAGTATACAATCAAAGATGAATAAGATGTCAAATAAGCAAACATGCAATTCTAGGGATTAAAGCATCTAGTTGTGGTTCCAACTCAAGATCTATAGATAAGCGGACAAAGCTGAGATTTTTGCATGGGGAAGGTGTTTCTAAAGTGGAGTAGATCACCGGGTAAGTCTCACTACACACTAATCCCAAACCGTAACTCCTATTACCGGGTAAGTCTCAAGGAATTAAGATAAAGAACTATTGCCTCAAACTAACACACCATCTAAGGGAATAGAATCAACCTTTACCGGGTAAGTCTCAGGCTAACTCACAAAGATGGGATGGAAGCACACTCAAACCCCAATAAAGGACAAGCCTTTATTACCTACACTTATGATCGTTAGTATACAAACTAAGGAATTACCGGGTAAGTCTCATCCTAAGCTTGCTTTGAACCAGAAAGGTATAATAAGAATAGGATTTGGCAAACTCTAACACATTAACTCTCAGTTAAGGATCGGATAAGCCACCTCGGTCAGCCAGTTTCCACCCCGGCCGAGATGTTCATCGACTGAACGAGATGCTTAGGGTTAAGGTTAAAGACTCGAACTTTCAGGATCCTACTGTGATTAAGATCATTCTATCATTGTTTTTCCCACAACCTTCAGCCAATCACCCTAGAATCACACAAGGAAATTAGCCACTCATCATCATAATGAAAGTATTAAATATATGGGAAGAAGGTGAATATTTGAACAAAGAAGAATTTAATGAAAACACTTCAATAACTGAATCAAATATCACACAAAAATCGTTCCTTGGATAATGATCCAATAAGACAAGACAACAAGGAAAAGAATTGAAGACAATCTTACAAAACCCTCCAAAAAGCTATAAAGCTATAGTCTTCAATCTTCCTTCGACCTTCAAAAAGGTTCTTCGAATCTCCCAAATTGGAGTAGGATGCGGCTGCTGCGTCGTATGCGGGATGTTCTAACTGTAAGCGGATGTTGGATTTGTGGAAAATCCAACCCTTTTTATAGGAAAAATAACCCTCCAAAAATAATAAATCTTAAGAAGATATTATCCCATAAATATAGGTAAAATATATGATTCTGCATATCTCCTTCCTTCTAGAAGCTCAGCCCAAAAATATAAGATCACTTTCCAATTTTAAAAGATCTCAGCCAAGAA
Organism: Fagopyrum esculentum; assembly: GCA_033239045.1. NCBI lineage: Eukaryota > Viridiplantae > Streptophyta > Magnoliopsida > Caryophyllales > Polygonaceae > Fagopyrum > Fagopyrum esculentum. The sequence goes on along the minus strand of BSUD01000008.1, from coordinate 88,014,246 downwards.
TAAAATATTCTCGCCGCGTCCTAGGTGTTCGCCTCGGTCGAGTCGGTGTCTCTGGATCGCCTCGGTCGAGATGAATCTCTGGGCAACCGAGGTGATCATAACTGAGTGTAGAATCTCTCAAAACTGGTCCAAAGTAAATCTTTAATCCATGGCTATGCTTCCTGAAGGATTCCTTTTTGCTCCTCAATGTAGCTCCAAATGACTCTTGACTCCTTTTGCTCCTTTTCAATGCAAAACGTACCATATTACCTGCAATTACAACGAAACTAGGTGTAGACCTCGATTCTCGCAAGGGTAGATGAAATGGTAGTAAAATCACATAATGTACATACAAACATGCAGATTATGAAAGATAAAACGTCTAAACAAACCCCAAAATATAGACTATAATTCATGCTATCAAAATACCCCATACTTAGCCCTTGCTTGTCCCTAAGCAAGTTCCTCATATAGAAATTAAGATAGAATGGATTATAAGTCAAGAAAATCAATGAGAAGTCCTTCAAAAATATTTTTATGGTGTGCAACTATCATAGATCACTCTAAGAGAGTACTTCCTGGAAATTAAAAACTCAATATGATCAAAACATTTTATAAATATAGGAAAGTTGTTCATCTTTGCATAAAATCATAGAATGCATAATAAATCATAATTATCAAAATTAATCATGTATAATCCGATTTAAACCGCTAAGTCAATCAACAAGCTCAAGGTCTCAAGGGCTTCCCAAAAGAAAGGTCAAGAAACGTGTAGGGTAGGGATGCATGTAAGGTAATGTGGTGCTAGAATCCGGGAAAAGGATGAACTTCACTTTCACTTTGACTTGCAACATCTTCCACCAATAAGCTTTGCTTATTTCACACTTTTTTCTCTTTTACTTTACTTTTTGGGATGCATGGATAGAGGTGCACAATAACCGAAGCCTAGGAAATCCGCAATCATCAATTTCTTGAGATGCGTCAAACCCTTGATGCACATACCATGACCCGTTAGGAATATCGCTCAATCCGACTTTGGCAAGACACAAACACCCGGCTATGTGAATGGTGCCGAGTTACTCATCTTCATGATTGACTTCCCCAAACCTATTATTGCTTTCTAACACTTTCACTTTCAGCCACTTCTCAACTTTTGACTTGCTTTCACCACTTCGCTTGCTTCCAAATTCCCGGATAGGTAAAGGGAGGCAATATGTATATGAGGGGCTAAGCATGATCAAGAAGAAGAAGAAGAAGAATGAATTGCCTTGGTCTTTCCAAGAAGAACGTGAGAGAACTTATGCTGCGGTGTCAACCTTCAAATTCAACATAATTTGGATAAAAATAAAGTATTAAACATGCCAATAATTTCAAACAAAGCATTTAGCAACTTAAACATATCATAAAACATTTCAAACATATAAAGAATTTAAATCCAGTCGGTAAACAAAATCTTCACTGAGATCATATCCAGATAAGTAACACAAAAATCGTTTTCGAAAATTTTCTGTTACACCCACCTCGGTCGAGGTGTTCTTGGTTCAACCGAGGTGAAACACCTCGTTTTGCCAGAACTGTCCCGGTCGAGGTCAAAAATTTTTTTTTTAAAACCATTTTTTTTTTCGGTTTCGACGTTTTTCTCAATCAAATAACCTGTAAGTATGCATGCAATCTCAGATAAACATATAAATGCAGAATGAAGCATAAATATGAAAATATCCGATACATCATAAGTCGAATAATACATCATAAGTCAAATAAGTCAGATAATACATCAACTACCCCATACTTGAGACACACTGTCCCAGTGGGTGTAAATAAAGTCTGAAAGAAAGGAGGACTCACCGGATAAAGAGCCGAACTGCATAAAAATAAAATAAATAAAATCCTGCAGCTCCTCAGAAGTCCTGATCCGGTGGTGGTGGTGGCATGTAGGGGTACAAAGTAGGGTCATAGGGATAGCCCATGACATGCTGGAACTGTAGCTGAGCCATCATGTGCTGATGATGCTGCCGCTCCTGCATCTCCCGGATATCTAAAGAAAGTGCAGCATAAGTGTCGATAACCTGATCCGTCAGGTCATCAATCCGTCGGTGTGCTGCTCTGTCTCTAACCCTCTGCCTCCTGCGCCTAGCGGGCCTAACTGGAGAAGTCTCAGCCGGCGCTGGCTCAGTGTCCTCCTCGTCCTCATCAAGATCAATAATGGGAGGCGCGCTCGTCCCAGCAGTGTCTGTCCCTGTGTCCATCGGGATGCCGCCTCCTCTCTCATCAACTGTCTCGTCATCATCCTCCTCATCAGCCTCCTCAGCCTCCTCAGCAGCTGCAGCTGCTCCCTCTCTGTAGTCCTCCATCAGCGGGGCCCATGCTGTCTGCCAAAAATGTGGGTCGAAGACCGAAAACTGTGCAGACCATCTGATGCCCTGAGGCGCTGTCCGCTCCCAAGGCATGGCAACATACGGAGTAGTCAACCCACGAGGAACAAGAATCCGCCTCGTGATCATCTCCTGCAGACCCAGCGGCTTCGGAGCCGCCGCCAATGTGCAGATACTGAGATCCATCCCGTGGTAGGAGGCGATGTGGGTGACTAGACCTCCACAGCAAATATCACCCTTCCCTTTGGCCTTGATCCTGTGCAGATCCTCTGCCAGGAGCAAGCCAAAGTCCGGGTATCCTCCCGTGACCATGCAGTACAGCGAAAATAGCTCCCCCTGTCTGATCTTCTGGGGCGTCTCAGTACGCGCCAGAAGCATCTCGCTGAATATCCGGTGGGCGAGTCTGAAAGCTGGGTGGAAGATGACCTTCTCCCTGGAATCTCCAGGGCGCCATCTGTCTGCGTGAGTGGTGATGTGGGCTATCTGACCCCAAAACTCCCTAGCTACGGATCGGGAGGGGAAGTCTACAGCTGTAGGGGTAGGAAAGCTGAAAATCTCTCTGAATATCTCTAATGGAACTATGAAGTTCCGGCTCATCAGCCGGTACTTCACAGATCCCTCTGTGGGTAGGTAGGAGAAGGAGCTGACGAACTCTAGTGTCGGCTCTATGTAGGCTGGGGCTCGGATCTCAGAAAACTGATCCAGCCCGACTGTAGCTATCATCCTCCTAAGGTCAGCCTCTAACCCTAGGCAGTCAAAAGCGGATACCTCCAGAAATCGCGGTGCGATAACCGGACGGCCCGCTATCCTTTCGTAATCTACCCGACATCTCTCGTGGATGACCGGGCGGTAGGGACGGGAAGAAGAAGGGGAAGGGGAGGGTGAAGATCTATCTCTCAGGGCTAGTATCCTATCTGAACTCATCTTCACAAATCAATCTGTCAGACCACCTCGGTCGACTGACAAGTTCCAGAAATCACCTCGGTCGAGATGCAGGCCGACTGGACCGAGGCGTAGCAGTTCGAATTCCAATTCTCAGATTTCCAGTTCTTTTCCCCCTAAAATCACTACAATTGCTTCCTAAGGGGTACTTATGGGTTTCCTCAGCAGAATCAAGGGCAACCAAAGCCCAATAAACAGCAAACGAGGAGTTAGGGTTTTCGAACTTCGTTTACCTCGTTTCGGTCGAAAATGCTCAGATTTCTTGCAGATCTGTGGTTGCAATCGACTCCTCTTCCCTTTAATCGCGTTTTGGAACAGAAATCGTCGAAAAAGAGCGAGAAACGGAGGAGAACGAGATGCTCTTGTCGCCGCGGTCGAAATGGGTAAAAAATAAAAAGTGAAAAGTAATTTTCGCTTTTTATACCGTCGCGAGATCTGCTGTCACCTCGGTCGAGATGGTCTCGACTGGACCGAGGTGGTACGGACCGAGGCGGTTCTGCAGAAACCCTAGTCGCCTCGGTTGCTTCAAGAATCAACTCGGTCGAGGTGTTCTGACAGTGACCGAGGTGCCTCTTTCTTCTCAGAATCTCGAACTTCTCCCTTTCCTGGAGTGCTCCTTCCTGTTATCTGTCTAAAACACCAAAAACAAAGCAAAGCAAAGCAAAAACAAAAACTATCTAAACTAGACTAGAAAACGGGAAAGAATGCAATACCTTGGGTTGCCTCCCAAGAAGCGCTTGATTTAAGGTCGCTAGCTGGACCATAGTGCGTCTCAAAGGAGGTAGATCGGTGCGACCTCCTCAACCGGCGTTTCCGGTTGGTACTTCTTAAGTCTATGACCGTTGACCTTGAAGCTTCCGCTAGTTTCGCCCCATATCTCAACTGCACCATGAGGGAAGACATGTTTCACAACGTAAGGTCCGGTCCATCTAGATTTCAACTTACCTGGAAAAAGACGGAGGCGGGAGTTGAAGAGTAGAACTAAGTCTCCTTCGTTAAGCTCCTTTGGAACGATACGCTTGTCATGCCATCTCTTCGTCCTTTCCTTGTAGATCTTGGCATTCTCGTAGGCGTTCAAACGCAGCTCTTCCAGCTCGTTAAGTTCCAATAGTCGCTTCTCACCAGCCTCCTTAATGTCAAAGTTCAACCATTTGATAGCCCAATATGCTTTGTGCTCCAACTCAACGGGCAAGTGGCAAGATTTCCCATACACCAAATTATAAGGGGTGGTGCCTATGGGAGTCTTGAATGCGGTCCTGTACGCCCAAAGAGCATCGTCTAATTTCATGGACCAATCCTTCCTCGTCCTAGAGACGGTCTTCTCCAAAATTGCTTTGATTTCTCTGTTTGAGATCTCGACCTGTCCACTAGTTTGAGGGTGATAAGCGGTTGATACCTTGTGGGTTACCCCATACTTCGATAGAAGTGCCTTAAACTTCCGGTTGATGAAATGCGTTCCTCCATCGCTGATGATGATGCGTGGAGTTCCAAATCGTGGAAAGATAGTTCTATTCAAGAACTTCACAACCACCTTGGCGTCGTTAGTGGGAGAAGCGATGGCTTCGACCCATCTAGAGACGTAATCCACTGCAAGGAGAATGTAGAGGTTTCCTCCGGAGGATGGGAAAGGTCCCATGAAGTCAATCCCCCATACATCAAAGATTTCTACTTCTTGGATGTTGTTAAGTGGCATCTCGTTCCTCCTTGATAGGTTCCCTGTTCTTTGGCATGCATCACAAGAAACAACAAAAGATTGCACATCCTTAAATAATGTAGGCCAAAAGAAACCGGAACGCAACACCTTGGCGCATGTTTTATCGGTGCTAGCATGCCCTCCACATGGAAGTGAGTGGCAATGCTTTATGACGCTATTAACTTCGTCTTCCGGAATGCACCTTCGAAGCATCCCATCCGGTCCGCGCTTGAATAGCAGCGGCTCATCCCAGTAGTAATGTCGTACTTCCTTGAGGAATCTCTTCTTTTGGGAGTACGTCAATCCGGGTGGTATTTCCTGGCAAACAAGATAATTCACAATATCAGCATACCAAGGACTTTTATTATCAGAAAGTTGGTGGAGAGAATGATCCGCCAACTGTGGGTAAATGTCAGAGAAGGGAGTAGAAAAATTGTCATTCTCAGCAATCTCAGTTGACATTGTCTCTCTATCGACCTCGGTCGAGGCGCAAAGGCGTTGACCGAGGTGTTCTTCAGACGCCTCGCTCAGTCCAGAAAGTGCCTCGGTCGAGGTACTGCTACTGGATCCGAGGCTGGAAATCTTCGTTTCCTGGATCAGCTTCTCAGTCATGGCTCCTGGATCTTCTTCCAGTGCCTTCAGGCTCCGTATATCTGCATCACAAGAAGCATCTATACCTTCCTCCATTAAACTGAAGCTAATAACTCTTTCGAGTGGATCGTTAATAAGGATAGAGCTCACCAATTCTCTTGATTCTTCTTCATGGTAGATGTTGAAGATGTCATCAGTTAGTTGCTCCCCCTTCATGGCTGCAAGTAGTGCGAACTCCACCTCATCGCCACCAACGTTGAATTTCAACTTGGCGTTCTTGCAATCCACATTGCAACCCGAAGTTGCTAGAAACGGCCTCCCGAGAATGATAGGAACAGGATAATCTGCGGGAATGTCAAGTACGACAAAATCTATGGGTAGATAGAAGTTACCTAACTTGACCGGAACGTCTTCCAAAATGCCCACGGGATGGGTGATGGAGCGATCTGCCATGTAAAGTCGAATCTTGACCGGCTTGGGCTCTCCAAGACCGATCTTAATGCATAGCTCCAGCGGAATGATGCTCACGCTGGCTCCTAGATCACATAGGGCTTCACAAGTGACATCCCCAACTTGAATGGGAATGCAAAATGAGCCGGGATCTCTCAACTTAGGTGGCATCTTCTCCTTCATGATCTTTATAAGCTCCGAAGACTTAGATGTCATCCTAACTTCACCAACATCCTCCAGCTTCCTCTTCCTTGATAGGATCTCCTTTAAGAACTTCCCGTAGGCGGGCATACCTAAAATAGCATCAAGGAAAGGGATATTAATATGGAGCTTATTCATCAAGTCAAGGAACTTACCAAAGTGCTTGTCAAGATGTGCTCTGGCTCTGGACTGGGGAAATGGAAGTGGTGGTTTATATGCAGGAGGTGGAACATAGGCTTCAGTTGTTCCTCCTGCTTTCTGTTGCACCGCCTCGGTTGGCATCTCGGTCGAGGTGTTCTTCGACTGGATCTGGACCGAGGTGGTCTGCGTCGAGCGAGGTACTGGATCTGTGGTTTTGAGTCCACTCCTCGTCGTGATGGCCATGCACTGGCCCTTAGGGTTAGTTTCCGTCTTTGCTGGAAGCTTCCCTGGATCTCTTGGCGCTTCATTCGCCCTATTAGCAAGTTGTTGTTCGAAGGACTTTTGGGCCCTCGAAAATGAAGTCATAGAATTCTCCATAGCACTAAGCTTGATCAAGATTGCCTCCAGGACTGCGTCCTTCTTTTCCGGCTGAGACGAACTTGATCCTTGCCCTTGGCTCTTCAATGGAGTAGAAGAAGAAGAAGGAGGAGAGAGGAAAGGGTTAGAGGAATCATTAGAGTTGGAGTTTGAATAATTGTTACCGTTGTTTTGGTTATTATTCGCTCTCCAATTGTTGCTATTGGATCCTCTATTGTTGTTGTAGTTGTTGTTTCGGGGTCCGTTGTTGTTGTTACGGTACCCGTTCTTGTTGTAGTTGTTGTTGTTCCTTTGCCCTTGCTCTTCCTGCTTAGTTTGAGCCATCAATAGCTCCTTCAATTGCTTCACGTCGTTCTTCAAGGACGTGAATTGGTTGTTGTTGGTTTGAGTCTCTTGAAAGTTGACTCTTTTAACTCCACCTTCAGCTCCTTGGTGGGTGTACTTCTCCATGTGCAAGGCTTGCTTCTCAATGAAATCCCAAGCCTCGTCAACCGCCATATCCATAAATGTGCCGGCGGAGAGTAGTTGGAGATTAAACTGGGTGTTTCCGTCCAGCCCTTTGAAGTAGATCTCCAACAACTCGATCTTTGGAATCCCATGATGTGGGCAATCCAAAAGGATATCCTTGAACCGCTCCCATGATTTGGACAAACTCTCCTTGTCCTTCATGATGAAAGCATTGATCTTCCCTCTCATTTCAGCAGTCTTTGAGGGGGGAAAGAATTTGGTCAAGAATTCCGTAGTCATCTCTTCCCATGTGCTGATCTTTCCTGCAGGAAGAGATTGATACCAAGTAAGAGCTCTATCTTTAAGAGAAAAGTAGAAAGGTCTTAGCTTGTAGTTGTTATTTTCAATTCTGGGAGGTCGCAAGGTCTCCATCAAGATCTCGTAGTTTTGAAGATGTTGATGCGGCGACTCCTTCTCTAGCCCTCCGAATTGACATTGGCGAATCATCGCTAGAACTTGTGGTCGAAGTTCGTAGTCATGGTCCGCTGGATCTCCTAGGTTCACTCCTGGACGCCTCAGCTGTTGATTAGGGTCCATCCTTTGACCTAGGGTTTGTGGAATTCCTGCAAGAAGAACATCTCGGACTGGCATCCGAAGTGGATGCACATCGGCCGGGGCGTCAGGAACTGGGACTTGCCTCGGTCGAGGATCAATTACTGGATCCTGCATCGGTCGAGGTTGAATCTGGTTCCGAATTGCTGCAATCTCAGCTTCGATTGCTGCATTCCTGGCCTGATTCTCTTCTTTTTCCTGCCTTAGTTCTTCTTTACTGAGACGTAGCTGCTCCTGCGTCTCTCTCAATTGGGCCAAAAGATCGTGATCGTCTTGTTGGGCCATCTTCGCTTCTCTTAAGCGTCGTTTGTATGTCTTTTCCGGTTCGGGATCGTAAGGAACGATTTCCTTTCCAGTGCGGGTTCTTCGCATATACCTAAGAAAGAACCTGCAAAAGTCACTCAAGTAGAGTGGTAAGACAATACGGGGCAAATGCCCCAAGAGCAAACCGTACCGGCTCGGTCTAGACCAAGTCCCCGGCAACGGCGCCAAAAACTTGTTCGCTCCAAACGGTGTGTGCAAGCTTTAAATTTATAACCCTAGACTTAAGCTTAAAACAAGGATGCGAACCCGCAGTGTACGGGTCGATCGTAGTAAAAGCAAGAAAATTCCAGGGGTCGATCACAGGGACTTAGTGAAACAAAGTCCAATACGGTATGCTAGTGTTAATGCTAACCACAAGAGCAAGTATACAATCAAAGATGAATAAGATGTCAAATAAGCAAACATGCAATTCTAGGGATTAAAGCATCTAGTTGTGGTTCCAACTCAAGATCTATAGATAAGCGGACAAAGCTGAGATTTTTGCATGGGGAAGGTGTTTCTAAAGTGGAGTAGATCACCGGGTAAGTCTCACTACACACTAATCCCAAACCGTAACTCCTATTACCGGGTAAGTCTCAAGGAATTAAGATAAAGAACTATTGCCTCAAACTAACACACCATCTAAGGGAATAGAATCAACCTTTACCGGGTAAGTCTCAGGCTAACTCACAAAGATGGGATGGAAGCACACTCAAACCCCAATAAAGGACAAGCCTTTATTACCTACACTTATGATCGTTAGTATACAAACTAAGGAATTACCGGGTAAGTCTCATCCTAAGCTTGCTTTGAACCAGAAAGGTATAATAAGAATAGGATTTGGCAAACTCTAACACATTAACTCTCAGTTAAGGATCGGATAAGCCACCTCGGTCAGCCAGTTTCCACCCCGGCCGAGATGTTCATCGACTGAACGAGATGCTTAGGGTTAAGGTTAAAGACTCGAACTTTCAGGATCCTACTGCGATTAAGATCATTCTATCATTGTTTTTCCCACAACCTTCAGCCAATCACCCTAGAATCACACAAGGAAATTAGCCACTCATCATCATAATGAAAGTATTAAATATATGGGAAGAAGGTGAATATTTGAACAAAGAAGAATTTAATGAAAACACTTCAATAACTGAATCAAATATCACACAAAAATCGTTCCTTGGATAATGATCCAATAAGACAAGACAACAAGGAAAAGAATTGAAGACAATCTTACAAAACCCTCCAAAAAGCTATAAAGCTATAGTCTTCAATCTTCCTTCGACCTTCAAAAAGGTTCTTCGAATCTCCCAAATTGGAGTAGGATGCGGCTGCTGCGTCGTATGCGGGTTGTTCTAACTGTAAGCGGCTGTTGGATTTGTGGAAAATCCAACCCTTTTTATAGGAAAAATAAACCTCCAAAGATAATAAATCTTAAGAAGATATTATCCCATAAATATAGGTAAAATATATGATTCTGCATATCTCCTTCCTTCTAGAAGCTCAGCCCAAAAATATAAGATCACTTTCCAATTTTAAAAGATCTCAGCCAAGAATAAAATATTCTCGCCGCGTCCTAGGTGTTCGCCTCGGTCGAGTCGGCGTCTCTGGATCGCCTCGGTCGAGATGAATCTCTGGTCAACCGAGGTGATCATAACTGAGTGTAGAATCTCTCAAAACTGGTCCAAAGTAAATCTTTAATCCATGGTTGTGCTTCCTGAATGTAGCTCCAAATGACTCTTGACTCCTTTTGCTCCTTTTTGATGCAATACGTACCATATTACCTGCAATTACAACGAAACTAGGTGTAGACCTCGATTCTCGCAAAGGTAGATGAAATGGTAGTAAAATCACATAATGTACATACAAACATGCAGATTATGAAAGATAAAACGTCCAAACAAACCCCAAAATATAGACTATAATTCATGCTATCAGTGTCCTAGCACAATGCCTTCGTTAACCATAAAATGACACTTCTCCCAATTCAAAACAAGGTTAGTGTCTTCACATCTTGTAAGCACTAGAGAAAGGTTAGATAGGCAATCATCAAAAGAGGAACCATATACAGAAAAATCATCCATAAATACCTCCATGATCTCCTCTATGTACTCGGAAAAGATAGCCATCATGCATCGCTGGAAGGTAGCTGGTGCATTGCACAATCCAAATGGCATCCTCCGATAGGCAAACGTCCCCCATGGACAAGTGAAAGTGGTCTTCTCCTGATCATCCGGATGGATAGGAATCTGGAAGAATCCACTATAGCCGTCCAAGTAGCAAAAGTGTGAATGCTGGGCCAACCGTTCGAGCATTTGATCAATGAAGGGAAGCGGAAAATGATCCTTCCGAGTAGCCGTGTTCAGCTTCCTATAGTCGATGCAAACTCTCCAGCCCGTAACGGTCCTTGTTGGGATCAACTCGTTGTTCTTATTCGTCACAACGGTCATCCCTCCTTTCTTCGGAACGACATGCACTGGGCTAACCCACTTGCTGTCCGAGATAGGATAAATAATACCTGCATCCAACAACTTAAGAACTTCCTTCTTCACAACCTCTTTCATGATCGGATTTAACCGTCTTTGAGGTTCCCGTGAAGTCTTATGATTATCTTCCATTAGAATTCTATGCATGCAGAAAGAAGGGTTAATGCCAATAAGATCGTCCGTGGTGTAGCCTATGGCTTTCCGATGCTTTCTCAGGACATGCATTAGCTTAGATAATTCAGAATCGGAGAGGGAAGCACTAGCAATAACGGGATAAGTAGAATCCGGCCCAAGAAAGATATACCTCAAGTGACTAGGGAGTTGTTTAAGCTCCACAACTGGGGGTGCTTTCTGGGAGGGATCTGTGCTTCCTCTTTCCAGTGGAGTGGTGTCAGAAACTGGACTATGTGCAGTCTCAGTTTGAATCGTCTCTCTATCGACCTCGGTCGAGGCGCAAAGGCGTTGACCGAGGTGTTCTTCAGACGCCTCGCTCAGTCCAGAAAGTGCCTCGGTCGAGGTACTGCTACTGGATCCGAGGCTGGAAATCTTCGTTTCCTGGATCAGCTTCTCAGTCATGGCTCCTGGATCTTCTTCCAGTGCCTTCAGGCTCCGTATATCTGCATCACAAGAAGCATCTATACCTTCCTCCATTAAACTGAAGCTAATAACTCTTTCGAGTGGATCGTTAATAAGGATAGAGCTCACCAATTCTCTTGATTCTTCTTCATGGTAGATGTTGAAGATGTCATCAGTTAGTTGCTCCCCCTTCATGGCTGCAAGTAGTGCGAACTCCACCTCATCGCCACCAACGTTGAATTTCAACTTGGCGTTCTTGCAATCCACATTGCAACCCGAAGTTGCTAGAAACGGCCTCCCGAGAATGATAGGAACAGGATAATCTGCGGGAATGTCAAGTACGACAAAATCTATGGGTAGATAGAAGTTACCTAACTTGACCGGAACGTCTTCCAAAATGCCCACGGGATGGGTGATGGAGCGATCTGCCATGTAAAGTCGAATCTTGACCGGCTTGGGCTCTCCAAGACCGATCTTAATGCATAGCTCCAGCGGAATGATGCTCACGCTGGCTCCTAGATCACATAGGGCTTCACAAGTGACATCCCCAACTTGAATGGGAATGCAAAATGAGCCGGGATCTCTCAACTTAGGTGGCATCTTCTCCTTCATGATCTTTATAAGCTCCGAAGACTTAGATGTCATCCTAACTTCACCAACATCCTCCAGCTTCCTCTTCCTTGATAGGATCTCCTTTAAGAACTTCCCGTAGGCGGGCATACCTAAAATAGCATCAAGGAAAGGGATATTAATATGGAGCTTATTCATCAAGTCAAGGAACTTACCAAAGTGCTTGTCAAGATGTGCTCTGGCTCTGGACTGGGGAAATGGAAGTGGTGGTTTATATGCAGGAGGTGGAACATAGGCTTCAGTTGTTCCTCCTGCTTTCTGTTGCACCGCCTCGGTTGGCATCTCGGTCGAGGTGTTCTTCGACTGGATCTGGACCGAGGTGGTCTGCGTCGAGCGAGGTACTGGATCTGTGGTTTTGAGTCCACTCCTCGTCGTGATGGCCATGCACTGGCCCTTAGGGTTAGTTTCCGTCTTTGCTGGAAGCTTCCCTGGATCTCTTGGCGCTTCATTCGCCCTATTAGCAAGTTGTTGTTCGAAGGACTTTTGGGCCCTCGAAAATGAAGTCATAGAATTCTCCATAGCACTAAGCTTGATCAAGATTGCCTCCAGGACTGCGTCCTTCTTTTCCGGCTGAGACGAACTTGATCCTTGCCCTTGGCTCTTCAATGGAGTAGAAGAAGAAGAAGGAGGAGAGAGGAAAGGGTTAGAGGAATCATTAGAGTTGGAGTTTGAATAATTGTTACCGTTGTTTTGGTTATTATTCGCTCTCCAATTGTTGCTATTGGATCCTCTATTGTTGTTGCAGTTGTTGTTTCGGGGTCCGTTGTTGTTGTTACGGTACCCGTTCTTGTTGTAGTTGTTGTTGTTCCTTTGCCCTTGCTCTTCCTGCTTAGTTTGAGCCATCAATAGCTCCTTCAATTGCTTCACGTCGTTCTTCAAGGACGTGAATTGGTTGTTGTTGGTTTGAGTCTCTTGAAAGTTGACTCTTTTAACTCCACCTTCAGCTCCTTGGTGGGTGTACTTCTCCATGTGCAAGGCTTGCTTCTCAATGAAATCCCAAGCCTCGTCAACCGCCATATCCATAAATGTGCCGGCGGAGAGTAGTTGGAGATTAAACTGGGTGTTTCCGTCCAGCCCTTTGAAGTAGATCTCCAACAACTCGATCTTTGGAATCCCATGATGTGGGCAATCCAAAAGGATATCCTTGAACCGCTCCCATGATTTGGACAAACTCTCCTTGTCCTTCATGATGAAAGCATTGATCTTCCCTCTCATTTCAGCAGTCTTTGAGGGGGGAAAGAATTTGGTCAAGAATTCCGTAGTCATCTCTTCCCATGTGCTGATCTTTCCTGCAGGAAGAGATTGATACCAAGTAAGAGCTCTATCTTTAAGAGAAAAGTAGAAAGGTCTTAGCTTGTAGTTGTTATTTTCAATTCTGGGAGGTCGCAAGGTCTCCATCAAGATCTCGTAGTTTTGAAGATGTTGATGCGGCGATTCCTTCTCTAGCCCTCCGAATTGACATTGGCGAATCATCGCTAGAACTTGTGGTCGAAGTTCGTAGTCATGGTCCGCTGGATCTCCTAGGTTCACTCCTGGACGCCTCAGCTGTTGATTAGGGTCCATCCTTTGACCTAGGGTTTGTGGAATTCCTGCAAGAAGAACATCTCGGACTGGCATCCGAAGTGGATGCACATCGGCCGGGGCGTCAGGAACTGGGACTTGCCTCGGTCGAGGATCAATTACTGGATCCTGCATCGGTCGAGGTTGAATCTGGTTCCGAATTGCTGCAATCTCAGCTTCGATTGCTGCATTCCTGGCCTGATTCTCTTCTTTTTCCTGCCTTAGTTCTTCTTTACTGAGACGTAGCTGCTCCTGCGTCTCTCTCAATTGGGCCAAAAGATCGTGATCGTCTTGTTGGGCCATCTTCGCTTCTCTTAAGCGTCGTTTGTATGTCTTTTCTGGTTCGGGATCGTAAGGAACGATTTCCTTTCCAGTGCGGATTCTTCGCATATACCTAAGAAAGAACCTGCAAAAGTCACTCAAGTAGAGTGGTAAGACAACACGGGGCAAATGCCCCAAGAGCAAACCGTACCGGCTCGGTCTAGACCAAGTCCCCGGCAACGGCGCCAAAAACTTGTTCGCTCCAAACGGTGTGTGCAAGCTTTAAATTTATAACCCTAGACTTAAGCTTAAAACAAGGATGCGAACCCGCAGTGTACGGGTCAATCGTAGTAAAAGCAAGAAAATTCCAGGGGTCGATCACAGGGACTTAGTGAAACAAAGTACAATACGGTATGCTAGTGTTGATGCTAACCACAAGAGCAAGTATACAATCAAAGATGAATAAGATGTCAAATAAGCAAACATGCAATTCTAGGGATTAAAGCATCTAGTTGTGGTTCCAACTCAAGATCTATAGGTAAGCGGACAAAGCTGAGATTTTTGCATGGGGAAGGTGTTTCTAAAGTGGAGTAGATCACCGGGTAAGTCTCACTACACACTAATCCCAAACCGTAACTCCTATTACCGGGTAAGTCTCAAGGAATTAAGATAAAGAACTATAACCTCAAACTAACATACCATCTAAGGGAATAGAATCAACCTTTACCGGGTAAGTCTCAGGCTAACTCACAAAGATGGGATGGAAGCACACTCAAACCCCAATAAAGGACAAACCTTTATTACCTACACTTATGATCGTTGGTATACAAACTAAGGAATTACCGGGTAAGTCTCATCCTAAGCTTGCTTTGAACCAGAAAGGTATAATAAGAATAGGATTTGGACAAACTCTCCTTGTCCTTCATGATGAAAGCATTGATCTTCCCTCTCATTTCAGCAGTCTTTGAGGGGGGAAAGAATTTGGTCAAGAATTCCGTAGTCATCTCTTCCCATGTGCTGATCTTTCCTGCAGGAAGAGATTGATACCAAGTAAGAGCTCTATCTTTAAGAGAAAAGTAGAAAGGTCTTAGCTTGTAGTTGTTATTTTCAATTCTGGGAGGTCGCAAGGTCTCCATCAAGATCTCGTAGTTTTGAAGATGTTGATGCGGCGACTCCTTCTCTAGCCCTCCGAATTGACATTGGCGAATCATCGCTAGAACTTGTGGTCGAAGTTCGTAGTCATGGTCCGCTGGATCTCCTAGGTTCACTCCTGGACGCCTCAGCTGTTGATTAGGGTCCATCCTTTGACCTAGGGTTTGTGGAATTCCTGCAAGAAGAACATCTCGGACTGGCATCCGAAGTGGATGCACATCGGCCGGGGCGTCAGGAACTGGGACTTGCCTCGGTCGAGGATCAATTACTGGATCCTGCATCGGTCGAGGTTGAATCTGGTTCCGAATTGCTGCAATCTCAGCTTCGATTGCTGCATTCCTGGCCTGATTCTCTTCTTTTTCCTGCCTTAGTTCTTCCTTACTGAGACGTAGCTGCTCCTGCGTTTCTCTCAATTGGGCCAAAAGATCGTGATCGTCTTGTTGGGCCATCTTCGCTTCTCTTAAGCGTCGTTTGTATGTCTTTTCTGGTTCGGGATCGTAAGGAACGATTTCCTTTCCAGTGCGGGTTCTTCGCATATACCTAAGAAAGAACCTGCAAAAGTCACTCAAGTAGAGTGGTAAGACAACACGGGGCAAATGCCCCAAGAGCAAACCGTACCGGCTCGGTCTAGACCAAGTCCCCGGCAACGGCGCCAAAAACTTGTTCGCTCCAAACGGTGTGTGCAAGCTTTAAATTTATAACCCTAGACTTAAGCTTAAAACAAGGATGCGAACCCGCAGTGTACGGGTCAATCGTAGTAAAAGCAAGAAAATTCCAGGGGTCGATCACAGGGACTTAGTGAAACAAAGTCCAATACGGTATGCTAGTGTTAATGCTAACCACAAGAGCAAGTATACAATCAAAGATGAATAAGATGTCAAATAAGCAAACATGCAATTCTAGGGATTAAAGCATCTAGTTGTGGTTCCAACTCAAGATCTATAGATAAGCGGACAAAGCTGAGATTTTTGCATGGGGAAGGTGTTTCTAAAGTGGAGTAGATCACCGGGTAAGTCTCACTACACACTAATCCCAAACCGTAACTCCTATTACCGGGTAAGTCTCAAGGAATTAAGATAAAGAACTATTGCCTCAAACTAACACACCATCTAAGGGAATAGAATCAACCTTTACCGGGTAAGTCTCAGGCTAACTCACAAAGATGGGATGGAAGCACACTCAAACCCCAATAAAGGACAAGCCTTTATTACCTACACTTATGATCGTTAGTATACAAACTAAGGAATTACCGGGTAAGTCTCATCCTAAGCTTGCTTTGAACCAGAAAGGTATAATAAGAATAGGATTTGGCAAACTCTAACACATTAACTCTCAGTTAAGGATCGGATAAGCCACCTCGGTCAGCCAGTTTCCACCCCGGCCGAGATGTTCATCGACTGAACGAGATGCTTAGGGTTAAGGTTAAAGACTCGAACTTTCAGGATCCTACTGTGATTAAGATCATTCTATCATTGTTTTTCCCACAACCTTCAGCCAATCACCCTAGAATCACACAAGGAAATTAGCCACTCATCATCATAATGAAAGTATTAAATATATGGGAAGAAGGTGAATATTTGAACAAAGAAGAATTTAATGAAAACACTTCAATAACTGAATCAAATATCACACAAAAATCGTTCCTTGGATAATGATCCAATAAGACAAGACAACAAGGAAAAGAATTGAAGACAATCTTACAAAACCCTCCAAAAAGCTATAAAGCTATAGTCTTCAATCTTCCTTCGACCTTCAAAAAGGTTCTTCGAATCTCCCAAATTGGAGTAGGATGCGGCTGCTGCGCTGATAGCGGATGTGCTGCGTCGTATGCGGGATCTTCTAACTGTAAGCGGCCGTCGACGTATGCGGCGTGTCGGATTTGTGGAAAATCCAACCCTTTTTATAGGAAAAATAATTCTCCAAAAATAATAAATCTTAAGAAGATATTATCCCATAAATATAGGTAAAATATATGATTCTGCATATCTCCTTCCTTCTAGAAGCTCAGCCCAAAAATATAAGATCACTTTCCAATTTTAAAAGATCTCAGCCAAGAATAAAATATTCTCGCCGCGTCCTAGGTGTTCGCCTCGGTCGAGTCGGTGTCTCTGGATCGCCTCGGTCGAGATGAATCTCTGGGCAACCGAGGTGATCATAACTGAGTGTAGAATCTCTCAAAACTGGTCCAAAGTAAATCTTTAATCCATGGCTATGCTTCCTGAAGGATTCCTTTTTGCTCCTCAATGTAGCTCCAAATGACTCTTGACTCCTTTTGCTCCTTTTCAATGCAAAACGTACCATATTACCTGCAATTACAACGAAACTAGGTGTAGACCTCGATTCTCGCAAGGGTAGATGAAATGGTAGTAAAATCACATAATGTACATACAAACATGCAGATTATGAAAGATAAAACGTCTAAACAAACCCCAAAATATAGACTATAATTCATGCTATCAGCCCCAGAAAGTCCGACATGGTGAGCTATTTAGCATGTTCTGTATGGAGAAAGGAGGAATCCCGGACTTTGCTGCTATGCTTGCAGAGAAGCTGCATTGAGTGAAGGGGAAGTCCAAGGGAGATATCTGTTGTGGCGGCCTTGTGACACACATTGCTACGTTTATGGGGTTGCACGTTTCTGGATGCACTTTAGTTGCAGCGGCGAAGCCGCTGGGTTTTCAAGAGTTCATCACACGCTGCATCCTCGTTCCCCGCGGTCTTGACACTCCCTTAGTGGTCATGCCATGGGAAAAAGTTTCCGAGAGGTATTGTCTGGTCTTCACAGTTCTCGGTCTATGACCACGATAACTGGTTTACTGTCTGGTTCACAATCATGTAGGAGGATTTTGCTAGAGAGAGCGGGAGGATATGCAGACGGTGAGGACCTTGGAAGAGTTGCAGCCATGGATATCGGTACTGATACCGACGGACCTAGTATTCCCACCATTGACCTCGATGACGAGGCTACGGAGGACAAGAGAGAGGCACCAGCACCTCCAGCTGACATACCCCAGCCTTCCCAGCAAAGAGCTCACTGCCCTCGTGATCCTGAGGCGCACCGCATGATTGATGACCTGACACGATAGATGACGGATTCTTATTAGGCCTTGCGGGTCAACATTACCCAACACTTTGCTGCACAGCGTAGATCTATTGAGGGATGGATGTAGCGCATGGAGGAGAGCCAACACTATCAGCGACAAATGATGATGCTGCAGTTGATAGCATGTATTATAGTCTATATTTCGGGATTGGTTTGGACGTTTTATCTTCATAAATCTGCATGCATGGATGTATATTCTTGATCATTATGTTGTTTTGTTTACCTTTGTAAGAATGGAGGTCTAAACCTAGTTTTGTTTTTATTGTAGAGAAAATAACACGTTTTGGAGCGATATGGAGCTAAGGGATCTAAGGAGTCATTGGAGCTACATTATGAAACATTGAGGATATACAAAAAAGGCTTAGGAACCATGGAAGTTGGACAGAAGTTGGTTTTGGACCAGATTAGAGAGATTTGCAGGTAGCTGAGGATCACCTCGGATGGCTACATTACCATCTCGACCGAGGTGAGTCCACTAGGCTGGATCGAGACGGACGGCCCATGGCCTATAAGATCTTTTATTCATGGCACAAGATCTTTTATTTTTGGCAAGTGATTTTCCTATATATTGGGATGGATTTTCTGGAAGGAAGCATGTCCAGTTGGCTGATTAGTTTGGAAGATTGAAGATAATCCAAGGAAGGAAGGAAGTTGGCTTTGAAGATAAAGGTGAAGGCTTTGAAGGAAGTTGTAAGGTTTTTTTAGATTGTTTGATTGTTGTCTTTTTTTTTTGTGATTGAGGAACACAATTTGTTGTTTGTTTGATTGTTTAATTGAGTGATTATTGAGACCTTTTTGTTAAGGTTTTCTTGTTTAGATATTCCATCTTTTCTTATATATTTGATTATTATTATCATGATGATTATTGGCTAAGTTCTTTGTGCAATTCTAGGGTGATTGGTTGAAGGTTGTGGTAAAGACGATGAAGGAATGAGCCTTTACCTCAGTGGACCCTGAAAGCTCGAGCCAAACCTTAACCGAACCTCACCTCGGTCCGTTCATAGAACATCTCGACCGAGATCGGACATGAACTGAGCGAGGCGATTCCTTTTCTGATCCATGATGAGTTGAGGTTTCAGTTTGCCAAATCCTATCCTTGTTGCACCTTTCCTGGTCCATACGCAAGCCTATGATGAGACTTACCCGGTGATTCCTTTGCTTGTATACCGATGATGATGAGTGTTAGGTAATAAAGTTTTATCCTTTATTCGGGTTTGAGTGTGCCTTCATCCTACCTTTGAGAGTTAGCCTGAGACTTACCCAGTAAATGTTAGTTTTATCCCCTTAGGTGGTGTGTTGGTTTTAGATTATAGTTCATTTCCTTAGTTTTGAGACTTACCCAGTGAGAGGATATTTGTTTGGGAAGTGACTAGTGAGACATACCCGGTGATCTATTTCCACCTTAGAAATACCTTCCCTTGCAAACCTCAGCTTTGTCCACGTTATCCTTTGAGATCTTGAGTCGGAACCAAATCTAGATGCTTTGACCTCTAGAATCTGCATTCCCTTTATTGATTATTACATCATCTTTGATACCTTTGTTTTATTGCTTGTTTTTTATTAACAACCTGAATTGTCGTGCTTACCATAGTCCCTGTGTTCGACCCTAGAGTATTTGTTGTTATTACAATTGATCCGTACACTGCGGGTTCGCATATTGTTGCAGGCTTATATTTTAGGTTATAAATTTAAAGCTATATCGTTCACCATACACACGTTTGAGAGCGAACAACAGTTCCAGCAGATGATGGGTTATTCTTTTGATCCGTCCTAGTATCTCTACATTCCACCACCACCACCGCTAGCAGAGGAGGATTGAGCATATTATGGCGCTATTTCTTATTTCTTTATGCAGTTCCGCTTTGATTCGGTAAGTATTTTGTCTGACTCTTATTTGACCCATTGGGACAATGTGTCCTAAGTATGGGGTATTTGTCTCTTATTTGACTTATGTGCTTCGGGTATGTATTGACTCTTACTTGACGATGGTTATGATCGTATTTGGCTTACAATGTGTCCTAAGTATGGGGTATTCTTCTTCTTGATCATGCTTAGCCCCTCATATATATATATTTGCCTCCCTTTACCTATCCGGAAATTTGGATGCAGTTGATGAAAAGCGTGTGAAGTAAAGATTGAGATTGTGGCTGAAAGTGTTAGAAAAAAATAGGTTTGGGGATGTTGATCTTGATGATGAGTAACTCGGCACCATTCACATAGCCGGGCGTTTGTGTCTTGCCAAAGTCGGATTGATCGATAGTCCTAACGGGTCATGGTATGTGCATCAAGGGTTTGAGGCATCTCGAGAAATTGAGAATTGCTGATTTCTTAGGCTTCGGTTATTGTGCATCTATGTCCAAGTTCTCAAAAATAAAGTAAAAAAAGTGAAAATAAGCAAAGCTTATTGGTGGAAGATGTTTGAAATTCAAAGAAGTGAAGTAAAGATCCTATTCCCGGATTTCAGCACCACATTACCCTATATACATCCCACCCTAACACGTTTCTTGACCTCTTTTGAAAGCCCTTGAGACCTTGAGTATGTTGATTGAATTTGTGCTTTAAACTAGATTATACATGATTGATTTTGATAAATATGATTTATTATGCATTCTATGATTTTATGAAAAAATAATCAGCTTTCTTATATTTATAAAATATTTTGATCATATGTTGATTTTATTTGTTATGAAGCATTCTCTTAGGGTGATCTATGAATGGAGCGCACCACCAAAAGGTTTTGTAAAATGTTTTCATTGATCTTTTTGATGACTTATAATCGATTCTATCTTGTATCTAAGATATGAATCTTGTTTGAGGACAAGCAAGGGACAAGTATGAGGTATTTTGATAGCATGTATTATAGTTTATATTTTGGGATTGGTTTGGATGTTTTATCCTCATAAATCTGCATGTATGGATGTATATTATTGATCATTATGTTGTTTTGTTTACATTTGCAAGAATCAAGGTCTACACCTAGTTTTGTTGTTATTGTAGGGAAAATGACCCGTTTTGGAGCGATATGAAGCCAAGGGATTAAATGAGTCATTGAAGCTACATTTTGAAGTATTGAGGAGCTACAAGGAAAGCATAGGAACCATGAAAGTTGGATAGAAATTTGATATTGGACCAGTTTTGAGAGATTTGTACGTAGCTGAGGTTCACCTCGGTTGACCCCAAAAACACCTCGACCGAGATACTTCGCTGGGCCTGGATCGAGACGCACGGCCCATGGCCCATAAGATCTTTTATTTTTGGCAAGTGATTCTCCTATAAATTGGAAGATATTTTCTGGATGGAAAAAAGACTGGTTAACTGATTAGTTTGGAAGATTGAAGATATTCCAAGGAAGGAAGAAAGTTGAAAGAAGATAGCTTTGAAGTGAAAGTTGAAGGCTTTTTGAAGGAAGTTGTAAGGTTTTCTTAGGATCCTTGATTGTTGTCTTTTGGTTTGTTATTGACGAACCCAATTTGTTGATTGTTTGGATTGTTTGTTTATTTGATTGAGTGATTATTT
This sequence comes from Fagopyrum esculentum, assembly GCA_033239045.1. Lineage (NCBI taxonomy): Eukaryota > Viridiplantae > Streptophyta > Magnoliopsida > Caryophyllales > Polygonaceae > Fagopyrum > Fagopyrum esculentum. The sequence goes on along the minus strand of BSUD01000008.1, from coordinate 87,992,856 downwards.
AGACCTTTGTGCTAAGGTTTTTTTGTTTGGATATTTCTTCTTTCATATACTTGATTGTTATTATCATGATGATTATTGGCTAAATTCTTGTGCGATTCTAGGGTAATTGGCTGAAAGTTATGGGAAATACAATGAAAGAATGAGCCTTTACCTTAGTGGACCCTGAAAGCTCGAGCCAAACCTTAGCTGAATCTCACCTCGGTTGGTTCATAGAACATCTCGACCAAGGTCGATATGAACTGAGCGAGGTGTGAACCAGATTCAATCTAAACCTGAGTTTAGGTTATAGTTTGCCAAATTCTATCCTTGTTGCACCTTTCCTAGTCCATACGCAATCCTAGGATGAGACTTACCGGTGATTCCTTTGCTTGTAAACCTATGATGAGTGTTAGGTAATAAAGGTTTATCCTTTATTAGGGTTTGAGTGTGCCTTCATCCTACCTTTGTGAGTTAGCCTGAGACTTACCCGGTAAAGGTTATGAAAACTCCACCTTGATTGAAATGTTTTACAGGTGTTGATGATGGAAGACTTCACACAAATATAGCAGTTGGATCTTTAACAATGTACTTGATTATATTTCTAGATGCTTGGTTTGAATTCAGTGCAGGATATATATCTACATGTCAAGGGCCTTAAAGTTGGATTCAAGAACAAGTTTAAAAAGACGAAAATCAAGGGCCTTGGAATCTAAAGTGCACGGAACAAAGGATTCAAATAAATTGAAGATCTTCGTTGAAGATTTTGTAACAAGAAGATCTTATCAACCAAAGATTTTGTCAATTAAAGGAAGATCTCAACCGAATGATAGAGAATCATTTCGAGAAGATTCTCTAAACAACAAAAAACGGCAAAAATATCCTCTCTCTTATCCAACAGAAGATGAGAAGATCAAGGAGTAAAAGACTCAATGTGTTCGTAGGGATTGAAGACGTGCAATGTCTACCTTACGATCTTCATGGAAAAGAAGGTTGCTCTTCAAACGGTCATCTCTACAACGGCTAAAAGATCTCTCCGTAGAAGATATAAATGAGGACGATGGTCGAAGAAGAAAGATACACAAGCCTACATCGGAAAACATCTTTGCATCCTTAAGCAACCTAATCGTCTTCATTCGTTGTTTTTCTTTTCTCACAATCACGTAAACGCTTTATCCCCTTAGAGAGAGAGAAAACACAAGAGCTCCATTGGTAGATCTAAAAAGTGTTATAGTAGAGTGTGTTACTCTGCGAAGTAACTAGGCTAATATAGCTAGGTTAAGAGTTGGAGCTAGATCGTAGCATTGGCTACAAGTGAGAGAAGAAGGGGATTTCTTCTAGTTTGTATCTAGGACTCTTTGAAGCTGATAATAGATAGTTAGATCCTACGGACATACCCTGGGACAGAGAGTAGGCTATTTAGAGCCGAACTTTGTAAACATATCCTCGTGTCAATCTTTTCAATTCCGCACCATATAAACTTTACTGTGACTAACTTTGTTTTGCAGGAGCAAGAAGTCAAGCCCCTTGAAATTGAGTTTCAAAGCCCTTGAAATCGAAGTTTCACTAGTAACACTAATTGATATCAAGGCCCTTGAAATCGAAGTTTCACTAGTAACACAGATTGATATCAAGGCCCTTGAAAAGAGTTTCAAGGCCTTGAGATTTGGTTTGCAAAAAAGTTCTCATACTCTATTCAACCCCCCCCCCCCTTCTAGAGTATTATCTATATTATTTACATCATCTAACGGTTCTTCAATTGGTATCAAAGCTAGACTCACATTTATTGATTTAACCATCAATGAGACTAATCATGAATCCTGTAGGTGATGGTGGATTTGCTCAAGGAAGATCCACATCTCGACCACCACTCTTCTATGATAACAACTTCGTTCATTGGAGATCACTAATGCGTATGTTCCTGATTGACCAGGATATGGAACTTTGGATCATTATTCAAGATGGACCAAAAGTTCCAATGACAACGGTTGAAGGCGTCCAAGTCCCAAAAAAGAAATCAGACTTTACTCACGCTGACCTGGACAGTGTGTCAAAGAATTACAAAGCAATGAATCTACTTTACTATGGATTAGATGCTAATGAATTTAACCGCATCTCATCATGCAAAAGTGCAAAAGAAATGTGGGACAAGCTTGTTGTCACTTATGAAGGAACAAGTCAAGTCAAGGAAACAAAGATTAGCATCTTTCTCAGACAATACGAGCTATTCAAGATGAATCCAAATGAACCAGTCAAAGAAATGTTCATTAGATTCACTAGGATAGTGAACAATCTAGACTCACTTGGAAAGACCTTCCCAAATGAAGAAAAAGTGAGAAAGGTTCTAAGAAGTTTACCTAAAGCCAAGTGGGGACCAAAGATGACTGCTATTGAAGAAGCTCAAAATCTTACTACTCTTCCTCTTGATGATTTAATTGGAAAACTCATCACACATGAAATGATTCTTGGCGAAGAAGATGGAGAACTTCCATCCAACTCTAAGAATTTGGAATTAAAATCCAGAAAAGATGAGTTACCTTATGAGGAAGAAAATAGTGAGGATGATAATGAAGAAGATGCTCTCGCCATGATCTCTAAAGGTTTAACAAGAATTCTCAAGATAAAGAAACAATCAGCAAACCTAGAATTTTCAAGAGCATCAAAACCCCGAGGTAAGTTTTCTAACTCTAATAAGAAAAAAAAGTACTGACTTATTTTGAATGTGGTGAAACAGATCATTTGGTGAAGGATTGTCCACAAAAGAAGAGGACCAACTTCAAGAAGAATGATCGAAAGAAGAAAGTCATGGTTGCTTCATGGAGTGTCAGATTCAACTAATGAATCAGAAGATGAACAAGAACAAGAAAACTTGTGTCTTATGGCTGATCATGAAGATAACTCAATCTTTACATCGACAATATGGTAAATACAATCTTGTCTCAACTTGAGATTGACCTTAAACAATTTCTCAAAGATATTATCTTAAGTGATAAGGAACATAGAATAAGGATAAATTCTTTCAAAGATAAACTTCATGAACAAGATAAACAATTGAGTGAAATGTCTCTGGAGATTGAAAATCTTAACACAGAAAAGGAAGAACTTGATGACAATGTCAAGGCCTTGGAATCAGAAAATCTGATTCTCAAGAACAACCTCTCTTCTCTACATCAAAGCTATATCGATCTAGAGATAGAGAAAGTTGATCTGACTTTAATGTGTCAAGACCAGAAGGCATTACTCATTAAGTTTACTCGTTCAAAAGCTAATCTAGAAAGAATGATGGGTGAACAACAATCTTCACTTAACAAAAATGGTATAGGATATCATAGAAGCTTTCCTAGAAAACCTACTACCACTTTTGTTATAGCAAAAGGAAGCATTTACATGCCTACCTGCTTCTATTGTTGTAAAAAGGGTCATGTTAAATCTACATGTCCTTATAGAAGAAATGATCCTTATATTATCAGAAACACCTATCCTCTATGTTTAAGGAAACAGGTCAAACAAATCTGGGTTCCTAAAGGTACTAGACCACCAAACATGATCAAACATGAGTATGAACCAAAATATGCCATTTGGTCGACCCGGAAAGGTTGATGTTTGTTGTTTTGCATGATATCACCAAGGTAAAGGAGCAAAAATGGATTTTAGATAGTGGTTGCTCAAGACACATGAGTGGAAAGAGTTCTTTATTCTCAGATTTAAAGAAGCAATCATCTAGAACTATTGCTCTTGGTGATAAAGGAAAGTGTGACATAATTGGCATTGGTAAAATTTGCTATGATTCATCCAACTTTATCGATGATGTTTATTTAGTTGATAGGTTTGAAATATAATCTGCTAAGTATTTCTCAAATTTGTAATAAAGGCAATAAAGTCATGTTTGATTCAGAAAAATGTGAAGTTCAGGACATAAAGACAGGAGAAGTATTGCTTACTGCTCCTAGGTGTTTCAATGTTTATTCTTTGAGTACTAACCAAGTTGCAGGAACTAAGCTAATATGTCTAAAGGCCTTGACTGTTGATCCAAGGCTTTGACATAGAAGACCTGGCCACGTAAGCATGCACACCATGCAGAAGCTACTTACAAAAGATTTGGTACGTGGTTTGCCAAACCTAAACTTCAAGGTTGATGACCTATGTAAAGCTTGTACAGAAGGTAAACAAACAAGAGGTTCATTCAAACTTAAGAAAGTTGTAAGTTCTTCTCGACCGATTGAACTTTTACATATGGACCTTTGTGGACCTATGCGTGTCAAATCTCCCGGAGGAAAACAATACATCCTTGTTATAGTAGACGATTTCTCTCGGTTCACATGGATATCCTTTTTACGAGAAAAATCTGAAGCCTTATTTGAGTTTTTAAAATTATGTAAGGAGTTACAAAGTTTGAAAAGCCTACCAATCGTTTCTATAAGAAGTGATCATGGTAGAGAATTTCATCAACTAAAGTTCGATTTATTTTGTGCAAAATATGGTATTTCAAATAACTTTTCAGCTCCTAGAACTCCTCAATAAAATGGAGTTGTGGAACGGAAGAACCGCACTCTTGAGGATATGTCTAGGACAATGCTTTTAGAAAATCATTTGCCAAAACGTTTTTGGGCTGAAGCAGTAAACACCGCAAATTATATTTTAAATCGATGCTTAATTCGCCCTATTTTGAAAAAGACTCCTTATGAACTCTTCAAAGGAAGAAAACCAAACATTTCATACTTTAAACCTTTTGGATGTACTTGTTTTGTTCACAACAATGGAAAAGACAATATCGGGAAATTTGATGCACGTAGTGATGAAGCTATATTCATTTGATATGCTTCAAAGAGCAAAGCTTATCGAGTATATAACAAACGTACCAAAGTTGTTGAAGAAAGCATTCATATTATTTTTTATGAAAGCAATGATGGTACTTTGAGTGAGAGTTTTGCAGATTTAAATCTGAATCAAAGAGAAGATCACATTTCGGATGAAGAGGAAGATCATAAAGGTCAAGATAAGTATATGCAATAAAAGATTTAAGATACCAAAGAAAATCCTCAAGACCTTGAAACTGGAAACTGTGAAAACAGAACTCCACTTCAAGGGCTTGAAACCCGACTTCAAGGCCTTGAGATTGGAACAACAAGTAATACACAAACGGAACCTGAATCAAGTTAGACATATTCAGCTCAACCTTCTGGATCTATATCATTTGTCAAAAGAAGAAAAGTTCAACACTCCTCATATCATCCACAAGAAAATGTGATCTCAGATCCAAATGCTGGAGTTCAAACTCGATGAAAAGTGAATAATCTTTGTGCCTTCTCCGCTTTTGTATCACTTGTCGAGCCAAAGAACAACATTCAAGCTCTTCAAGAACTAGACTGGATCATTGCCATGCAAAATGAATTAAATGAATTTGAGAGGAACAAGGTAAAACCTCTTACTTCAAGACCAAAGCATCAATCAGTTATTGGCACGAAGTGGGTCTTTCGAAACAAATTGGATGAAAGTGGCAAATTCATACGAAACAAAGCACGACTTGTATCACAAGGCTATAACCAAGAAGAAGGTATTGATTATGAGGAGACTTTTGCTCCTGTTGCCAGGTCAAAAGCCATACGTATGTTACTTGCATTTGCATCCTTTATGAGCATAAAACTTTTTCAAATGGATGTAAAATGTGTTTTTCTAAACGGCCTCTTAGAAGAAGAAGAAGTCTACGTTTCTCAACCTCTTGGTTTCGAAAATGATGAATTTCCGGATCATGTTTTTAAATTAGATTAAGCTCTTTACGATCTTAAGCAAGCTCCTCGAGCTTGGTATGAAAGATTATCTAAATATCTTCTTGAAAACAATTTCAAACAAGGTTTGATTGGTAAAACATTGTTTATCAAAACTAGAGGCAACGACATTTTAGTAGTACAAATCTATGTTGATGATATATTATTCGGTGCTACTAATGATTCCCTTTGCAAGGAATTTTCAAATATTATGTGCAGGGAATTTGAGATGAGCTTAATGGGAGAGTTAAATTTCTTTCTTGGACTTCAAGTTACACAAGAAAAGGAAGAATTTTTTCTCAATCAAAGCAAGTATACTGAAGACTTGCTTAAAAAGTACAAAATGGATCAATCTAAGGTTGCAAAGACTCCTAAGAGTTCAATACTTTCGCTAGATCATGACAAGAATGGCAAAAGTGTAGTACAAAAGGAGTATCGAGGTATGATAGGTTCATTGTTATATCTAACTGCTAGTCGTCCTGACATTATGTTTAGTGTGTGCATGTGTGCAAGATTTCAAGCTGATCCTAAAGAGTCACACTTGATATCTGTGAAAAGATTTTTTCGGTATCTCAATGGCACTAAGGATCTAGGGTTATGGTACCCACGTCAAAGCTCGTTTCATCTTGTTGGCTATTAAGATGCAGACTTTGCAGGTTATAAGGTCGATAGAAAAAGTACTTCTTGATGTTGTCAATTCTTAGGGTCATCCCTAATTAAGACTTCCTGTTTTGACACTACTTTTTCTCCCTTGTTGAAAGACAAAGGGGGAGAAATATGATCCGACATTTCCGATATACTGCATTCTTCATTTTTAGTTTTGAGATTGTTATATGCACTACTAAACTAACAAATACAGGTACGAAACTTTGTGTTGTCTTCCATCAAGGGGGAGATTAAAAACGCCACCTTGAATGTTTTACAGGTATTGATGATGGAAGACTTCACACAAATATAGCAGTTGGATCTCTAACAATGTACTTGATTATATTTCTAGATGTTTGGTTTGAATTCAGTGCAGGTTATATATCTAAATGTCAAGGGCCTTGAAGTTGGATTCAAGAACAAGTTCAAAAAGACGAAAATCAAGGGCCTTGGAATCTAAAGTGCACGGAACAAAGGATTCAAATAAATTGAAGATCTTCATTGAAGATTCTGTAACAAGAAGATCTTATCAACCAAAGATTTTGTCAACCAAAGGAAGATCTCAACCGAAGGATAGAGAATCATTTCGAGAAGATTCTCTAAACAACAAAAAAGGGCAAAAATATCTTCTCTCTTATCCAACAGAAGATGAGAAGATCAAGGAGTAAAAGACTCAACGTGTTCGTAGGGATCGAAGACGTGCAACGTCTACCTTACGATCTTCATTGAAAAGAAGGTTGATCTTCAAACGGTCATCTCTACAACGGCTAGAAGATCTCTCCATAGAAGATATAAATGAAGATGATGGTCGAAGAAGAAAGATACACAAGCCTACATCGGAAAACATCTTTGCATCCTTAAGTAACCTAATCGTCTTCATTCGTTGTTTTTCTTTCTCACAATCACGTAAACACTTTATCCCCTTAGAGAGAGAGAAAACACAAGAGCTCCATTGGTAGATCTAAAAAGTGTTATACTAGAGTGTGTTACTCTGCGAAGTAACTAGGCTATTATAGATAGGTTAAGAGTTGGAGCTAGATCGTAGCTTTGGCTACAAGTGAGAGAAGAAGGGGATTTCTTCTAGTTTTTATCTAGGACTCTTTGAAGCTGATAATAGATAGTTAGATCCTACGGATATACCCTGGTACGGAGAGTAGGCTATTTAGAGCCAAACTTCGTAAACATATCCTCGTGTCAATCTTTTCAATTCCGCACCATATAAACTTTACTGTGACTAACTTTGTTTTGTAGGAGCAAGAAGTCAAGGCCCTTGAAATTGAGTTTCAAAGCTCTTGAAATCGAAGTTTCACTGGTAACACAGATTGATATGAAGGCCCTTGAAAGGAGTTTCAAGGCCTTGAGATTTGGTTTGCGAAAAAGTTCTCATACTCTATTCAAACCCCCCCCCCCCCTTCTAGAGTATTATCTATATTATTTACATCACCTAACGGTTCGTCAGGTTAGTTCTATCCCCTTAGGTGGTGTGTTGGTTTGAGATTGTAGTTCCTTTCCTTAGTTCCTTGAGACTTACCCGGTGAGAGGATCTTTGGTTTTGGATAGTGAGTAGTGAGACTTACTCGGTGATCTATTCCCACTTAGAAATACCTTTCCTTGCAAACCTCAGCTTTGTCCACGTTATCCTTTGAGATCTTGAGTCGGAACCACAACTGGATGCTTTGACCTCTAGAATCTGCATTCCTTTATCTGATTATTATATCATCATTGTTATCTTTGCTTTATTGCTTGATTTTGATTGAAAACTTGATATACCGTACTTTGTTTCACCATAGATCTTGTGTTCGACCCTAGAGTATTTTCCGTTATTACAATTGATCTGTACACTGCGGGTTCGCATATTGTTGCAGGCTTATATTTTAGGTTATAGATTTAAAGTAGTTTCGTTCACATTTAGACACACGTCTGAGAGCGAACAATTACCTAGAATTAATCATCAGAGGCACCTAACAGCGGTAATAATTGGGTAATTCTATTCCCAAGCTTAGATGTATGTCTTAGAGGGATCTAAGGGTATGAAACACTCAAGAAAGACTAGGATTTGGGAAATCTAACACCCAAGTATAACTATATATCATATGCGGATCAACAAAAGAAACCTCGGGTGGTTCTAAGATAAACCGCGGCCGCAGTTCCTGAAGAACATGTCGAGGTTCTAACGAGGGAGAGTTAAAACAACTCTAATAGTCCAAATCTAACATAAAGGCTCAATTTATTATCATCTACACCACAATCATCAACCAATCACCCTAGAATCGCAGGGGTTTAGCGAACAACACACATATTCAAATCAAGAAAGGTAAAAGAAGAATTCAAAAAAAACCATAAGCAATAGAACAAAAGAAAAGAAAAAAATACCTAGCTAGGTGTCTTCAATATCCTAAAGCAATATCAATCCAACAATAAAAATAGAATCTTTAATCCTAAAGCAATAGCAATCCAACAATAAAGATATAATCTTTAATCCAAAATCAATGAAATCAAGAACCTAAGTCTTTCTCTTCAAGAATTATCTTTCAAATCTTTCTCAATCTAAAATCGCAAGTGTTGTAGCGTGTCAATGTTGTAGCGCGTCAAGAGTACGAGAGTGTGTGTAAGTCCATCTCAATGTTGCTAGCTATGAGTGATTTATAGGAAAGAGTCTAGGGTTGGAACATCATGGGCCTCCTTAGGTCTTTGCGTCATGGGCGGAAAATAGCATCAACCGCAGTCGCACCTGGTAGTGATCTCGGCGCTGTTTCCTTCCTTTGTCGGGGACGCGGTTTATAAACTGTGTTCCTTCTTCTTGGTTTCTTTATCCAATCCTTTGGTGGTTTCCCTAGCTTTCCTTTTGTGCTCCACTATGCTCCGCTATGCTCCGCCTCGAGGCTTAGTCCTCATATGCGCCATTCCTCTCCAAAATCCGCCAAATTGCCTAAAACGAGACAAGAATCCATGCAGGCATATATTCTAGCAAAATATGCAAAGTTAAGCTTAAATGACATGAATTCATGTTTATGCATGCAAAACAAAGGGATATCTACCTAAATGCAAGTCTAAACTACGGACATAATTCATGTTATCAAAATACCGCATATTTGCCTCTTGCTTGTCCCCAAGCAAGGTTCAAACTTAAGATACAAGATAGCATGGATCATGCATATGCAAAAACAAGGCAAAATATTTTTGGGTTGTGCTTCTAGTGATAGATCACCCTCAAAGTAATGCTTCATGGCTAAAGATAGATCATTACATGTCAAAGAGAGTTAGGCATGAAAAGGATAATCACACGGCTTAATTGGCAAACTAGCTCTTTTAAGCAAATCAATTGAGAAAGAAGACCCCTAGTATTTCGGATTGATATTTTGACCCCCTATAAAATAGAGTAGAGAAAATATAGTACATAAAGAGGCAAAGTTTGACAATCCATCGGATGTGACATGTTGTACTATCTCACATGTCACATAAATCAGAAAAAAGAATTTTCAACATTCTTACTTTCTCACCTATTGTCCAAAAAATCGCTTACCCAAATAATGTCACAATCATACCCAAAAATAAATTTGTCAAAGTACACAAACATACTCGAAAACAACATACCTAAAAAATCAAATATCAAAATAAAACCATGTCCATAAATTGGATAATATCTTATATTTATACCCAATTTAAACATCACTTAATACAAAAACCATACCCAATTTAAATTTGTCATACCCAAAATTTTCAAAACTCGATATTATACACAAACATCAATATCACATGGCATTGGTCATTACCCAAAAATCCGCTTGACATGTGATCATTATAACACAATTTGGGTAACCATAAAACATACCCACGATATCACTTTAAATATACTTAATAATAAGAAATATACTACAAAGCCAATACACGTATAAAAGCGTACCCAATTTGAATTTGTCATAACTAAATCTTACACAAATCGATATTATACACAAACATGAATACCAAATGACATTTGGTCATTGTAACACAGTTTGGGTAACCATAAAACATACCCAAAAATATCACTTTAAGCATATTCAACAATAAGAAACATACCACAAAAACAATAAACATATACCCAATACAATTCATATTTGGGTAACAAAAACAATGTCACCCAAAAAAATTAAACATTCATAGACTTGAAAATTTCATCAAACCAGCTACATTAACCAAAAATGAAAAGTAAACATGTAGAAAAGATACTTAAACTAAAAATAAACATCTAATCACCATCATTTCAATTAGAAAAATTATTGCCCCTATTTTTTAGTTTTCATACCTACTTTTCTTCCTTTTGTATAGAGACCTAGTTTGCAAAAGAGAATTTCAAGGGTCCTATTTTCCAAATTAATTCTAATCACACTTTACATCGGAAATTATAGCATGCATAGTAAAGTCCAACCATCTAGATCAATCATGAGGAATCAAATTTAAACCACTAAGTCAAAACACATGTGCAAGATGGTCTTAAGGACTTATCAAGAAGAGGCAAGAAACGTGTTATGGGTGGGATGCATTCTAGGATATGTGGTGCAAATTCGGGAAAAGGAACAACTCCACACACCATCCATCAAACAAGAAATTGTTATCTCTTTTTTTTTTCTTTTGAGAACATGACATTAGTACACAAAAGCCGAAACCTTGGTGATTAGCGATCCTAGGAATTTTCTCGAGGTGCTTCACACCGGATGCACATACCATGACTCTTTAGGACTATCTATCAATCTGACTTTGGCAAGATACAAACACTCGGCTATGTGAATGGTACCGAGTTACTCATCATCATAATCAACGTCCCCAAACCTATTTTTCTACACAACACACCTCAACTTCAACTTTTCAACACTTTACCACATTGACCCCACACTTTACCACATTCACACCTCAACTTCAACTTTTTCCTTCCATAGATAGAAGATCCGATCTTCTATCTATGGAAGGAAATAAAATGAACGGAAAAACAGATCAACGCGATTTGTGGCGAATCCGTAGGAGCGGATTGCCCTGCCGCAGGGGCGGCCACTGTCACCGCGGGGGTGGTGACAAACGCCAGCTTGCTGCAGGTGCGGCCGCTATCACCGCGGGGCGGTAACAGCCAGAAATTGGATGTTACATTAGATCCCCCCTAAAACGAAGTTATGTCCCAAAACTTGTAACAAACCTCAAGATCACACAACAACAACACTGAAACACTAAGCTCAACTCATATATTCCCACTTGGGTACATAACTCAAAACGTCACAAAAGCGTGCATAACACAACAACGAAAACTGAAACTCAAACATCTATGTTACAAGTACAACCACATCCGCATAGATCTCCGGATAGTTCCTCTAGATATTGTCCTCTATCTCCCAAGTCACCTCATCTTCTCCTCCCATCGACCACTGAATCTTCATCATCGGTATGCCCCACCAAAAAGAGCGTTTGATATCTTGATACATCTTACTCGCACCGGGATGCATTGAGTAAGGTGTAGAGTGAGCCTCCTGTAGAATTTGCTGTCTCAACTCTCGATCTAAGGGTACACACACTCGCTCCTGACATCTCAAGATTCCATTGGCACCTATTGTAAACTGTGGTGCCTCTCCTCGAGACATCCGGTCTCCGATTTGTGTCAAAGCCGGACAACTCTTTTGCTTTTGTCGGATCTCTACCAACATATCAGGTAACACCTCTAAGGTGGATAAATGGTTGTAATATCCGGAATTTTTATTCCGTTTGATTCCGAATCGAATCGGACTTTGAGCCGTTGACGGTTTCCCATTTTATCTCGTATTTCTTTCTCCACAAATTTTATCATTTTATGTAGAATTTAATTCACATAAAATGATAGAATTATATCAAACCCTAGTTCTTATAATTAATTCTTAGCGACGACTTTTGACAAGATCATGACAAGGTTGAGACAAGATCATGACAAGGCTGAGACGAGACCATGACGAAGCCGACAATTTTGTGATAAGGTCATGCATGGGCCTGACAAAGCCATGACGAGTTTTTGACAAGTTTTGACAAACTTTCAGCCCACTTATTTTGGCCTTGTTTCAGCTCATTATTTGATTATTTGGATTGCAATTGCCAACCCTTGCCTTTTCCTTGCTGGTGGATTGAAGCAGCCTCAGCCCAGCTCCAGCCTCAGCCCACACCCTTGCTTCAGCCGAGCCAGAAGCAGCCTAGGGAACTCACGCTTAGAACCATCAGCCTCTCTCTCTCCATCTGATTGTAACAGCTAAAGAGATGTAACAGCCCTACATTCACGCCAAAAGAGAGGAAGCTGTAACGCTATTGCTCCCATCTCACGGCCCACAGTTGACGATGCATTGTCTTGATTCTGCACACATTCAGCAACGTCCAGCCACAAGAAATTGCAAGGAAAAGGGCCAGCAGAGGAGAGAACTACAACAGCTGCTCGTCTATCTATTTCTGGAGCTACTCGTCTATCTATTTTTGGGGCTACTCGTTGCACAAGCCTCGCCATAAGCCGGAGTAGTGTAAGTGATTTCATTCAGCCCTTCTGCACTCAGTTCCTCTCTAAATCTAACTCTCAGTACACACTCCTTCCCAGAAGATAACCAGTTTGGAGGGTTGTTTCGTTCGTGCCCTGCGGTGACAGAAGAGGAGACGGCCACCTTCGAATCGGACCCTCCCACGCCGGTGCAGCATCTTACCTTCTGCAGTCATCAAAACCTTGGGTAAAGGATCAATCATTCTCCCTTTATCTTGGCTGCATTTCAATCTTTAAACTATAGATGAAATAGACATGTGTGTACTTAGGTTTTAAAATGTTTTAGTGTGGTGATGAGAAGAGATCGAACTAGAGAAGTTACGAGTAGAAAGTGAGTTGTTGTAAGCCTCCTAGAGTGTCCAATTTCTGAACATTAGATGACCTAGTGAAGTAGATCAGATTATCATATAAATGGAAGTGAAAAACTCCCTTTAAAACTTCAGTTTTGAAAGTAAGAATGGCCACTATTGTGAACCAATGTTAAAAAGATTGGTTGAAGATCCACCGTTGAAATTTCGATAGATCATAGAGGTATATTTTTAGTTTATTGTGTTAAAATTTGAGAATAAATGAACGGTTGGATTGAAAGTTACAGGGTCTCAAAGTGGAGTACTTGAGCTGTTTTTCCAGCATTGATTTTTGACTAAGTATAGGAACATTTTTAGTGTAGTAGCCAACTTTAAGGATTTTTGTAGAAGTGATAATTCAACAATTTTAGGAAATTCTTACTCTTATGAGTAGATTAGATATCATAGATAATTTAGAGATTTATTTCAGAATTTTTATAAATTTATTTTAATTTCATATTTGAAGCTGTAGTTGAACCTTTGTGACTTTTCGGGAAATAGAAAAGTGGGTAGTTTCACTAGTTTTACCTAAAATCATCCTTGAGAGTAGAATATGGTTAGTTAGCATCAAATAAGAATTTAAGTACGTATTACGAGTTTTTGGAAGTTTCGGGACCAAGGGTAAAATAGTCAGGTTACCTTAAATAACTACTGTAATAATTTATGTCCAATTAGGATATTACATTTTAGGAGTTTCAGACTTCTAAGTACCTAGGGAAATGTATTGACCCACGTGCCTCCTTTGACAGGTAACTGAGTTTCTGCAGTTACCGATTGAGTGGTGGTTAAGAGAGAGTCGAGATTTGATTCGTGTAAGTCCACGGACTTACTTAGCTGGCTTCTTGTATGAGTATGATGTGTATGAGTGGTGTTTGTTAGTTAAGATAAATAACGAAACCGGAATAGGCTGACTTTAGTATATTGTGTGTTTGCTCCAAACGGTGTGTGCAAGCTTTAAATTTATAACCCTAGACGTAAGCTTAAAACAAGGATGCGAACCCGTAGTGTACATGTCAATCGTAGTAAAAAGCAAGGAATTCTAGGGGTCGATCACAGGGACTTAGTGAAACAAAGTCGATAACGGTAAGCTTTAGCAATTACTAACCACAAAGCAATCAAAACAATCAAATATGATAAAAGTCAATAAAGGAAAATATGCAATTCTAGGGATTAAAGCATCTAGTTGTGGTTCCAACTCAAGATCTAAAGATAAGCGGACAAAGCTGAGATTTTTGCGTAGGGAAGGTGTTACTAAAGTGGAATAGATCACCGAGTAAGTCTCACTACTCACTAATCCCAAACCGTAACTCCTATTACCGGGTAAGTCTCAAGGAATTAAGATAAAGAACTATAACCGCAAACTAGCACGCCATCTAAAGGAACAGAATCAACCTTTACCGGGTAAGTCTCAGGCTAACTTACAAAGATGGGATGAAAGCACACTCAAACCCCAATAAAGGATAAACCTTTATTACCTACACTTATGATCTTAGGTAAACAAACAAAGGAATTACCGGGTAAGTCTTATCCTAGGCTTGCATTGGACCAGGAAAGGTGTAATAAGAATAGGATTTGGCAAACTCTAACACTTAACTCTCAGTATCGGATCAGATAAGTCACCTCGGTCAGCCAAATTCCACCCCGGCCGAGATGTTCATCGACTGAGCGAGATCCTTAGGGTTAAGGTAAAAGATTCGAACTTTCAGGGTCCTACTGTGATTAAGATTATTCTATCATTGTTTTTCCCACAACCTTCAACCAATCACCCTAGAATCACACAAAGAGATTAGCTACTCATCATCATGAAAGTATTAATCAAATATATGGGAAGAAAGAGAATAATTGAACAAGAAAACCTTAAGAGAAAGGCTTCAATAACTGAATCAATTATCAAAACAACAAGCGTTCCTTGGATAGAAATCCAACAAGACAACAAACAAGAAGGGAATCTAAGATGATCTTACAAAACCCTTCAAAAGCTATAAAAGCTATAGACTTTCTTCCTTCAACCTTCAAAAAGGTTCTTCAAATCTCCCAACAATGGGGAATGCTCAAAACACGCTGCGGTGTATGTGGGGTGATAACGGGTGTCTTGCGCTGATAGCGGATGTCGGATTTGTGGGAAATCCGACCCTTTTTTATAGGAAAATTACTCTCCAAAGATAAGATTCTTATAAAGATCTCTTCCCATAAAAATAGGTAAAATATATGATCTAGCATATCTTCTTCCTTCCAGGAGCCAAGCCCAAAAACATAAGATCTCTTTCCAAAGATAAAAGATCTCAACCAAGAATAAAATATTCTCGCCGCGTCCCAGGTGTTCACCTCGGTCGAGTCGACTTCTCTGGATCACCTCGGTCGAGGTGACTCTGTAGTCAACTGAGGTGAGTCACAACTGAATGTGAAATCTCTTAAATCTGGTCCAAAGTGAATCTCTAATCCATGGCTATGCTTCCTGGATGTTTCCTTATGTTCCTGAATGTAGCTCCAATGACTCCATAGCTCCTTTTGCTCCTTTTTGATGCAAAACGTGCCATTTTACCTACGATTACAACAAAACTAGGTGTAGACCTCGATTCCCGCAAAGGTAGATGAAACGACAATATAATCACATAATATACATACAAACATGCAGATTATTGAAGATAAAACGTCTAAACAAACCCCAAAATATAGACTATAATTCATGCTATCAAAATACCCCATACTTAGCCCTTGCTTGTCCCCAAGCAAGTTCCACATATAAAAGGCAAGATAGAATGGATTATAAGTCAAGAAAATCAATGAAAAAGTCTTTCAAAAACATTTTTATGGTGTGCTACAATCATAGATCACTCTAAGAGAATACTTCATGGAATTTAAAATCAAAATATGATCAAAACATTTTATAAATATAAGAAAGTTGTTCATCTTTGCATAAAATCGTAGAATGCATAATAAGTCATAATTATCAAAATTAATCATGCATAATTCAGTTTAAACCACTAAGTCAATCAACAAGCTCGAGGTCTCAAGGGCTTCCCAAAAGAAAGGTTAAGAAACGTGTAGGGTAGGGATGTATGTAAGGTAATGTGGTGCTAGAATCCGGGAAAAGGATATCACTTCACTTTCACTTTGACTTTCAACACCTTCCACCAATAAGCTTTGCTTATTTCACACTTTTTTCTTTTTTACTTTACTTTTTGGGATGCATGGACAGAGGTGCACAATAACCGAAGCCTAGGAAATCAGCAATCATCAATTTCTTGAGATGCATCAAACCCTTGATGCACATACCATGACCCGTTAGGAATATCGCTCAATCCGACTTTGGCAAGACACAAACACCCGGCTATGTGAATGGTGCCGAGTTACTCATCATCATGATTGACTTCCCCAAACCTATTTATTTCTTTCTAACACTTTCACTTCCAGCCGACTTCTCAACTTTAACTTCACTTGCTTTCACCACTTTGCTTGCTTCCAAATTCCCGGATAGGTAAAGGGAGGCAAAAATGTATATGAAGGGCTAAGCATGATATAGAAGAGGAATAGAGAAGAATGAATTGCCTTGGTCTTTCCACGAAGAAAGTGAGAGAACTCATAATGCGGTGTCAACCTTCAAATTCAACATAATTTGGATAAAAACAAAGTATTAAACATGCCAAAAATTTCAAACAAAGCATTTAGCAACTTAAACATATTATAAAACCTTTCAAACATATAAAGATTTCAAAACCGGTCAGCAACAAGATCTTCACTGAGATCATATCCAGATAAGAAGCACAAAAATCGTTTCGAAAACTCTCAGTTAAACCACCTCGGTCGAGGTGTTCTTAGGTCAACCGAGGTGAAACACCTCGTTCGGCTAGAACTGCCCCGGTCAAGGTCAAAATTTTTTTTTTCTGTCCCAGTTTTGACGTTTTTCTCAATCAAATAACCTGTATGCATGCATGTAGTCTCAGATAAAACCCATAGAAGCAAAATAAGCATAAATATCCGAAAATGTAGAGTCATACATCACATAAGTCGATAAAATACATAAACACCCCATACTTGGGACACACTGTCCCAATGGGTCAAAATAAGTCTAAAGAAATAAAATACTCACCGGACATAAAGCTGAGCTGCATAATAAATAAGAAAGAAAATCCTGCAAGCTCTCAATAGTCACGATCCGGTGGTGGTGGTGGTGGTACATACGGATACTGAGATGGGTCGAACGGGTAGCCCATGATGTGCTGAAACTGAATCTGAGCCATCATGTGCTGGTAATGCTGTCTCTCCTGCATCTCACGAATATCCAGTGATAGGGCAGCATAAGAATCAATCATCTGATCCGCCAAATCATCAATCTGACGGTGAGCCTCTAGATCTCTGTGTCGGCGTACCCTACGCCTAGCAGGTCTCACTGGTGATGTGGCTGGTGCAGGCTCCATATCATCATCATTTATGTCAATAACCGGCGTGCTCGTCCCAGCAGTATCCGTCCCTGTATCCATAGGAACTCCACCATCCCTGTCATCATCATCAGCGATCTCCTCCTCTACCTCATCCTCCTCAGCTGGTGCAGCTGCTGCCTCTCTAGCATCCTCCATCAATGGAATCCAGGCAGTCTGCCAGTAGTGAGGATCATAAACAGAGAACTAGGGCGACCATTTGATCCCCTGTGGTGTAGTCGGCTCCCATGGCATCGCCACATACGGCGTAGTGAGTCCTCGGGGAACCAGAATCCTCCGAGTGATCATCTCCTGTAGCCCTAGCGGTTTGGCAGCCGCCACCATAGTACAAGCGCTGAGGTCCATGTCCTGATAGCTAGAAATGTGGGTCACGAGGCCTCCGCATCAGATATCCCCCTTCGCCTTGGCCTTGATCTTGTGCAGGTCCTCTGCCAACATCAAGCCAAAGTCTGGTATCCCTCTAGTCACCATGCAGTAAAGGTTGAAAATCTCCCCCTGTCGGACCTTTTGGGGTGTCTCAGTACGCGCCAGAAGCGTCTCGCTGGAAATACAGTGAGCTAACCTAAAGGCTAGGTGAAAAATGATACGCTCCCTGGAGTCTCCAGGGCGCCATCTATCTACGTGCTCAACAACGTGAGCAATCTGACCCCAAAACTCCCTAGCTACAGTCCGGGAGGGAAAATCAACAGCAGTCGGGGCCGGGAAACCAAAAATATCTCTCCAGTGCTCTAAAGGAACTAGGAAGTTCCGGTTCATCAACCGGTACTTCACAGAACGCTCTGTGGGGAGGTAGGTGAAGGAGCTGACAAACTCCAAGGTAGGCTCTAAATAGGCAGGTGCACGGATCTCAGTAAACTGATCTAGCCCTACCATCGAGATCATCCGTCTAAGGTCTCCATCCACATGGAGACAATCAAAAGCCGAAATGTCCAGGAAGCGTGGTGCAATCACTGGACGGGCTGCTATACGGTCAAAGTCGACCTGGTGTCTCTCGTGGATCACCGGTCTATATGGTCTAGAGGAAGAAGAAGAAGGGGAAGGGGAGGATCTATCCCTAAGGACAAGCTACCTATCTGAACTCATTTCTCAAAACACTCTGTCAGATCACCTCGGTCGGCCTGACACAACTCAAGAACACCTCGGCCGAGGCACATAACGACTGGACCGAGGCAAATAACTGCGCGATCGAATCTCTCAAAAATCCAGTTCTTTTCTCCCAAAATCACTACAACTGGTTCCTATGGGGTACTTAATATGTTTCTCAGCAAATGCAAGGGCAACCAAAGCCCAATTCGAAGCAAAACAGTGAAGGAACGAGATTAGGGTTTTTTCGTTGTTTACCCTGATTCGGTCGATTTGGTTCATTTTTCTCGCAGATTGACACTTGCACTGGGATCCTCTATTCTTTCTTTGCAGTTTGGAAGCAAGAATTGTCGAAAACGATCGAAGAAGGGCGAAGCGAGGCGAGGGAGCTGCCGCGGTCGAGGAGAGGTAAAAAGAAGAGAGAGAGAGATTCAACCCCCCTTTTATACCCTTTCTGGAACTCCTGTCACCTCGGTCGAGGTGGTCTCGACTGGACAGAGGTGGTACGGACCGAGGTGGTTCTTCAGAAACCCTAGTCGCCTCGGTTGCTCAAGAATCATCTCGGTCGAGGTGCTTTGACAGCAACCGAGATGTGCCTCAGTCAAACTCCGTCTTCTCAAATTCTCGAACTTCTGTCCTTCCAGTTGTGCTCCTAGTTTGTACTCCTTCTTTAGATGTCACATGTTATCTATCTAGGACGCCAAAAACAAAACAAAGCAAAGCAAAAGCAAAACTATCTAAGCTAGACTAGAAAAAGGGAAAAGAAAGCAATACCTTGGGTTGCCTCCCAAGAAGCGCTTGGTTTAAGGTCGCTAGCTGGACCATATGACATCTCAAACGTGATGGGAGGTGCCCTCACCCCATACTTCACCTCCATCGTGGGGTGAAGTAAGTAAGTCTATCAAACGCTCCAACAAGTGTAAGTGCTCATCGGGGAATGAATCGTCTATGGGTGGGTCGTCCTTCTCGCGTGAGGATGCAGGTAGCCTGCTGAGGTGATCCGCAACAGAATTTTTGGATCCCTTCTTATCGCGGATCTCCAAGTCAAACTCTTGAAGCAAGAGAATTCATCGAATAAGGTGTGGCTTGGCATCTTTCTTAGCAAGCAAGTAACGGATGGCTGCGTGGTCGGTGTAGACAATGACTTTCGCCCCTACTAAGTAAGAACGAAACTTCTCGAAAGCATATACAACCGCCAATAACTCCTTCTCGGTGGTAGCGTAGTTGCGCTGGGCTACATCTAGCGTCTTGCTAGCATAATAAATGGCGGTGGTCCGGCCATCCTTCTTCTGTCCAAGCACCGCTCCTACGGCTACATCACTAGCATCACACATGATCTCAAAGGGCAAGGTCCAGTCCGGAGGTTGGATAATGGGAGCGGAGATCAACGCTTCCTTAATCCTGTAAAATGCATCAAGACACTCCTGCGAAAACTCAAAAACAACGTCTTTATTCAAGAGGTTAGTTAGAGGTTCAGAAATCTTAGAGAAGTCCTTGATGAATCTCCTGTAGAAACCCGCATGCCCGAGAAAACTCCTCACACCTTTAACAGAACAAGGGAGAGGGAGTTTCTCAATAGTCTCGATCTTAGCGCGATCGACCTCAATACCTCGATTAGAAACGAGGTGTCCTAGCACAATGCCTTCATTAACCATAAAATGACACTTCTCCCAATTCAAAACAAGATTAGTGTCTTCACATCTTTGTAGCACTAGAGAAAGGTTAGATAGGCAATCATCAAAAGAGGAACCATATACTGAAAAATCATCCATAAATACCTCCATGATCTCCTCTATGTACTCGGAAAAGATAGCCATCATGCATCGCTGGAAGGTAGCGGGTGCATTGCATAATCCAAATGGCATCCTCCTATAAGCGAATGTCCCCCATGGACAAGTGAAAGTGGTCTTCTCCTGATCATCCGGATGGATAGGAATCTGGAAGAATCCACTATAGCCGTCTAAGTAGCAAAAGTGTGAATGTTGGGCCAACCTTTCGAGCATTTGATCAATGAAGGGAAGTGGAAAATGGTCCTTCCGAGTGGCCGTGTTCAGCTTCCTATAATCAATGCAAACCATCCAGCCCGTGACGGTCCTGGTTGGGATTAACTCGTTGTTCTTATTTGTCACAACGGTCATCCCTCCTTTCTTCGGAACTACATGCACCGGGCTAACCCATTTGCTGTCCGAGATAGGATATATGATACCTGCATCCAACAACTTAAGAATTTCCTTCTTCACAACCTTTTTCATGATCGGATTTAACCGTCTTTGAGGTTCCCGTGAAGTCTTATGATCATCCTCCATTAGAATTCTATGCATGCAGAAAGAAGGCTTAATGCCAATAAGATCGTCTATAGTGTAACCCAAAGCCTTTTGATGCTTTCTCAGGACATGCATTAGGTTAGACAATTCAGATTCGGAGAGGGAAGCACTAACAATAACGGGATAAGTGGATTCCGGTCCAAGAAAGACATACCTCAAGTGATTTGGGAGTTGTTTAAGCTCCACAATTGGGGGTGCTTTCTGAGGGGAATCCTGACTTCCTCCTTCCAGTGGAGTAGATCTAGAAACTGGACTTTCGAAAGTCTTAGTTGAAGTCATCTCGCCTTCGACCTCGGTCGAGGCGCAGAGGCGTTGACCGAGATGTTCTTCAGTCGCCTCGCTCGGTCCAGAAAGTGCCTCGGTTGAGGTACTGTAACTGGAACCGAAACTGGAGATCTTCGTCTCCTGGGTTAGCTTCTCAGTTTTAGCTCATGGATCTTCTTCTAGTGCCTTTAAGCTCCGTATATCTGCATCACAAGAAGCATCTATACCTTCCTCCATTAAACTGAAACTAATAACTCGTTCAAGTGGATCATTAATAAGGATAGAGCTCACCAGTTCCCTTGATTCTTCTTCATCGTAGATGTTGAAGATATCATCTCCTACCTGCTCTCCTTTCATGGCCGCAAGTAATGCGAACTCCACTTCATCTCCACCAATGTTGAATTTCAACTTGGCGTTCTTACAATCCACGTTGCAACCCGAAGTTGCTAGAAATGGTCTCCCGAGAATAATAGGAACAGGATAATCTACGGGAATGTCAAGTACAACAAAGTCTATTGGTAAATAGAAGTTACCTAACTTGACCGGAACGTCTTCCAAAATTCCCACGGGATGGGTGATGGAGCGGTCCGCCATGTATAATCGAATCTTGACCGGCTTGGGCTCTCCAAGTCCGATCTTCACACATAGCTCCAGCGGAATGATGCTCACGCTGGCTCCTAGATCACATAGGGCTTCACAAGTTACATCCCCAACTTGAATGGGAATGCAAAATGAGCCGGGATCTCTCAACTTAGGTGGCATCTTCTCCTTCATGATTTGTATAAGCTCCGAGGATTTAGATGTCATCCTTACTTCACCAAAGTTCTCCAGTTTCCTCTTCCTTGATAGGATTTCCTTCAAGAACTTCCCATAGGCGGGCATCCCTAGAATAGCATCAAGGAAATGAATGTTAATATGCAGTTTATTCATCAAGTCAAGGAACTTACCAAAGTGCTTGTCTAGATGTGCTCTGGCCCTTGACTGGGGGAATGGAAGTGGTGGTTTGTATGCAGGAGGTGGAACATAAACTTCAGTTTTCCCCTCCGCTTTTTGTGGCTCCACCTCGGTTGGCATCTCGGCCGAAGTGTTCTTCGACTGCACCTGGACCGAGGTGGTCTTCGTCGGCACTGGCACCGACCGAGGCACTGGATCTGCAGTTTTCAGTCCACTCCTCGTAGTTATGGCCATAATCTAGCCCTTAGGGTTGCTTTCCGTCCTTGCTGGAAGCTTCCCTAGATCTCTTGGCGCTTCATTCGCCCTACTAGCAAGTTGTTGTTCAAAGGCCTTTTGGGCCTTCGAAAATGAAGTCATGGATGTCTCCATAGCACTAAGCTTGATCAAGATGGCCTCCAGCACTGCGTCTCTCTTTTCCGGCTGAGACGAACTTGATCCTTGCCCCTGGCTCTTTAATGGAGTAGAAGAAGAAGAAGGGGAAGAGAGGAAAGGGTTAGAGGAATCGTTAGAGTTAGAGTTAGAATGATTGTTACCAGAATTTTGGTTGTTCGCCCTCCAATTATTGTTGTTGGATCCTCTATTGTTAATGTAATTGTTGTTCCGGGAACCGTTGTTGTTGTTACGGTATCCATTATTGTTGTTCCTTTGTCATTGATCTTCCTTCTTGGTTTGAGCAACCAAGAGTTCCTTCAATTGCTTCACGTCATTCTTCAAAGACGTGAGTTGATTGTTATTAGGCTGAGTATCTTGGAAGTTAACTATTTTAACTCCACCTTCAGCTCCTTGATGGGTATATTTCTCCATATGCAAAGCTTGCTTCTCGATAAAGTCCTAAGCTTCGTCAATCGCCATGTCCATAAATGTACCGGCGGAGAGTAGTTGGAGGTTGAATTGGGTGCTTCCGTCTAGTCCCTTGAAGTATATCTCCAACAACTCTATCTTTGGAATCCCATGATGTGGGCAATCTAAAAGAATGTCCTTAAACCTCTCCCATGACTTGGACAAGTTCTCCTTGTCCTTCATAATGAATGCATTAATCTTCCCTCTCATTTCAGCGGTCTTAGAGGGGGGAAAGAATTTAGTCAAGAATTCCGTAGTCATCTCCTCCCAAGTGCTGATTTTTTTTGGAGGAAGAGATTGATACAAAGTAAGAGCTCTATCTTTTAAGAAAAAGTAAAAAGGTCTTAGCTTTTAGTTGTTGTTTTCAATCCTTGAGGGTCTCAAGGTCTCCATCAAGATCTCATAGTTTTGAAGATGTTCATGCGGAGATTCCTTATCTAGCCCTCCAAACTGGCATTGGCGAATCATGGACAGAACTTGCGGTCGACGTTCGTAGTCATGGTCCGCTGGATCTCCTAGGTTAACTCCTGGATGCCTCAGTTGTTGATTGGGATCCATCCTTTGACCTAGGGTTTGCGGGATTCCTGCAAAAAGAGCGCCTCGGATTGGCACCCGAGGTGGAAGTATCTCGGCCGGGGCGTCAAGTACTGGGACCTGCCTCGGTCGAGGGTCTGCAGTTGGGACCTGCATCGGTCCAGCATCGGGAACTGGGTCTTCCCTCGGTCGAAGTAGATACTGGTCTCGTAGGGCTGCCATATCTCCTTCGATTGCTTCGGTCCTGGTGCGAGTTTCTTCTTTCTCTTGCCTTAGCTCTTCCCTGCTGAGGCGTAGCTGTTCTAACGCCTCCTTCAATTCGGCCTCAAGATCGCGATGGTCTTGGTTGGCCATCTTTTCTTCTCTTAAGCGTCGTTTGTATGTCTTTTCTGGTTCGGGATCGTAAAGAAGGATTTCCTTCCCAGTGCGGGTTCTTCGCATAAACCTAAGAAAGAACCTGCAAAAGCAAACCGTAACCGGCTCGGTCTAGACCAAGTCCCCGGCAACGGCGCCAAAAACTTGTTCGCTCCAAACGGTGTGTGCAAGCTTTAAATTTATAACCCTAGATGTAAGCTTAAAACAAGGATGCGAACCCGCAGTGTACGGGTCAATCGTAGTAAAAAGCAAGGAATTCTAGGGGTCGATCACAAGGACTTAGTTGAACAAAGTCGATAACGGTAAGCTTTAGCAATTACTAACCACAAAGCAATCAAAGATGATAAAAGTCAATAAAGGAAAATATGCAATTCTAGGGATGAAAGCATCTAGTTGTGGTTCCAACTCAAGATCTAAAGATAAGCGGACAAAGCTAAGATTTTTATGTAGGGAAGGTGTTACTAAAGTGGAATAGATCACCGAGTAAGTCTCACTACTCACTAATCCCAAACCGTAACTCCTATGACCGGGTAAGTCTCAAGGAATTAAGATAAAGAACTATAACCGCAAACTAGCACGCCATCTAAGGGAACAGAATCAACCTTTACCGGGTAAGTCTCAGGCTAACTTACAAATATGGGATGAAAGCACACTCAAACCCCAATAAAGGATAAACCATTATTACCTACACTTATGATCTTAGGTAAACAAACAAAGGAATTACCGGGTAAGTCTCATCCTAGGCTTGCATTGGACCATGAAAGGTGTAATAAGAATAGGATTTGGCAAACTCTAACACTTAACTCTCAGTATCGGATCAGATAAGTCACCTCGGTCAGCCAAATTCCACCCCGGCCGAGATGTTCATCGACTGAGCGAGATGATTAGGGTTAAGGTAAAAGACTCGAACTTTCAGGGTCCTACTGTGATTAAGATTATTCTATCATTGTTTTTCCCATAACCTTCAGCCAATCACCCTAGAATCACACAAAGAGATTAGCCACTCATCATCATGAAAGTATTAATCAAATATATGGGAAGAAAGAGAATAATTGAACAAGAAAACCATAAGAGAAAGGCTTCAATAACTGAATCAATTATCAAAACAACAAGCGTTCCTTGGATAGAAATCCAACAAGACAACAAACAAGAAGGTAATCTAAGATGATCTTACAAAACCTTTCAAAAGCTATAAAAGCTATAGACTTTCTTCCTTCAACTTTCAAAAAGGTTCTTCAAATCTCCCAACAATGGGGAATGCTCAAAACACGCTGCGGTGTATGTGGGGTGATAACGGGTGTCTTGCGCTGATAGCGGATGTCTGATTTGTGGGAAATCCGACCCTTTTTATAGGAAAATTACTCTCCAAAGATAAGATATCTTAGAAAGATCTCTTCCCATAAAAATAGGTAAAATATATGATCTAGCATATCTTCTTCCTTCCAGGAGCCAAGCCCAAAAATATAAGATCTCTTTCCAAAGATAAAAGATCTCAGCCAAGAATAAAATATTCTCGCCGCGTCCCAGGTGTTCGCCTCGGTCGAGTCGACTTCTCTGGATCACCTCGGTCGAGGTGACTGTGTAGTCAACCGAGGTGAGTCACAACTGAATGTGAAATCTCTCAAATCTGGTCCAAAGTGAATCTCTAATTCATGGCTATGCTTCCTGGATGTTTCCTTATGTTTTTGAATGTAGCTCCAATGACTCCATAGCTCCTTTTGCTCCTTTTTGATGCAAAACGTGCCATTTTACCTACGATTACAACAAAACTAGGTGTAGACCTCGATTCCCGCAAAGGTAGATGAAACGACAATATAATCACATAATATACATACAAACATGTAGATTATTGAAGATAAAACGTCTAAACAAACCCCAAAATATAGACTATAATTCATGCTATCATTGTGTAATTGACCCAAGTGTATGATAACGGGTCGTGACATCATCTGCCTAGCTCTTGCGAGAGTCTAGGAGGTTCCCTGCGACCAGCCCAGTCAGGTAGACGGTCAAATGCATTAGTACCTTTCCGCGTTGGTAAACGGGGACAGGGGCGAGGTTTGGGAATCCCTCGTGTCACAAAATAAATATCATTAGTAATAACATATCACCTAATTAAAGATAACAAAAGGAACGAGTGTTGCATGTTGATTGTGTATGTTGTGTGATTGTGTTTTTACCTTTATACTTATGCATAGATTGTTAGCTAACGGTTTTATACCGCTTGTAGATGCCTTGCAGGTTAAGGAGGCGATCGAGTGATCCGGCGGTAGTGGGCAGCCGGGGTTCCGTGCATTATAGGACGGGACTATTATCTTTTATTTCACGACCGTTGAGACTGATGTTGTCATTTTGGTTTTGAGACTTGGTTGTTATGTTTTCGGATTTGGACTTTTTATTTCGCTCATGATATAAAACTCTATGTTTTGCCTTTTTATTTGTGTCGTGTTGTAAGGTCCGATGAAGTTGTTACCAAGCTAAGGGCCAGGACCCATTGTGAGGTCCCAGCTCGTAGCATTTCGAGTCCTCTAGGATTCGGGGTGTTACAATATGGTATTAGAGCCCCAGGTCGGCAACAACGGCACTCGCTATCTTCAAAAAGGCCGAATAAACAAATAAACGGAAACCGCAAGGGTTCCGAACTTTTGAAATGAATTTTATTTTCAAAACCATGAGCATAAATGGGTTGGAAAAGAATGCACGGACCTCCACTACCTCCGCTGAACTCGATGGCATAGTTTATTGGACTTTTGTTATAACTTGTAATTTTAGTTACGTTGTGACCTTTAGAAGTGACCTAGAGTAATAAGATAGTTATGTCCTTACTAGGAACTAAAGTAGTCTTATATTGATCACGTCTCTACTAGATGGCACGTACGAGAGAGACAGCTTACGTTGGACGAGGAGAGGGCCGACCTCCCTTCCTCCAGGAGCTCAGAGATAGGGACGTGTAGGTAGGCCTTAGAGGGGCCGAGGTCGGGGACGTGTTCCTGTTGTAGATCCGCCAGTTGCGGATGTACCTGCTGAGGAAGTGACTGAGAGTATTGTTCCACAGGTTAGGGATGGGACCGCTACTAGGTCCGGAGTACGGAGTGTAGGGCCTGCTGATTCTGACCGTGTATTGATTGGATCATCGGAGTATCGAGCTTATGTCCAGCAGCTACAAGAGGCTACAGGGCCGGAGCACCACCTCCAGCACCGCCGATGCCAGCTAGGTCAGCATAGGTCTCTCAGAGGGTGACTCAGGTGGTAGTTCCACCGGTGGTAGCTGCACTAGTGAGGGTTGTCGAGGATGAACGAGTGAGAGACGAGCTGAGGGTACCAAGGCCAGATGAATGGTTGAAGACTTTCAACCATCAGCGAGTTCCCACATTTGACGGGAATGTTGGACTTGAGGTGGAGCATTGGATTGGTCATGTGGAGTCCGCGCTAGAGGCGATTCGCTGCCCTGAGAGTCGTAAGGTGGAGCTGGTTTAGACCTTGTTTAGGGACCAAGCACAGTAATGGTGGAGGACAGTGCGGGGCGGAGTGTTCCAATTTGAGCAGTTGCTGAGTCTCGTGTGGGAGACTTTTTGTCCTACCTCTCTGAGAAGAGACCGAGTGCAGGACTTTTTGGAGGCAGGATTTGAGGATGTTCCGATAGAATAGACGATCAGGAGGTTATGGGAGGAGTTGTCACTATTGGGTCCTGCTGCACCACCTGTGGACCAGCACGTGTACCTGTTCTCCCGGAGACCGAGGGAGACTACACGCTCCTATCTAGCAGGGTTCCGCTGTGATTCCTTAGCCGATTACCAGGATCGTGCTTCAGCGTATGAGAGGGACCGACTGGGTCACAGGAGTGATATGCAGTCTGGAGGGTCAAACAAGAGACAGAGGACCGGACCAGTCAGCACTAGAGTAGGAGGTTCAGGTCATAGGCGTGGTCAGTCCCAAGGCCGTTCTAGTTACCAGTTGGTACCGCCGACAGGGTCTAGAGTACATCAGTGCTACAACTGTGGGGAGCATGAACACATTAAGCCGGAGTGTAGGAAGCCACCAGTTACATGTTTTACTTGCGACCAGTTGGGCCACAAAGCTACCTTCTGCCGACAGGGCAAGGTAACATCACAGCAGGGGTCCTCACTTGCAGGTACCTCAGGAGGAGGATAGAGGAAATCTTAGTATCAGGCTTGGGGTCAGCAGCAGCGAGCTCCCGGTCAGGCATATTCACAAGGTTTTGCTCAGATTCCAAGTAGAGGTAGAGGGCGTGGTGGAGGCACTTCAGAGACTAGGGGTACTCAGGCTCGAGTCTTTGAGTTGAGGAGCGCCGTAGAGCCAGCACTGCCCGCAGCCACAGGTACTATCACGATTCATGGCTTTCCAGTCCGAGTACTTTTCGATACGGGTGCGACGCACTCTTTCATATCTGATGATTGCATAGATAGGTTGACCTTAGATACAGTAGAGGGGGAACCTTTCCTTATAAGGTTACCCGATGGGAGTAAGGTTCGCGGTACTCGGGAGATTCACAATTGTCCCATCCGTTTGGGGGGTCGTGACTGGCTAGCTGACTTCCACGTCATGCACTTAGTGCATGAAGAGGTCATACTTGGGATGGACTGGATGAACCGCCATAGAGCTGTTCTGGACGTCAGTAAGAGGACAGTGACGGTCACTACGGAGTCTGGGAAGGAGGAGGTCTTTCGAGGGTGGGACCTCGGAAAGATCGGGACAATTATTAGTGCGGTCCGAGCCGCAATGCTCATAGGTCATGGATGCGAGGCCTTCTGGTGTTACGCCATGAAGGAGGAGACGAGATCATCTTTAGCAGAGACCCCGGTAGCTTGTGAGTTCGAGGACGTCTTTGGCGAGCCGCCTGGCTTACCACCGCAGAGGATCGTAGATTTTGGGATTGAGTTGGAGCCCGGCACGAGGCCGATCTCCAAGGCTCCATACCGCATGGCACCGGTCGAGATGCTTGAGCTTAAGAAGCAACTCGAGAATTTGGCAGAGAGGGGATTCATCCGACCCAATGTGTCTCCATGGGGTGCACCAATCCTCTTCGTTAGGAAGAAGGACGGATCTATGAGGCTTTGTACCGACTATCGAGAGTTGAACAAAGTCATCGTCAAGAACAAGTACCCGTTGCCGCGTATTGATGATTTGCTGGATCAGTTACAGGGAGCTACGGTCTTTTCACGTATTGACTTGAGGTCAGGATACCATCAACTGAGAGTACGGGAGGAGGACATACCGAAGACGACATTTTGGACTAGATACGGTCATTATGAGTTCGTGGTGATGCCTTTCAGGCTCACCAATGCTCCTGCTGTCTTCATGGAGTTGATGAATGGCATCTTCATTGACTTCTTAGACTAGTTTGTGGTAGTTTTCATCGACGACATCTTGGTATATTCTCGGAGTAGGGAGGAGCACGCCAGACACTTGAGGACGGTGTTGCGGGTTTTACAGGATAGAGAGCTTTATGCTAAGCTCTCTAAGTGTGAGTTCTGGATGCCAAAGGTTTCCTTCCTTGGCCACATTGTCTCCGCCGAGGGTGTCAAGGTGGACCCGGCGAAGATAGAGTCAGTTGCATCATGGCCGCTTCCTAAGACGGTCAAGGAGGTACGCAGTTTTCTAGGTCTGGCCGGATGCTACCGCAGGTTCGTGTAGGGTTTTTCTGTGATCGCCAGGCCACTCACTTCCTTGCTAAGGAAGTCCATCCGATTTACATGGTCTGAACCCTGTCAGTGGAGTTTTGAGGAGCTGAAGGAGAGATTGACTTCCACTCCTGTGTTAGCACAGCCAGAGGGCGTTGAGGACTTCGTCGTTTACAGTGATGCATCCAAGTTAGGCTTGGGATGTGTCCTGATGTAGAGGGGTAGGGTCATTGTGTATGCATCTTAACAGCTAAAGACGTATGAGGAGAATTACCTGATAGCATGAATTATAGTCTATATTTTGGGACCTGTTTAGACGTTTTATCTTCAATAATCTGCATGTTTGAATGTATATTATGTGATTATATCACCATTTCATCTACCTTTGCGGGAATTGATAGCATGAATTATAGTCTATATTTTGGGGTTTGTTTAGACGTTTTATCTTTCATAATCTGCATGTTTGTATGTACATTATGTGATTTTACTACCATTTCATCTACCCTTGCGAGAATCGAGGTCTACACCTAGTTTCGTTGTAATTGCAGGTAATATGGTACGTTTTGCATTGAAAAGGAGCAAAAGGAGTCAAGAGTCATTTGGAGCTACATTGAGGAGCAAAAAGGAATCCTTCAGGAAGCATAGCCATGGATTAAAGATTTACTTTGGACCAGTTTTGAGAGATTCTACACTCAGTTATGATCACCTCGGTTGCCCAGAGATTCATCTCGACCGAGGCGATCCAGAGACACCGACTCGACCGAGGCGAACACCTAGGACGCGGCGAGAATATTTTATTCTTGGCTGAGATCTTTTAAAATTGGAAAGTGATCTTATATTTTTGGGCTGAGCTTCTAGAAGGAAGGAGATATGCAGAATCATATATTTTACCTATATTTATGGGATAATATCTTCTTAAGATTTATTATCTTTGGAGGGTTATTTTTCCTATAAAAAGGGTTGGATTTTCCACAAATCCGATCGTGCTTACACACCGGAACATCCGCTTACAGTTAGAAAGCCCGCTATCAGCGCAGCAGCCGCATCCTACTCCAATTTGGGAGATTCGAAGAACCTTTTTGAAGGTTGAAGGAAGATTGAAGACTATAGCTTTATAGCTTTTTGGAGGGTTTTGTAAGATTGTCTTCAATTCTTTTCCTTGTTATCTTGTCTTATTGGATCATTATCCAAGGAACGATTTTTGTGTGATATTTGATTCAGTTATTGAAGTGTTTTCATTAAATTCTTCTTTGTTCAAATATTCACCTTCTTCCCATATATTTAATACTTTCATTATGATGATGAGTGGCTAATTTCCTTGTGTGATTCTAGGGTGATTGGCTGAAGGTTGTGGGAAAAACAATGATAGAATGATCTTAATCACAGTAGGATCCTGAAAGTTCGAGTCTTTAACCTTAACCCTAAGCATCTCGTTCAGTCGATGAACATCTCGGCCGGGGTGGAAACTGGCTGACCGAGGTGGCTTATCCGATCCTTAACTGAGAGTTAATGTGTTAGAGTTTGCCAAATCCTATTCTTATTATACCTTTCTGGTTCAAAGCAAGCTTAGGATGAGACTTACCCGGTAATTCCTTAGTTTGTATACTAACGATCATAAGTGTAGGTAATAAAGGCTTGTCCTTTATTGGGGTTTGAGTGTGCTTCCATCCCATCTTTGTGAGTTAGCCTGAGACTTACCCGGTAAAGGTTGATTCTATTCCCTTAGATGGTGTGTTAGTTTGAGGCAATAGTTCTTTATCTTAATTCCTTGAGACTTACCCGGTAATAGGAGTTACGGTTTGGGATTAGTGTGTAGTGAGACTTACCCGGTGATCTACTCCACTTTAGAAACACCTTCCCCATGCAAAAATCTCAGCTTTGTCCGCTTATCTATAGATCTTGAGTTGGAACCACAACTAGATGCTTTAATCCCTAGAATTGCATGTTTGCTTATTTGACATCTTATTCATCTTTGATTGTATACTTGCTCTTGTGGTTAGCATTAACACTAGCATACCGTATTGGACTTTGTTTCACTAAGTCCCTGTGATCGACCCCTGGAATTTTCTTGCTTTTACTACGATTGACCCGTACACTGCGGGTTCGCATCCTTGTTTTAAGCTTAAGTCTAGGGTTATAAATTTAAAGCTTGCACACACCGTTTGGAGCGAACAAGTTTTGAGTCCACTCCTCGTCGTGATGGCCATGCACTGGCCCTTAGGGTTAGTTTCCGTCTTTGCTGGAAGCTTCCCTGGATCTCTTGGCGCTTCATTCGCCCTATTAGCAAGTTGTTGTTCGAAGGACTTTTGGGCCCTCGAAAATGAAGTCATAGAATTCTCCATAGCACTAAGCTTGATCAAGATTGCCTCCAGGACTGCGTCCTTCTTTTCCGGCTGAGACGAACTTGATCCTTGCCCTTGGCTCTTCAATGGAGTAGAAGAAGAAGAAGGAGGAGAGAGGAAAGGGTTAGAGGAATCATTAGAGTTGGAGTTTGAATAATTGTTACCGTTGTTTTGGTTATTATTCGCTCTCCAATTGTTGCTATTGGATCCTCTATTGTTGTTGTAGTTGTTGTTTCGGGGTCCGTTGTTGTTGTTACGGTACCCGTTGTTGTTGCTGTTGTTCCTTTGCCCTTGCTCTTCCTTCTTAGTTTGAGCCATCAATAGCTCCTTCAATTGCTTCACGTCGTTCTTCAAGGACGTGAATTGGTTGTTGTTGGTTTGAGTCTCTTGAAAGTTGACTCTTTTAACTCCACCTTCAGCTCCTTGGTGGGTGTACTTCTCCATGTGCAAGGCTTGCTTCTCAATGAAATCCCAAGCCTCGTCAACCGCCATATCCATGAATGTACCGGCGGAGAGTAGTTGGAGATTGAACTGGGTGTTTCCGTCCAGTCCCTTGAAGTATATCTCCAACAACTCGATCTTTGGAATCCCATGATGTGGGCAATCCAAAAGGATATCCTTGAACCGCTCCCATGATTTGGACAAACTCTCCTTGTCCTTCATGATGAAAGCATTGATCTTCCCTCTCATTTCAGCAGTCTTTGAGGGGGGAAAGAATTTGGTCAAGAATTCCGTAGTCATCTCTTCCCATGTGCTGATCTTTCCTGCAGGAAGAGATTGATACCAAGTAAGAGCTCTATCTTTAAGAGAAAAGTAGAAAGGTCTTAGCTTGTAGTTGTTATTTTCAATTCTGGGAGGTCGCAAGGTCTCCATCAAGATCTCGTAGTTTTGAAGATGTTGATGCGGCGACTCCTTCTCTAGCCCTCCGAATTGACATTGGCGAATCATCGCTAGAACTTGTGGTCGAAGTTCGTAGTCATGGTCCGCTGGATCTCCTAGATTCACTCCTGGACGCCTCAGCTGTTGATTAGGGTCCATCCTTTGACCTAGGGTTTGTGGAATTCCTGCAAGAAGAACATCTCGGACTGGCATCCGAAGTGGATGCACATCGGCCGGGGCGTCAGGAACTGGGACTTGCCTCGGTCGAGGATCAATTACTGGATCCTGCATCGGTCGAGGTTGAATCTGGTTCCGAATTGCTGCAATCTCAGCTTCGATTGCTGCATTCCTGGCCTGATTCTCTTCTTTTTCCTGCCTTAGCTCTTCTTTACTGAGACGTAGCTGCTCTTGCGTCTCTCTCAATTGGGCCAAAAGATCGTGATCGTCTTGTTGGGCCATCTTCGCTTCTCTTAAGCGTCGTTTGTATGTCTTTTCCGGTTCGGGATCGTAAGGAACGATTTCCTTTCCAGTGCGGGTTCTTCGCATATACCTAAGAAAGAACCTGCAAAAGTCACTCAAGTAGAGTGGTAAGACAACACGGGGCAAATGCCCCAAGAGCAAACCGTACCGGCTCGGTCTAGACCAAGTCCCCGGCAACGGCGCCAAAAACTTGTTCGCTCCAAACGGTGTGTGCAAGCTTTAAATTTATAACCCTAGACTTAAGCTTAAAACAAGGATGCGAACCCGCAGTGTACGGGTCAATCGTAGTAAAAGCAAGAAAATTCCAGGGGTCGATCACAGGGACTTAGTGAAACAAAGTCCAATACGGTATGCTAGTGTTGATGCTAACCACAAGAGCAAGTATACAATCAAAGATGAATAAGATGTCAAATAAAGCAAACATGCAATTCTAGGGATTAAAGCATCTAGTTGTGGTTCCAACTCAAGATCTATAGATAAGCGGACAAAGCTGAGATTTTTGCATGGGGAAGGTGTTTCTAAAGTGGAGTAGATCACCGGGTAAGTCTCACTACACACTAATCCCAAACCGTAACTCCTATTACCGGGTAAGTCTCAAGGAATTAAGATAAAGAACTATTGCCTCAAACTAACACACCATCTAAGGGAATAGAATCAACCTTTACCGGGTAAGTCTCAGGCTAACTCACAAAGATGGGATGGAAGCACACTCAAACCCCAATAAAGGACAAGCCTTTATTACCTACACTTATGATCGTTAGTATACAAACTAAGGAATTACCGGGTAAGTCTCATCCTAAGCTTGCTTTGAACCAGAAAGATATAATAAGAATAGGATTTGGCAAACTCTAACACATTAACTCTCAGTTAAGGATCGGATAAGCCACCTCGGTCAGCCAGTTTCCACCCCGGCCGAGATGTTCATCGACTGAACGAGATGCTTAGGGTTAAGGTTAAAGACTCGAACTTTCAGGATCCTACTGTGATTAAGATCATTCTATCATTGTTTTTCCCACAACCTTCAGCCAATCACCCTAGAATCACACAAGGAAATTAGCCACTCATCATCATAATGAAAGTATTAAATATATGGGAAGAAGGTGAATATTTGAACAAAGAAGAATTTAATGAAAACACTTCAATAACTGAATCAAATATCACACAAAAATCGTTCCTTGGATAATGATCCAACAAGACAAGACAACAAGGAAAGGAATTGAAGACAATCTTACAAAAACCCTCCAAAAAGCTATAAAGCTATAGTCTTCAAATCTTCCTTCAACCTTCAAAAAGGTTCTTCAACTCTCTCCCAAATTGGAGTAGGATGCGGCTGCTGCGCTGATAGCGGATGTGCTGCGTCGTATGCGGGATTTCTAACTGTAAGCGGATGTTTGCAGCCTCTAAGCCTGATCGGATTTGTGGAAAATCCAATCCTTTTTATAGGAAAAATAAACCTCCAAAGATAATAAATCTTAAGAAGATATTATCCCATAAATATAGGTAAAATATATGATTCTGCATATCTCCTTCCTTCCAGAAGCTCAGCCCAAAAATATAAGATCACTTTCCAATTTTAAAAGATCTCAGCCAAGAATAAAATATTCTCGCCGCGTCCTAGGTGTTCGCCTCGGTCGAGTCGGTGTCTCTGGATCGCCTCGGTCGAGATGAATCTCTGGGCAACCGAGGTGATCATAACTGAGTGTAGAATCTCTCAAAACTGGTCCAAAGTAAATCTTTAATCCATGGCTATGCTTCCTGAAGGATTCCTTTTTGCTCCTCAATGTAGCTCCAAATGACTCTTGACTCCTTTTGCTCCTTTTCAATGCAAAACGTACCATATTACCTGCAATTACAACGAAACTAGGTGTAGACCTCGATTCTCGCAAGGGTAGATGAAATGGTAGTAAAATCAC
Organism: Fagopyrum esculentum; assembly: GCA_033239045.1. NCBI lineage: Eukaryota > Viridiplantae > Streptophyta > Magnoliopsida > Caryophyllales > Polygonaceae > Fagopyrum > Fagopyrum esculentum. The sequence goes on along the minus strand of BSUD01000008.1, from coordinate 87,957,540 downwards.
ATAATGTACATACAAACATGCAGATTATGAAAGATAAAACGTCTAAACAAACCCCAAAATATAGACTATAATTCATGCTATCAAAATACCCCATACTTAGCCCTTGCTTGTCCCTAAGCAAGTTCCTCATATAGAAATCAAGATAGAATGGATTATAAGTCATGAAAATCAATGAAAAGTCTTTCAAAAACATTTTTATGGTGTGCAACTATCATAGATCACTCTAAGAGAGTACTTCCTGGAAATTAAAAACTCAATATGATCAAAACATTTTATAAATATAGGAAAGTTGTTCATCTTTGCATAAAATCATAGAATGCATAATAAATCATAATTATCAAAATTAATCATGTATAATCCGATTTAAACCGCTAAGTCAATCAACAAGCTCAAGGTCTCAAGGGCTTCCCAAAAGAAAGGTCAAGAAACGTGTAGGGTAGGGATGTATGTAAGGTAATGTGGTGCTAGAATCCGGGAAAAGGATGAACTTCACTTTCACTTTGACTTGCAACATCTTCCACCAATAAGCTTTGCTTATTTCACACTTTTTCTTTTTACTTTACTTTTTGGGATGCATGGACAGAGGTGCACAATAACCGAAGCCTAGGAAATCCGCAATCATCAATTTCTTGAGATGCGTCAAACCCTTGATGCACATACCATGACCCGTTAGGAATATCGCTCAATCCGACTTTGGCAAGACACAAACACCCGGCTATGTGAATGGTGCCGAGTTACTCATCTTCATGATTGACTTCCCCAAACCTATTATTGCTTTCTAACACTTTCACTTTCAGCCACTTCTCAACTTTTGACTTGCTTTCACCACTTTGCTTGCTTCCAAATTCCCGGATAGGTAAAGGGAGGCAAAATGTATATGAGGGGCTAAGCATGATCAAGAAGAAGAAGAAGAAGAAGAAGAATGAATTGCCTTGGTCTTTCCAAGAAGAACGTGAGAGAACTTATGCTGCGGTGTCAACCTTCAAATTCAACATAATTTGGATAAAAATAAAGTATTAAACATGCCAATAATTTCAAACAAAGCATTTAGCAACTTAAACATATCATAAAACATTTCAAACATATAAAGAATTTAAATCCAGTCGGTAAACAAAATCTTCACTGAGATCATATCCAGATAAGTAACACAAATCGTTTTCGAAAACTCTCAGTTAACCCACCTCGGTCGAGATGTTCTTGGTTCAACCGAGGTGAAACACCTCGTTTTGCCAGAACTGTCCCGGTCGAGGTCAAAAAATTTTTTTAAAAAAAACCATTTTTTTTTCGGTTTCGACGTTTTTCTCAATCAAATAACCTGTAAGTATGCATGCAATCTCAGATAAACATATAAATGCAAAAGTGAAGCATAAATATAAATATCCGATAAAATGTCATACATCAAAAGTCAAATAAGTCAGATAATACATCAACTACCCCATACTTGAGACACACTGTCCCAGTGGGTATAATAAAAGTCTAAATGAAAGAGGACTCACCGGATAAAGAGCCGAACTGCATAAAAATAAAATAAATAAAATCCTGCAGCTCCTCAGTAGTCCTGATCCGGTGGTGGTGGTGGTGGTACATAAGGATACTGGGTCGGATCGAATGGATAGCCCATAGTCTGCTGGAACTGTAGCTCCATCATCCTACGCTGATAGTGCTGCCCCTCCAACATCTGCTGAGTCCAGCTGTCAAGGTGTCGGTGCTGGGCGGCAAACCTCTCATGCATGTCTACTGTAAGGGCAGCATATGAGTCTATCATCTGCTCTGTCAAATCGTCGATCCGACGATGAGCCTCTGCATCTCTGTGACGGCGTGTCCGACGTCTAGTAGATCTAACGGGAGGTGCAGCAGGTGCAGGCTCAGTATCCTCCTCATCCTCATCCAAATCAATAATGGGAGGCGCGCTCGTCCCAGCTGTATCTGTCCCTGTGTCCATCGGGACGCCGCCTCCTCTCTCCTCAACTGTCTCGTCATCATCCTCCTCATCAGCCTCCTCAGCCTCCTCAGCAGCTGCAGCAGCAGCAGCTGCTCCCTCTCTGTAGTCCTCCATCAGCGGGACCCATGCAGCCTGCCAGAAATGCGGGTCGGCGACAGAAAACTGTGCAGACCATCTGATGCCCTGAGGCGCTGTCCGCTCCCAAGGCATGGCAACATACGGTGTAGTCAGCCCACGAGGAACAAGAATCCGCCTCGTGATCATCTCCTGCAGACCCAGCGGCTTCGGAGCCGCCGCCAATGTGCAAATACTGAGATCCATCCCGTGGTAGGAGGCGATGTGGGTGACTAGACCTCCACAGCAAATATCACCCTTCCCTTTGGCCTTGATCCTGTGCAGATCCTCTGCCAGCATCAAGCCAAAGTCAGGGTATCCTCCCGTGACCATGCAGTATAGTGAGAATAGCTCCCCCTGTCTGATCTTCTGGGGCGTCTCAGTACGCGCCAGAAGCATCTCGCTGAATATCCGGTGGGCGAGTCTGAAAGCTGGGTGGAAGATGACCTTCTCCCTGGAATCACCAGGGCGCCATCTGTCTGCGTGAGTGGTGATGTGGGCTATCTGACCCCAAAACTCCCTAGCTACGGATCGGGAGGGGAAGTCTACAGCTGTAGGGGTAGGAAAGCTGAAAATCTCTCTGAATATCTCTAATGGAACTATGAAGTTCCGGCTCATCAGCCGGTACTTCACAGATCCCTCTGTGGGTAGGTAGGAGAAGGAGCTGACGAACTCTAGTGTCGGCTCTATGTAGGCTGGGGCTCGGATCTCAGAAAACTGATCCAGCCCGACTGTAGCTATCATCCTCCTAAGGTCAGCCTCTAACCCTAGGCAGTCAAAAGCTGACACGTCTAGAAATCGCGGTGCGATGACTGGACGTCCAGCTATCCTCTCATAATCTACCCGACATCTCTCGTGGATGACCGGGCGGTAGGGACGGGAAGAAGAAGGGGAAGGGGAGGGTGAAGATCTGTCTCTCAGGGCTAGTATTCTGTCTGAACTCATCTTCACAAAACAGTCTGTCAGACCACCTCGGTCGACTGACAAATCTCAGAAATCACCTCGGTCGAGGTGCAGGCCGACTGGACCGAGGCGTAACAGTTCGATTTCGATTCTCAGAAAATTCAGTTCTTTTCCCCCTAAAATCACTACAATTGCTTCCTAAGGGGTACTTATAGATTTCCTCAACAGAAACAAGGGCAACCAAAGCCCAATAAGCGGTAAACGAGTCGGTTAGGGTTTTCGAACCTTTTTCGCTTCGTTTCGGTCGAAACACTCAGAGTTCTTGCAGATCTGTAGTTGCAATCGACTCCTCTACTCCTCAATTGCGGTTTTGAAGCAGAAATCGTCGAAAAAGAGTGAGAAACGAGGGAGAGCGAGGTGCCTCTGTCGCCGCGGTCGAAATGCGTAAAAATAAAAAGTGAAAAGTAATTTTTCCTTTTTATACCGTCGCGAGATCTGCTGTCACCTCGGTCGAGATGGTCTCGACTGGACCGAGGTGGTACGGACCGAGGCGGTTCTGCAGAAACCCTAGTCGCCTCGGTTGCTTCAAGAATCAACTCGGTCGAGGTGTTCTGACAGTGACCGAGGTGCCTTTTTCTTCCTCAGAATCTCGAACTTCTCCCTTTTCTGGAGTGCTCCTTCCTGTTGTCTATCCAAAACACCAAAAACAAAGCAAAGCAAGGCAAAGCAAAAACAAAAACTATCTAAATTAGACTAGAAAACGGGAAAGAAAACAATACCTTGGGTTGCCTCCCAAGAAGCGCTTGATTTAAGGTCGCTAGCTGGACCATAGTGCGTCTCAAAGGAGGTAGATCGGTGCGACCTCCTCAACCGGCGTTTCCGGTTGGTACTTCTTAAGTCTATGACCGTTGACCTTGAAGCTTCCGCTAGTTTCGCCCCATATCTCAACTGCACCATGAGGGAAGACATGTTTCACAACGTAAGGTCCGGTCCATCTAGATTTCAACTTACCTGGAAAAAGACGGAGGCGGGAG